>PDLN01000005.1:528117-1729968 GCA_003369635.1 Coleophoma crateriformis
CCACTCACTGTCCCCCTCCCTCCCGCAAATGTTCGCAACTCACCTCGTCTCAAGGTTGCGAGTGCCATGGCTAACGAGCAGAGAAGTGCCTTGGAGCAGCGCCCTCACGTCAAACCCACGCGGAAGGGTTGGCAACCTCCGTCCACGGGGTCCAGTCCACCCCAAAAACGCGCGGGAGTCACCTTTCCTGCTTCCCCGGACCAGGGTGGATGCTCGCGCCGGCTTGATTGGCGGGTAAATGATCTAACGCCCCCCTTGATTCCCCACGGAGAAATAGTCGATGGAAGTTCTGGTCCATTCAGAAGGCCCGTTTAGGCCTTTGCATACTTTTATCCTGTTGTTTCGTATCGAGTCACGAGCAAAAGTATTGGAATCCATTTGATCAAACTTGCAGACTAAACTGCTCCTGGATTGCTCAGAAGGATTGCGACGTAATATCGCACGACCTCAATTTGCCGCCATTGTGGTCCGATGGGCAAGAGGCAAAGTCGACGATGACGACGTTGCGCTGGGCATGGGATACGGTAGGACACCGATCTGAATTGCTCGAACCACGACGACGTAGGAGGTATGGCATCGAGGTAAAGATCTCCAGGATTGGAGGTGCGTGCAGGCTTGTACCGTTGTAGGTCTGGTGCGCCCCTTCCTGGAGTGCTACCAACGATCTTGTCATGACACATGCGCGCGCCCTTCTGACAGCTTGAACGGCGACGCATGCATGCATGTACGGCAGAGTAGGCTCCTAGGTGCAGGATCTCTAACATCACATCCCATCCTAGAAGCATCTGCAGAAGAGGCCTAGAAAGCTTATTGCGCTCCTACAACAGTAATCGTATGCGATGAACCATCCATTCTGCGTCTCTCTGCCCTTGGAGGGATTAGGCTTCCAAGCACACCCACATGCAATGCGCTTCCCTGCCATGTAGGGCTGGCAAAGCTTCGGTCCTGTCCCGGTTCTAGCCCAGACGATTATGATTGATGCGCATGCAGTTCTTTTGACTTTTCGGTCGGCAAAGCTGCGGTGGTTGGTTTGCAGAGTGGCATGAATTTTCTGCTCATGATGACGTCGAGTCATTTGCATCCCGCACTGTGGTGGAAACTCCGGGGTACGAGAACCAAGGACTGACGCAGAGGAAGATCCTGCTTTTCTGGGGAGGGGGGGCGCCACGCAACTGAGGCTCTGAGGATCTTTGTCTAGATGAAAAGATCTGCAGAGTTTGGTTCTCTGTCATGTACCCATCATGTACGGGGAATCGGTTGTGCTTGCGAGACTACTCCTAGCATCGTCCCCTCCTCACCTCGCTGTAACTCTCACCTTATGCTCTCCGCGCTGCCTCCCTGCACGACCGCCAATCCCATTCCATCAACGCGACGAAGACAAAGGAAAAAGGCAAACAAATCAAAAGAAAGTTTAACAACAACGCCTTGATCTCGTTGCGCGCCCCTTGGGGATTCTTTTGCCGTACGACGAAAAAACACTAGGTCCGGCGGAAAGGGTGAAATGCGGAGATGGCTGAGGAGATAGGGTTTGTCCACCAGAAAAGCATGACGTAGGAGCGTATCGGAGACAAGCCTGGTTCTCTTGAGCACCTAGCAATCCTTGGAGAAGTGTCATAAGTGTCGATTCGACAGATTCACTTTCAGGAGCAGGGCAGACTTTCAGAAGTACAATATTCGAAAACGGGTGCTGGGTTTAGGGTTTCTTCCATCACGCGGCCGGGGTAAGGATACAAGAGTCAGTCCGTCAGTCCAGGTTCATATTTACATCGCCTGCCGGATGCATGTTTAGGGTAGTAATTCTTTTGTTTTGATTTGCATTTCGAATTTGCTCGTGCGATTCGTAGTTATTACCTCAGCACCAGCGGTTGAAGTGGGCCTCTGCTTTCATTCATTCCAAGTCTTGAAGTTCTTGGGTGGCCTCGTGATACCTGAACATTCCTCCTGCCCGAAACCCTACAAACGAGCGGAGCACGGTCCGTGAATATGATGGAGACAAGGCAACAATGGGTCGACTGATCCGTCCAGTTCTCCACCTGTCCTGGAAGGTGAAGCCGAGGGTGCGGGAGCAGTTCAGCTGATCACTTGTTTACGTAGATAGAGGGAGACATTCAAGGCAAGGCAGAACTCTGCGCGTGGGATCCCCATGTGGCTGATGTAAGCAGGACGGTCCCTTTCGCCGGCAATAATGCGGAGTGGTTAGCAGTTCCAGGGTCTTTCCCTCCTCCGCATTTTGCTCTGGTCAGCTGTCGAACAAAAGTTCTTCCGTGGTGGTCGGATAAGTTTTTTGCCCCCTCGCCTCGGAGGATTTGGTCAAGTGATGAGCAGGAAGCTGGGTTTTAATGCCTTGGTTATGGCACAAAAGGTGCTGAACGAGAAATTGGAACCGGACCGGAGGGACAGAACCAGAAATGACGATGACCTCGACACATTTCATGATGTTGCAGAAGCCCGGTGTGCTCAAATGGCGGCGCGAGAGTACGCGCGCAACACCGGAAGGAAGCCTCGAAGCGCCCGTTCGGTACCCCTGAAAAGGAAGCTCGTGATGGGATTGACTTCATACCCCACGAGTATGCGTTGTTCAAAGTCTTGCTTACCATACATAAGAAAGACATCTGACGGACCTTGAAACCGACTCCGCTGTGTATCCTCGAATGAGAAATCAATTCACATCAGAAATGAGTCAAGCTGGAAGAACGCGACCGGGGATTGCGCAGGGCTTTGGGCGCCGGTTGCGCTCGCACGCCGTGTTGCTGTTGTCCTTGCAAGATAATGGTGATGGATTTCTTGAATCATAGGTAGGGAGGCATCACGGAACCCCGAGGACTCAAACAGGGACATAACCGTCTACTCTATCATTATCTTACTTTACCCGTTGACTCTCCTCCCCTGGCTTCCCTTCCGCCCAAAGGTAAGTCGCAACCAAGTCCGCTCGTTCACTCAGTGGAGGTCAATGCCATTGCAAACAACCAACCAGCCCAACCGGACGCAAACAGGAAGAACTACAGGTCACAAAGAACCCATAACTCAGCCCAGCCCAGCCCAGCGACAATGTAATAATTCAAAAAGGGACGCAGGTAGACCTCATGACCAGATCTCTAACACGGGCGGAAGCAAGTATCTCTCTCACCGGATACCTCGTGGATCGTGAATGGGCATCGGATTGACACCTGCCTGCTTAATCGTCCCGCGCGATACGTTGGAGCACGCAGTTGCGCGGTCGCAGCCCCCAGCCAATCGAGGAGTTATGCGCCAGAGATAATCCACGTCCTGCGAATTTTTGCTATTGGCTGATTTATTCAGTCGTCTGTTTTTACTTCTCGCTTGGTTGGTCGGGCAGCGAGGGCTCTGAGGCCTCTTAGTCGTATGGTGATGGGACAATAATAGGCAGGAAACGTCGATATCAGATCTCACAAAGGCTCTCGACGGCCATTTGCATTTCTTGCCTCCTTGCGCTAGGGTTTGGTGGGGGCCAGAACCACGCTCAGCTGAGTGAGCTGCCCTCTCTTTCAGCCTCTGACGCTGAAAGGCGAGCGCACCCCAAGCCAATAATCTCCATCGCAAACAAACAAATCCCCTTCGCCCCCAATACGATGAGAACGCCAAATCCCCAAAATAAGAATGAGGGCGAGTCAGGACAGCCTGACTTTATGTGATGTAGCAAAACAACACCTACGCAGTCGGCGCAAAGGCTAAATATCACCGACGATGATTCTATGTATGTACCTTACGCATTCATATCCGACCAAACCCAAAAGCCGCCCCCTCCCCCCCCGGGAACCTGTCCCCCTCCGCGACGCAACCGAAAACCCAGCACGAGATAATACGATAGATCACAAAAAAAGGTTCCTTCAGAAAAGGATCTACAGACCACACCCTCCCCCCAAGCCTCTCCTCGCGGGGAGGCCCTCATCCTGGTTCCGGAAGGGAAGCAGCACGTCTGCTGGCGCTGCGGGAAGACGGGTGTGGGTGGGTGCTTGGGCTTCTGATCGGTTTTTTTGGTCGCCTGTCACTTTGCGACGGGTGATAGATGACAAGACTTGACTTGACACGCAGGGCTTCACGTGTGTCGATTTGCGTGCCTCAGGGGGACGACGGGTTTTCCCTTTCGCTCTGGTGGGGGATTATGGTAGGGCGGTTTTCGGGTTTGCTTTTTTGTTTCTATTATTTTTGCCTTTTTCTATTAGGTTGGGTTGGTTTGGTTGCTCGTGTTGCAGTTGCTGCTCTTGAATGGCTGCGATAGAATGCAGTGTTTCTGGCGAGCCTCCTCGTGTACCTGCCGTGCTTCTTTCCATGCAGCGATCCGAGATGCTGTGTAAGTGTGGGGGTGGGGGATGAGCGTTTCTTCTCCTTCATCCGCTCTCTCCAACCTTTCAAAATCGTTGGACGTAAGCTAGCACCAACCAAGAGGATACGCACGAACGAAAACGATCAACCTAATTGCAGGAAAGTCCAGCGTGGGATGTTTTTGTCTGATCTTGTATTGTTATTTATTTATTTCGTGAACGTGACAGGCCGCTGGCTACTGAGTATGGTTTCGGATAAGCGGGCGGGCTCACCGATTCCCCAGAGGATCTTTCTCGGTTCTTGGTTCTGGGAAAGTATCCTTTCTTTCTTTATCCCCCTGTTTTATTTGCATCTAGCAGAAAGAGGAAAGAGAGTTTTCTCTCTCTTTGGGTTCCTGATGCGGATGACCTTAATTGATGGGGTACAAAATCCTGGGGTCGGGAACACATCTGTGGGGAAAAGGAAATCCGCACAGCCCACGTCCTCTAGGCAGAAAGTAGGCAGGCCGCAATAACGTTTGCGGGCAACTCGATATTGGCTGGTTGGAGGTTATTACCAGCTGGTGTCTCACAAATCTCCAATACTATGAAGAACAATACTTCTGGTCCTACGTCAAATCACCGGAAGATGGGACTCAGAGCGCCAATGGTCATCTGTGCAGAGCTCTTGTCTTGTGGCTGCGGAATGATTTCCTTCGTAGGCAGCACTGAGCACGGGACGTGGTCACAGTTCAAGGCCCGTTGTTTTCACAAGCAAAGGAAAAGGCCGGTTTCGGTTGTTGACATCCAGGCCCATTATCGTGTTCATGCTTTCCACCACTGACCCCAACAAACCGCGCCTATTCCATTGCCGAAGACCTGTCCCGAGGCTTAGGATCCCGCTTGCTGGTCATTCACCCATCTTTTATTTTGGCTTTTCTGGCGTTGGAGATGAGGGGGAAATGCCCGAGGCTAGACAAAGATACGGGGAAAGGCGGATATCAAGGAGTGCTATGATACTGATATCATCGTCGACACGCCCGTGGCTCGCAAAGGATCCATGGTGATACTGTGTCGCCCAGCATGCCATGTCCCCGACGCACGGAATGGTACTGTCCGGGCCCATCCATTCATCCACTCAATACCACCTCAGTTCCAGTTCAACGGGTTGCGGGACGATTTTCCAGTTCGTATCGACGGAAATGATTGTCTGATATGCGCCGGGATGGCCGAGGTGCGATCAAGATGAGACCCCAAGATCTTGTGATTACCTCGCAATAACAGAGTTCAGGCGATGGCGTTCCGACCGCAGCGGATGAGGTGGACGAGTAGAAGAGAGTTTGATGTACAAAATCACGACCTGATGTAATCCGGGCTTCACACGCCTGTAACGCTACTTTACCCCAACGAGATGAAATAGGAGTACGACCTCGCGGTGTTACGCCGAACAAAGTATACGTGTTACAGTGCGAGATGGGAGGGTAATTGATTAACCGTCAACAAGGCGATCGCATGGACGGGCCAGAAGGGTTGTCTCTGAGGGCTGACTACTACTGACTGAGCTGAGCTGATCCATCGGGCCGTACAGCATACATACCACGGGGGTCTTGGTGTGGTGTGGTGTGGTGGTTGATGCGATGGCGGTGTTGTGGTGGTGGTGATCCAAGTTCTCGGGATGCCTGGGCTTCGTCCTGCTCCAGGATTCCAGCAATCTTTCGCAGAGTGGAGAACTCGTTTGGGAAGCTGGGGAGAAGCCCAAAGAGGCATAGTGCTCTGCTTTCAGCGTTGGATGATGTCAGACCTGGGTCCATCGCCTACGAGTTGGCCCTAGGCTTTACTGTGGCCCTTCCCCGGAAGGTAATTCACCGTGATTTGCCCCCTCGGGGACTAGTGCGGTTTGAACCGAATTAGAGCATTTCTCCTTGTGGCAGTACATTGGAGACGGTGACTGCGTGACTCTGGTCGGACGGATGAACCGATAGGGGAAGGCTGAGTTTCCTCAAACCCATCACCTGCTCTGGCACAGTCCCTTCCAGCCATTCCATCTGTGCTTCGTTTTCAGGCTGCCAATGGTTCTCCGCTGGCTCTGGCTACAACGATGCGCGCGACTCGAGGTTACCACTGACTGGGAGTCGGTCACACAACCTTACTTCTGCTGAGAGACTCGAGCGTGCAGATGAATTCAGCTGTGCTGCTGCTTTGGGCTGACACGCACTGAAAGTGATTGCGACCGTGGTGACCATGCTGGCACTGTCGTTTCTCTGTCTGTGTATGAATGCAATCTTGCTATGACCGTTCTTCCTTCATGCTGATACGAGTTATGATGAATCCGTGAGGCGGTTGTAACCTGGGGGCTCCGGTGTATCATGCCTTGGAGGTGCCTGTGATGCCTGGACCGCCATGCTGGACCGTCACTGCCACAGGCAAGATCGCCTGGAGGACAGGGCCACGGCTGAGCAGCGCATCCTCCGTAGCACATGACAGGCGGCAGGAGGCAAAAGCGGTACAGGACGACTGCGGCGGTACTTCGTACGGTACCGTGCCTACCTATACTAAGCTTCCTTGCGTGTTTTGCTGCTCCTCTCTGCTCTTGCCCCTCGGCCAAACCCCACCGCTTCTCCACCGTCGGCGTATGAAGGGCGGTGCCATTCTCCACTCCGGCGTCCTTTGTCGGTGACTCGCGAATCTCCAGGACTCCATTATTCATACCGCCCAGTAGCATCCGGGCAAATTATGAACGGTGATTGTCAGGACGGGAGGTGATATGAGCTGTGGCGGCGTATTACGCACCTCCGCACTCAGTCGAGTAGGATTGCGCTCGGAAATAGATGGCGCTGATGATATTGGCTACATGCGCGTGTCTGAGGTCAATTAGTCCGGCCTCATAGCTGGCATCAGGAGCAGAGGATTCGACGAGCAGCAGTGAACTCAAAGCTGAGTTGGGGCCGTGGGAATCTGACCCCGAGTCAGGTCTAGTAGGTCAGATGCAACTGCGACTGATCACTGCCTGGCTACCAGTCGCTGTCAAGCTGATGAAATGCGACCCCAAAACAGTGCTGGAGAGAGTGGCCAGCCTGAGCCTCAGCCTGCGCCAAAGCCCATGCCAAAGCTTAAGCCCTGCTCTGCTGGCCCAAGGAGGCCTGGCGACCTGGCCTGGGGGAAACAGGCTAGGCTGGTGGAATGCTTCCGATCACAAAAGGAGAGCATACCGCAAATGGGACCTTGAGGCCCTGTCATTTCGAGGCGACAGGGTAGCAGCATCGAGCGCCGTAGGGAGCCTGCCGACGAGAAACGCCGCGAGGGAGGAGCGCAGACGAGGGTTACGGAAGGCCAGGAAGGGAAAGGGACGACGCAGCGCTAAAAGGCGGTACTGCCCCTTTCCGCCTAGATTAGCCACGCGCTAGCACTAGCGGGCCCCTCGACAAGAGTCAGTCACGGCCAAAAAGACGACGAAAAGCAGACTAATTAGGGTTCCACTATTCCGCCCATCGCCCACTCTCGCTCTCGTCCCCGTTCTGCCACCACCACTCCTGGAGAGCCCAGCCCGAGGGTACAATACTACTACTACACGCGAACATCCACATCCATCCACTCCCTCAACCCAAGACCCTTTGCTGAACTTCGTGCGCCGTGTCCAGCTCTCGCAACTGCTCTACTCTGAACGGTACAATACCACCGTCGACTCCGCATTCTCCTCACGAAGCCCATAATTCTCTCCGTCATCGACCAGTGTCCCTCATCAGCACCAGACTCTTATAATCTGCTCGCCGCCGATTAGTCCTCGCTTCTCTATCGATTAGTCCATATCAGCAACACCACCACCACCCCGCGAAGACAAAGAGCCCACTACCGCTCTCCCCGACCCAATTCCACTCCACCGCATTCCCCCCCCGAAGGCTCAGCGATATAATCGCGGGCAGCTCACAACAGTCGTGTCTCCCTCATCATAACAGCTCGTGCGATCGAGCTGCAGCCGCTATGCCTTCAAGATTAGATGCGCCGGTGTTAAGTGTGGACGTGGGTGTTATTCACAAGGTCGACACCCGAAATGTTGAGAATCTCTTCAGCATGTGGACAGGTCAGTCTGCCTCCTAAATACAGTGGATCAGGGTGCTAACCCACAGTCCAGTCTTTTCTAGATGTTCCGGATCCTTGGACGAGGGTCGAAGGTTAGAGAACCTGAGTTGGAGACTCTGGACCCGGGAAACATTCTGCTGTGAGCCAAATGGAGAGACCAATGCCACTACCCCAGCCGTTTCGATCGCGAAGAGGAGTTCCGAAGGACAGTACTCGCAGGACCTTCCAGATCTCTCCGCCAGTCTCGATTCTATTGCCGATGAGGACGTCCTCGAGTTCGACAGCAACACCTCATCCTCATGTACTTCACCACTCGAGATCTCTCGGCCGAAGATTCGACGACAAGACTCGCTCAACAGCAGAAGCCGCGGCCGCGAAAGACACATTACCCCAGACGACCTCGAGAAGATGGTCATTGCAATCAAGGAGAAGAAGGATCTGGAGCCTCTTGCTATGAGCACCCACTCCTACCTTGCGCCAATACCCCAGCGTACAGCTTTACCAACACCACAACCCGCACCGCAACCCGAGACCATTACCGTCCCCGCCATCGTCGAGAGCAAGACAGAGTCCCTCGATTCTACCTCGGACCAATCCTCCAAGTCAGCTGTGTCCGATTCAATCAGCTGCAACTCCGAGCGAAGCACAACAAGTGTGGTCCGAGGCTTCTCACCTTCACATGTCTCATCCTCCTACCGATCGATCCCACTATTATCAGCACCTTCCTCAATCCCTTCTGCCGACATTGCTTCTGCCACTGCCGTCTCCAAAGCAGCACCGTCAAAGAAGCCAGCAATGTTTGCATTAGGTGGGTCCTCAGGCGACGACTCCTTCAGCGAGCAGCACAACTCGATGGATAGCATCGCACCGCCTCCTCAACAAAAGAAGAAGGCTATCTTCCAGTTTGGTGGATCATCCAACGAGGACGACAGTTCACTCTCAGAGAGAAAGCAACAGCGAAGCGCACTCTCTTCGTCACTTAAACCACAAGGACCGAAGAAGCAGACTTCTTTCCAAGAGGAGGTTGCTACCCGGACCATTCATGAAGACCAGGTCTTCGATGATGATGTATTTGAGACGGATGACGAGGATGATATTGACGAGAGCGCGATCGACGATGACGACGATTCTTCCGACTGGGAGGATTCTGTGGAGGACAGTGGAAAATCGAGCATCGATGATAAGAGCTTCTTCCAACGTGTCGACTCTAGACCCAACCTGACCTCGCGCCGATCCCTCATTACCACCATGCTTCACCAAAATGATCGTGCCACTGCGCTCATGAATGCGGCTTCCAGGTCCACTCCAGCCTTGCAACGCTCCCGTACTTCATCCCCCAATGGCCCATCTCTGGCAGCCTCACCAGACTCCGATGATGCGTCGCCATTGATGATGAAGCGCAATCAGAAGCCCAATGGACTGAAGCCAATCTCGGAGATTCCCCGATCATCAGCTCAACCGATCATCAAGACTACCACCAACACTACTCCTCATCAGATGGCTCTCTCTCCACGAACAACTCGCCGCAACATGCTTGCGACGGAGTTGACGGTTTCCCTCCGCCAGCACCTCTTGTGGGAGAGACAACAGAAGTCGCAGACTGCT
Organism: Coleophoma crateriformis; assembly: GCA_003369635.1. Lineage (NCBI taxonomy): Eukaryota > Fungi > Ascomycota > Leotiomycetes > Helotiales > Dermateaceae > Coleophoma > Coleophoma crateriformis. Next base: position 538,062 of record PDLN01000005.1, read on the forward strand.
AATGCAGTTCTTAAGCGTCGCCACACCGCCCATGACGTTGCCAACCTGAAGCAATATCCAGAGAAGGTCCACATGCAGGACAGCGAGAAGGAGCCGGCTGGAAGCTGGAACCAGTACTTCAGTCAGGGCTTAGGCGAATACCACTCGAAGGGTTGGTAAACAGGGAATTTGGATAGCTCCCTGCCATTTCATTCACATACGATCCCCGGCGGCATACATTTATACGTTCTGGCATCACTGCCATTCACCAGCATGGCATTATCACCCATAATGTCTATTGCTTGCATCATCATCATAGCATAGCGCGGCGGCGGCATCATCATCATTTTTATTCTTCTATCTCCATGGGCTTTCGACTCTTGGTCATTGGTTCGGCGTTGAAAAGAAAAAATACCACTGTAGACCACTGCGAATGTAGTGCGTCTTCGTTTTTTCTTGTTCACTTCAACTGTTTTCTGGCTTTTGCTTTTTCGTTGTATTCTGGGCGTTCATGGGATTAATGGAAATGATACCAGGTCTGCGGACCGACGGAGGTCCAAGTAGGCTTCGATATGAATCAAGGACGGGTAGGAATTTTGTGGACGTCTGGTCTATCTGTCTGTACATTTGGCATGATGGGATTGGGAAGGGCGGAATACTTGGGTCCTCAAAGCGCATTACTGATTTCGCGCTGGCTTACTACGTGTGACGTCGTCACGTAAGCAGTGGGCATGGCGAAGCATGTCATTAGCATTAGCATATCAGCATCATCAGTGAGCGATTACAGAAGCTTCTTGAAATGAGAAAGTGTGTTGTAACAAACCTTCTTCCTTGTACGGTTCGATCGATCTACTTGACTTCGCAATTGTGGTTTGTGACTTCAATCTACCTCGTTGTTTCCAAGAACCTGGTATATATTCAGGTACAGAGGTACTTCGGTCTTTTTAAGCTTTCGTAGGATCCCAGACTCGTATATTCCGTGCGGGTAATGTCCAATGTCCATCTCCATCTCCTACATTTATCCAACCGGCGTCGCACAATTCATTCCGGTCGGGCCCTCCCATTGCATTGCATCTTCTTTGCGGTCTTGTTTTCCTTCAGTGCCCCCATGCCATGCCATGCAATGCAATCTGCAGTGTTTTATTGCTTGTTCGAGTAACACATCACATTCTCGCTCCTTGGCCGTTCATCTTCTCTCACGATGGACCGGGGAAAAGGGTGGATGTCCGGGTCTAAATGGATGTGTCTTCTCTGCACCATTGCTTTGATTTGATTTTTAATCTGGATCGGATTGGGGGCTTGGGGTTGGGCTTGGCAGGGTATTTATTTTGGGGGGAGAGGGTGGGTGTCCTGTTGGCTTGGGTTGATGGGATTAGATGAGATGAGATGGGATGAGATGAGATGCATATTCTCCTGCTCTTTCCCGCCCTCTTTTTTTCAACCCCCAATCCCCCATCTCCCCGCGCCGTTAGGAAACAAGGGTTGCGGATCAAAAACACTTGCAGAAAGTACATCGGGTGTTGGGGGCTCGTGGGCATCTTGATTGACAGGATGGGACGAGGGGCAATGCTTTCAAGGTGCTCGCGCTATCTATAGAATTGGATATACTCGAGTGAGTGAGTGACACTCGGCTGGGACGGAGGTGCATCAGACGTATGTCCCAAATTACAAACAGAGAGTGATGAGAAAGCTGGAGCGATGGGGTAAGATTCACATGCTTAGGTTTGCGGGTTGGGGAGGAGGCAGAGGGTGAGGCTGCTCGTCGCATGCCTCTGATTCAGCTCCAGCTTCAGCTCGCGAGCAAGATGACTTTGCGGTGCGGCTTGGGGGCGATGAGACGGCGACCCGGAAATATCGAGATGAATCAGTGTGGCGTGATGTTCTGCTACGTACAATACTATAGATGGATGCTTGGGCGCCCAACCATCTTCCTTTCGTGGTCCGAAAGCTAGGCACCTCGAAATAAGATACCTCAGAAGAAAACGCTTCGGACCGCATCTCACCTCACCACACTCGCCATGGCTGACCACCCTTCTCTTCACGTCACTTGCTCCTGCCAACACTGATTGCTTCGGCACAGGCACTTGAAAAGTCTCAGGTGCTGCTGACAACACAGCACGACTTTGCAGGTCTTTGATCTCACGTGCCAGCACCAGCACCAGCTCTCCCTCAGCCCCAACCTCGCACCCCTCGTCCCCTCCTTTTCACAAGCCAAAAATCTCCGTCGCAGAGATCTCAATCGATCCACAGAGCCGTGACCATGACCGTCCTCTGCGGGCTAGATCGGTGGGCTTGCGCGGTCGTGCTGCCAGCACATGATACCCGTAGTATGCTTAGGATGGAAATTGGGGTCAAAGGCTGGCTCCCAAGCGGGGTTTTTTTCTCATGACTAGAACCAAAGATCTTCCGTCACTTGATTATGCGCGTCAATGCCGTCGGGAGATTTTCCAGCTGGTGTGCCCCGTTCGCGTTACGGGAAGACTGCTACCGTATGCACAGTCAAGCCCTCCTTCTCACCGGTGTGACCGAGTTCAGTTCTCGTCGCGACCGCTTATTGTACATATCCACGCTGCACCGGTGAGATAGGCAGCCAGGTCCAAAATTCGATAAGGTCGCACCAATGAGAAAATCCCGATACAAAACCGAGGCATAATCTAGAAGCCATCGAGGCCCCAAAACAAGGCCGCTGGACTCTCGTTGGGTACACCGCTCATGTGTCGACCATCTCGCGCTGGTGGCACCTGCAGTATCGAGGGCACGCTTTTCTTGCTCCGCACCCACAACGGCGGTATAGACGAGCCATGTTACCACTTAGTAAATGGTTCAGTTCGTGAAACAGAACTTGCAGCTAAGGCATGCACACGACGAGCAGGTAGTCCAATGAGAATAATCACGGCTCTTTCTTTTTTTTTTCCCTCTCTCGTACCGTTGAAAACTTGCAAGGAAGGCTCCGACATGTCCCGAATTGGGCATGTTGTGGTATCTGCTCCGGCGGTGATGGCGACTACGCTTCTCCCGCCGGTCCGTCCGTACAGGAATGCCGGTCGGTCGGGAGGCCTTCAGCGGCTGGAAAGGTGGACAGTGCTTGTTTGTGTGCTTGCTTCCTGGACTGGTGCTTGCCTGAGGCGGTTAGGATGGGGGCTATACTGGATCTTGGTGGAGCTCGATGGAGGACGACAATATTCCGTATAGGAAGCAGACATCAGAGAGAGGCGCTGGTGGCGCAGGCGGCCTCTCTCGCTGCTTAGCTAATTAATTGCACCTCCACAGCTGAGTCAGATGCGGGCAGGACGAATCAGATAATTCACAGAGCAGCTTAGATAATGCGCCGTTGTGGAGTTGTTGAAGGTCGTGATTGTACAGTATCTTCGGGCCTACTGTGGTAATTCTCAAGTAAGAGGGGATCGTGTAGGCGAGGGACGAGGTCTGGCAGTGCACGCCGGAACCACGCAGCCAAAATCTGTCGCGGGCCAAACCCACTTCGCTGGCCCTATCACTGTGCACGATGCCCTCTCTTGACGGTACCGACAGTGGGTAACTTTACCAGATGCTGGATAGCCTCGTCTCAGCACCTTGCTTTCGCGGGTTGTGGCCCTTCCTCCTCCTCACAAACCCAATCCGATATGCCAGGGTCCAGGCATCGCAGCCCAACCTGTGCCCCTTCTTCCCCTCTCCTCCACGGCCTCCGAACTGCCAGGCCTCTCAGCCTCGCCCTGTTACGTTACGTTGCATCCCCATACTTGCCACTTTGCGCCAGGAACGCTTGGAGGTTATTGGGGCCCAGGCTGGCGATGGAGAACGGCCGGAGCCACCCTGCCATCCCGTCTTGCTGTTTGTCATGTTTGCCAAGCAAGGTTCGGCGCGCGGTGCGCCCGTCAGTTGCGCTGAGCTCTGCACGACATAAAACTCTCATCTGCTTTTGGCGGCGGCCGAGTACAACTCCTTACCATCCCTCCTCAGCGGGATTATCGTGATCCACAAATCCGCCGTCAGCACCATCGTCATCGATGGGTTCTCATCCTCCACGCCTCCGATTTTTCTCTCCATCTTTGCGCCTTGGACTGGAGGAGGGGAGGGTGCTTGAAACACCGGTAATCACGGGGAGGATGTTTGCCGTTGCTGTATCCCAACTGCGAGTTTTTCCTCCTGCAGCAGTCCGTTGTCTCGAATCCTCCCAGGTCTCAGACACCACGATGCCGTCAGCGTGAAAAGGTCAAGGAAGAAGGGACAGTCTCGGCGCGGCAAACTCAAAACACGAGTCAATTGCCTTGACGTCCTTGGTGCGTGCTCCTCTCCTGCCCTCGCGGTAACGATGCTCGAGGGAACGCGCTGTGTCGGCGCCCCTCGTCTCGTCCCTCGCCCTACCCCTCCTCGTAAGGCTGATTGTCGCCGTTAACTCTGCATGTTCATGTGGCCTTGTCACTTGTCAACTCCTCGCGGCCCGGACGTAAGGGGGATTTTTACCCTCTCCCGCAATAAGCAGTCCTTCTGCCTGCCGACCCTTTTCTGGGGCAGGGAGGGGGTGGGGGTTCTGGGTCACGTCTTGCCATACCTACCACTGGCATGCATTCATACCTGAGCTTCCGAGGTGGCCCTCTCTTCCTTACGGTGGGGGGTTTTCTTACTCTCTTTTCGTTTTCTTTTTCCGGTGCAGCTTCCTGAAATGGATCCTGATATATCGGCCTTCTCCTATTGTCCTCGCCAATGTTCGCTTCCTGCTTCGCCACCCACTCTCATTGACTTGTCAGAGAAGAGGGGGAGAGGCAGAGCTCAGCTGAGCTGAGCTGAGTACAATATTGTTCATGAATTGAGTTACTCCCGGAGTTGTCGAGATCGGTGTGCGATCTGGCGTTGGTGACTCACTTTGCCACTGCCTGCGTTGCCGCACAGCTCCCTCCGGGACACAACCGAGGTGTTTTTGGTAGGATGCTGCAAGAATGGGTTGATGGAAGGTCACAGGCTGCTCTCGGTGATTCTACTCGGCTGTGAAAGCAGTCAATGATCTTGTACGTTGTGCTACATGGTTAAACTTGTTAGGTGGAGAGGTGAGAGAACCTGTAATACTCTTCTCAGAGCGCCCATTCTGTGCATGTTGCACCCGCTACTAGAAGTCTATGATGGTTTTAAGTTATAGGCCCCCTTCATGGCCAACCTGTGCTGTTTGCCTTGATATTTGTGTCTCCTCAAGTCCCTTAGATAATTCATATCGGCTTGAAGCCCAGGAGACCTGGGCTTTAAGCAGCTGGGGAACTCTCGACTACTGTCAATGGCATTTGATACCAGCAGTCCCATCGATTGCTCTGGCCCGGCTCTCCTGTGTGGTCATCCCCCTGCGACATGGCTTGGAAGCATATGAAATTTCTCGTGAATTTAGGATCCCCATACTTCACTTGTTAAACGATGAGAGAATCGAAGAATAACTCGGTTCGCACCAAGATAAGTGTGTCTTACCTACTGTATGAATCACGAATCAGGTCACTATACCATCTTACACAAGCGATCCTTTTGGTAATCATCTAGAGGATGCCGTAATGTTGTCTCCTGATGTTCTGATTAGAAATATGTAATCCAGCTTCAATGTAATGCTTTCCTGTCTGATCTCAACCCTCTTGAGCGCTATTTTACATCAAGCCACTCTAGGAATGCTATAACAAGTTAGCTCTTTAACAAAGACACAACGGTAATGGAATGTGGTAAACAGAAACTAGTTTGACAGACTATAGCGCGTTATTCTATGGTTGAGTTTGTCGCTTATTAGATCCTAGAACAAGCAAGCTTGCAAGTGTTCAGGATACTGCTGTTATGAATTAACCCTTAGAGAAGCCATTCAAATCTGAGAGCTAGTTTTCTGCTGCCAGTGCTTCGGTGTATGCTCCTTGCTATTATATTATATAGCTAGATTGAAAGTATGAAAAGACTAACTACCCAGCAGAGGGGCATTTCACGGACAAGACTAGTTTGGAATCCTTCATTTATAAAATAGTAGTTGTCTCCCAAAAGGTACTGCTGCTCCTGATCTAGGTTATTATAGCTGCTAGTGGAACTCATGATGGTCCTGATGCTAGCTTCACGCAGAAATTAAGGAAGAGGTAAAGCACTTCGATTCTTTCTAGGGTTCTTGAACTTAGATTTCAGGTCCGAGCTCAGAGTAATCTTATGATTAGGTATAATGATTGAACTAGGCCATGCTTGAACTTAGTATAGGTCTTTTGCTAGTAGATTTATAGGAAAGAAAGGAATCTTGCTCCTCTTCCCTCTTCCCTCCTCCCACCCCCAAGTTCTTGATTCATGACTAGCTGTTTCGCGGAAGCCTTTCTTCCCCAGCCTTGTAAGCATTGTTGAAGAGGCGCTGCTATATCAACGGTGTATTTCTTGCTGTCCGACTTTATGTTATGTGAAACGAAACAAAAGAACTAGACTGGATTCTCTGAACTTCCGCCGTAATGTCTCACGGTTGACATCATATCGTGTTCGTGTCAAGCAGGTTTTGGTTGTGACTCTCAATGATATTCATGACCGAGAACGTAGCATCACTATCCAGTGCATTTCTTGACATCGAGACTGTGAGCATGCTCTGTATATATCTCTGCCACCATTGAATCTTCCTGATTCAAATTCACATTTAGTAGCGAAACAGACGCTTCGCACCATAATCCTCCACCCCACCACCTCGCAACAGCCGCCTGTTTAGATACATGTAATAAAACCTCAGCAGGACACAGCCTGCGGCGACGAAAAACAGCATTCCAGCATTGACCCAGTGCCCCGTCGGATATCCCTTCTTGGCCTCGTTGGCCGTGTAAATCCAGACGCCAGTAATCTGGCCTGGAGCGCCGAACGAGATATTCAGCGCGATGGCGAGACCTACGGCCCCGGTGGTGTGGAGATTGGATGAGAGCCAACCTAGTAGTGGTGGAATGCAGGCGAAGGCGCCGGAACAGGCTACAATCAGACAGCCATACCTATGCTATGCTTTGTGTTAGTCAAGAGCCAAGCGTGGGCTTAAAGACAGTTGTATTCTTACCATGTACGCTGTTGGAGGGAGCAGGGCTGATGCTAGAAATGCACATGCTCCTATAGTCGAAAGAGCTGCTGAGTGAAGAGCTCTAGCGTTGAAGTGATCTGCGGACCAGGATACGAGGATGGTGACAACATCTCCAGTAGCAGTCAGATCTTGGCCCTTTGAGCGAATGGAGAGTAGGGGTGGACTTACATGCGACAGCGTAAGGTGGTACAGTCATGAGTTGGGATTCTAGATTCTCAAACCCAAGCCCTGCAGTTATACTAGGTGTGAATAGAGAAAGGGAGGAAAATGGGACAGAGATTCCGAAGTAGACCTATAATATATCAGCAATCTACTATGTGAGAGCACCATACCAAATCTTTCCATGGACATACTGCGTAATGCATATACAGGCGCCAGTCAATCAAAGTCATTTTGGCCTCACTCCACGTCAAGCTTTTACTATGTCCATGAGAACCCTCATTCTGCAAGCGAGCAATAGCAAGGGCTTTCTCCTCCTCTGATAGCCATTGCGCAGTCTCAGGATAGTCGGGCAGGAAGAAATAGACTGCGATCGAAGAAAGCACGCTCGGGATCCCTTCAAGAATGAAGAGCCACCTCCACGCAGAAAGACCATGAGTACCATCCATATGACCAATGGCAAAAGCAAGCGCACCCCCGAATGCTCCCGCCAGCGTTGCAGAGGCCAAAATAAACGCCACTCGAATGGATCGCTCACTTGTCGAATACCAGAACGTAAGGTAATACACCAATCCTGGGAACAGACCTGCTTCGAAAACACCGAGTAGGAAGCGAACGACTGTCACAGATGCAAATGAATGCACCCCGCCCAGTCCGATTGTGATACAACCCCACGCAAACATCAGAAATGCGATCCATCGACTCGGATTGAGTTTCTTCAGGAAGTAATTAGAGGGGACTTCAAAGATGGCATACGCAACCAGAAAAACCATGAGCGCAATACTGTTTTTTTTCTGTGAGCACAGAAGTATGTTGAGGATCGACGATCGTCACATACGTATATTGAAACGAGGTCATCCCCGTGTTATCAAGGAGATCATGCTTTTTATTTGCGTTGAGTGTCTTTGCATTTCCTGAACTCTCATCAGCCTTTGTCATACGATTTGGAGCTCCTTCTCCTCACCAATGTTCGATCGATCCAGATAGCAAAGTAAATAAATCGCCGCACAAAGAGGAACTATGCGCAAGTCCTGCTTCCAGACTAGAGCCTTGCTCTTGGTCGCATCTATGATTGAGGCCTCGGAGGCCCCAACTACCTCCAGGCCTCCTTTCTCCACATTCTCGGCTGAGGTGCCGGCTATCTTCATGTCACCCTGCAGGTGTGAAGAGGAGGACGTATCAGGAGGCATGGCCATTCAGGCAATCGAGATAAACTTTCTCAGGGAAGCAAGAGGAAGAACAAAAAGAGTCAATTATTCTGCGCGCATGGTGAGCGGTGCCTACTTATGGCAACAACCTGGAAAAAAGCAAAGAACTCCGTGGGGGAAGAAGTCGGTGGAATAAGACTGTGGGGATAAACCTGCGGAGAGAGCTGTTGAGCTGGAGTCCTGGAGTGGGAGGAGAACGATGATTTGCTCTGGGGTTGGAGCTACCCTCGTCGTTCATGTATGTGCCCCCGCCCCTCGTGCAGCGTGGTATTATCGGCCTTCCTTCCCAAGACGTGCATACCATTTATCACTCGGCCTGCTTCCATGTTTGCCTGCGTTGACACTTGATCTGCTCATGATCAGGTTGGTATTATGCAAGGTACTGGTTGTTGGTTCCTGAAGGGATTGTGCTGTAAGGCATTACTTACCCTGCTGCAGGAGTGCTTCTTACTAGCTTCAACAAGACAAACGCCTTCAAAGTATGCTTTGGGAGACATTGCCCATTGTAGTCTAAGCACAGGAGGGGCGCATGCAGATATGGTCTTGTCCGAGCTGCATTAAGATCAACAGTCGTATGGTCCACGAATACACTAACTAGCACTCTCCCAACAATGGAATGTAATGCGGTTGAGAGTTTCATTTACGCTAACGCGATAAGACAGATTTATAGACACAAATAAGCACTCCTTCTACATCGAATAACCAAAAGATCGTTTAGCTCAGTTGGTTAGAGCGTGGTGCTAATACTTTGCCCTCTTTGAGACAATGTACACGCCAAGGTCGCGAGTTCGACCCTCGTAATGATCACGCATTATCTTTTTTTCTTTTTTAATACTTGTCTTAACATTCTTTGTTGGATACTATCTTTTGATGTATTTTTGGTGTGCCTAAGAGTGAATCTCCAAGGGCTTAAGCGAGGGCCAACAGATGCGAATGTAGATGCTCGGTTGGATCCATTGGATTTGATCTCATTGGTACTTTGAAAGCCTCTACTATGAAGCTCGTCACACGACTATTCGATAGACTTAAATGGAAATCCATGCAATATTTTGTACTATTATAAGATGGGCATTGAACATGCTTTTGAAGGGGCATTTGCCTGTTTACCGGTAGCGGAAGTAATTGTTCTGCAGGGTCGCCGTCCGTCGGAAGTGTATACTGAGTCACAGTCCGGCACCAGCGATACGTATTATTCTTACATAAGCAAGCCGAGTATCGCACGTAGATAGCATTGTCCGCAGACCTGCTTAGTTTCAATGTACCTGTGAAAGCTTTGGCCTAAGTATATATTGACTCACGTTGCGAAAGATCTGTTAGTATTGAGTGCCAAAAACGAAGCGAATACAACCACATACAGAACTCAGCAATTGAGGACATAATGGCAGATACGAGAACCCCGCGGTTCGGATGGATTGGTATGTTGAGATTGGTGTATAGGACAGTACTAGTGTTTATGCCAAATGATTTCATTGGACTGACATCTATACAGGTCTAGGTAATATGGGTCTAGCCATGTCCAAGAATCTACAGAAACACCTGTCTCAAAAAGGTGCCCATGCATTGTGCTATACCAATCGGACTATTTCACGTGGTGAACCGCTTGAGGCTTTAGGAGGCACCCCCCTCACCTCTGTTGCTGAGGTCGTGAAGGTCTCAGATGTTGTATTCATTTCTGTACGTGAGAGATGTTTGGCCTCTTTCACAAGTGGTCGGTGATGGAGTAACTTTTACGAGATATTTGGCTTACTGTCGGGAATAGATCAGTGCCGATTCCGTTCTTGAGGGCATTATCACCGAGATTCTAGAATCGGGGTCAATAACGGGAAAGATCATTGTCGATACCTCTACTGTGCATCCAGATACGTCCAATGGGGCATCGACGAAAATCGTACAAGCGGGTGGATCATTCGTTGCTGGTAAGCATCTCTGCCGAGCATTTTTTGTAATTGCATCATAAACTGAATTATAAAGCTGATTGAGTTCCAGCACCGGTCTTTGGAGCTACACCTGTGGCAGAGCAGGGTAAACTCCTGTTCGCTCTGGGTGGTCCTAGTGCAGCAATTGATGTCATCACCCCGTACATTGACGGTGTTCTTGCTCGAGCCGTCATCAGGACAGGTGAAGAAGCAGCGAGTGCCGCGACGTTGAAAACCCTCGGGTAAGCCCAACTCCATCCTGTCAACCAACATATGAGCACTCTCTGACCGGCGGAGCAGCAACTTCTTAACCGCGGGAATGCACCTCATAATTTCCTCGGCTTACACCGTCACGGAAAAGTCGGGCATGGATGCATCCGTACTCTCCTCGCTCATCACCGAGAACTACGGTCCCTACGCCGCCTCCATCTCAGACCGGTTGACCAGTGGCGCATACCTTCCCCCGCGGGGCGCCAAACCTGTCTCAGATCTCGAGTTGGCTCTTAAGGATGTTGGGCACGGTATCACTTGTGCCAAGGATGTAGGCGTGAAGCTTGATGTTGCGGAATTGGTCATGGAGCTTCTTGGGGAGGCTCAGAGCTTTGGGATTGCTGAGCAGAGGAGCCTGGATTCGACTTCGGTCTATGGGGCGTTGAGACAGCGGGCGGGGTTGGAGTTTGAGTCAGACGTTGTGAAGAAGCGGGATGGGTAAGGTGGATGGGTTTGCAGCGCTTGGTTTAATTATTTGAATCCTAAAAGTGGTCATTTGCTGTAGTTGTGATTTTATTTTACGTTCTGGGTAACGTGAACCTATGCGTTGAGCTCGTATATAAAGCCACGTATTCAGCACAAGTGTATCAAAAGTCCTGAACGATAGAGGGATTGCAATGCTTGTAACTCTTTTCTCGCTATGGTAAATATACTGCCTGACATAAAATGCAATCTTTCTTCCAACTGGCGCCATTCTTCAAATGGATTGATTTTGGTATCAAAGTCTAGTCAGATCGTTCATGCTGTGTGATCTTTCGCAGACCTCTCACTTTTTCAAGAAAGCATCAACAACGGTTGCCATCCGGCTCAGAGCTTCATTCATCTCTTCCTTCTGCAATTCCATGAGTTAGTAGCTGTAAAATGAGATGCTGAACCGAAATGGCAGAGGGGCTTACAGAAGACATAGAGAAAGCAAGGCGGAAATGCCCAATTCCGGCCTCACCACCCCGAGATTTTGTGGTTGCTTTAGTTGGTCCTTCCCACGGGATGTAATAATAGCCAGGGATCAGGAGAACCTAGAGAAAATCCAAATAAGTATGATGAAGAAGAAAGGATATGTAAGCGTAGCATACCTTTGCCTCACACAGATCCACCCAGAGCGCATCCTCACATGCTAGTTCCGGATCTTTACAAGACTCATCTGCTCGTAGTTTTTGGAAAGCTGGAAATGTGTTCAGATAAAACCGTGTCCAGATGAACATTCCACCAGTCGGGGGCACGAAGCTAAAAATCGGTGTAGATGTTCCCTTTGCCAAAGCAACAAGGCCTTCTGCGCCAGGGATGTCGAGGCTGGAAGCTGGCTTGACGTCGAATTTGGATGCAATCGCATCGCACTTACATAGTATCAGTATAACTAGGTGAGGGGGAACTGCAGGGATCATAAGTTACCATCCAATCTCTTCGTATCCTGTATTGGTCGCGGAGACTTGAAAGCCATTGGACGTAGCCCATTATGCCCCACTTGCTAAGCAGACCAAACACAATCGCCTATAGACAAAACTGTTAGCAAATATAGGCCAGGAATAGAACCGAGTCAATTTACCTGTGACCATCCACTGGGAGCTTGTGTCTCTACCTGAGTTGCTTCAAGCAATTTCTGAGTGAACAGTTTATTGGCAACGAAATATCCGAGTCGGTTACCTGGGGCCAGAGTCTGACGAATTTCCATCAGATTAAGTACATCCTTCATAACAGAGAACTGACCTTGCTGAATGTATCAAGACGAATCACACGACCTTGGTAATCGAACTTCAGGAATGAAGGAACAAGAGACGAAAGGAACTGCTCTGGTGTGCCCGGCTGTCCACCAGTGGTAGTAGCCTCGACTTCATAATCTCCATACTGTAGGAAGCAGTACGGATCGTCTTCGCAAATGATGACATCTCCAGCATGTTAGTACTTGGACAAAAATGCTGACTGTTGATACGCACCATACTTTACACAAATGTCGTAGATATCCTTGCGTCGCTGGGCCCGCATCGTCGTTCCAGCTGGGTTTGATCCCACAGGTACGAGATACATTCTATACGCTCCGTCAGCGAGTTCAACCCCATCGATCAAGAAGTGCTCACAGTCGAGGTCGCCTTTGGTCTGGATGGTTGATCCCCCAATCTGCGAGAGTCTTTTCAAGAGCGTCTGCTCGCATTCCATCCTCATCCATTTTCACAGGAGCAGCAAAACATCCCAAAGGAATCCAGTTCGACTGAGCCGAGGGATATGAGTACTCTTCGCAAATAATGGAATCACCTGCTTCACAGAGAAGTCCAACCACTTTTGACCATGCATCAGTATTTCCTGAGTTTACCAAGATATCGAAATCCTCGTACGCTGGTTGGAACACCAGCTTCGTGAATTCCCGGGCCCATTTCAAGAGTCCTGCTTCTCCTCTTCCGTCACCTGTCATTGGGGCCTGTCAGTGACAATCCACCGGGCCGGAGCGTCCAACACAAAACTTACCATACTGCAGCGACGTAGCTAGATTGAGTGGTTGCTCGGATGTTGGGTGTTTGGCAATGGTCCAAGTATCCAAATCTCCTGGCACTTTTGGGTTTTCCGCATCCAGGACAGCTGAAGCCGGATAGCTGTTGAGTGACACACTCTCAAATGGAAACAAAGATGAATGGGGGAGACCTGCAAAACCCATTAAGTGCCGTCCTTTTTTGCATTGGCTGCACTGCTGGAAATGATAGCTTACCTCCTGCTACACTGATCATGCCATCCACCGCCATGTATTTGATGATGGCCTTGAGAGGACTTTCATGTCGTGCTCTGGAATGAGCATTGAGATGGTGACTCAGATCAGGCATCGGCGACTCCTGAACAGATCCCATTTTGAACGACTAAGGATTTCCTCTTGTCGTAGTATCCGACAATTGTGTCGGTATGGCCAATTCTGAGGATGGGGATTTGGATTGATTGACTGGGAGGTTGAGATCTACAGGAAAAAGGCTAGGCAGGACAAGCGTAGCACTTTAAGAAATGGTACTCCCGGCCTCTAACGGATCGTCTCGCACCAGAATGGATACAAAGTAATCCAGTCCAGTTCTTTAAGGGATAGCACTAGGTTATCTTATCTGCAGCGGGCCGGTGTGTCAAAGGTGGTGGACAGCAAGCGACCTCGGCGCGGTCGCCTGTTACAGTAGAAAGCGAGGTGGAGACGGAGCGCCCATGTTGTTTGCCTCACTTGATATCATTATTGTAACATCGCCCAGCCAAGAATATATTCTTCGTCCTTAGGAAGAAACCCTGTTGTTTGCCGTCCTCGATCGGTGGAGAAGGCAATTGACCAATGAAAAGCACATCCTTTCCAATTCACATGAGATCCGGAACTGGCGAGGATTGTTTGTCCTAGCGGTGTAACAGTGTGAGTCCTTCGCACACGATGAACTTCCTTAGGTATTCTCGAGCAAACCACAGACGATAGAGTCTCGCAAAAGTATAAGCAAGGGTATACATCCTTCTGGAATATGGTCCCTATTACCTGGTCATGAAAACTTCTCAGGACTCCGGCAGACCGTCGACTCCATGTAGAGGAGCAGCCACGCCGACGAGTATCGTAGAGACAAACCACTTAGTCTGCAGGATGCGAAGTTCAGACCAGGGCCAGTTCCGAGAAGACAGTTCTTTGGGAGACCGGCACAAGTCCCCTTCCCGATGAACCCCTGCACGATCAGCACTTCTCACTCCCCGCACTTATACCTCCACTAAGACAGCCACACACATAGCTGCGAGCTGCGCCTCAGCGAACGACAGTAAGATGCATAGCCGTCAGATCAGGCGGTGCAGATGCGCAAAGAATTTTCAATCTCCCTGAATGCAATGACCGCTCGATGACTCTTCGACGACCTCGCGACTCTCCCCATCCAGGCGATTGACTCACTCAGTCAAGCAGGCGAACGATCCCTTGATTGCGACCTGCTGATTCCTACAGAGCCGAGGGCTACCTTGCAGTATGGCCCACGACGACGGCTGGCACCGTGCCCGGCCTGCGAACGAAATCCGAGAAGAAGAACAGATCAGGCAATGGGAGCTCTCAAAAGGCCATTGGTCGGGCATGGGGAAGCACCCGACGACTTTCACCGATCATAAGAAGCTGCACTTATCGCAGCGCGAAGAGCTTGGCTCGGGAAGCTATGGCGTGGTGGAGCGGGTTACCTTTGGGACGGTTACAATGGCGAGAAAACAGTACGGAAGCAGCCTTATTCTTTGCAGACCGCGGAAGCGCTGACTTGTGCGTTGCGCAGTGTTAAACCGAAACGGGGTATTCCTCTGGAGAAGCTCCGCGAAGAGGCGAATGTGATGGATCGCCTGGTCCACAAGCATATCCTGAAATTGATCGGAACGTATACTCTTCGGAAGAATGACTTGTGCTTGTTATTGTACCCAGTTGCTGTTTGCGATCTCAGCCGGTTCCTAGAAGACATCGATGATCTCCGTGCCGACACTTGTTCCGACCAGGAAGATGCGCAGCGGCGATTGCGATTGCTGGGTCTGAAGGATATTGGACCAAGCACAAGCACGCCTACCAACCAGGTCAACAAAGATGCCACTGCACTTGGATTTCTGCAGCAAATGATGGGCTGTATCACTGAGGCATTGGTTTACGTGCATGGAAAAGATATCCGACACCGAGACTTGAAGCCGCAGAATATTCTCCTCTGTCCCGGGAGAGTGTACCTAGCAGATTTCGGCATTGCGCGCGATGTAAGAGACAGTGAGAATTCCATCACCGCTGGAAGGTGTGGCTCCATGTGGTGGAGCGCGCCTGAAGTGCTCGACCTCCTTGATCACCATATGTCTTCTGCGGACATCTATTCTTTAGGTTGCATATTTTTAAACATCGCAACCATCCTCCATGGCGATACTTTGGAAACTTATGACCTGGTGATGAAAGAACACAATTGGGCAAAGAAGTACGAGAACCTGCGGAAACATCTCAAGGATCTGCGTCTAAGAGTTGCTGCGGAGGAGATAGAGAGTGAGGAGGTACCGACATTCAATGTGAAGCATATTTTAGGGCTTGTAGAGAAAATGCTCAAGTATGAGCCTGAGCAGAGGCCAACAGCTGTGGAAGTCAATGCCAGACTCTCTGAACTTGGAGGTTTGGATCAAGTCTACCACCTCCCGTGTTGTCATAAGGAGAGCGCGCATCTTTCAACTATAATTAGTAAGACTGACACACTTTGTTTCCTCCAGCTGGGGTACTGATTTTCTTGTAGACACAAAGCTTAAATCGCTACACGACACCACAGCGGAAGCTTTAGCTAAGCTCTCACAGCTCGAGGCAGAGAATTCGCAGATGCAAGAGCACATACGCAAGCTTGAGTCTGTGAGTGGGACGTGGGAGCAGCGGATTGAAAATGAAATGAAGCACGCCGCGAAGCGATATCAAGCTTTGCAAGAAAAATACAACACGGAGTGCAGTACCAGAAAACGTACTGAGGAACGCCTTAAGTCAGTGGAAACAGAACTTCAAAGGTTCACCCAAGGACGCCGTCCACCACAACAAAACAAGAACAAGAACAAAAACAGCTTTATGGCCAACGCGAACCGAATTCTGACGGGACATAGTGCTGCTAGAGCTAATCAACCTCCTCTTTTTGGCCAGGAGGGTGACGGAACAGTCTTCCAGCCAGGAACGAGGCAGCCGCAAAGACGTCCTAGTAACATACCAGTTCCAGTACGACCGTCTACACCGATTCGGACACCATCAAACCCGTTTAGGCCTGCTTATGGAAGGGATCCTGGTAGCAATTCCAGCACCTTACTCAGTTCTGTCCATTCAACCTTTTCGAGAAGTAGCCTTCATACCAATGAGTCTGCGAGCTCGGTTAGTGGAGGGACCGTTCGGAGTACATCACCACCAGAAAGTCCCATCAGAGCGAGACCTCAGGATCCGGGAGCCCTGCTTGCAGACCTGAAGATGCCCGGTTCGCCAACGATGATCAGCTCAACAACGTTGTCCAGCCCAGACGCCGCAATGGCACCAGCAACGAAACCATCTTATGCTAAAGCTGCGGCGAAAGCTTCATAGTAAATGAATATCAAGTCACAAAGCATTGTAGCTGGCTGTGTTCTTATCGCAGCCTGAACCGAGAAGCCTCAAGCATCATAGCACGATTGATTGGCCATAATTATCTGGGTCATGCTGCTGACTCTATCCTTGGATATAGATTTTGATGTCGCTGGGGGAAGACATAATCTTTGCACCGCTTGGGAACAGTCTGATCGGACTAGGTGTATACGTGGTTGGTGACTATTATTACCACTACCAGTAGAAAGGAAAAGTATATACGAGATACGTCCTATGAAGAAGAATGAATCAATGAAGTAATGAAGTTAATGGTTAGATCTTGATCCTAAGTATCCAGTGATGTACCTTCCAATCTTGCTTACGTTCTTGCAGGCCAAGCTGGAATGGTAGCTACCGGCGATGTCCTCGACTGGAACGTATTACGCCACCCATTTCCTAAAACCGACTTTGCGCCGCATCTATCAGCGCCTCTGGCCCATTGTTTCCGAGACGTGAGGCCAGCGGCGGCGGCGCAAGACATTTATAAGTACTGATTGTGATATGATTGATGCTTGGTCGGGTGGAAGGCCGAGCTTATCGTACGATCAATGCGATTACGGCTGCGCAACCGATAACGTCTAGCGACGAATCGTATCGGGAGCGAGGCCTTTCTACCTCTCTTCATCCCACTTTCACGGCGCAACTCCGTTGTTCTTGGCTTTGGCCATCTCGCCTGCCGCTGTATTTCTTGAGCCCTCACGCCGCGGGTAGACAGCGTGTGGCCCGAAGTCAGTGAGCGCGAGAAGGCCAACACGCGATGACAGGACCCCCCTCCTCAATAGGTGGGATTAAGTCTGTGAAGGATGGATAAGAAATCACTATCTAAATAACCCCTCGTCGCGTCTCCCAGCTCAGAAAATAAATTCCCCTCTTGCAACTCATATTTCTTACCCTCCCTCCATCCCTCTCAGATCATTTTTGCAAAAGATACCCCTCTCTCTTTGAATTAAACAACGTCGAATAACTCACTATGGTTGCTATCGGCGTCTTCTTGCCTATTGGCAACAATGGATGGCTCATCTCGACCACCGCCCCTCAATACATGCCCAGCTTCGAATTGAACAAGCAGGTTGTGCAAAAGGCCGAGAAATATGGCTTCGACTTCGCTCTGTCCATGATTAAGCTTAGAGGATTTGGAGGAAAGACTGAACATGTTAGTATCCATCGTCTCACAATGCGGCGGTCTCATAAGCGCTGGATCTCTTGCTAACTTGCCCCTGTAGTGGGATCACAACTTAGAATCTTTCACCATGATGTCTGGACTTGCTGCAGTCACCACTAAGATTAAGTTATTCGCATCTACTGCCATTTTGACTTTGCCACCGTTAGTCCACCCCAATCGTCTTCGAGTATTAATGCTGATTTTTCTCTCTTGCTAGAGCGATAGTTGCCCGTATGGCCACCACGATAGACTCCATAGCCCCAGGACGATTCGGTATGTGGAAGGAGAGTCAATCTAGACCGGGAGTTTTACTGACCAACACTAGGTGTCAATATCGTCACTGGATGGCAAGAGGCAGAATATTCGCAGATGGGCATCTGGCCAGGAAACGCCTACTTCGGGTATCGATACGACTATGCTACCGAGTACGTCAAGGTTATGAAGGACCTCTGGAGCAAGGGCGTCTCCGACTTCGATGGCAAGCACTTCCACATGAAGGACTGCAAGATGTCCCCTAAGCCATCCAAGGATATCCAGATCGTTGCTGCTGGACAGAGTGGTCGCGGAATGGAGTTTGCCTCCGAGCTCGCCGACTTCAACTTCACCATGGGTGTTGGTGTGAACACCCCAACCGCCTTCGCTCCCGGTAACCAGCGTCTGGTTGAGGCTGCTGCCAAGACGGGACGGGATGTTGGCGCATATGTCCTGTTCATGATCATTGCCGACGAGACCGACGAGAAGGCCGAGGCAAAATGGCAGAAGTACCGTGACGGTGCTGATGTTGAGGCTTTGGCTTGGATGGCTGACCAGGGAAACAAAGACACCAAGGCTGACTCCTCCGCCACGGCCAAGGCCATCAACCTCCCCGAGGGCGCTGTCAACTTCAACACCGGTACTTTCGTCGGTAGCTACGAGAAGGTCGCCAAGTTGTTGGACGAGGCTGCTGCCGTTCCTGGTACTAAGGGTATAATGTTGATCTTCGATGATTTCTTGGTCGGTTTGGACACCTTTGGCGAGAAGATCCAGCCTTTGATGAGCAGCAGGAAGACCATTGCTTAGATATCCAATCTGTAACAATTTGAAAATTAATTCCTACAAAACTAACTTGTGAATTCTTGCTGCATTAAGAAATAAGGACACTGTCCTCTAAAGCAGACTTCCAAGCCTAAGTCCCGGGACATATTATGTTTACCTTACCTGTACCCTTCGAACTAAAAGCTCCGATAAGCAACACTAACTCTTTGCGGACCCTGAATTAACGTCCAAATCGGAGTATAATCACTCTTTAGGAACATAATGACGGAAGCCAGGCTCATTTTGGGTTTGTTTCAGAGATTGGCTTCATGTATGGTGACAAGTCTTGGAATTGGAGAGAGTTCTATGATTGGACATCGTCATGCTTGATTATCGCCAATAGTATCTATCGGCCCTGGTGAGATCTAGAACGGTGGGCGATGTTATAGCTGAAAACTACTCACAAAATTTGCAAATCTACTTAAGTCATAAGTTCAGCATATCCACGTTCGCAGAAGCAAACTTCTACGGAGACATCTTTACTTTAGTTACACTCGTTATCGGCAGTGTGAGTGTTACTGCAACTTATACAGGCATGACGGAAGTAAGACGAACGATCCTGAGAACAAGAGAGAGGACCTTCCTCACGATCTGCTTCGATGAGGATGCGCCAAGATATATTCGAACCTTTAGTTTCCTTCTCCTAATTACTGAGCAAGTACTTCTAAGCCTTCTGCAGTTTCTTTGAGAGGATATTGCTCGCTTACCTACAAAGAGAAGAGCATAAGCGATTACAGTCAGGGCTGGAGCACAAGCATGGCCCGGATCAGATCTTGTTCTGTCTGTGCCCATAAGTGCATAAGGATGCTAGTTAATCGGAGCAGACAGGGGTGCTCAGGCTAACAACTGCAGACCTTATCGGACAAGACAAGATTTTTTTGCATTTTTCGAAGGGTATACACGCTGCCAAACCATTTTGGCCTCCATTCGAATTACGGTCGCATCGATTGTCCTGTGCCCTGTTTGACCATTGAAGGTATCTATCCTCTATGCTATGGTGCAGGCAGGGGCAGAAAATCTCGGCTAATGGTCGGGCGAGATATCTATGCGCCTTGATATATACGAATAAGGCATCATGAGGTTACAAACCAGGCTTGGTGGCCTAATGGTAAGGCGTTGCTTTCCGGCTAGAATTATTCTTGCTTGGCAAAGATTGCGGGTTCGAGTCCCGTCCGAGTCGATTGTGGAATATATGTTTTGTTTTTTTGCATCTAATCTTGTACTTTTGCAGAACCCTTTGGGCGGGAGTTTGATCGTTTGTCTGTCAGACTTAGACTCCTGCTTCCAAAAGATTGCGAGGGATCCGTTTGTGCTGGAGCGCGAAAAGTGCATTCCCAGTCGGGGTTGCTTTTTCAGGCTTCAAAGTTTGGAACTTTTACCCCGACTTCCTAAACGAGACTTGTCGGCCTGCTCGGTTATTATTTGCTTACGCCGCATTCGTGTGCTGAGCCACGTTCAGGCTCGTGATGGATCACAAGTGGAGAGTGACTTTTGACATGAGTTCTGGAGGAAAGCTGAGGATCATCTGTAGCCTTTACTCTTTCCCTCGATTATCGCATATGTAGAAATCTGAGGTTTCGAACGCGGACCGCTTCAAACACCACAGCACCACCTTTAACGACAAATCTTAGAGCCAGATACATCATGGCTATACTAGGGGCACAGCCGGAATACAACGGCTTTGCCTTGACAGCATGTGTGAATTGCAGAAGGCAGAAGAAGAAATGTGATAAGCACCTGCCATCTTGCTCCAGATGTGTTGGGTATGGACTCCCCGATATGGCTGGGATTTACTCTAATGTCCGACAGTGGATTAAGAACCTGTCAGTATTCTCAGGACCAAGATAAACTGCCGTCACCACCATACGATGCGGTCAAGGATTGCAGTAGGCCGAGATATGTCGTGGCTTCTTCTCAACCTTCATTGTCCATCAGCCCGGCGTCATCCACTACGGGATCACTTCCCATGAACACCCGCTCGTTTCTTCTGCCAAAAGAGATCCATGTGCGCGACATACATGCTTTGGTGACTAGCTATGTGCATGATCTACTTCTTTCGGAAGGCCAAACGGCCAATCACGTCGCTGCAGAATACTTCACGTTGACCTGCCACTGGCTTCCCTTTATTTCTAGGATGAAGATGCATGCCAATCTCAGACCGACCATAGTAGAGCGGAGAGCAGACGTTATGCTTCTATTGCTTGCCATGTATCTATCCATCCAAGTTCCCGGCCCAGCCGTGGAAGGTACAGGGATGAGGACACCGCTTTACCTGAAGACAAAAGAACTATTAGCTTTGGTGCAGTCGGGTGATATACTGTCCATCGAGACTGCTCAAGCAACTATACTCATTGCTTTCTATGAATATGCGCATGATCTATCCAATGCATCGTATCAGTCAATCTCAAGCTGCGCGGTTATGGCATACCAGCTGGGTTGGTATGATCAAGCAGCAAACGCTCAGCGAAGTCCCTCAGACTTCGAAGAGATTAAGAGGACCTGGTGGTCAATAGCGGCCTTTGACCGGTAAGTTATATCCTGATATGTCTATTCAAGAGAAGATGCTGATATAGTCCAGATTGATCCAGGTGCGGCATATAAATAGCGGATTTCCTTGTGCAATACCAAGTTCTAGACTCGAATTTGAGCTTCCGGTTGAAGACGAGAGATGGGATCTATTCCCCGACAACCCTCAAAGTCCATATCTAATATCAGGCACGGCCGTGCTTCAGGCTCGTGCGACCCAGGCAATCAGCCGCACAATAGAATTTGTGAAGAACCCACCAAGCGATGCTGATATTAAGGAAGCACAGTTGAGAGAGCTGAGCGAGGCTCTTATATCACTAGCTATCAGCACAGTGGAAAGATCCTTCGCCATCTTTGGAGCACACTGTGGGGCGATTGGTATGCTAAACTGGCAAGTCAAGTGATCATTCATCCTCGAATTGCACTCATTTCAGACAGCTCTTTAAACGTTCTCCACACGCCCGATTTACCAGCTGAGCTCACG
Source organism: Coleophoma crateriformis (assembly GCA_003369635.1). Taxonomy (NCBI): domain Eukaryota; kingdom Fungi; phylum Ascomycota; class Leotiomycetes; order Helotiales; family Dermateaceae; genus Coleophoma; species Coleophoma crateriformis. The sequence goes on from PDLN01000005.1 coordinate 559,958, forward strand.
CCACTCGCGGAGTACACACCGTCGAACTCCAGAGCAACTTTCGCCCTAAAGAAGATGTGCAATAATACCACGTCAACAGTAAGGGAGATTTTCATAGCGATCAAGCAACTTGACTTGCGAAACTTAATTCCCATAACACTGGACTCCATTGTGCGGAGCACTCTGATCCATATTCAACTTGCCGGTAGTGAATTCGGATCGGTCGATTGGGAAAGAGACTTCATTGATTTGAAAGGATGCCTGGCACATTTTGGGAAGCGCTTCCTTCTTGCAAGTATGTTAAATCAAGAACATGGATGAACAAAGCCACTGACTTCTGACAGGGAAGTTTCTGGACGACGTTAACAATGCCTATAATGCCCGACTTCAGAGAGAACAATCTGGTTAAGCTGGCGCTTGGTTGGACCTACGGAGTTGTGAATCTATATCAGATTGGGCTGATGTAGGATTTCCGGGCTATCTTGTTTCGACATGACAGTCCCAGCCAAAACTCAGCAGCGCGGAAAGTCTGAATTGTTGCATCGTCAGATTCAGAGATATCTTGAACTATAGGTAAAACCAAGAAAGTGTATCAACTCCTGAAGATATTATCCACTTCTGTAATGGTTCAGCTAGCCCTCTGGATACGCAATCCACTTTACCTGGTCGTTCAATATCCGTTCTATCAACAGACTACTTCTCGGCCCCCTCATCATTTGAACCGAGCCTGGGCCAATTTCTTTTATAGAAGCCATCTTAACGTCAAACAGTCTAAGATATCCTACGGGTTTGTAGATTCTTACAACTGAGAAGATAAAAGGAGCTTCGCGACTCCCATCAGTGAGGTCCAGAAAATATCATCATCATCGACCACGTTACTCGGATGAAATTGTTGAGGACGCAAAGTGTGAGAACACTCAATCCCCCAAACACAACTGCCGAGAAACAAAGCCCCATCAACGAAAAAGACATTCAGCCGTAAAGGTAGAGGCGCAGCACGAAAAGGAAGGAACGGCAGCGGAGAAAGAAACCTGATTGCTACCAAGAGCGCCATACAAGTAAATCCTTCATGTAGACAGTCATGAGCGCGCAGAAAATCGGCAGTTGTGCCTGAGCCACTTGCCGAAAGTCCGCTGCGTTGCTCTCAAAGACGGAGTATCCGAGGGGGGAATACCGCGAGGATGGAATTCCCCAGGAATACATCCCTGCCGATTCCCCACATTTGGATCATACTCCGTCCTTTGTTATTCCATCAGTTTTGGGTTGGAAGGAATAGACGTCGTTGGACTACGTCGTATTGTGTTGGATGAATACGGTGCAACTTCTCATTTTTTGCTCGGGAGTTCAGATACACATACACAGCTAGCAAGAAACCCCAAGGACAGAAAGAAACCCTATGGGCCTATACAAGTTCCAGCTGTCTGTCCCAGGCAGCTCTCAGTCCCAACGATCAGTATGTATCCAACAGACAAAATCTGGAACCTGGAACTGGAACCGGACGTCCTTGTTCCTCCGCCCCCGTAGAGCCAAGCTCCCAATCCTCGTCGTCTCGCTTGAAGCATCTTCCCAACCACGGCAATCAAGCCTAAACTTCCCCAGTGCCACAGGCGGACGTTTGAGGAGAGCTAGAAGTCCACATGAGGAAGATATACGCGCCCGTAAACAATATTGTATCGGTTCAAGAGAGCAGCCATGGGGTTTACAAGCCAAGCAGCCGCGGAAGCCAAATCTGCCGAGTCCATCTGCCGTGGCTCGGGATATCTGATGTGAAGTAAAGCGACTGAATGCCGAAAATAGCGTTGTGATACTTTCCGAGGGATAGAGGTGTTTTCTGCTGTCAGTTGACCGCAGCGTTCGAGTACAAGTCACTGCATATGGAGCGCTCCGCATTCGAGAGTGGAATCGTGGGACAGTCTTGCTCTCCCTGGGTGGGTTTAGCTCTCCAAGCTCTCTGCCCCTTTCCCCAATACCAAGTATAAACAACGTTTGGCATTGGGGACCGCAACGCTTCTAGGCTGCACCCTTCAATTAGTTCTGGACCAATCTCGATCGCCGTTTGTGTCGGTAACACTCGCTTTGAATCTATGAGGGCCGGCAGATCTATGATACGTTGGATTCTGCTCGGAAAAAGGCCGTGAATAAAATGTAAGCTTCTGTCTCGTACGAGGCCGAGCCACGGCTCTCGTCACCGCACGCCTCGGCCTGCTGCGCGCCATGTGCACCGAAATAGAGAGATCACCCCAGATCGACGAGAACCTGTCACCCGCCGTAACGGTTGTTGATACGCCGGGGTGGCCCCACCCCAAGCATTTCATGCATGAGGAATTGCCTTATCATGCTCCAAGTCTAGGACACGCTCCTGTCTTTACACAAGATTGCTAGAAAGGCCATTGGAGGTCATTTGCCCCGCGTGCCTCTTTTTCTCTTGCTCGGGGATTTTATGACAGGAGAGACCGGCGTTGAAAGGTGCCAAAAACGCCACTGAAGCACCTGCCATGCACGCTTGAAACTGCTTTAATGTTGCTTCAACATCCCGGACTCCAGTCTCGACCACGTCAGAAAAGAATGCAATCGACCATCCTGCATTTGTACGACAATACTTGCCGTGCCTGCCATCCTTGCTGTATATAACCCTAGCACCCAGCTGCATTTCTTGCCTGCTCTACATGCATTGTCCATGTCCCATCTTAACTAAATCTCTCACCGGTATTGGTCAACACTTCATCCCATTTACCTATTTACCATACACTCAGGACATCTGCGCCGCAGTGGAGCATTGCTTATCTTGTCTGTTCATCAGCCTTTTGGCGGGATTATCCCTCACTTCCATTGGAAGTTTATTCTGGAGGAAGTCCTCGGTGCTCGGCTGTTGCATTTGGTTCCGAACTTGTCAGCCTCCTCTCTGCTTGCTTGAGTTATAGTATATATGCCCTCCTCCCTTCTGGGTCTGAAAATCCAGGCTCGGCAGCCACTTTTGGATGGTCGAACTTCTTGGACGAATTCTACACAAAGAGCCTGAGAGTATTCCTATCAAGAAAGCTTGAGGAAATAGAAAAGTCAAGAGGGCCACAATGGCAGCCGGCACCCTTGTCTCAACAGTGCTCCTGCACTGGCCGATCGTCGTGGCAGTAGCACTTACAGCGTACTTTGTGGGCAACTACTTCAACCGAGGATTGAACAGATATCCCGGCCCGTTTCTTGCATCGATCACCGACTGGTGGAGATTCGTGGATGTATACTGCAAAAGACCTGAGGCGACACATATCAAACTTCACGAGAAGTACGGTGACGTCGTGCGCTTAGGCCCGAATACTTTGTCTTTTGCAAGTCCAAAGGTATTGAAATCAATCTATGGCTTGAACAAGGGGTTTGTCAAGGTACGTCTTTCGCCGTAGTAATTCGAAAGGGGCGTTTGCTACCGGCTTGATTTTATACAACCAAGAAGCTCACCTTGTCTTAGTCTGAATTCTATCCGGTTCAACAATCAGTAGCCGGAGGCCGTCGGTTTCCATCACTGTTCAGCACGACCTCAGAGTCCTTTCATCAGCAGCTACGACGGAGTGTGAACAGCGCATTTTCCATGTCGACACTTGTCCAGTATGAGCCATTTGTCGATTCAACTACGGAACTGTTCTTGGAGCAGACTGAGAAGTTGTACTTGAAGTCCAACGGCAAAAGCTGCGACTTTGCGCGCTGGCTGCAATTCTATGCGTTTGATGTTATTGGCGAAATGACGTATAGTAAGAGGCATGGCTTCTTGGAGAAGAATGAAGATATCGAGGGGATTATCGAGTATATCTCCAAGCTCTTCAACTATGTTGCTCCTGTAGGCTGAATCTGATACTACACTGGATGGATGCTTACTATTTTAAAGGTTGGGCAAATTCCATGGCTGGATCTCGTCTTCCTGAAGAATCCCTTGTACTTAATGCTCTCCACTTATGGGATTGTTGATGCAACTTTCCCGGTTTCTCGCTTTGCCCAGCAACGCATGGCAGAGAGACTCACGCCGAGTGCTACCAAGGCCGCATCGGATCTCTCAATCCTGCCCTCCACAGAGCCCAGGGAAAAGCCAGTTGTCACGCAACCTGACCTTCTCTCCAAATTCATCCAAGCCAAGGCCGACCGCCCTGAATTCATGAATGATGCGTTGGTCCTAACCATGGCTGTCTCCATGGCTTTTGCTGGTTCTGAGACCACCGCGATTTCGCTGTCGGCCGTATTCTACTACCTCCTCAAGAACCCTCGGTGCATGGAGAAACTGCTCAAGGAGCTTGACGATAAATCGAGAGAAGGCTACTTTCACGACACCGAAAAAGGACATGTGACATGGACCGAGTCGCAGGGTCTGCCGTATCTCGATGCGTGTATCAAAGAGGCCTTTCGACTTCACCCGGCGCCAGGCCTCCCTATGGAACGAGTCGTGCCACCGGAAGGAGCCGAGATTGGAGGGGTGTTTGTAAAAGGTGGTACAATTGTTGGTTGCAATGCTTGGGTACTTCATCGCCGACGAGAGGTCTTTGGCGAGGATGTCGAGGTATATCGGCCCGAGCGATGGCTCGTTGACGAATCGAAGGGCCAGGATGTGGAAGAGAAGAGGATCAAAGAGATGAATGGAACGATGTTGCAGTTTGGAATGGGCGCCAGGACGTGCATTGGCAAGAACATATCTCTTTTGGAGATTTATAAGTTGGTCCCTACGTTCTTGAGACGATTCGAGGTAAGACCTCCCCCATAGTCATCTACGGCGCTTGGATGCTAATTTCAGTCAGATACAACTCGAGGATCCGTCCCAAGACTGGAAGCTCCACAACGCCTGGTTTGTCCGGCAGCTCAACTTCCGAACCACGTTCCAAAGGCGCGACATGGTGCATCCCGCATCAGAGCCATGATATAGTTGAGATGCAAAGCCGGGCTACTAGCGCGCGAGCAATTGACCGTCCCCGCTCATCCACGCAGTGCGAGGAAGTGCATCTTGTCCGAAAGGGGGTATGGTTAGAAGAGGTAGCTCGATGTTAGGCAAACGTTGTAGATTCCCATTGGCTGCAGTGTTGTGACCATCTGTTGCACATCGCACGATGTGTAGGCGTCATCAAGAATCCAATGTTTGCGCACGTGAATGGGCCGTCCATCATTGGCGGGGCACGCCTCGACCCCAGACCAAGCCAAACCAGTGGAGGAAACCATGCCCGATCCGGCCCAATCTCATGTGCAGTCAGCTCGCATCAAAGCTTAAACTACCGCACTCCTTACCTCAGTCTGTGTCTAGCTTAGGAGAGGCGCCGTTCCCTTTCCTTTGCTCCTACCGCGCCAGGTGGTGCAGATGGTATTCGACGCAGCTATTTTTGATCCCGGGTCGTTGCTTTTCGCTGCACCTTGACCTGCGTTTGGCTGCCTCCAGAGATTTCCTGCTCGTTTGCCAGAGAGGCCGAGCTACATTTGGGGCTTCATTGCAAGAGCTACTTGGACTGCCCATGGCTGCACCGGCACGCCTCTGAGATTCGTGCCTGGAAAATGGTGCGACGGTAAGCTTACATCCGTGGCAGCTAGGACCCAATCCGACCAAAAGCTTCAGCTTGAAGCTGCCCTAAAGTCCTGATGGTAAGGCAGGAGGAACCCCTCATTTAGTCCTTCGAGGAAAGCTACATTTAAGGTCCTCCCGTTTCCAGCTCATCAGTACCATAATCCTTCTCCCCCTCCTTCTCATCTTTACCTTCAAAAGCCCAGCACTCCCTAATACACCCGTAACTTGACCAGACCAAATCATCATGTTCCGCCCACTCATTTCCATGCTCGCTGTTGCAGCAGCAGCTCAAGCTGTAAGTGAATCCCATCCCGCTTTACTATTGCTAGGCGGCTCAAGTGGCTGTCTCATTTTTCTTCTGAAAGCATGACCATCACCATGGCCAGACACTAATCTTCTCCCTGAATAGGCTACTATCGATATTGATGTCGGTGATAATGGCCTCAAGTTCACGCCAAACACCAGCACTGCCGCGATTGGTGATGTGCTGGCCTTCCACTTTTATCCTGGCGGCCACAGTGTTGTCTCCGGACCTCTTGCAAACCCTTGCAACCCAGATGCAACAAGCTTCTTCTCTGGCTATATGCCCGGTACCAACAGCGGAGTAAGTGCTCGATATTCTGGACTACCATCTTGACAGTAGTGATTGACGAATGTATAGGATACGACCTTTGAGGTCACAGTCAACTCAACCAATCCAATCTGGTTCTACTGCTCTTTGGCTAGACATTGTGAGAATGGTATGGTCGGTGTCGTCAACCCTCCAGCCGGCACACCCCTTGATACCTACGCGAGTGCAGCTGCCGCGGTAAGAGCTGGCACTGCGCCAGCCAATCCTGTTGGAGGCGTGCTTACCACCGTGGTCGAGGCCGCTTCATCCACAGGCAGCACTGGTGCAAGCTCTACCACTGGCTCTACCACTGGCTCTGCCACTGGCGCATCAACGACAACTTCGTCTGGCGCATCAACGACAGCTTCATCTGGCAGTTCCTCCGCATCCTCTTCTGCTGTTGCAACTGCCACTTCAAATGCTGCAATGAATGTCTTTGGAGAAGCAGGATCCATGCTCGGCGTTGGTGTTGCTGCCGGCTTCATCGCCATGATTATGTAATATCTCTAACTACCAGCAATGTTGCATAATGACAGAGAATAAGGGGATTGTAAGAACGAAATGACGCAAGAAAATCCACTTCTATCGCAAGTCAAGGAGGATTAAGTAATGGAACTAGCATCGTGGACCTTGTTACGAGTAGTAAGGCACAAGTAATACAGTTGCCCAAAACGTATCAAATGATTCCAATTGTATGCAAGTCTTTGCACGATGAACTAAACCGTGAAACTTTTCAGGATAGCTCAAATCATCATCGAGTTAAGGAATGCAGCCCGAGAACAGGCTGATCCTGCAGTGATCCTGCAGTGAACTGTGTCGGCTGGGTGGCTATCCTTCATGTTGTTGTTCAATAGCGTAGCCTATCCGTATGCAAGAGTGCAACTTTCACCTGTGACAATTGTGATGTGGTTGTTGAAGAAATCTAGAGAAATGTCACGGCGAATGCTCGACCTTTGCATGCATGCCGACACGTGATCACGTTAGTGAGTCAACCCCCCACCAAGAAAAGTTCAGAGCGTATTTTGTAAAACGAGGGGCAGGAGACGACTCATCCTTCTTCTGTATTTCTTGCACCACAACTCGAAAAAACAATCATGGCTGACGCAGAAGGTGCCGCCGCTCCCGCGGAGCAGATGGCTAACTTACATCTTGACGAAGTTACTGGTGAGCGAGTCTCCAAGTCTGAATTGAAGAAGCGCCAGAAGCAGCGCCAGAAGGATGAAGAGAAGGCAAAGAAGGCTGCGGCTGCACCTCCTAAGCCCGTAGCAGCAAAGAAGTCAAATGCTGAGGCCGACGAGAAGGAGTTGAACCCAAATGTATGCTATTGATCAACTCACGAAAACAGTATGTCAAACATGTAGACTAATGGCGATGTACAGCAATACTTCGAAATCAGGTCCCGCACTATCAACAAGCTGAGACAGACTAAGCAACCAAACCCATATCCCCACAAGTTTCAAGTCAACTACGATCTGAGAAAGTTCGTCAAGGACTACGATTCTCTCCAGTCAGGAGAGCACAAGAAAGATGTCGAGATTAGAGTTGGCGCCAGAATTTATAACAAGCGTGCTTCAGGAAACAAGCTGGTCTTTTATGATGTCAAGACTGAGGGTGTCAAGGTCCAAGTGATGTGCCAGCTTCAAGAAGCCAAGGAGGGCGGCGTCCCATTCGAAGAACAGCACGAGCATTTGCGCCGTGGTGACATTATTGGCATAGTTGGTTACCCAGGACGAACTGCACCAAAGAACAAGATTGAGAAGGGCGAGCAAGGAGAACTTTCCATTTTCGCAACTGAAATTGTTTTGCTCACCCCATGTCTGCATCAACTCCCAGACGAGTACTACGGTTTCAAGGATCAGGAACAGAGACATCGCAAGAGATATTTGGATCTAATCATGAACGACCCAACCCGAAACGTCTTCATTACCAGATCTAAGATGGTCACCTATATCCGCAAGTACTTCGATGATCAAGACTTCGTCGAGGTTGAGACCCCAATGATGAACCCAATTGCTGGCGGAGCTACTGCAAAGCCATTTGTTACCCACCACAATGATCTCAACATGGATATGTTTATGCGTGTTGCTCCAGAATTGTATCTTAAGATGTTGGTTGTTGGAGGATTGAACCGAGTATACGAGATGGGCCGCCAATTCAGAAACGAGGGTATCGACCTCACTCACAACCCCGAGTTCACTACCTGCGAATTCTACATGGCCTATGCTGACGTTTACGACATCATGGACATGACCGAAGAGCTCGTTTCTGGCTTGGTCAAGCATATTACTGGTGGCACTACCACCAAGTTCCACACCCAACACGGTGAGGAGTATGAAGTCAACTGGGCTGCACCATGGCGACGAGTTGAGATGATCCCAGCTCTTGAGGAGGCTTGCGGAGAGAAGTTCCCACCTGGAGACCAACTTCATACCATGGAGACAAACGAATTCTTCAAGCGCATTCTCAAGAAGATGAAGGTCGAGTGCTCACCACCGCTCACTAACGCTCGCATGCTTGACAAACTTGTTGGTGAATTCATCGAGGAAACCTGCGTCAACCCAACCTTCATCACTGGCCACCCACAGATGATGTCCCCATTGGCCAAGTACCACCGCAGCAACCCAGGACTCTGCGAGCGTTTCGAGGCATTCGTCTGCAAGAAGGAGATCGTCAACGCCTACACGGAGTTGAACGATCCCTTCGATCAACGCCTTCGATTCGAGGAGCAGGCCAATCAAAAGGAGCAAGGAGACGACGAGGCCCAGATGATTGACGAGAACTTCTGCCAGAGTCTGGAGTTTGGTCTTCCACCAACTGGTGGTTGGGGTATGGGAATTGATCGTTTGGTCATGTTCTTGACCGATAACTACAGCATCAAGGAGGTTCTTGCATTCCCATTTATGAAGGAGGACACCAGCATGAAGAAGGACAAGTTGGCTGCTGAGGTTGAGAAGATTGAGCCAGCTGCCGAGGAGGGAATTCGTATGTTGCAATGAAGCCCCTCCTTTCATAGAGACTGCTGACCCTGTTGCTAGCACATAAATGAGTGGAGAGAGATTTGCATCGTGCCCTAAGCACGGAGAATTCTAGTTTCTAGATTTCATGGTAACCACGATACGCATGTTCATGACTTTTGCCACTGCTGCTTGTCATGCTAGATAGACAAAACAGAAACCAATCAAAGTATTACAGAGTTGAGAGTCCATCAGGGAACTGCTACTACGCTAATACCTTCCCTTGCAACACAAATCCCCATCTATAACCCCCACATTGTAATACACTACACATTTTCCTCATTATAAATACATAAGACAGATCACCTTTATGACGATCGCACTATCGGGCCGTTCCGTTGCAGTGCCTTCAAATCGGCCCGCATGGCTTTGGGCCCAACGGGCTTCGCTCCGCTGGCTTGCTTCAGACTGTTCTGCACCAGTCTTAAACTGCTCCGAGGCACCCAAACTCTGTTTCCAAGAACCAAAACACCAGATAGCAGGGCTATGCTACCTGCTTGATGTGCTGCAGCCAGAGGGATAGGGACCAAGTAGATTAGGGTGCTGATACCGAGCGCTGCTTGCATCAAGACCAAATGTACCACTCCGAGCATTCCTTTGCGGGCTGCTTTTGGCAGAGCGGCTCTGACCTTCGAAGAATAACGAGTGTATGCCCATAGAGAAAGAATCACAGTGAAGGTCGTAGTTGCAAGAATTCTGTGATCTAGCTGGACGGTGCTGGGGTTCTCGAGCATGTTTCTCCACCAGATATCGCTGCCGTCCTCCTTCCTGCTGTAGAACTTGTCGAAAAGCTCGCTCTTGGGTGGCGCGAACCCTTTGCCCATTCGTGGAAACTCATTGTAGATCATGCCTGCATCCAGACCGGCAACCAGTCCGCCAGACATGGCGGTGATGAAGACGAGGAGTGCAAGGCCTGCAACTGACTTTCGGAAGAAGGATAGCTGTGGCGAGGACAGTTGAGTCAGTTTCTCAAGACCGCGAGCTGGATTTGAGACAAGGCGATTGTCACGGAGGATTGAGAGACCATTCCAAAGCATCGCAGTATAGCAGAGGAAGGCGGCTCCTAGATGTGCTGTCAATCGGTATTGGGAGACTCGTGGATGGCTTCCTGGAGCAAAAAGATCATCCTTCAGACCTGACTTCACCATCCACCATCCCAAAGCTCCTTGTACACCGATCAGGCCGGATATTCCGAGCAGTTTGAATGCCATTGACTTAGAGACCTTGCGCCTGGCGACAAAATATATAGCTGGCAAGACGAAGGAAAGTCCTACAAAACGACCCCACAGGCGATGGCCCCATTCCATAAAGTAAATCTTCTTGAACTCTTCTAGTGTCATGTGTGGGTTTAGGAGCTTGAATTCCGGTGACGCTCGATACTTTGTGAATTCGGACTCCCAGTCTGCTGCAGACATAGGTGGTAGAGAGCCAGTTACTGGCTTCCATTCTGTAATACTCAACCTACAAATTGTTAACTATGCATATCTGCAGACGTGGCAACGATGGATGCCATACCCTGATTCAGTCAATCTAGTCAGCCCACCAAAGACTACAATGCCAAACACACTGGCGGCGCTTCCCAGAAGCCAGTACGCCACTGATTTTGAACTCGTTGCGGGAAAGGAGGATTGCTTCACGCCATGTTCTTTTGCTCCAGTTTGTGCTATGTTCTGGCTCAGAGAAGCCAGTGGCGAAGCTTTGGTGAATACAGAATTTGGGTTGGCGCCAGGCACTGCTGCTGTATTGAAGAATCGTACGTTATTCGACCGAAAGCCATTTCCCAATGCTTGAACTTTTCGAAGAGTTGGACTTGGTGTACTCCTACATCTGTGACATATGAAAAAATCCTTTGACAGTTTTGGAGCCGCTCTCCGAATTCCTGGCAGAACTGACGCCATTGAAGCGCGGTCGAGAGCAAGTAGCTGACCTTCAGGACGAAGAGGAGTGGGCAGATATTCGGGCGACCAAATAATTGTACATTATGTCAGCAGCTCGGCGTCGCGGTTTCGCCGAGGGAAGGCTGTGCTCAGGGAACTCGAGGCTCCAGCTAAACTTTAAGTCATTACAGGAGAGCAGCACAGCTTATGACCGAACGGATCCTCTTGCACTTTGGGCCATTAGCATTGACCTTGTGACAGTTCGCCTATGTCCAGATTCGTAGGCCGTGGTTCCCCATGTTTTCTCCTCGCGGCACAGAGTCTCCTCATCCCTTTCGTCCTGCGCTGCAGTATCTCCTCACAACCCGGCCTCGAGCGTCGAAATCAAACCATCGACAGACTGATTCCGCGGATAGTTTAGATTCGGACGGCGACGGGTCTAGGGGCAACAAAATGTCCTCTACAAATAAGAAAGACTCATGCGACTACCGTGGCAACTCGATTCCGCTCATAACTATATCTCGATCTCCATCCCCCTCTGTACGACGAAGATCTGAATCAAATCCTTCGGAGACCGAAGACGAAGATTTTGACCAGAACGGGTCATCTTTACGACCATTCTTATCTAATACATCGGATACTGGCAAACGGAAAGGCTTGAAAGGGTTCCTTGTTGAAGGCGGACTTGGACAATGGCTGTTTACAACATCTACTGGTTGGCAGGTGTATGTGGGGATACTCGTCCTCTGGCTTGGCGGGTGTGGCATTGGCCTGACGATCATGAATAGAATCATTCTGTGGAGTAAGAGTCCATCCTTGCTGGTTATAATCTATGTCTAACAGAGCCTGTTAGCTGGTGTCTACAAGTTTCCTTACCCACTAGCGACAACATTTTTGGAGATGCTTCTCACGCATGGTTTGCTGTTGGCATCTGCAGCCTTGACTAGACTTTTCAATTCCTGCTTAGTTGGAGCTGGTCTTTCGGGAATGATCGCTCCCTCGCATAAACTACAATCACAGTCGGCTCCCGGATTTCGAGGGCCAGGAAAGAGGACCGGGTTCCTACCGACCCTGGCTAGATGGACGTCCAGTAACTCTGGTGGTATTGCTGGTGGGGGTCTGTTCGAATTTGATATGCAAGTTGTGCGACAAGTCCTGCCTCTTGCTGTCATCTATGTTGCGAAGCTGATTTTGAGTAACCTCTCTTTCGCATATGCGCAGCTTCCTATATATGTTCTTGCACGTATCGGAATTGTACCGATCTCACTCATCCTCACGGCTGTCCTTGGCAACTCACCTCATTCTGTGGCCACCATTTCTTCTGTGTTGACAGGAACCATAACGCTTTTTGTAGCAGCTGTCAGGCCGCATATTAGAGTTACATGGGAGAGCATTGTGGCTGGAGTTTTCTCATCTCTATTTGTTGCATTGTATCCAATCCAACTCCAAAGGACGTACAAGACCCTCGTAGCGAGTCTTGTGCCCCAAGGAGATCTTTTGACCAGCTTCACTCCTTACAGCCAAAATGCGTCGGCGACGCGCGAGGAAGCCCGGGCGACATGGCGTCTCATGCATTACACTTCACTACTCTCAATCCTCATCTTTTTCCCAATCCTTTTACTTTCCGGCGAGGTTGGAAACATCAGCCGAAACTGTTACTTTTTAGATGTTTTCTTCCATTGGTTGATGGTGACATGTGGAGGACTCGGAAGCTGGGCGGTGTTTTTCGGGACTGTACTTCTCACCAAAGCTACGAGTCCTCTTACAACTACTTTCCTGTTTATTCCGAGAGCGGCCTTTATATTACCGATAATGGCAAAATTCAAGATGCCAGCATACAGCTGGGTTGGCATCATTATGTGCTGGGCTAGCTGCGCCTGGTTTCTCATGGGACGAATGAGAGACGGCCGATCTGGAGAGAGGCTGCGGTCATGATATGCGATTGTCTCTTGTAGTTGTAGCATTTCAGAGAGCATTTGGGAATGGCGTCTGGGTGCAATAATTTTATATCTAGACACCTTGATGGGTACTGCAATAAGTCTTGAAAGGATAGGGTTGCCATTTAGATACTTCTGTGGTTGTAAAGGGATCATAGGTTTGCCATAGTAAGGGTAAGCGAGCTTGTAACAGTCAAATGAAAGGCGCGCCTTGCAGAACTCTATACTCCGCATTTGAAGAATACTTGAAGCGCCATTGACGTCTTGTCCAAGCAATATCAATTATGTACAATCAGGCTGTCTATATAAGCCCCCGATGATATCTAGCAAAAAATGCGAAGCACGCACTCGAAGCCGAGTTCACTAAAGTGGTTTACGTTTCCGCTTAGACAGGAGTATACAATTTTGCGACCAAATGTTGTCGACCCGAGGCCAAACATACGCCGACTCGGGGCTTATGTCGGGGTATCTGAAAGACAAGAAAGCCATCTACAACCGAGAAACGAATCCAAATGGCGCGATCAGTTTCGCAAATGCCGAAAATGTAAACTTTTCAAGCCGGTAGTCTGGTATTCAATGACTGATGCCCACCAGTTTCTGATGCAGGAAGAGCTTCTTCAATATATAAATGCTCATGTAAGAGATCCTGGTTCTTAGTATTGTGGACAACTGATCCTACCGACTTACAGCGCAGCATTGACGTGACTCATATCACCTATAATGAAGGACCCGTTGGAACGCAACGCCTGAGAACTGCTATGGCTTCCCATATCAATGACTACTTTTCACCTTACGAACCAGTTCAATCTGAACATGTCACATTTACTGCTGGTGTCACGGGCCTCAATGAGATGATTGCCCTGAGTTTGACGGACGAAGGTCAAGGGATTCTCCTTGGGCGTCCAATATACGGGCCGTTCCATGGAGACCTTGTTACTAAGTCAAAGTATGTCCCTAAGCCGGCCCAAGTTCCGCCATTTATTGAAGCTTTAGATGTGAAATTGTTTATTCCTCTTTCTCCTCCACAGACCAATTCTCGCCGGCTTGTGTAGAGGCATATGAATCAGCATATCTCAAGGCTTTGAATGAAGGTGTCAACATCAAAGCCGTCCTAATCTGTAATCCTCACAACCCTCTGGGTCGGTGCTACTCCGTCGAGACGCTCAAGGGCCTTCTCCTCTTCTGCAGCAAATACGGTCTCCATCTCATAAGTGATGAGATTTACGCTTTGTCCACATTCGAAGTTGAAGGAGCGACGAGAACGCCTTTCACGAGTATCTTGAGCATTGATCTTACAGGGTTGATACGAAAAGATTTTGTGCACGTCTTATATGGCATGAGTAAAGATTTTGGCGCTGCAGGGTTGAGATTGGGCTGTTTGATCACGCAGAATGAGCCGCTGACTGCTGCTATTCAAGCAATTGGGTGGGTGAGCCCTATTATTTTCTCCCAACGATCGTCGGTGCTAACTCGAGTAGACGCTTCAACTGGCCTTCCGAGCTATCAGTTTCCATGGCCACCAATATCTTAGAGGATAAGGCTTTCGTCGCTGATTATACGCGGAAAGCTAGGTTGGCTTTGGGGAGAAACTACGCCATTGCTACTGGTCTTCTAGACCAAGCGGGCATCAAGTATGCTGAACATGGGTGAGTGGGGTTTGGAATACTGGACTCGTGCTGTTCTCTGACTTTTGTATGCGCTTTAGTAATGCTGGGTTCTTTATTTGGATGGATCTCTCACCCTACTTAGGTAATTATAAGAACGACGCCGAGGGCTGGGAAGCCGAGACGAAGCTGAAGGAGTTACTTGAGAACAACGGCATCACTATGTCAGCTGGACTTGCTTACAAAGCAGAGAGACCTGGCTGGTTTAGAATTATATTCGCTATTGAGCAGGATGCGTTGGAGGAGAGTATCAGAAGGTGAGAAGTATGAGAGCGTGATTAATGCTCCTTGCTAATTGTTCAGGATTGTTCGGTTGGTAAATGCTGAGCCCTTCAAGCAATAGCTGAGGGTACATATGCCTTACGATTGAGCCATCAGAGTTTCAATGTGTTGTTTGAAGCTCAAAATATCAAATTGAAATGGAAAGCAGATTCATTCGATAGTCTATGTATGAGAATTCATGTATGATATTCTGAATGGAGTGACCAATTTCTATATATTGGCCCGCCCTCGTCCCCGCACGCAACCTACCGCTTGAAAGGCGTAGGGGCGTAGGTGAGCTGCGCAATCACATCACTGACAAATCTATTTTGCCCGTTGTTCTGAGTGCATTGCCCAATTGAATTGGATACCTAAAAGTTTGATGATTTTTTTGATAACTTCAGATCACATGTAGTTCGGTCTGGACATCATTGCGACGCTTGAAAAGGATCTGGCGAACGTTGGTTGTAGGCGGCCTCTAGCAACGGGAGTGGAGGCCGCCATTGCTGTGCTAACCCCCAAGAACGTTGCATTATGGGCTAGCTCCGGCATGGCGCAGCGCTTTCCCAAGCCCGCCGCCACCAGAGATTTTGCCCTACAAGATGACCAGCCGCGACCTTTTGCGACGCAAAGATGACGAAGTCCCAGCCAGCAATTTCTCCATAATTTACGACAGCCTCCATGTACAATTTTACGCTAAGCCCCTGAAGTGAAATCTTGTCCAAGAATGGTTCTACAATTGCAGCGAGAAATCAGGCGAGTAATCGATCTCGTGTTTGTGGTGTTCCTAGTGGAGTGGAGTTGTCGCCTCGAGTTCACGACCATATCGCTCCACGCCAGACGATGACATCGTCTACCAGGGATCACAACGTATGTGCTTAGATTGTATATGCATCTGCATAGCAACAGCACCAGTGGGTTTAAGCAGTATATCTTTCAGACTCCTTATTTCCTGGTGAACAAGCACTGTTTCTTGGTGAGCAAGCACTGTTGATTAGATCAGCCTACTTTGCAAATGCAAGTACTGAGATCAATTACAAAGTCGAGCAAGAATGTCTCTGTGGAACTTCCCTTTCGGACCAGAGGCTATGGTGTGTATTACGATACTAATGGCTGGTATCTGACCCAAGCTCAAGCATGGCAGCAGTGAGTAAGTGGTGTGCTAGGATCACTGGCAAACACATTGCGGTGCTCAAGGGTGATGTATCCCTGCTCAGCGACCGATATCCCAATCAGACAGTCTTTCTAGACTATCACACTCCTATGCAACCAGTCTCTATTAGAACAATCATCCGAGTTCAATAGCGGACAGGAAAGCTTCATGTCGGGGCGAAGGGACCTTTGAACACTTCGATGCCCAAGGGGCTGGTTCTTAGATTACAGATTCAACCCCTTTGGCCACATACACAAGTGCTTCTGTGAAGGCATCCGGAAGTTCTAGATGGGGACCTAAATCGTATTGTTTTGCTGATTTACATGTGTTTTGGGCGTGGTTCTTCAAGTATGAAGGTATCATTGCGCGAGGCAGAGAACACATAAGTTTATTCGGTGGTTTCCATGAGCTAGTAAAGTATTTCTAAGACTGCTATAATTGTGTATAGACTGATTCCAAAATGGCATGCTCATTGTATGCTTAACATCCGTGCTTTGTGGCTCGGATTTTAGCTCACCCTTTGCGGCCACTGATAGCTATGTAGGCCATTTATATGTCTCTAGGGGATCTAGATCCTTAAGTGTATTACCTTAGGCCTCATCTCAATATCCTCCAGCCTTCACATTTCCTCATAGCTATTTCCCACAATATTTCGCAGTCTGTAACATGTCACAAGATATGAATCACTCCAAATCTGGGGGCTAAGGTATGTAAGGATGCTAAACCCATTGTATGCTCGACGGGAAAGTTTCTCATTGCATGGTAACCAAGATCCTGGGAAGTATCTCAAAGATATCAGATGCTGCAAGTGCAATTGCTTGTACAACAAAAGTTAAACAACGCGGTAACCAAGCCAGCGGGGCTATTCTAGCGCTTAGTGCCGACTGGTCCAGAGTAGATTGAAGCGCAAATGGAGCAGTCTATCGCATGACTCGTTTAAAAGGCACATATCGCAAAGCTTAATTAGTTGGAGGCAGCACTTGAGATTATCACTTGGTCAACAACTAAAAGAAAGGCGTATAGACTCTTCTAGATCGTGAGATTCTGGTCGGTCAAGCATCATTTTCGCTCCTGATCTCCCAGCCATGCAAGGAAACAGAGACGAGAGAGAGAAAGGGCTTTTTGACAAAGGAATCATAAGCGCTCTCCAGGCACCCAACCAGAACTCAAATGTTCACGTTGCAGATCAAGCAAGGGAATCCAGAAACATGATACGGGGACACACAAAAATCTTTCATCCCTAAACCATAATCTGTTCTTCTTCGACGAAGAAGCCTTGATTGTCTCACGTCTCCATCTTCGACGCCATCCATGATAGAAATAAAAATCCTGCATAATACTGACTATTAAGCCTTGGAACACTGACCATCTGGGCTTAAGTGTGAGCAGTACCAGAAGCTTACATTCCATCTGCTCGTTTGAAGTTGCTGTCTGAGCAGTCTAGACCTAACCATGCTTTGCAATTACGCAACCCAAGAGTCCGAGTAGGCTACTGACAAGTTGCACAGTCTCCACTGAGAAAAAGCTATCGTCTGAAAATTGTACAATTACCAGCCAGATAGAGGATGCAAACACCCGGATGCAAGAAATAAACGCGGGTGGAGCAGAGGTGGCGGAAGTGTACTTCATCGTTCTTCCCAGCACTACGGTTTGAGCTCGCTTATGCCCCTAATCACTTATACCCTAGTGCCAAATGCCTGAACAAAACGTTATATAATTGTGTAGGATGTTGCTGGCCTGTAAAGATAAGGCTGGTACAGATTCTGCTATTAGGTGCTACTTCGGACCGTGGGAGCCTCATATATCAGACCTCTGTGAAATTATGGAAGAAGTTACGACGTAGCGTGTGGGGACAAACTGGCGATTCTGCGAATCCCAGGGTGCTGTTATCCAATATTAATGACAACAAGATGGATCACGGAGGGCACTTAATAGAGTTTGGAGATCTGACCAGGTTGTACACAGTAAGGGAGCCTCGTTTTCGATTGAGTTTGGATGTCATGCCCCCAAGTCTTCTGCAGTGCATACATAAGCGACCTGCCCCCCGAAGGGATAGCAGTATAGTGCATTGAACAAGCCAGCCCGCAGTGATGGCTAGAATTTCTAGCACAGCAACTCCTAGCATCCAAACCTTGTTTCTGCACGAGATGAAGAGGTTCAGGATATTCACCCAGCCTCACCATAGCAATGGGCACAGCTTTGAGAATGTATCTTGCCACCTGCATTGTCTTGACGCGAGACGTGCACACCTACTCAGACTCTTCCTGAGATCTATATAATAAAGAATTGCTGGTCCATGAAATGAATCTCTATAGAACATCAAACCTCATAAGTATTACTTATTCTGATTGTCCTTTTCCACGTCATCCTAGAATATATTCCTGGCCTTAAACGCTAAACACGACCATTTGACGAACAGCTCGACAGCCATGAGGTGTGCACAAGCTATTCTGCAGCTTGTGTGCATACTTTCGTTTCTGTCTAATAATGCATACGCTCAAATTGTTACAGTATATCTCACAGAAACAACCACCGCAATAGCACCTCCTGTCACAGTAACAGTCAAGGAAACCGGGTCATGCTCATGGCCAACACTCATGAGTAACTCGATAACTCCTTCAATCTCCACTTCTAATCCAACGACATCGTCAAACCTCATCTCCACGCTAAGTTCCACGCCCTCGCTGACCTCGCGGCCTTTTGCAAGCTCGACTATTCCTTCAAGTCTAGTACAATCAACAGGAACTAGTCTTCAAACTTCTAATTCGGCCTCACCGGCATCTGGAAGCCCAGCCATTTCTTCAAGTCCAGTACAATCAACAGGAACTAGCCTTCGAACCTCTAATTCGGCTTCACCGACACCTGGAAGCTCGAGCAATCCTTCAAGTCTAGTGACCGGAACTAGTCTTCGAACTTCTACTTCGGCTTCACCTGTATCTGGAAGCTCGAGCAATCCTTCAAGCCTAGTGACCGGAACCAGTCTTCGAACTTCTAATTCGGCTTCTCCCACATCTGGAAGCCCTACCAATCCTTCGAATTCAGTGCAATCAACGGGAACCAGTCTTCGAACCTCTAATTCGGCTTCACCTATATCTGGAAGCTCAACCAATCCTTCGAGTCCAGTACAACCAACAGGAACTAGTCGTCGAACTTCTAATACAGCTTCGCCTACATCTGGAAGCTCGATTAATCCTTCAAGCTCAGTACAATCAACAGGAACTAGTCGTCGAACTTCTAATACAGTTTCGCCTGCTTCTGGAAGCTCAACCAGTCCTTCGAGTCCAGTGAAAACGGGAACTAGTCTTCGAACTTCTAATTCGGCTTCACCTGCATCTGGAAGCCCAACCATTCCTTCAAGTCCAGTACAATCAACAGGAACTAGCCTTCGAACCTCTAATTCGCCTTTACCTACATCTGGAAGCTCGAGCAAACCTTCAAGCCTAGTGACCGGAACCAGTCTTCGAACTTCTAATTCGGCGTCACCTGCATCTGGAAGCTCGATCAATCCTTCGAGTCCAGTACTACCAACAGGAACTAGTCGTCGAACTTCGAATACAGCTTCGCCTACATCTGGAAGCTTGATCAATCCTTCAAGCTCAGTACAATCAACAGGAACTAGCCTTCGAGCCTCTAATTCGGCTTCACCTGCATCTGGAAGCTCGACCGGAACTCCGCTCACGTCTCTAGGCCAGACACGCCTCATCTCCACATCAACTAGCGCAGCAAGTTCTAGAGGACCTTCATCACCAGTAACAATGTCTACATTTTCTGGATTGTCCTCGGCCTCTGCGCAGCCAAGCTCAATGACTTCAAAGCAAACCTCAACACGGCCACTAACCACATCTTCGAGTATAAGAACGAGTTCGACGAAATCGATAGTAAGGGAAACTCAAAAACGACCACAGTCTTCGTCCTCGACTGCGCGTACGAGTTCGCTTACGACACAATCTCAAGCAAGCCCAAGATCATCTCAAATTGCGTCGAGTGTGTCTTTGACGCCACCGCAGCTCTCGTCTTCAGGTACAAGAACGGGTTCGCTTCCTACGCAGTCTCAAACTGGCTCCAGTATATCCTCAAAGTTATCACAACTCTCGTCTTCAGGCACAAGAACGGGTTCGCTTCCTACGCAATTTCAGACTGGCTCTAGTGTATCTCCAATACTGTCACAACTCTCGTCTTCAGGCACAAGAACGGGTTCGCTTCCTACGCAATCTCAAACTGGCTCCAGTATATCCTCAATACTGTCACAAATCTCGTCATCAAGTATAGGAACTAGTTCGCTTCCATTGCAATCCCAAGTAAGCTCAAGATTATCTCAAACTGCTTCGAGTGTCCTTTCAACGCTGTCGCAGCTCTCGTTGGACGCAAGCACGGGTCCGCTTCCTACGCAATCTCAGACTGGCGCTAGTGTATCTTCACTACTGTCACAGCTCTCGTCAGCAAGTATTGGAATTAGCTCGCTTCCATTGCAATCTCAAGCAAGCTCAAGACTATCTCAACCTGCTTCAAGTGTATCTTTAAGCACAAGTGGTCTCCAGGCTACATCGTTGTCGACCGGGTCACAATTCTCGTCTGGCGCACCATCAAAGTCTACAACTGCGGCAGCGTCATCTCTGTCACTTATAAGTATAAGCAGTAGTGCGGCCCTGTCCAGTTCTTTGCAGGCGAGCCCTTCCCTCACCCAGAGTCCCACATCTAGCTCTTTCACAATCTCGCCGGAAGATGCAAGCGGCGCCTCAACGTCAAGGTTCAGCTTTTCAAGACCTGGCACCAGCCAAACCTCAGCTGCACCCTCAGGCGCATCCACCATACCGAGCTCCATCGGTGCATCAACTCTTAGTTCAGGTCTGCCTTCGACTTCTGGTACCAGTATTATTTCAATGCAAGGCACTAGCCAAAGCTCGAGTCTTGATACAAAAGCTCCAAGTCGTATCTCAACCTCAGAAACATCAATACTTACTTCGACAGCTTCAGGCTTGAGCTCGATTGTCACCCCCACCTTGAGCCGTTCATCAATACTGGGGTCAAGCTCTTCAGTGTCTTCGGCCGGAGGTCGTGTTGGACCGCTTGCTGGAGTTCGCCCTGGAGTTGTAACTGTTAGTCGTGCTTCTACAAGCCCGACCATGATTTTGCCCACGACCACAAGTAGCAGCGGGCCATCAAATTTGGTATCAAGCTTATCATCGGTGCCTGTTTTGAGTCAGCCTTCATCGTCCATCCCCATAACTGCTACTTCCAATCTCCTCTCACCAGGTACAACACTTATATCAACTCCTAGCAATAGTCCACTAGCTACTCCAAGCACACCATTGTCCTCAATTTCGAGCATCAGACAGTCAAGTACACCAGGTACAGGATTATCTTCAGCTACAATCCCCGGGCAGTCAAATACACCAGGCACACCAAGTCCTGGACTGTCCACTACTCCAGGCACACCTTTATCCTCACTTCCAATCCCTGGACAGTCAACTACTCCTGGCACACCGAGTTCTAGGCTGTCAAATACGCCAGGTACTCCAAACCCCGGTCAGTCAACTACTTCAGGCACACCATTATCGTCAACTCCAGTGCCTGGACAGTCAACTACTCTAGGCATACCGACATCCTCGACTCCAATTCCTGGGCAGTCAAATACACCAGGTGTTCCAAGTCCTGGACTATCCACTACACCTGGTACAAGACCCGCTTCAACTCCGGTCCCTGGACAGTCAACTACGCCAGGTACAGCAAGCCCTGGGCAGTCAAGTACGCCAGGTACACCAAGTCTTGGATTGTCACACACACCTGGCACACCAAATATCGGACAGTCAACTACACCTGGCACTCCAACTCCTGGACAGGCAACTACGCCAGGTACACAAAGTCCTGGGCTGTTAACTACACCTGGCACAAGACCGACTTCAACTCCAGTTCCTGGACAGTCAATTACCCCAGGTACACCAAGTCTCGGGCAATCAACTACTCTAGGCACGCAGTTATCCTCAGCTCCAATTCCTGGGCAGTCGACTACGCCTGGCACAAAACTCTCTTCAACCCCAATCCCTGGGCAGTCAACTACTCCAGGCATACCGACATCCTCGACTCCAATTCCTGGGCAGTCAAATACACCAGGTGTTCCAAGTCCTGGACTATCCACTACACCTAGTACAAGACCCGCTTCAACTCCGGTCCCTGAACAGTCAACTAAGCCAGGCACAACAAGTCTTGGACTGCCAACCTCACCTGGCACTCCAAATCCCGGACATGCCACCACGCCTGGCACACCAGTTCCTGGGCTGTCAACAACGCCTGGCACGAGACCTGCATCAAGTTCAATCCCTGGACAGCCAAGTACATCAGGTGTTCCAACTCCTAGATTATCCACTACACCTGGTACAAGACCCGCTTCAACTCCAAATCCTGGACAGTCAACTACGCCAGGCACACCAAGTCTTGGACTGTCAACCTCACCTGGCACTCCAAATCCCGGACATGCCACCACGCCTGGCACACCAGTTCCTGGGCTGTCAACCACGCCTGGCACAAGACCTGCATCAAATTCAATCGCTGGAAAGCCAACTACTCAAGGCACACCGTTATCCTCAACTCCAATTCCTGGACAGCCAAGTACATCAGCTGTCCCAACTCCTAGATTATCCACTACACCTGGCACAAGACTCTCTTCAACTCCAAATCCTGGGCAGTCAACTACACCTGGCGCACCGAATCCCGGTCAGTCAAGTACACCAGGTCCAAGATTATCTTCAGCTTCAATCCCCAGACAGTCAACCACATCTGGCACACCAAGCCCCAGACAATCAACAACTCCAGGCACGCAATTATCCTCGACTCCGGTTCCTGGACAGTCGACTACGTCTGGCATAAGACTCACTTCATCCCAAAACCCGGGGCAATCAACTACGCCAGGTACTCCAAGCCCCAGGCAATCAATTACTCCAAGCACGCAATTATCCTCAACTCCAACCCGTGGACAATCGACAATACCAGGTACTACTTTGTCCTCGGTTCCAAGCGCCAGCCGATCGACTACGTCAGGAGCAGCTTT
Source organism: Coleophoma crateriformis (assembly GCA_003369635.1). Lineage (NCBI taxonomy): Eukaryota > Fungi > Ascomycota > Leotiomycetes > Helotiales > Dermateaceae > Coleophoma > Coleophoma crateriformis. Next base: position 583,022 of record PDLN01000005.1, read on the forward strand.
GACCTCAACTCCTGGCACAGCCAAATTGTCTACTTCATCACGATCATCACTCCTACCGCCAGGTTCGAGTCCAAGTCTCCAAGCTTCACCCTCAGCTATTTCTACAAGTTCCGCACACTCAGCCTCGGCAACATCAAGTACACTGAGTGGAGCATCTAGACCCCTCAGTGGGAGCACTGTTTCAAGTCATTCGACCTCTGCGCAACCCGCCACATCAGTCTCATCTTTTTTGACTACTTTTAAATCAAGCACTACCTCTTCACCTTCTGCAACTCCTACGTGCGTCGATAAACTAGTTGTCAATGGTGGCTTCGAAACCGGAGCTCTGTACCCTTGGTCGCAGCCGGTAACACTCGAAGTCAGCTCCTTCTTTGGACCGGTCAACAGCCCTGAATTATGTAGGACTGGGCAATCCTGCTTGTACGTTTTCCTCTACTCATCCCACCTCCTTCTATCCCATTGCATTCATAGCACTTCTTGTCTTCTTTTCCAAATTGCGAGCTAACGTCCATCTCTCAGGGGTAACGGACTTTATGATGGATCCAACATCATGTTCAAACAAACTATACAGCTATGTTCGAACGATAACTTCAAAGCGTCAGCATGGGCACGAGCAGATACTGGTGATTCTGTATGCTATTTCGAAGTCTGTATTCAAAACCCGAGGCACTGCAGTGGTCCTATTATTGTCGATACAATATGGACAGAGGCATCCTTTACATTTAGTGGTGCACCTTTCTCGCCCAAAGCTGATTTAGAGGTTTACACGGGATGCATCGGTGACTCCTCTACGAGTTTTGAGGTTTTCATTGACGATATTGGAGTTCAACAGGTGTGATAATGGCGAATACGATGTTACGATCTTTATGTTTCCATGCGAATGATTTCATGAATATACGAGGGAGAAAGTGCTAGTAAGCGTCACGTTTTCAAGTTAAATTTGCATTTTGCTTTGTATGATTATATAAATGTTTGCTTCCAGCGTCATGTACCTTAGATAGGCATAGATTAGAGATTATAAATCATGATTTTGACGAGGTTTCTCTGTGTCTAGTATGTTCTTTCTCCAAGTTCATCAATTGGGCTATAAAAGTGCTCAAGGATATCAATAACAGGTTGAGTAAATTCTCTAGTATCGTCACCCGTTCCTTTTCTGAGTCATATGGAAGTGTAAGAATCACATAGTATTAGAATACGAGTAGATCTGTGTAAATGCAGAACTCGGATGTTTGGGTTTTCGGCTGGTAGCAATGAAGCCATCCCACCTTCACTCTCCACCCACCTTTATACTGGTTCCTCGGAAGCACTGCCGAAGAGACGGATACCACAAACCGGCAAGGTGCCGCGAAGCTAAAGAATAGATATATGTGGCTCATCTGGCAAATTAGAAATCAGAAGGAGTTCAGGCTTCAAGCTCAGAGTCGAGAAAAGTAATCCGCAGATCACAAGAGGTCGAAATGCTACTCCCAGCCAATGTCGAGATCGGCGCATATTTTGATCACTTTTCATTTGCTCTCATCTTGACCATCATAGCTTTGATCATCCTTGCAGTATGTCCCATGTCATACTTCCCGTTTCAGCTACTGATGAAATACATAGATATACAGCGCCAAGAGCAATGTCCCTACAATTGCCCATCTTAAACAAGTACCAGGCCAGTTACCATTCCTCGGTAACCTTTACTCGCTGGGAGGACGACTGCAAGAGAATGATGCTACCATATACTCTCAATGGGCCGCCAACCTTGGAGCGGATGTTTTCCAGATGAGACTCGGCGATCAACGGACGGTGGTTGCCAATACGTTTGCTTCTATCAGAGACCTCTTCGTAGGACAAGCAAATGCTCTCATTGACAGACCCTATCAACCCGGGTTTGTCGACAAACTTGGTCTGGATATTTCCGGATCCCCAATGACCGAATCCATCCGGCGTTGTCGTATGGCCGCAATGCGTGCTCTAGGGAAACCACAGTGGCCAGGCTATTTCCATTTGCTCGAACCGTCATCCATAAGTTTGGTCAACTCTCTGGTACACAAGGGAGAAAATGGCGCGGTGCCGATGAACATCTTTCCTTACTTACGCCAAGTTGTTTTTGATCTTACATTATCATTAACCTACGGGGCTCGGCAAGTTGACGTTGAAGATACCTTCACGCTCTCGCTCGTCACCGCTATCAGAGAGATATCCAAAGTCCGATCCTCGACCGTTCGATTCCGGGATTTTGTACCGCTAGCTAGAATCATCCCAGAGCCACAGTCAAAAGTCATCGCCGCAGAAAAGGTTCGCCAAGCACATTTGGATGTTTTATACTCTGCCTTGCTGAAACGTGTTGCCGGAGGCGAGAATGTGGACTGCATTGCAACCTCACTTGGTGCAGATCATCTAACAGAGGATGAAATTCACGGTACTTGTAAATCGTTATTACAGGCAGCTCCAGGAACTATAGCTTCGGCAGTGTATCAATGTGTTGCATGGCTATGTAGTCCAGAAGGGCAGCGCTTTCAACCAGAGCTCTATCAAGCGATCTTGGATGCTTATGACGGCGAGAAGGATCGAGCCTGGAAGATGGCGTTTCGAGAGGAAGAGGTTCCTCTGGTCACTTCTCTATACAAAGAGACTCTGCGTTTCTACACAGTGACGCCGTTCGGCACGCCGCGATCGACCACTCGAGATGTCACGTATGGGAAAGCGGTGATACCGAAAGGTACGACCGTAATCATGAACGCACAAGCTGGAAATCATGACCCGGCTCGATATGGTGAAGATGCTTGCACTTTCAATCCAAGACGATTTCTGAAAGACCATTCGTCCCTTCCCCATCTCACCTACGGCGCGGGAAGCCGGATCTGTCCTGCAGTAGCTATCAGCAATAGGATCATGAGTGCGCTTCTGATCCGGCTCATCCTTGCATTTAAGATGACAGAAACGCAAATATCAACGAGGAAGCCATCTGTTGATATACTTCGATTTTCCGATGTTCATTCAAGTCTCTTGTGCGTGCCGAAGGAGTACGACTGTCATTTCGTCGCACGAGACCAGAACTGGCTGCTTCGAAAACTCGACGAAGAGCATGTGGGATTATGAGATATTGTAGTGGGATCTATGAGATCATATCTATCAAAATTCCTCGGATGACCGGGAAGTGCATGTAAGGAAGGCGATTCGTAGCGAGTGGCATATCCTCCAATAGCGTGTTGCAATATCAAAAGATCATGCGTTGTGGTTACTGATGAGCGCGAACGTCCTTTCGTCGCTCACTGGTCCATACCACAGCTTAGGGATAATGTATATCGCATGCCAAGTTTTAAGGCAACCTCTCTTTGCGACCCATCCCTGAATCCCAAGGGAGGACTTTTTGCACCTTGCGTGTCACTCAATCCATTAAACTGCATTCCCCTTCCAGATTTCCCAAAAGCAATTCAACAACAGAACTGCGCAGACAACCGGGAATGCATGTGAATATGATGTCCCCAATGGCCATTCCCAAGGATTTTAGTTCATGATAAAGCTAGAGAGTTTCGCGAGTAGCAGTGCCTGATTCAAGCACGAGCCAGATTAAACCGGCGTTACGCATTTGAAAACGGGTTGATAAGAGCATGCTTGTGCAAAGAGGCTCGCGTGGGGGCTCTAACGATGCGATGTGCAACAAAGGATAGCGCAAAAGAGTGCTTCGGGACTTCAGATGAACTCGTTGTCAGTGAGGTCTGTGATGCTCGGGAGCGAAGGAGGGGAGCTTGGCACGGGATGGAATGACTCGAGGCGCGGCAATCATGACCGTTCCCAGTCTTGCAGGTCTTTCTCATACAGAATCAGACATCCAATGTGTTGCTGCATCCTTTCTCCCCAACCACGATTGCGAGTTCTTGTTCCTGCTGTTGTGCTGGCCTTGAAACGATATCGTTAATAATCATGTGCTGATCGTCCTTTCCCACCACCCTTGCTTCAAACGTCTCTCCCACGCCATCGCCGCCCCTCACTTTCCATATCATGCAGATGACAAGATAAGCCAGAGAGCCCATCACGAAACTCAGAACCCATCCTAGATAGTACATGTGGGTGGCAGCCGGGGAAATATTATACCCAAAGCTGGCAACAAAGCCGGGTAATGGCAGAAGAAAGCCGACGACAAAGGCTGCGAAAGCACGGAGGTTGAACCCGCGGAAATATGAGTATCTCGAATGGGCAGAAAGGGAGTACATGTCTTTGAGGTCCATGTTTCCTTTTCGAATAATGAAATAGTCCACGATCATGATTCCAACTACCGGGCCCTGAAAGATCGAATAGCCACCTAAGAAGTTCAGGAATCCGTTCGCAGTAGCTACTATGCGCCAAGGCACAATAGCGAAAGCCACAATGAGACAGATGAACTGCCCACGGATGATATTGATGTATCTTGGGGCAAGACAAGTCACGTCAGCTGCGAAGGGTGTGATGTTGCAGGCAATTGAAGTTCCTAGCGTAGCAAAGGCAAATGAGGCTGACGCGAAGAAGACTCCCGCTCGGGATTTAGAAGAATAGCTTTCGGAGAGGATGCCATTTAGGAGGTCGTAAGGATTCCAGTATGCTGTTCCGTACATGTTTTTCACGGCGGACTGTATTGCGTTAGTGTGAAAAGTCAATTGCGCTTCGAAAATACTCACTGTTGTAATGATTCCGAAAGCCGCACATATAGTCTGAGCCAAGGGGAGTGCCAATGCCTGTCCATAAAACTGCGCATTTTTGGTCTGGGAATACCGAGCCAAATCCGGAACAGTCACCAGAAGGGCACAGTTTGCGCCCATGACTGAGTTGAATTGACCTACGATACCCCATGCAAAGACGGCCGAGGAGGTCTTCACAGAAGGATCAACAAGTTTAGATGCGGAAACCCCGCCGTTTGCTGTCGTAGACCAAATGACGAGACCAAGACCCGCAATCGGTAGAACAATTGATTTAAGTGTGAACAAGTGTCGAATCTTGGTCGTATGTATGAACATAAACGGAATGGTGAATAGGAATGCAAGGAAGAAGCCGATCATTGTTTGAGTGGTGATGTGCTGGCTCTTCAAGATCATTACTTACAGGAGAGGGCAAGAAATAAGAGGATGCAGCTTACCGCTGGAATACCGTTCGGGATCTTGTTCCACCCAGGGAAGATGCATCGAAGACAAATAGAAATAAATTGCCCATCGAAGTACATCTGTACGCCTGCCTATTTGATAATCATCAGCACATCAAACAGAATATTTTCACTCAGTTGACTAACCCAAATTATGCCGAGTATAGCTCTTAGTATAACCACGAAGTACGAACCGAAAACCCCAAACATCACTCTGGACAATACTGGGTAACCGACGTGATAACGAGATGCAGCTCTACCGTTGAGGCAAATCACCACGGCGGACAGACTATTTGCAAATACGACCACTAGCATAGCATCGCGGATCGTGGCCCCCAGAGCAATCATCGATGATCCGATGGACCAAGTGGAGACAGCCCATGATTCACTCCACCTGGATGGGGGAAGAAAATCAGTAATTAATTTCTAAGATGAGTGTTTGAGCCACAACGTACCAATAGGCAAAGAAATTCCAAGTTGTCCAAGTCTGCTTTTCTGGGGGTGAAGGAAGCAGATCTTCGTTTACAAGAATAGAAGTTGAGCTTTTCAAGACGATTGCTTCATGAAAAGCATGGAAAGATGTGAAGGCATTTTTGAAATTATGAAATCGTGACGTTTTGGCTGGTTCACTACTGTCGTAAGAACTAGAGCCCGGCATGATGGTAGCAATCCTAGACTTCTGGAGTAGCTACTAAACTTTTTGACTCCACCGGCCTGGATCTATTATTTATCACCGTCGCCTCCTACTCCTCTTCTTGAAGCATATCTCAAAGGTGGGATATCTCGCTATCTTACGTGGGATGGGCAATCAAAACCCTCCACCTGCCGGCGACATCTTTGTGAAGAGTAAGGTCGTATCACTTCATATAATATCCTTATCGCGAACATAACAAAGATTTGGACCAGCAACGAGATTCGAGATGTCAGGCCCCCTGGAAACAATCGCTGGAGGCGAGGTGTGGTACCGATGTGAGCCGCAGATGGTTCTTGGCGAGGCTCCTATCTACCGAGCAAGTGACAGCACCGTAAGTCGAATGCATGACCCTTTCCCACAGAAATCTATAGAGCTTTAGCTGACCCATGTCCGTAGCTTCACTGGGTAGACTGTCTAGCTGAACCAGCAAACCTTCAGATTCTCAAAGTAGACCCAGAGACCGGGGACGCTATTGGCAAAGCAAGAATCATCGAACTCGCCGACAGTGTGACTGTTGCTTTCTTTCGCAAGAATGTACCGGGCAGTTACATCTGTGCCTACTATCAGGGCGTAGCATTTCTTGATGAAGCGACTGGCAAGCTCGAGGTGGTAAAGGAAATTATCCCAACTTCCAAGCGTGATGAATTGCGGTTCAATGATGGCGGTGTTGATGCGAAGGGTCGATTCTGGCTCGCTGAGATCGATAAGAAAGCTATGGCTTTTGGTCCGAATCAGCTCCCAGAGAGCTATGGTGAGCCCAAAGGACGATTGTGGAGATATGATCCGGATGGAAGCCTGCATGAGATGGAGAAAGGAGTTGTCTGTGGCAACGGATTGGCTTGGAGCCCAGACAACAAAACCAGTGAGTTACTGCTTTCGAAAGAGAGACTTTCTAATCATCCGCAGTGTACTTTAATGACTCAGTTGCCATGATGGTTTTTGCTTACGATTTCGATTTGGAGAGTGGTTCGATCAGCAAGAAGAGACTCCTCATTGATCGCCGAACAACATATGGCGAGCCAGATGGAATGGTTGTGGAGTACGTTGCAAAACTTAGCATGCATTTCTTGGGCTGACGAAACGTAGTGTGGATGGCAATCTATGGATTGCTGTATTTGCATCAAATCGAGTAATGGTCTTCGACCCTCAAGGCAAGCACCTGAAGGATGTTGTCTTCTCGGCACACAATCCCGCATGCACGACATGGGGCGGCAAGGACTTTGATATTATCTTCGTTGCTTCGGGGAAAGATAGAAGCATTACATCTAAAGCTGATGATGAAGGAGGTCATATGTTTCGGTATAGAGAAAAGGGCGTGAAGGGCTCAGCGAAATTCGAGTTTGCAGGGTAATGGTCGCTAATAGACGAGACCCAATAGCCACACCTCTCTTGCATGGCTAAATGGCAGTATCCAGAGGGTAAACGGATTGAGGAGATCTGGAAAATGATGTTACCTCGCAATCAAGAAATTTATTCAATTAAAAACTGCGTTGCCAGCCAGCGTTGCCGCCGAGCATTTCGGACGAGCACTGAGGACGTTGATACAACCCCACAACCCCCACGGCCTGACCCCCACGCCTCTTGTCAGACTCCACCTCATCGCTCCGGACCAAAGGTGAACTCCACATTCTACATCTTGCAATCGCATGGCATATTGGAATCTCAGAGGAGAATACATACCAATACAAACACGTTGCTCTAGCTCTACAATATCTGGAATGTCGGATTTGGAAAATTCTCCACAGGACCAGAAGCGGACGTATCTTTGTATGGATTGTGGCAAGGGCTTCCTGAGATCCGAGCACCTTTCTAGACATCGACTCAATCGTAAGATATACCGAACTTACCGACAGGCGCAACTGACCAGCTACCAGATCGCCCGAAACAGGTTTTCTCGTGCACCAGATGCCCCAAAGAGTTTGTTCGGTCCGACCTTCTTCAGAGGCATGCCAAGAGACATGAGAAAGGGATGCATTACCGAAGTACTGGCGGTGTCGTGAGGGCTAAAGTCAAGCAAGACATCACAATATGCCAAGAGGGAGAAACGGTTGTTTTATCCAATTCTCAGCCGTTGAGTTTAGCGGATGATTTGTATCCGACTATGGATGAATCGCATTCCTTGATACCCGATCAAGACGAACTCAACCAAACACTTCCTGTTTTGAATAACAATCAAGGCAACATGCTTGGCCCGTCTTTACGATATGCTGAGTTTGGCCTCGAGAAAGTCAATCCCTTGTTCTTTGACAACACAACAGATCTCCAAGATATCCCTACGGATTTGGAATGGTTTTTCGAAGATGTGCTCCAAAACACCCCATCGGCACACGAGTCGGAAGGCATATCAGAACCCGTCTTTTACCCGTTCTTGCAACACGAAGACTTCAACGCAGATTCGCCCAGCGAGAATAGTCCGTGGTTTGCTATTTCAATTGATCTACGCAAGAATCTGGCAGGATTATCCTCACATGTTCTGGACAGTCCCTGGTTCCGGCCAAAAAATTTGGCGGATTTCTATGAGCTTTATTTCAATAATTACCACCCTCACTTCCCAGTTTTTCATAGACCTACTATGATACCTAGTGAGATACCACCGTTACTACTTATGGCAATCGTGACGTTAGGGTCAACCCTTTCTTCTGATGCCTCACTCTTCAGCATCACCACCCAAATCCATGAGTATTTCCGCTGGACGGTTTGCGGAAGCAAGATGTTTCAACCACCAGCTCCGCTATGGTGCTTGCAAGCATTGCTACTCATCCAAGCACATGGGAAGATGTTTTCGTCCCGGAAGCATCATGAATTAGCACATATTTTCCACGGAGCAATTATCACGCTGATGCGAAGAGGGAGTGCATATACATCTGCGAGGTTGGCTGAGAGAGAGCGTGCGACTTCTTTGGAGCGGGCATGGCACCAGTGGATAGAAAATGAGTCTTCTCGGAGGACGGCTTACTTTGCGTTTGTGATGGATGCCCAGCACTCCTCGCTATTTGGCCATACCCCTACCTTGTCAGTTAGTGACATCAGATTATCACTCCCTTGTCCAGATGCGCACTGGGAAGCAACTACGTCAGAGAGGTGGGCCGAGCTGGATAAGAAGGGAAAAGAACCCCTGTATTTTCTACCAGTCTTGCGATCCCTTCTTAGGAAACAACCAGTCCCGTCGACATGCTCGGCTTATGCTCGCTTCATACTCCTCCATGGCCTCTATAGCATAACGTTTCACCTCCAAGCGAAAGACTCATCTACACTTGGAGTGGGGACTAGGAGAGGAACGATTGCTGATGCTGCGACAATGACGGTGGCTGAGGACTGGAGAGATATCATGGATCGTGCGATTGATACGTGGTCGTTCTCGTTACTCTCTCAAACCTCTTCGCTCTGTTTAGACGCCGCTCGACCGCTATACAGAATGGCACATATAGCTATCTACACTAGCATAATCGACATACATATTATTGCCGGAGCACCATCATTACTGGGTAACCTCCTCTCACCCAACGACAAGAGCAAAGCAAGCATCAGAGTCCGCGCCTGGAGCGAGCGGCCCGAAGCTAAAAAAGCACTACATCACGCTTTGTTGCTTGTTCAAGAGACACTTTTTACAGGTCACAAATACCGTGCTGCTGAAGACAACATCAGTCTACGGCCTTGGTGCTTATATCATGCAACACTAGTCATATGGGCGTTTGGATTCGTGACGGAAGCAAAAGCCGATCCGGTTGAGAGCATAGGCGCCGAGGAGTACTTAGTGCGGATGAGAACTGCCATGGCAGGTGGCGCTGTGGTGAATTCTGAGTTCAAGGGCGCGAACCGGACAAATGGGCTGGTAATGGTTGTGAGAGAATGTTTCGAGAGTTGTCGCTGGGAATTGCTAAAAGAGGCTTATGATGTTCTTGGAAGGCTGGGGACTTAGTGGGCAAGCGATGTCGCTCCCAGCAGCCCCTTTCTAGGTTCGGCTAGTGAAGAGATGGGGTATTAAAAGAATTATGGTAGGAAGGGCAATGAGTATCGCAGCTAAGTGACTTGACAAGTCTAAACTTGCAATGGGACGCAATTTACATTCCTTACCTCATTTAGTCTTGCTGTATAGAAAGGTCACTTTCGGCCAAACGGCGCGCAAGAGTTGAACGTACCCCGCATGTTTGCCGTTGGCCCTTGATGTAACGAGTAAGCAAAGGCCATGCGAGAACCTTATCGCTAACAGCTCACTCACTCACTTACTCTCTCATCCCATCCCACTTACAACATCCCACGCAACCATCACGACAAGGTGCATACCTCCGGATGACAGTAGTAACAGCCTCGCCGGGTAAGGACATAGCGTTTCAAATCTACAACGTCACATTGTCAAAAGTAAGACACATAATCTTCCTTCCAAAGTCCCTCAAGCAAAACTACACATCATCCCCATCCTCACTCCCTAATCACCCCTCCCTCAAATCCCAACCATGGCATCTCCCCAACCCCCGTACCCCCTCCACCCCTCCGTCGCCACGAAATTGGATACAGTTTACGTCTCTTTCTACAATGCGCACATATTCGACAAGCAGCAAGTCCACTACCAACCCGTAGCCGCATCACGTACATCCGGTGTTCTCATCCCTGGCGGCGGTCCAAAACTGCCCGTGGCAAGCACGGAAGATATCCTGATCGCCCGCACCGAGACAGAAGGACCTGATGTAGCCGTCCGCGTTTTTACCCCCGAGGGCGAGAAGCCCGAGGCCGGGTGGCCCGTCATGATCTACTATCATGGTGGTGGATGGGTCTTGGGGAACATTGATACTGAGAACACAGTCTGTACGAATCTATGCAGTCGGGCAGCGTGTGTGGTCATTACAGTGGACTACAGGTATGAAAACTTCTAGAATCCTCGTCTCCCAACAGGCCTCTCCACCCAACATCAATATTAAAACCTCAAGCCGCACCCCCCTCCCCCCTCCGTGAAAAAGATCTAAAACCCCGCTACGGAAACTAACCATCCGGTGTACCAGACTCGCACCCGAAAACCCATACCCAGCAGCGGTGCATGATTCCTGGGAAGCGTTAGTCTGGGTCTTCCGCACCGGCGGGGCACGCCTGGGGCTGGATCTCTCCAAAGCCGCCGTCGGGGGCTCTTCAGCAGGCGGGAACCTCGCGGCCATCATGTGCCACAAGCTACTCACGCACCCACCAGCAGGCCTAGCCGTGGCTCCCAAGTTCCTCGTCCAGCTGCTGATCGTGCCCGTGACGGACAACACGGCAGCGGCAGCCACGCAGCCGTCGTGGGCGGAGAACGAGTTCACGGCCGCGCTACCGGCTCTCAAGATGCTCTGGTATCGCAAGCACTACCTGCCGCTCGAGAGCTCGTGGAGTGAGCCCGAGGCGAGTCCGTTGTTGTACCCGAGCGGCTGGGCGGAGCAGCCGCCGGCGCTGATTGTGGTTGGGGAGCTGGATGTTCTGCGAAGTGAGGGCGAGGCGTATGCGCAGAAACTGGAGAGCGCAGGCGTCCCGGTGGATTTGAAGATCATGAAGGGGATGCCGCATCCGTTTCTGGCGATGGATGCTGTCCTGCAGCAAGGGAGGGATACGATTACTTTTATGGTAGAGAAGTTGAAGGCGGCTTTTGCTTGATTGTGACGTATTCAGCCCGAATGAAAAGAGAAGTGTCAAGAGAAAGTGAATTCCAAAACGTGATACTCCTACATGTGAAGGCCGAAAAGCAAAGTATCAAAGTACAATCCCCTCCTCTAGTAAAGTCTTCTCGATATCATCATCCCTAACATCCCAATAGCGATTCCCATCAAGAGTAAATGCTCTCCACCGACACATTTCGACGTGAATTCTTGGAAATAGCGTCAAAATATCCGGCCGTTCAGAGTCCGTCTCCTTCAACATATCACTAATGATCTCCCGGATACCTTGGCTGTACCCACGGTCATTCATCCGCGAGATGGTCCAATGGTAGTTCCAATGCCTTGGAGGTGGGATGCCGGTCATCATACAAAAGACTACTGCGCCGAGGGACCAGACCTCAGATTTGCGTGTCCAAGTTAGGGATTTCCCATTGGCATTATCCTACGACAGTCAGCAGTAGCTTTCTCAGGATTGTGGAGCTTTTTTCTTAAATACCATAGGTATGAAGAATTCCTTGCGCTTTCGAATCCGGGAGACTTTGTTGCTCCAGTCAGGCCTGGAGCTAATGGGGATATAGCTATTACTAGCCACAACAGCCTGCTCAAAATTCCCTAGTTTGCACTCCCCATAGGTTTCCTTCCCCTTGGATTTCATAAAGAAGATATTGTCCGGGTTCAGGTCTCGGTGAAGGATGGTCTGCCAATCATCGTCGAGAGGCAGCACGTGCGTCTCGATGTCCTCTACGTCTCTGATACCATGATGCAACCAGAGCAGAGCACGAGAGATGGATTCTAGGACGTGCCAGCAAAGGGACTCAGGCAGGGAGAAGCGATGAGGATCAGGTGCGGTCAAGTCTTCCCATTTTTTCGTATCATGGTTCGGCCAGATTCTGTTTGGGAGTAGGTCTGCGAGCGAGCCTGCATTCATATCTTCCCAGATCGTCAGACTGTGGTATGCAAGCGCAACATTCGTAATCCCGGTGCCCTGAGTTATATCGACAATGTCTATGAGGTTAACAACGTTGGGATGATTCAGCACCATAGCTAGTGCGGCAGCGGTGTGTGGCAATATAGTACTTGTCAGGTCGACAGGTTGGTGCATTGCTTGATCGCGCATCAAGATATCGGCCACGAAGATCTTCTCTCCATCTTTCACGCCGTCCTTCCATATGAATCCATTGCCGTAGGGAGGAACAGGAGCACCGTTCAGATCGCGAGTCGTGCCACCAACAACTTCGAGCCCATTGGAGTCACGGAAAATACGATTGCCATTCTCATCCAGTTTGGGGTCACCCGAGGGAAGATAGAGGATAGGATTCCCGTCCTCGTCAAACTCAGTCTCTTGGCTTCCGGTGTACTTCTCTCTCTTCTTCACGGCCTCGGCCTCAGCAGCAGCAAGTCTTTTGGCTTTCGCTGCAGCTCGTCGTTCCTCCCGTTCATGCTGATGTTTGGTAGGAGCAAGTGGCGCAGCTCCACTGGTTCCGCCCGTGGCTATATTTTCTTTATCGCCTGCACTTTCATCGTCATCACTGCCGCCATCAGTATAAGGATGAGGGGGGCTCGTATTTGTGTAAAGCGACCTCCCCTTCATCAATGGAAGAGATGGAATAGGGCATGCAAGAAATGGCATGTTGTCTTTGGCTCGATAGACCTGTATTCCCCAGCGTTCATTGTCATCTTCTTTCCTCTTGTCGTTTTTCTTGACTTTGTCAGCATAGTTCACCTCCCATGGCGTTCCTTGTAGTTGAATTTCGTTCGGATCACGAACGAGGTATTTGCTATGGAGCATTTTGACCGTGAAGATAGATGAGAATAATGATATTGAGATGTGTTGGATAAGGGTTTTCGTGAAGGGATTCCTTTTGGGGAGAGGTATAAATAATGTAGATGAAGGTGGAATGCTGTAAAATATGGAATTGTCTCACAAAGCTACAAGCTACGTACAGATGATCAGATAAGCGATCGAGAAACAAGTATTGCAACGCTGTAACACGTAAGGGCCAATCAGTAATTGAAGTCTTCATAGTACACTTTTTGGCCATTCAGCCAACTCATTAAAATGCTGCGGAAGGCCGGACTGACACACAGATACCACTTGTCGACGTTTTCGGTATGTAAATCACCACTTTGCATCCTTCTGTATTGGATTGAGACGCCTAATTTCTTGAGCACCTTGAGATCTTCTGCATCTCCACTCTCCTTTTGCGTAATGAAAAGGGTTGTTTGCTTGGCAAGTTGAGTATCCTTTCCAATGACATCAATTGCTAAACCGATATCATCGGATTTGATCGTCCAATGTAGCGACAGTCGCTCAAGATCCAACCCGGCGAGCTGTGGAAGCAAAGGTGTTATCCCAACACCCGCAGCAATGAAACCAACTTTATCATGCGGACCTTGCTCGATGAAGAACTCGCCACCAAAGCCCTTTAGTGGCACACTTAGCTCACTTCTCAGATTGTACTTGAACAAAAAGTGCGTGACAACGCCGACCTTGCGGATGGTGATCTCGAACTCATCTGAGCATTCGGCAACAGCTTGTATATTAGAAACAGTAAATGTGCGCAAGTAGTCGTCATTGAGGCTCTTAGGATCGTCATCTCGCATGTGGCTATATCCAATATCTAGCTCGTCCTCGAAGCCTAACGCTACGTACTGTCCTGGCTTCCACGTACTCGTGGTGTTGGGATTTTCAATCCGAAACCGGAACCTCGCCACTGTAGGGGAAAGCAGCTTTCTTGAAAGCAATTTGGCTCGCACCTCCACTTCAGTCTTTGCAATATCGTTCCGGGTCTCAGTAGACAGATATCGGACCTGTGGGTTGTATGGGGAAAACTCTCCAGGCTCGCCTCGGACTGCCAAACTGTTCGCCACATAACGAACTGATTCGACTCTGAACTTGACTGCTAAGTTGGTGTGGGCAATAAGGTTGGAAGCGTCCCTCCCTGCAAGAATTTCTGTCTTGCCGGTCAAGTACAGCATATCGCCAGTCTCGAAGTCAGGAAAGACAAGACCTGCTTGGGGACACACGCTGAGGTTTCCAAGTGTTTGGTAGAGTCGGTTACCTGAGTACTCGGGATATACCAGCGTCACACCATCTTTCTCATTAGAAAGCACTCTCACGAAGCCTGGTGGCCCTCCCCGATGGTTCGTATCCATATCAGCATCATGATTGGAGGAGGAAATGAAGAACAAGTCCGCCCTCGCAATGAGATCTAAAGCTATTTGACTCAATGGTAATTCAGTCGATTGGAGTTTTGGTTGTGGTAGGTGTGGAATAATATGTCGCTTATTCAGATACTTGGGACAATTGCCTATCTCTAGATTAGTATGCTTTCACAATTGAGCGCAGGAGAAATACATACCCAGACTTTGCTCGATCTTAACGACAAGCTGTACTTCTCCTATACCTTCCTCAGTTGCCTGCAGGGCTCCCGCAACCATTCGTCCGTATAACTTTACTCGATTCCTGGACTCAAGATCAATAGCTAGGGCGCTGACCATCCTTCCCCGCCCTTCCTCTTTAATGACTTCGCCGTCACCCTTCGTGCCCAAAAGTGTTTCCACCACAGGATCATACCCTCGATCCACTGTGGTCTTGACCCCGATGATTGACTGCGCGATGGCTCTGGAGAAACCGGGTTCTCCGCCCCACACGGTCGTCCATGGCCGGCCTTCTGCATCCAAGGTACCAAGCGCAAGAAGTGGAGATCGTAGAAGTACGTTCGCGCCAAAAGGGCTGAGCTGTGCCACGGTGGGATTGTCATTTAGGGGAACTCGGAGGCGCCTATGTAAATCAACCTCGCCCTCGTGCCACTGTGTAGCCGCTTGATAGAATTGCGCCATAGTAACGATCGCAAGTACAGAGACAGGCAGGAAATGAACGAGAGTTCAGATGTTTTCAAGGAGGCGAATGATGCTTATGGAAGTATTTGCCAAATGACACGGCAAGAGCCATAATCTAGAGTGGCAGTCAATTGTATTCAGTCCTTTACAAGCTGCTTGTAAATACACAGAGATCGCCGTCCTGCTCTTACGCACCACGCGCATCTGACGCAATTCTCATTGAAGCGGGGGGCGGGCGCAATCGTATGGTTTAGTAAGCCGCTTACCTGTCGCTTGGCCTCTCGGCGGCCAATGAACTCTGGTCCTATGAAGACCATTGGTTATTGCATAGCCTAATGAATTAACAGTTTTGTATACTCAGGTGACGTTGTCATTGGTTATTGTCCATTGAACCAATGCTTTACAAGAGAACGTCCCGCGGTGTTGTTGGCGCACACTGGAACAACGGAAGGGTCGCGGAGTCGTGCTTGTGATCTTAGCTTGAAATGCTCCGCATGCTTTTTATGTATCTGTGGTTTCCCGCGTCGAGCAAGGTATTGAGCTCTTGCTCCTTGGATCACTGAATCTGGCAGGCTCTTTGCCACTGAAACGTTCATCTCATAGTGACAGCATTAGCAGAAATGCACTAAGCATCTTCCAAAGCACACCAAGAAGCAGGTTCAAGCAAGCACTAAGTAGTTTGCCTCTTGTTCAAGCTAGAAAGGGCGATCCCAGAGGAGAGGCTCACGTGACATTGAGAGAAGGGTATCCTGGCCGGGGCCCATCTAACAGGCTTGTAGGTTTGAAACGAGACACCCTCGAACGGATCGTCAGAGGGGGCAGCGGCTGCATGTTGCGCATGAAGGTGTCAAAAGGTTTTGAAAAGCGCCACTCATGATCAACAGCGCAAGGGTACGTATGCAGCAGCAGCAGCAGCAGCAGCAAAAGGCATGAGTTGGACAGCTTCACGGCTTTGTGACTTGCTTGGGAAGGTCGAAAGGGGGGAGGTTGTGTCCGTTACCGAGCGGTTCGCAGCCTCTGCAGGACGGAAGCGCCAAGACTGCTGCGGCCGCGAAGGATCGCAAGACTCGTCTGAAGATGCGGTACTGCTGCGCAAAGTGCTGGTATTGAGACAGCCGTCATCTTGACTTGGACCAGATCAAGCACTGAGCGTCTACTCCACCGGGTCAATTAGCGCTCTAACAGCGCTCCCTCCCGCTGTAGTCAACCATCCTCTAGCTCGGCATCGCGTGTGGAGGTCAGTCCCCCGCCGAAAGGAACCGGACAGTACGGTACGCATATGGGGAGCAGCCGCTCATGGGCGTAGGACGAGGTGGGATTACCATCGGCCACGACAGCTCTCCAGTTGAAACTTCGGGGCGAAACAAGATAATAAGCAAAAGACCACACGCG
Source organism: Coleophoma crateriformis (assembly GCA_003369635.1). Taxonomy (NCBI): domain Eukaryota; kingdom Fungi; phylum Ascomycota; class Leotiomycetes; order Helotiales; family Dermateaceae; genus Coleophoma; species Coleophoma crateriformis. The sequence continues at coordinate 599,667 of PDLN01000005.1, forward strand.
TCCCACTATGCACAATTCAGCGCACGTGACGATCGAACTGGGGCCTCATCGTCTGGAGTCCGCCGGCGGCGTGGTATGAAACGCCGAGCAGACGTTGAGGCGTACCTGCATCAATCCTTCCCGCGGCTTGTCCAGCTTGGGAACGAGTCTTCGCCTGTTTGGGCGGCCACATGTTGCGGTGCGCCAATCAGTCGGCCTCGTCGCAGCGCACGCACCGACATCCAGGCACCCAGGCAGCCAGGAACCAGTGCTGAGACAAGCATCTCCTGTGTGCCTTCGTAGCCGGCTCCTGTGCTAGCCGCGAACACCCTGCGCCGTGAGGGAGCGCGAGAGCCAGCAGGAGACGGCCATCTCATCTCACCCTTATCATTTGGCCTCATAATCTCAGTGCGACGTGCAAGCAATCAATCTCTACCATCCTTATTTGCGTGCTCCCCCTCGGCCTCGCCGTCCTCACCTGTCGCTCGCTGCTGTCCTTGTTCGTTGCGCTAGTCGGTTCTTTGTTCGCATTGTTCTCGTCGACAATACCGCTCCTCGAGTATTGTCGCTCCTACCCCGATTCGACCTGCTGCGACGCTCATCCGTTTCCCACCCCATCCATCTTCCAACCTCAGCCCTGACGGAGCCGATCAAACAGCCCTCTGCTCGCAGCAGCTACGAATAGTACCAGTGAGAAATGCAAAGTCGACAATAATCCTCACCGTCCGACGGGGATCTGCGCGGATATACTCCCACCACGCTCTTTCAGAAATACGCAATTTCGACGCTCGATACATATCTGTCGTCGAGATCCTTCGACTTCAGCAAACCCTCAATCCTTCGCACAGTCGATTGCTCCGCTGGCGTGACCAACGACTTGTGCCCATCTCTCCATCGTCTATGACGACCAGCCTCCCCACGGCATTCGACATTCCTCACCATTCCTAGGGCTTACAGCGGCGCCATACCCTTCGCCATCTTCTTTCACTTCGGTCGGCCAGGTGCACCATACTTGTCGCTGGCAGGACCCGGCCTACACCCTTTTTAATTCACCACCATGGCTTGTTCGGGAAGAGTCAAGCAGAAGGACATTCGGCCGGAGCAGAAATGGGACTTCATTGTATGATGCGCAACTGGCATGGCGATGATGATGCTAACGTCTTTGGCAGAGTTTGCAAGACTTCAAGTCGACGTCTTGCTTCACCCCACTCGCGTACGGATACTTGTGGCTCAATTTGTTCATCTCTCTTGCTGTTTACGGTGTCGATACGTTCACTGCGGTCAATCTTCTCGCATTCGACAAGTGGTCCAGCACCATTCAGCCGGGAATTCCCCTCAAGATATCGAAATGGATCTTTTCCATCTGTATCATTGCATCGTGGGTCAATCTTGGATTCGAATACTTGCGTGCATTTCGCGTGATCAATCGTGGAGCCGTTGCCGAGAGTTATCTTGATTCCCTTGCAGTACGAATTCAATCCACTCGGATGGGTCAGAACGGTCTGGGATGGAGACGGTTTTTGGTCTTTGCCGAATTGACCAAGTCTAAGAAAGGTGCTGAATATGTAGCACTATTCACCTACTTCGCGTTTCAATGTAAGGCTCTCCTATGCTCACCAGAGAACAAGATGCTAACATTCTCAGCCTGGATTCGAGTCATCTTCTGCTCGGGACCTCGCCAAGTCATCAATGCTGTGACTCTCTACTCTGTGTTTGTGGCCAAGCTTGACCCCACCGGTAGCACTGACGTTGGGTCTGCACTGCTTCAATTTTTCAAGAATATTGGTATTCTTGCATCAGAAAACTATCAACAGGCGGCTATTCTTGGTGGTATGGTCTTCACCTTGATTATCTGGATCCTTGCCTCCTTGAGCTTAATTCTGGCCACGCTGTTCTACATCTGTTTCCTATGGCATTACATTCCCAGTGCCGATGGAGGATTGTCCGGATACTGCGAGCGCAAGATTAACAGTCGTCTCCAGAAGATTGTCAGTGTCAAGATTAACAAAGCTCTGGCCGACGAGGAACGCAGGAACCAGAAGGCAGCAGAGAAGGCCGCAGCAAAAGCAGCCAAGAAGGGAGAGAAACCAGTTGTTCAAGGTCGCCAAGCAACTCTACCTACCTTGCTCGACCCCAAATCTGACGACAAGCTTCCAAATATGCCAACGTTGAATAGAACTGATACATTCAGTACCCTGCCACAATATTCCTCCCGTCCAGGTACTCCAAGTGGCCAACCGACCATCCCAACATTTGAGCTCGACCAGTTGGATCAAAAGAGACCATTCCCTTCGCGAACCGCCACTGGGGCATCCAACATGTCCAATGTCAGTTATGCAAGCAATGCTCCCCTGATGAGCAATGCATCTGATATGGGATACGGTCGAAGTGCATCTCCAGTTCCCTCCTTGCCGCCACTTGATACCAATTCAACGGGTCCACAAAGAACCATGACCGGAAGCTCGAACAACAGCCAATGGTCACGCGGCCCAGTACCACAACCACCACGAATGCCTAGTGCCATGGGCCGGGAGTACACTGCAAGCCCCGTTTCATATAGTGATAGCCCTAATGGTCGCAACACCCCTGGTATGAATGGTATTCCTCGCCAGCCATCTGTGGATAGCTTTGGCCGTCCCATGCCTCGCGCAATTGGCGAACTCGGGGGTCGTTCTATGACACCAGTTAGTGAAGGTCGTTACTCTCCAGCACCGGGCTCACAGATGGGACGAGCCTCTCCTGGGCCATATTCACCCCAGTTCCCGGGTCCTAATCCTCCAAATACCTACACTCCTTACAATCCAAATATGCGAAGTGCATCAGCTGCACCGCAACAGAATCCTACATCTGTACCACAACCATACCGTAACATGACCGATCCTGGAATGCGTGGTCCACCAACCAATGGTGGTTACTTTGGCGACGAGCCTTTGCCAATGCCACAAAGGCCAGGAACTGCTCAAAGTCAAAGATCGATGGCTGGTGGTCCGCCGGCTGTTAATTACTACGGCAACGAGCCACTGCCCATGCCACAACGACCTGGCACCGCACAAAGTCAGCAATCCATGGCTAGTGGCCCACCAGCTGCTGAGCACTACAGCAATGAGCCTCTTCCTATGCCACAACGACCCGGTACCGCGCAAAGCCAGCGATCAATGGCCGGTGCGCCATATGGTGGTCAGCAAAGTACGCGAGGCCCACCTGGGCCGCCAAGAATGGGAAGTCCAGCAAGCTTTGATGGCAGACCTGGTCAACAAGGTGGATACAGACAATGATCTCTCCAGGAAGTGTTAGACCATCAAGATTAGATGTGTATATGAGGAGCAATAACCAAGGGGAGAAGGGGCCACATTTTGACGCTTTTGATAACGACTTGACTGATCAGGAACTCTTATTTCCTTTGCCTTATTGGTCGTTCCCGCGACATGTACCTTTGTACTAGTGCTTTATTCCATTTGATCTCTATCTCCTTCAACTTTTGAAGTTCTTTTCGTTTGGGGATATCACAATCGGCGTTTACCTACCGAACACTGAGATGACCTGATTATTTGCGGATGATTACACCGGAGCTCAGATGAATAGATATCCCATTTTGACATGATCCCACAAAAGCTTCAGTGATCAAAAGAAATATGTTGCGAGACGCAGAGAACTACCCACACACACAAACGTCTCTTACGTGTAATTGCCTTGTGAGAAGTTCGTGTCCAATGCTGGTTGCCAACATGGCAGAGCATTGGCACTTTATTCCCGGAAGCCGTCCAGTTTTGCTCTAGGAATATGAACTTGATGTATGAATGAAGCTTGGCAATGATCTTTGTAGTAATGCCATGTAGGAGAGTCCGGAGAGCTGCATTTAAAGTTGCGAAGCAGGGCATACAATAAAGCTCCGCTTTGGTGGTCTGTGCTCTGTTGTGGGACAATAAGGCTACACCTGCAAACAACACCTCCTGTTCCCCCCAATTGCACCATCATGGTGAACCTCCAATCTACAATAGTTTACATACGATAGCATACACTCCTAGCAATGTTCCTCGGTCGTATGCTTGCCGGTCGACGCGAAGATCCTGCAGACATGCAGCTTGGTTCCCAAGAACGGAAACTGCTCGTGGATGAGATCACGCAGGACCTAGGCAAGCTGCAAGGTATCTATCTCCTGCTAAGCTAATGGCCCACGAACTCATATTCTCAGAATCTGCTCGACATCAATTCTTGAAGATCCATGTCGGAGGTTATCGATGGTACCATGCTGATGCATACGAGTTCCCTGACCCTGCCGCTTTCCAAAACTCTCGAGGGACACCGCGAATCGATCGATGGAGCCTTGCAGACCTGCTGGCTCTGGAGGATGCGTTGAAGAATGAGCTCATATCGGTTGAATGTAAACGCAAGCGCAGAGTCGACGAGGTCGAAAAGGAGTCACCGAAATCTCAGTCGGATCTGATCAGCACCAACTCAAAACATGAAGCTAGTGGGAATACTGCTGGCATGGATAGACTGCTTCGAGAATGTGAAGTCCTGCGAGAAAGGCTAGCAAACGCTGACATTGAAGTGAACAAGCTTCGAGCTGCAGAGTTGAAATACGTGTCTGAGCTGGACAAGACGAAACAAGAATTGCTTGCTGCGAAGGGCTCATCCCAAACGGGCTTGCAAAATAACAACGCATCAAGCCAGCTCGGTACCTCGGTCAAGAATGAGAGGTTTTCCGAGCTTGATACCTTGTATGACAGGTGGAAGTCTGCTGACGGCCCAGAATTCGGGTTTGTGAAGAAGATCTTCTTAAATAACATGGATTTATTGAACGCAGCGCGCTCATCTGAAGGCAGTAACAAGTCTGTCAATAGCTCACCTGCAACCCAAGCTGCTCGAGTCCCTCTTCCTTCACTTCCAACCTCCTCTCCACAGTTCAAACAAGAGCAAGTGGCCCCATTTATGAGCCAAGAACTCAGGGCTGAAGAGCCCAGCTACATGACACCTGACAGGTCTTCTGGTAGTCGGGCAAAGACTGCAAAGAAATCAGAGAATGACAATGATATACCCGCGGCAGATCTCACATTTATCATGACGTGCTTGCAGCATTGCAACGGTGGCACCATCTCAGTCAATATACCAGCAGTTGCGCGTGCTCTCAACTACACAAATCCCAAGTCGGTCACCAACAAGCTTGCATTTATGAGGAAGAGGTACAACATTCCGGTCACTGGTGCAAGGGTAAGAAGTAGTGATGGAAATGAAGAAGGCAGGAGATCATCATCTGGGGGCTCGGCAAAATCCAAGAGCAAGCTACGTGAAAATAACGAGCATGACCAGGCATTTGAAGCCGGGCCCGATTTTGAAGCGGAGACATTGAAGCCAATATCACCAACAGACAGAAATTCAATCGACATGCATGTCAATAAGACGCCTCACGAGAGGCCAGTATATTTGTCGGTAAATGGTGGCGAATCTTCGAGCAAACCAGAAGCAGTTCTTCCTGCATTGAATGCTCATGGCTTGGGTCAAAATGGGACTTCAAAAGACGCCGTAACGAAACCGGAAAGTCTTCCTATGAAACGCGGCTTTGTGCCTGTCAATGGCGATGTAAACGGCAGTGCAAAGAAGAAACAACATGTAGAATCTGAAGAATGAGTGTGATTTGATTATTTCAGATCATGAGAGAACAGCAACCAAGATGAAGAGATAAATAAGCTTTGTTGAACAGAGTCTTGTAATGCGAATACAGCAATCTATATGTGTGATGCCTATCTATCAAAACTCGGAATACTATTGCAAACAATAGAGTGCCAGTGCTATGTTGCTTTCGGGAAACTGCTGTTACGGCAAGCACCGTGTGTAAATAAGCCTGTTATTAATACAACCTCCGTTGAAACCATATATCGTTTATTGCAATAGGTTAACAGTCCCAAGCGTATCACAAACACCAATAGGTGGATTCTCTGACTTCAGTAAATACGAGAACTATCACCTTCGACAAGCTCAGTACAGACCGGGCATAGCAGTCAAGGGCGAATCTTGAGCAATGCCAAACCAAGAAACAGATTAAGAATAGTATCACGGAGCCTATGAACTGAGGTGTTGAAATCAGGGAGTCATATGGCCACGCCACAGAAATCATACTTGCAAGCCCTTTAGTTTACGGAGTTCTCATATTTCACTCCTTCATTATCCATCCATATCCTACACACGCTGCGCCATCTTATCTTTCGATCTTGGCAGATCTCTTCGAATAGACGTTACAACTTCTTAAAACGGATCCCAGACCAGTCTGGGGGGTTATGGAGACTTTAAAGTCGTACGTTAATTGAGGTAGTTAGCTTAGAAAGCCGGTCCTCGAACCATGAGCCTTCGTTATTCAGCATCCCACAGTGCAAGTGAAAGTTATTTATCCCGCTCCCACCGTGTTGGAAAACTGGTATTTGGGCTTGGCCTGCAACCTCGACGGAGAAAGGGATTGGTTGGGGATTAAGGCACAGGACGGGCGCATCCATTAGCTAAGATGGAGGGGCAGCCCGTGACATCATGGATTCAATGGTGATTTGCTCTCCCGGCTCTTCCTCATTGAAGCCGTTTATCAGTCCTCATTAGTAAGATGGAAAGTCAGTTCAGGAATGATGTGAATTTCAACTTTTGCCTATATAAGAAGCAACCCTTCCCCCATTTTGCATTGTTGTAAAACTGTCCCTGGAACCGTTGCTGTCTAACACCAAGCTTTGCTTTGTTCACTCTACCGATCTGATAGGAGCTGGAATTTCCTCTTTCATAACATAGAATCTAGACAGAAGAACAGCTGATTGAACCGGACTCCCCATTGAGCACCCGAAAATGTCTTCCCATAACGCTGTTCCCCTGGCAAATGGCGACCATGCCCACGAGCATGGGATTCCAAACAAAGCCGCGCCGGGAGTAAGTGCCCTTAGATGCTCACGCAATTGATGGACTATCAAGCATCAGGTCACTCAATGCTTGACAAAACCACCCACGAAGAGAGACAAAGAGTACCACTAACGGCAATCCTACAGATCAGCTACTTCACGCCCGAACAAGTCCCTCCAGCAGGCACAGCAAGCGACCCGCAGCCCGACAACGCCGCCATCCCCAAGCTCTTCACGCCGCTCACGATCCGCGGCTGCACCTTCCAGAATCGCATCATGCTCTCCCCACTGTGCCAGTACAGTGCGCAGAACGGGCATCTCACGTCCTGGCACATGGCACATCTAGGCGGTATCATCTCGCGCGGGCCCGGGCTCGCCATGGTAGAAGCGACCGCCGTGCTCCCCGAGGGACGTATCACGCCTGAGGATTCGGGCATCTGGTTGGACTCGCATGCCGAGGCCTTGAAGCCCATTGTGGAATTTGCGCACTCGCAGGGCCAGAAGATCGGGCTCCAGCTCGCGCATGCGGGCCGTAAGGCGAGTATGGTTGCGCCGTGGCTGAGTGCGGCGGCGATTGCGACGGAGGAGATGCATGGGTGGCCGGGGAACGTGAAGGCGCCGAGTGCGATTCCGTGGAACGAGGAGCATTGCGTGCCGAAGGCGATGACGGAGGAGGATATTGAGGAGTTGAAGAAAGCCTGGGTTGAGGGCGTGAAGAGGGCGGTGGGTGTGGGATTCGATGTCATTGAGATCCATAATGCGCATGGGTATCTGTTGCATAACTTTCTGAGCCCGGTCAGTAATAAAAGGACGGATAGGTATGGAGGGAGTTGGGAGAATCGGACGAGGCTTACGCTGGAAATTGCGGAATTGACGAGGAAGAATATCCCGGATGGTATGTCATGGTGTCTGTGGGACTTCGAATCAACTGACTCGAGATAGACATGCCTCTTTTCCTCCGCATCAGTGCAACAGATTGGTTGGAGAATAACCCCGAGTGGAAAGAGGAGAGCTGGACCGTCGCCGATTCTGCGCGCCTAGCACCTCTGCTCGCCGAGAAAGGCGTAGATCTGATCGATGTCTCAAGCGGCGCGAACCATCCCCAGCAGAAGATCAAGTCTGGCCCTGGTTACCAGGTGCCCTTTGCAAGGGAGATTAAGAAGGCGCTGGGTAAGGATAGCACGATGAAGGTTGGCACTGTGGGCACCATCATCAGTGGGAAGCAAGCCGAGGAAATCTTGACGGAGGGAGAGGGATTGGACCTCGCTATCTGTGGCCGCATGTTCCAGAAGAACCCTTTCCTTGTTTGGAGCTTTGCTGAAGAATTGGGCGTTGATATAAATCTTCCTAGTCAAATCCGTTGGGGATTTGGTGGCAGAGCACATAAGAAGTTAATATGATTGAGAGAAAGACAAGATAGACCTAGCTACACAATCAATACTTCCATTTTGTCTACGTAATACTTGATGCAACATGCTATTGGCAACAAAATCGTCACCCGTCCAGGGTTATAAAACTTCCAAATGACGCCCAGAGAACAATCCTGTCCATGCCTTGAAGGGATACTTCAATCACATGATAACCTCATTTGCAACATCCTAAGCGAGGTCAGTGTCTGATATTAGGGGTCGTATGGGGAGGCACTTACGCGCTTCAGCTCCTTGAACGGCAAGCAAACACAGTTCTGTACTCGGACCTCATCACCGACACCACACTCCTTACCCAAGATGGTGATGCTCTGCACTTTGACGCCATTCTTGACAATGCTTGTGGTATGGCTGTTGACTGGTGTTGGTGTACCCTCGACTCTTGCCCAGGCACCAACCCTGCTGTTCCATCCAATGATGGAGTACAAAACACAGGCATCGTGCTTGATCTCCGAGTCTTCAAGAACAATAGCCTCCTTGATTCTAACACCGGGACCGACTGTCGCTCTTGGGCCGATAGACACGTTGGGGCCGATCTTGGCTGTAGGGTCAACAGTGGCGGATGGATGGATGAACACAGGTGGGAGAATATTCATTGATGGTGCTGCGAGCTCTGAAGATCCGGATTGCCATGCCTTTTGTAAATAGAGAGCATTTGCAGGTACTGCAGAGCCGGCTGTCTTGATTTGTCTCCAGAAATCCTTGGTCTCGTGAACGTAGAACTGCTTGCTGTCGGCCATATCACTCAAGATATCTTGCTCTAATCGCAAAACCTCGTTCTTCTTCGACTCGTCATCATCGTCTTGGAAAAAGGAGGATTCAAGATTTTCGGAGGATGGGTAGGAGAGGAGACGGGGGCGGTCGGCACGCTTCTTGATTGCCGATCTGATGGATGGGAAAATGGAGTCCGTGGAGAAGAGGTATACACCGCAATTGATGAGGTTCGAGATGTGCGACTCTGGCTTCTCGACATAGTGAAGAACCCGCTTTGAATGAGCATCCGAAACAATGCAACCAAAATTGCTCGCTGCGTCCTCGGTGACACGAGTACCTAGAATAACAGCCTCGGCATCCTTGTCCTCGAACAGCTTCAACATGTCGTTCAATGGGAATGAACAGCAGACATCTGCATTGAGCACAAAGAAGCGCTCTGGACGTCCTTTGAGAATTGCATCACGGAAATGGTATAATCCTCCAGCTGTGCCCAAAGCCTGGTATTCGCGCAGGTATACGATCTTGATTTGGGGGAACTCCTTGGAGGAATCTTTGATGAAATCGCGGAAGACTGATTCGTCGTAGTATCCAATCATGCATACTTCTTGAATGTGGGGTACTTTTGCGATCGCAGTGAGACAGTGCCAGATGATGGGATGGCCGGCGACGTCAAAGAGAGGCTGTTTACAGTCTTAGCTTCTCCTGTTGCGAGTGTTCCCCTGGGTCATACCTTTGGTAAGTCGAGCGAAAGAGGGCGGAATCGAGTTCCTCTAGATGGCCCACCAACCTAAGCGCTACTTGTCAGTTCCTGGAGGTAGAACCAGTGGGATTTGCATACCAAAATCACAGCTTTGGTGGCGGCAGTGGCGCCATTGGCCTTTGCTCGGTGTGGAATCTCAAGTGACATGATTACGACGGGTTGAAGTTGTGCAGAATAGCTTCAATATCGTCAATATTTCTCCACGGCATGGAGAAGGGGACACTTTGGGCAGCTATCGCTAGCGTGTTCAGCCAGGCGATCAGATTTACGAGGTGATCACGTGCAGGGTTCCCGTACGTGCATGTCTTCATTTGTGCTTCCTTCTACCTGTCCATCGTTAAGCCAACTGTCCATCCACGTGGTCCGAACCATTCCATAACCAGCTGAAGCAATTTGATGTAATATGCTTCGACTTGCCGTGGGCTGGTTCTCTCCAGATGCACAGAACACAAGCAGAGCATAATGCGGGCAGGACTTACTGAGGCCATTCTGTGCTCCCATATCGTCCAACACGAGAATTACACGAAATGAAGTCAAAGGACACGTCTCTTCTCATTCATATTACTTCTCGGGCGATCAATGAGCCTGGTTCCAGGGATTGAGGCGGCGGCTAAGCAAAGCCAAAACCCTGGACCCCCAACCTCCTCAAATCCAAGTATAAAGGCAAGCAACTGAAGTTGGGAGAAGGTACACGACTTTTTCATGCAAATCGGGTGGAAGCACCGTGAATGTTCTGCCGGCCCTCGTTGAAGTTGTCCGGGCAGGGATGCGACGGAGCGAAACACACCGCTCCAACACCTGCAGCTCTGTCACATTTGCCTGCACTGTCCCGCTCTCTTGCACCTGCTCGTCCATGAACACAGCGAGATATCCGGCCCATACAGTTTGTTAGCAATTCCTATCTGAAGTTGTGAAGTTCCAGCGTCAGCTAAGAGAATTCGTGCAAATCGGCATCTTGGGCTCACAGATCTGCGTCGTTTGACTTCAGCCACGGTTAGACTCCTCCATCGATTGGATGCTTTGATTTGATTGTCCCCGTCTATCAATACTAGTATGCATGCACTTTACGCGTTGCTTCCCGCGATAGAGCGCGACGATAATGCGAAGATGAGGAAAGGCGCGGCACCGACGTGATGATTCGTACTTCAAGCAGAGTCCTTGCTCGAGGCGGAACTTACTTACGTTGTTCTTTGCCTCGCGTCTAAGAGGAAGTGCTCCAATAGAGACTATGCTTTTGCGCTGGCTCGCGTAGGATTGTTAGTTGTATCAATAGCATCTTCTCTTGGCTTCAAGTTGTACCACAACCCTAGGTGTACCTTTGACGTTGACCACCTTCTATCTACCTCCGGAAAGAACATAAAAGCCCGGCCCTCTCGCATCTTCACCTTTGCATTTCCAACCATCACTTTCCAGCCCTTTGCTCCCGGATCTCTTTCAACCTAACAATCTAATAGCATCCATCCATTGTGAGAATTCCATGTGGCACTGCGGCTAGATCAGCTACGCCTCTCTTTTCTGCTATCCCATCCTAGGCAAAGACCTCAGTCGAGCCATTAAAGTGAGCTAGCTTTAGCACGCAAGCTTTTGTGCCTTTCAGCGAGCCGCGCAACTCTCATCTCAGCACACAGCTTGCCTTACTTAAGGCGCAAGTTTCTCATCTTCCAATCATGCCGCCACGCAGAGTGAAGCAAGAGCGAGAGCGACAGCCATCAGTCCCAGCACACGGTATTCCCACTCCTGAGAGTTCCATGAGCAACCCTAGTGCTGCAACCTCTTTCGCATCACAAGCGACACACCCCGTTATCCTCGATGAAGGCTACGAGACTTTGGAGCACACTCGAAGGTCGATGTCTCGTAAGTATAACTTGGACGTAGACTCGAACACACTGCTAACCTCCTCAAAGCTTCTGTGACTTCATCTTTCGCACCTAGAAAACTTCATCACAAGAAGTCAAGCGACACGGTGATGGATCGCAACCTCCCTGAAGCTGAATCCGAATCGCGAGCCGAGGTTGAGGCTGGCTTGCAGATAGTCGGCTCAAAAGTGAAGATCTTGGTTGATGCCATCAGCAAGCTCCGTCAATTTGATCTTGGCCATGTCGTTCAGTTGCCTGAGCTTGTCCTCGTCGGCGACCAAAGTTCAGGAAAATCTTCACTCATGAGTGCGCTTGCTGAGATTAACCTCCCTCGCAAGTCTGGCACATGTACGCGGTGTCCAGCCAATATCAAGACCTCTACTGCCGACTCTTGGAAGTGTTCTGTCTCGCTGATGCAAACTTGGGATTATACACCTCAATCAAAGCGAAAGCCTTTCCCGGGTTGGTCTCCCCAGCCATTGGTCACAAAGCCATTCAAGACCATCTCGAGCAAGATTGAGCTCGAGGAGGTCATCACCTGGGCACAGCTTGCGCTTCGCAATCATCATGAAGACTACAAAGCTTTTATCCCTGGATCGGGCCATCTCGCTCAGCGAGGTGAAGATTATCTTACCGATTCACCGGCCGAGTACTCCCCAAATGTCATTATGATTGAGATTGAGGGTCCAAACCTTCCGTCACTTTCTTTCTACGATCTGCCTGGAATTTTTCAGGCCGCAAAGACTGAGGAGTTGAACTACCTGGTCGATGTTTTCCTAGGCATGTCAACAACCTACATCAAGCGTCCGAATGCTCAGATCATATGCGCAATGCCAATGCACATTGACCCTGGCAACACTCTTGCCGCAAAAATTGTCTCTCAGCTAGGAGCTAACAAGAGTAGGTGCATTGGAGTGCTAACAATGCCCGATCGTATGCAGGCAAATGGGAAATATGATGATTGGGAGGAAGTCCTTAAGGGCCAAGCTCATAGACTTCCGCACGGCTACTTCGTGACGAAGCAACCGGGTCCAGATTCTGCACTGAATCAAAATGATCCTCAATATCACCAGTGAGTGTGTCCAAGCACACCTTTCCAACTCATACTAACGAAAACCACTAGATTGGCCCGCCGGGATGAAGAGAACTATTTTGACAACGATGCATTGTGGTCAGATCGCTGGAGTACGTTCCGAGACCGATGTGGAACCACGGCGATTCAGAACTATGTCGCCCAGGTCTTTGCGACCCAGATCGCCCGAAGGTATACAGGCAATTCCGCTGAATTGATTGAGTCTGTATCTAACTGTTCTTTTAGCATTCCGGAAATCACGAGAAAAATCGAGAAGGAATCAGAAATCATCGAAACTGCGCTCTCAGATCTACCTAATACTCTCAACAGCAACGTGCAGCATATTGTTCGTAAAGTACTTGGAGATTTCAGCAATCGCGTCACCAGAATATTCGAAAAGGACTCCGAGTTTGTTTTTCTCCATGAGTGGAGTAGTCTTACAAAGGACTTCCGAGAGACTATTCTGGCGTTGAAGCCCAAAATTAACTTCACTCACGCCAGTGATGCTTTCCCTGAAGTCATCCATGTCATTGATGACTCCGATGATGAGGATACTGCCGACGCCTCTCCTGTTGCTATGAGGCCACAAAAACGCGCGAATGAGAACGAAACAGCACCAGCTTCGAACAAACGCCCACGTTACAATGTAACACCCACACCTTCCACCTTAAACGGACATGCTATTCCAAACACACCTTTACGAGTACCCAAGCAAGAAGAGAATTTACAAGTCCCCTCTACACAACGCCGACGGATTATGCCTGCCAGAGAGCCCAACAGACTTCTCCAATCCGTATTTGCGGAGTTCATTCAACAGAACCCCGGTCAGAACTTTGCTTCCATCGGCGATATTCGTGACCGTATTGAGCAAAGCAGATTCCCCGGGCAGCCAGATAATGTCTCTTACAGGGTGAAAGAAGAGTATTGCCTACAATCGGTTTACTACTGGGAGCGTCCTATGGAAACACTAATGACGACAGCGTTCACTTCTTTGCGCAAAAAGATCCATGAAGTGCTCAAGGAAGCCCTCAAAGGTTATAACGAAACAGAGCTTTATCGCCGGTCTCGAGATGCCTTGGACGATTTTCTTGACAAACATGAGGCCTCACAGCGCGAAAAGATAGAGCAGATTTTTGAGTTGGAGTCCGACATGGTCTATACAATCAATGAGCCAGCTTTCAATATTAACAAGGCTCGAGAATTGGCCATTCTCCAGAAGGCTCGTCGGGAACGTCGTGCCCGCATGTGGGTTGATAAAGAGAATGCAAACAAGAAAGCGTTATCCAAAGAACAGATGACGCACGCTATCAAGAAGGTAACAGATGAGCAGCTGGGAATCGATCCGTTTAAGGAGGAACTGGATCTTGCGGGCTACATCCGCGGGTACTATGTGACTGCTGGTCTTCGTTTCGCGGACAACGTCTGCCAGAACATCCAGGGAAACCTGTTTAACAAGATCAAGGGGAGCATCCGTGATCTTCTCGAGGGCCTTCTAGATCTTAATAAGGATGGCAGTAGGTTTCCCTGCTTCCAACTAGCCTATCTTCTTCTTCAAACTCCAGAGCTAACGTACCGCACTTAGGCGAAGAAACTTGTCGCATGCTCCTAGCGGAAGATTCTGGCGTCGTACTTCGCCGACGAAATCTCATTGAGCAGAAGGAGAAGCTCCGGGGCTTCTCGGAAGAACTTAACCTGCTCAAAGCAAAGTACTATGCCCCTCTCGAGGAGCCGACAGAAGCACCTGCCGCTATGAATGGCAACTATTCGCACCAGAACGCAGATGCAGTTGAAGAAGAGGAAGAGACGCATGGGTACCTCTGAAATGCCGGATGTTGATTGGCCTCGTCACAGTATGGGTCCGGTTTTCTGGTGTTCCCCGAAACCCCTCGGCCAGTTTTGTTCATTTCTACCTATTACTGCAAGATTTGATGCAAAAAAGCGTTTGTGGAGGTGCACTTGATACTGATTTAGTGCTTTGTACTGGGCAGAACTGGGTATGGCGCATTGCTAGGTAGCCGTTGTGCCAGCGATGCTGTGCGTGGAAGGAAACATGAGTGTGTCACTTAGTCTTTTCAGTTGGCTCAGTTCGTCTCGCGACAAGTACCCATTTAAATAAGAAGCATTGCACCTTGATGAGCCAGTCGTTGAATGCAAAAGACATGTAATGTACACGTGAAATATGAAAAGGCGCCAGGAGCGCATGGATCTTTGAGCTTCCTGATTGTGGCAGTGCATCCCGCACTCGCCACAAACTCGCCACAGCTGACACCAGATCGTGACAGTTCAGTGGGCAACGCATGGGAAAACGTGGGGAGCAAGTCTTTTCCCATTCCAGGCCAGGAAGGAGCAACAAGGTCGACCGAATCACAACCCGCCAACGCTGCGAATGGATCCGTCCATCACGCTTTTGGCTTTTCATGCCTCATGCGATGGGCAAACCAGCAGTGATGCAACGACAGGATCTTGGATCACCCCAGTGGTGAAGTGCCATCTGGTTGGGCGCGACCCACCGACAACAATCTCCAATCGCGGATATGGGAGCAGCCCAGTGTCTGCACAGCGCTAAGTGGGCGCCCGATAGCACTGCTGGGTCAGACAATCCGACAACCTGACAACCTCCCGATTTCTGAATAAGACCCCTTGCCCTCCTCTGTTCCTTTCCTTTTCTGCCCCGTCCCAACCCCTCCTGTTCTTATATTGGGCCCAAACACCCAAGCACTTGTCCAGGGCCGCAATACATGTGAATACTTGACCGCTGGCTGCTGTGGAACTCTGCGCCGGTTTCGTCTGCAGCGATTCGCAATCTGCGGCACACCGCAACTCCACCGAACCGTTGCGTCAAAGCCTCGGGCAGCTATATACTGGTGCCTGCCTGACAACCTTTCGAAGCTGGCCTTCTCATCGCCCTGTCACTTTTCCTATTCTCCAAGATGCCGCCTGTCATGGAGAGTATCACTATAATCAACAAGTCCGGCAAGGTTGTGAGCACGGTAAGTCGTCTGCGGGGCACCTGCATTTCAGCCGCCCTATACTAATTAATCCGTAGGGCAAACATCTTGTCAACATCTTCAAAGATGCCCGCGATGCATATCAGGAGAAGAAGGCTGAGTTGCGCTTTGAAAACCAGAGGCGCCTCGATTACAAGACCCAGCAGAAGCTTCTTCAGGCTCGAGAAGAGACTCGTTCGGTGGCATCGTCCCGGCATTCACACCGTTCACATCGCTCCCACCGCTCCTCCGCGACTAGAGAAGGTGGGGATCGCTCTCGTCCACCACTCACAGTACATAACCTTTCCCATATCGACGAGACAGAAAGTGTGGCGAGTTCTCGACGAAGCTCTAGACGCGGCTCGCGCTCCCATCATGGAGGTCCACGCAGCTCTTCGCATCAGGGCGAGCGAGTCCGCAGCCCAGAGAGTCCTCAAGACATGCCGTCATCATATCGAGCTCCTTATATGGAGACGGCCCTGGAGTCTCGTCCAGATTTGATCCGTCGCCAGACTGATCACGTCAATGAACACCAAACAATTGCCCGCCGTCCATTACCTCGCTCAGCGTCAAATCCCAACATGGGTGAGAACATTGACATGAACTTAGCTTATGGCGACCTTCCACATCCTTCTTCCCTTGATGTTGCCCTCGCGCAAGTTCCGGAAGCAGAAAGGCAAGCTGAACTGCAGGAAACCATGTCGAAACTGGACAACCTGCTTCTAGAAGCACAATGTCTACAACACTCTGCCACGACTATCATTTCCAATCTCCAAGCCAATCCTGAAGCCATGGCAGCTGTGGCTTTGACTCTTGCCGAATTATCCAACCTCCTTGCCAAGATGTCGCCAGGGATTTTGACTGCCATCAAGACCTCCTCTCCAGCTATCTTCGCTCTATTAGCGAGCCCACAATTCCTCATCGCAGGTGGTGTGGCAATTGGTGTTACTATTGTCATGTTCGGAGGATTCAAGATCATCAAGAAAATTCAAGGAGCAGCTGAGGCAAAGAGTAAAGCTTCCAGTATGGACGAGGCAATGGTGTTCGAGGGTGATTACAATACTGAGATGACAAGTATTGAGTCTTGGCGACGAGGTATTGCTGAAGTGGAAGCACAATCCGTGGCTACGAGCGTGGATGGCGAATTCATCACCCCCGAAGCCGATAGACAACGACGAGAACGGATTCGTGACCGCGCACGAGAAGAGAGGAGGCAACATCGTACCGAGGTCGAAAGCGTGCGCAGTGAAAGTGTTCGTAGCGAGACAGTACGCAGCGAGAGTACAGTAAGGAGGAAGGAAGCTCCAGCCAGAAGCAGCAGCAAGAGTGTCGTCACAGCCGCAGCCAGTGACAAGACTATCAAGGAGAAAAAGAAGAAGAGCAATGCTCTAACAATCCTATTTAAGAAGAAAGACAAGGATACTGTCAAGGACAAGAAGAAGGCCAAAAGCTCTACTAGCCATCACCCTCGGATGATCGAAATCTGAGCGATGATACAGAGTGCTATATCAACTGCATCAATATCTTATCTCCTTTGTTTGTATGGATTTTGAGCGAGGGTGTTTTGGAATGTCATTGGGTGGGCTGGATTGAACGGGTTTACATGGGAAGAGAGCTTTCCTCGACTTAGTTACATACATAGTTCTACTATATCCTTTCTAGCATCTTCATGAGTCGGCGTGCTCGAAGTCTTGACACACTCTTTATCTATTTAAATATAAACATGGCCGCTGGTGCTGGCGTTTTCTCTTCGCATTGCGTTTTCTATTGAGTCTATTCCACAAAACAGCTTGCATGTGAGCCTTAATTGAGCTCTTAGTATAATCATGACTCCCACGCCTCTGTGCCTTATTGATATTGAAAACAAGAAGAAAATGCGGACTTGCCCAGATACCGCTTAATTTCGACAGGCTTGCCATCGGAGCGCATTCACATGCAAATGCAGGGCGTTGCCAAGCTCCATACAGCATCAACGCCTCTGGGAATCAACACTCTTGCCGGAAAGAAAATTGAGGTAAAGTGCCTCAGACCTCGGCAAAAATCCAAGCACCCTTTCGATGTCTAATCATTTGATTGTTCGAATAACAGGCATGCTTCCTTGCCAACCCTCACCTATAAAGGAAATCTCTCTAGATCTGAAGTCGTTAGCGGAATTTTTATATGCACGGGGTGTGGCTTTGGACAAGTATGATATGGGAGACTACTACTATCCGGCTATTCTTGTGGATGTGCCACACATGGCTACTGCAGAGAATACGGAAGGGCTATGAGAGACAGCTGACAGAGGGAGTAAGAACAAGATGAACATTTCATTTGAATTTTTTTCTTTTAATTCTTTTTTTGGATTTTTGGGAGCGGCCTCTCATTTAAAGTACAGACTGAACAGTACGGCATGGTAAGGCATGGCACAAAGAACACAGGACACCCGAAAGACAGAAACTGACAAAAGGAGCGACGAATGCAAAATCCAACCTGAGCACAACCTCGCAATCACCGATGACCCAAAAGCAATACAAAACCCCACATATAAATAAACAGATAGCAACATGCTGATGCAGACCATCAAGTCAAAGTCTTCGACAACACGAAGGTAACGAAAGATGAGCACGAAGCGAACCATTATAGCGAGAACTTTTCAGCGTTGCAAGATCGCGACTACCATCTTGCAACACCGGAAGCAACGAGGTTGGCGTGGAACTTCTCTTTCTTGCGAAGTTCGGCCTGCGCGTTCTGTTGTTCTTTAGCAGCTTTTTGAACCAACTCTGTATGACCATAGTCCATGAACTTGTTCTTCAACGCTTCCATCTGAGGATCGAAAATGATAGGCCTCTGCAACAGTCCAGCTGTGGTCCCAGCTCGAAATTGCTTGCTGCGAGGCTGGTCACTCTGGAAGTCGGGGCTCAAGGGAATTTCCATGCGCGGCAGCGTGATGTCGATATGTCGTTCCATAGGCTGCGGGTACTCGAAGCTCGCGGAGGAGAAAGGCGCTGCGTGATTTCTAGGCGGCTCATCACTTATGTTGTCTTCAAAGCCATTAGTGCCGTCTTTTTTAGGAGAGAAGGACCATATCTCACTTTGCACGACTCGTCTGGTGGATGCTTGTCCTCCTCGGACAGCAGTATCACGCCTTCCACCAGCAGCTTCCTTGGCGGCAACAGCTGCGAGCTTCTGCTCATCTGTGATTCGTCGATTTATGCTGCGACGATACATCTCTTTCATTAGATTCATCTGAGCATGTGCATTTGGCGCTTCCCCATTGAATGTGGAAGGATGTTGAACAGGTGGTTGATGCGGTTGCATATCGCGTATTGGGGGTAAAGTAATGTAAGGTTGTCGTTCTAACTCTTCGTTATCGTTTCTTGCAGGTGGGGAGACAATGGCCTCTCTGAATCTGGCTCGACGAAAGGCACTGAACGCTCCTTCCTTACTGAATATGTCCTCACCATGGGCGTCGTGGGCTCTTGCCGGATACATAAGTTGAGTATTCCTGTCAGCCCAGGCATCCCGGACCGAGGGTCTTGGATTGGCATGACCTGAATTGCTGCCATTCTCTGGGCGGCTAACAAGATCTGGGCTATGGGCAGTGGTGACGTGACGGGCCGGTCCTGCGTAGCTGAGATTGACTGGTTCTTGGGTATTGACAGAAGTCCATCCTGAATAATTAGAACCCTGCGCATTGTTTGCATCAGTGTTTGCAACTTCTCGCGAATCTGCTGACGTGATTGTATCCTCTTCTGAATCAAAGACACTCTCTTCGATGTCAGATTCTGTTGGGGACGGTGTGCCATTAACTCTCGCGGCCACGTCCAAAGGAGGTTGAATCTCACGACCCTATGAAATCAGGTTAAGCACAATGAGAACTCACAGCTATCTCATGACAAACTTACTTGTGCAACAGCTTCAAGCCATCTGTTACGATTAATGTCGATATAAGGCTGGATGCAAGTACTCTTGTGATCAAAACTGGTTGCCAAAAGACGACTGGATTTGGGCGTAAGTGGCCCTCCATTGGCAATGCAGCGGTCAAGAACCCTTTGCATCTCTTCATCACCTGAAGGTCTATAACGACTCTGGCTGTGCGGGTTTTCTTCCCGCTGAAATTGGAAGAGAGTCTGGAAAGCTAGAATAAGATAGGTCTTAGTATGACGAAAGGTACACCGAAGATCAAACAAAGCCAGGCTACCTACCGTCGTAGTGTTTTTTATACCTCGCTTTCTCCGCCTTACGAAGATAGAGAAGAGTGTCTGGATGCGGCATATTCTCGTAGCTGAACTTCTTGGGTGGCTCATACGACCTCGAGGCTCCTGAAGGACCTGCACTTTGAGGTGCAGCAGCAGGTGGAACTCTGGCTTGTGCACTTGCAGCTGCAACACTAGAGGCACTTGCCTGTGCAGCTCGAGAAGTAGTTTTCTGCTTCTTTCCCCGATGATGTCCTTCTGGAAGCGATGTACGCTTTATTCAGAAACCATATTAGTAAATCTGTAGGTACAGAATATCCTTCGCGGTATGAGAGACTTACGGAAGCTTCGCCCGAAGGGGTTGTAGATTCATTCATTTGGGGCATTGTAAAGGAGTGGAGCCTTTGTCTCTTGAGCATGCTCATGGCGTTTAGTATGACTGCAGAGGGTTGTCGTGCGAATGATTGACAATATATGAGATGTTTATAACGAGTGAACGCAGTCAATTGTGCTGAGAGAAGTACAAGATAGCTTAATAAGTTGAATACTTCTGACGGACGGATATATGGAGCCAAGAATCAACCAGCGAGCCCGCCCAGTCCAAGCTACAATTAACTCATCCAGCGACTAGCAGCCAAGCTAGCACTTTAAGGACGTCCTGGTCTGGCTATTCTTAATCTCTTTAGTAATTAAGTTGGAAGTAAGCCATCATTAGTTTGTCCTAGTTCTGGTACTGCTAGGGAAACAAGACTGCGAGACGGAACTGTGAAGTGAACTTGATGGCCGAGCAGACTGGATTGGGACGGAGGGCTCCGTCAGTGCAGCTGGTTTCAAACAGGCAGTCCTGTTGAAATTAGATTCCTATGCTAACAATTGAGGGTTGAGCACCCAAGACATAGATGCAGGTTGTGCAGTATTCTCGCTTATAATTGCTATTATGAAGCTCGCGTCACTTTTCGCCCGTACAAACTCAGCAGATCTACAATAACTTATCACTTCATATACTATTCAGAGCTCTTCCACTTGAGGGTTTGACAGGTGCGAAATCAAAGACACACGTTGGATCTCGTTCTTGCATTCGATGGATGATTAAGCAATTCCGTTTTCAAACCTTCTAAAACAAATTGAAGTCACTTGTATGTTGTAGTCTACGAGCAAGGACAATGGGAGCTAGCAACACCACGACCATGCTAGCAAGGCCGACGCTCTTAGCGCGAACGCTGGGTACTTGACTCAACGCTATAGCAATACATGAAAGTCTACCTTGCACTAAGAGTTTGCGTAGTCGACATGTTTACTCACGAGCGAACGAGTGCATTCGCATTACTTTTGAGAGGGGAGCACGGAAGAAGCAGTCGCTAAATCTTGTGGTATTCGGATAATGGTGCTTTATAATATGAGGTCTCTTACTCTCGTCACAAATGAAGCAGTCAAATAAACCCGTTCACAGGGGTGGATAAACGCTGATTCTGGAGTTTAATGCGCAATATGTATACGATGGGTCCAATCTTTCCTCCTATTACACGGAATCAAGTAGGCGTTCCTGCACACCTAAAGGAGCCGTTAGTAGTTGAGAGACGCGACAGATGTA
Source organism: Coleophoma crateriformis (assembly GCA_003369635.1). Classification (NCBI taxonomy): domain Eukaryota; kingdom Fungi; phylum Ascomycota; class Leotiomycetes; order Helotiales; family Dermateaceae; genus Coleophoma; species Coleophoma crateriformis. The sequence continues at coordinate 621,103 of PDLN01000005.1, forward strand.
CAATGCGTGCTTTTTGCATGTCAAAGCATCCTAGGTCGGACTGGACCATAATTCAGATTCAGCGGTGTCTAGGCTAATAGCTTAAATGGCATTTAATATGGAGGGAAGATCAAGCGCAGGAACGGCGTCTGATGTAAACACGATGGTTGCTGATAGTTCCTAAAACTAAGAAGCTAGCATATATCCATTTCGACTGACTGAGGGCACATATTTATCCCTTCGGACGTGGAAGATTCACTTCACAGTAGAGAAAACATACAATCGCTCCAAAAGTCTTATAGGTGGCATTCTTCATCAACTCTCCCGCTATCTTATTCAATATCATCACTTCAGAGAACAGAATCCTTGGTCACTTCACGACTACTCTCTTCGACGGCTACTTTCATCGTTTCAAACCTCTACTTTGGTATCTTCCAAGATGTCATCATCTGTTGATTTTCCTGCCGTAAACACCCTCAAGAATTTGACAGACAAAGAACGCAATGAATATGAAACAAAATATGATTGTTAGTCCATCGCTCTCCTCCAATACCAAGAGAAAATTACTGATCTAGATACCAGGGTGGAGTAAAACCCTGATCATATATCGGCGAGTACACCCACACTCACTATTGGATCAACCACGGGGACACGAATGGGACGACGTCCTCCAAGCGGGTTTACAAGAAACCCCTCCTTTCTATAAGTGTAAATTTTGGAGAGGGAGCTTGCAACCAATGGCTACTCGCAATAAGACAGATCTGTGGAATCTCAAAGCCTTGAATGACAGTCGGACCTCTGCTCCACTTGTAAGCACCTCTCTTTTGCCCTGCTTCTCGAGCAACTATTAATCCGAAAGTGTAGCCTCAACCTAAACCAGTGCCAGCTCCAAAACAGAAACAAAAGTCAAACGCAAATGCCTCTGCAAATGGATCCAAAAAAGCTGCCACTTCTAAACCACCAGCAAAAAGTACAACATCTTCAGGTGTTCAAAAGCGTGCTACTGCAAATGGATCCAAGAAGGCTGTCGCTTCCAAATCACCAGCACAAGGAAAAGCATCCTCCTCAGGCATTCAAAAGGGTGCAGTTGCAACTGCAAGTACTTCTTCCAGCTCCAGGCCCGAAACAAGGGCTACAGCGGCGGCCAAAAGAAGCTTGCGAGCCGCATCGATCAAGTTTGTGGAGCCTTCACCTCCTCCCTACTCTTACGCAGGACCACATTCACAATTTTCGGATTCAGAATCCGACACTGCATCTCAGGGAACGGTAGAAGGGTACCGCTCACGGTCTGTTCGAAGCGATGCTCCTGAGGTGAGTTTAAACTCTTTCCCAGTTGTGGGTGCAGGAGAACTAAACTGTTGAAGCCGGATGCAGCTCGGAGAGCCTTGTCCGTTCAACATGAGCGTCCAGTGTGTTACGAGGAAGCTGCAACAGCTCTGATCCTGATTTCGTTGCGACATGGGCACAACATCAACTCCTGCTCTGACAGGCTCGCAGCCTGTCAGGACTTCAAGAGACAGTGTCTGGAGGCATATAGGTGGTCTCCTGAGGCACAAAGTTGATCACTGGCAGCACTTTTCAGATTAGCTTTTGGGTTTTCGTTATTCGCAGGAGTTTGGGTTGCGGGATTGGGATTGGGATCGGGATTGGGGGTAGTCTTTTGGTGTTTGATCTTAGGAGGACAAGTTACGGAATTGAAATTGGAATTGAGATTGGGATTGGGATTGGAGGTTGCCTTTTGGTGTTGGATCTTGGTAAGATAAGATTTCGTGCTCGGGAATTGTGGGTTCAGTACTGGATTTGGCGCTGTTGATAGAGTAGAAATAAATTGGAGCCATGTCAAATGCCTGCTTCTCATTACCATATGTAACAGTATTCTTTCTATCTGATAAGACTCCTATCTAAGGATGGGGTATGCCACGACCCAAGCTGTTTTGTCACTTCGAGCGCCGCTGAGCTTGTTCATAAAATACTACGACCAATGGCGGTCGTCAGCATCGGTAGATCTCTAGACACTAAAGACGGCACTTGCGGCATGGCGGGAGATATAGAAATGACGAAACCCCTCCCGGGAGGCAAACTCATCTTTATTTCAACGACAACTCGCATCCCAAGACGATCATTGCCGGTTATCTCAGGGGTCTTCTGTCCCTGTGATTTTCCCTACCGCAGTTGTGCCTTGGCCATCGGAAAAGGTCTTTATCTTTGCGCACTGTCTGGGCTGCAGCGACCCCCTGTTGGGGATTTCGCCGATCCTTATCCATCCAACCGACGTTAAGGTTTTTGCTGCCTCCGCCGCTGCTTGGCCGTGTGCAGACTGCAGCCCAACCGCGGCTCTTATCGTACGACAAGATCAACGTCTTGGCACCGGCGTTCCGCCATAGAGAGTGGGAGCGCGATCAAATATATATAATTCACCAGGCGCCCGTCTGTCCAGACTCAGGTGCCCTGACTTGCCCCGACGTTACTGCAATTTTCACTCCGGCCCATCGCTGGAAATTAGCCGAGATGGGAACTGCCCAGCGATTGCGCGAGTACCTGAGTCCAGGGAGCGCGCATCAACCGGGAGAGGCAAAGCTGGTTCGAAAGCTTGGTATGCGATGGAGCCTGCTTTAAGCTTTGGTGCTGCGAGGCTGACTGAGGACTGCAGACTTCTTCATCTTGACTTTTTGTTGTTTGATGTACTTCACGAATTACTTGGACCGATCCAATCTTGCCAATGCCTATGTCAGTGGCATGAAAGAAGAGCTACATTTTGTGGGCAATCAGTATAATTTGATCAATACTGTGTTCACTGTCGGGTATGCCTTCGCCTCTTCTATTTCCGGTAGAGGAACCTAACCATTTTGCAGATACATTATCGGACAAGTTCCATCCAACCTCGCCTTATACCACATAACACCCCGCATCTACTTTCCAACAATGATGGTGATCTGGGGAGCACTAACCATGATCACAGCTGCAGCCAAGAGACCAGGTGATATCATGGCCATCAGGTTCTTCCAGGGGCTGGCCGAGTCAAGCACTTTCGTCGGCACTCACTACATTCTGGGTTCATGGTATACCAGCGCCGAACTAGGCAAGCGTAGTGGTATCTTCACTTCTTCTGGCTTGGCAGGAACCATGTTCGGAGGTTTCCTTCAAACTGCCATTCATTCTTCACTCAATGGCGCCAAGGGCCTTAGTGGTTGGAGGTGGCTTTTCATCATTGATGGACTTATCACACTTCCCATTGCTCTTTATGGCTTCATCCTCTTTCCCGATACGCCATCAACAACACATGCGTTCTATCTGTCGTCGGAAGAGCGCGCCTTGGCTATATCCCGTGTTCCTGAAGTCCCTGAGCGTCGACCATGGAATTTCGGATTCTTAAAGAGAATCCTCACAAGCTGGTACTGGTACGGCTTCGTCATTCTCTGGATCATTGCTGGAGAGACCGAGTCCTTTTCTTCGAATTCGCTCCTATCTCTGTACTTGAAATCAATTGGAGGATATACCGTTTCTCAACTCAACAATTACCCAACAGGTGTTCCCGCCGTTGGTATCGTTTCGACGCTCTTCTGGGCGACCCTCACCGATTTTATGGGTGGAAAGCGATACCTTGTTGGCTATTGGATCGCATTAACAGGAATCATCAACTCTGCCATGATCCTCGCCCCTGGTTCAAGCGTTGCCGTTCACATGGCCGCCTACTACTGGGCTGGAAGCGTATATGCGTGCCAGGCAACTTTCTTTGCGTGGGCGAATGACGCTATGAGATATGAAGAAGACAGTTTGAGAGCTGTTGTCATCGGAAGCATGAATGCTGGTAGTAATGCTGTCAATGCCTGGTGGAGTCTTCTGTTTTATTCTGCCAATTTCGCGCCCAAGTTTACTGTAAGTCCACTCTATCTCACTTAGATTCCTCCAAGGTCATGCTGACTTAGCGTTACAGAAAGGTATGTGGGCAATGATTGCCATGTGTATCTTGCTTGCGATCTGGACTACCGGTCTGATTTGGATGGTCGACCGAACTGAAAAGAAGCGACTTACAGAACAAGAGGTCGTGGCTGCTGAGAAACCTGAAATGGTAACGACGGGGGTTGGTGAGGAGAAGGTTTAAAGTGTCTGAATGAATATATGAAAGATACGAAAATCACCTATGGACCATAATGAATTCGACTCAGCGATTCAGGCCTCTGCCTAGTGAAATTTAATAAGCTATTTTCTCTTTAAGTCATTCATCAGTGAATCGGCAAAATTCATAATACATTCATTCTGCGCTCCTTTTTCATCGGTTCAACACAGTCAAGATCTTCTCAGGCAGTGAATCTTACCGGTATCACGGATCAGCATCAGTACTCTTCCACAAAGCCTCCGTACCATCCAAATTCCTTCTGAGCTCATCCAGTTTGATCTCCCATCTGGCACTGCCATCCTTCCCAAGCGGCAGTCTCAAGAACTGCTCTATGTTTTCGGCACTGCCAGTCTTCATAACATAATCAAAAATGACCTGAGCGCCCTTCTTCACATCACCAGGCAGATTCACCCCCTTTTCAGCCATGTCCTTCATGTACGCAATCATCTGTGCAAGCGGGGTGCCTTCATATTCATCTGGCAGAGCCCGATCTGATGTATTGGCTGATGATGCAAATGGTGTCTGGAAAGCTCCTGGCTGGACAATGATGACCCGGATGCCGAGCGGTTTCACTTCTTTATAAAGTGCCTCGGATACCGCTATATCATGCTGGTTAATAATGATTCGAACTTGGGGAATATTCTATACCTTCTAAAGCCCATTTCGATCCTGAGTACATGCTTCGAGACTCTCTTGCTTCGAGTCCGGCTGTGCTGCTGATATTCACAATGACACCACTCTTGCGTTTCCTCATAGCTGGCAGAATATGTCGAATGATATTGACTGGCGCGAAAAAATTGGTTTCCATCTGTGCTCTACACTCGTCCTCACTATCCACGCCTTATTAGCTCTCTTCTCACAACCAATAGAACCCATCAATCGATGTCCCTTCACTTAAAACATACCTTAAGGTCTCGAATGCACCCAGTAAGGCATACCCAGCATTATTGACCAAGATATCAATCCGACCATAAATCGCCGTGGCTTCATCGAGCAGCTTCCCGATTTCTGGACTGCAAACGTCAAACTTCAAGAATTTGCCTCCGAGAGACTCAATCTGGGAAATGAGGTCAGGAGTCTTGGATGGGTTGCGAGATGTTGCAATAACGCGGTGCCCGGCGCGCAGGGCAATGAGTGCAAGCGTTCCGCCAAAGCCGGTGCTGCAACCTGTTATGAACCATATGGGGGCCGATTCCATATTTTCCTGTATTTGGGGACTGCAGATTGTTAATTCTTCAAAGTCCAAAGATTTAAGGAGATTGCTGCCCGGTTTATACAAAGCAGTGTTGGCTGTTTAGATGCCAGTACGGAGTTAAGGTCAGCTTTTAGTGGTGGGAGCTAACGAGGGTAACGAATATGGCGGTCTTAACGAATTAACACCGGAAGGGCAATATTTGGTAGAAGATGGCTACTATCCCAGTCGGTTGAAAAGCATTCTTGTAAGAAAAACGCATGTAAAATACCCGTTTCTCAAGGAGTTTGGCTTCTAATGACTCGTGCCGCCTCCTCAATATTGATCGCCTACTGTATTCGTGCAAACTATGTATTTCCTAAAACAATACGTCCTATATCTTTCTTTTCGAATCCCAGGTTCAGGTTGACAGTGGATCCGCCTTATTTCTAGACCTAGTAGTTGCGATCAGGTTGTACTGACAAGCTTGCTCTCGTCGATACGAAAAGCCTTGATCAATCCTTTCCTCGCTTCATCCATATCGAGCTCATCAATCTTTTTGCCTAGCTCCATCTGTCTCCCCTGCAATTCCTTACTAACCTCTTTCCAACACACGATTCCTCCATTTTTACCAGTGTCTGACCATATTTCATTGCCTGGATTTAAGTCAATATCCAGCAATTTTCGTTCTTTCTTTCGAACTACTCCGTCAACGATAACCATCTCAATATCTCCAGGGTGACTATGCAAGACGATAGCAGCCACAGGATCAAGCTGAGCAGCGCAAACCATGCCAGGGCTGAGGCAATCAAAGATCAGGATATCCGCGAGTTTGTCAACAGCGAGACTGCCAATCTCCTTTTCCATCCCAGCAGCTCTAGCACTTCCAATAGTCCCAAGATTAAAGACATCCTCGACCGACTTGTAGGCTTTCCCGGGAACCTTTTCGTAGTCTAAAAATGGTTGGTAATGGGCACCACGAGCAGATTGTAGGAGAGTCCGCATCTCTGACGCTATTGAGGCGCTGTTATATGAGTGGCAGTCGATTCCAAGGCCGCATTGACTCTGAATATCAAGCTCTGGATCGAGCGCTACTGGGGATCCGAGAGCAGCTTGAAACTCTGTCGATGGTGTAGTAGAGATATGGCAGTTTGCTTCTCTGATCAAGTCGATACATGCCTTGGTCGAGCCCGTTGCATGTGATAAGAGGACCGACGAATCCAAAAGACCGTAGTTGTGCATTATTTGTGGAACAGAATGCAGTCCTAAATATCTAATAAGCTTGTTTTGATATAAGAAGATTATGCAGAACAATACCGGTGATAGCATTCCTTACCACATGAGAAGTGATCAGTTTCACCCCTGCAGCTTTCACCTTTGCAAAAAGATTAACGATTGTTTCTCGGGGCTGGTACCAGCTGTCGAACGCGAATCCAATTTGGACTCTCCCTTGGCCATACGGGGCTTTTGAGGCAAGACTGTCAAATGTCTGTAACACCCAGTCTTCAAGCAGGTTTGGGTTCAGAGTGAATGGCGTCCATGTCTGAACACGCGACGTTGGGCAGTAGCAGTATATGGACCGGATGCCAGAGCAAACTGTTGCTGCTACAGCTGCCAATGCTGTTTCAGATTAGAATAATCGTAACCAGATAGTTCCTGGTATAAGATACTTACAATGCTGTGGTGAATAATTGATGGGGGAATGATCTACAACCGTGGTTGTCCCCACTTCCAAGCATTCCATGCATCCCCCCAATTGCCCCCAGAAGATATCCGAAGGGCTGTGCAACGAGCTTGTAAAGTTTCCTGTTATCTTCACTTAGGATAAGCAAAATCGGGTTCAGACTTAAATCGCACCTGTGTACATGTAGTCCAGGAGTAGCTGGTTCGCATGCCGTCCTTTTAGAAGAGTCTGCCATACATGATGATGCGTATCAATGAATCCAGGACAGACGATCTTGTCTTTGCAATCTATAATCTCGGCTCTGGCGGGTGCTTCAATATTTTCTTCAATCTTGGTAATGATCTTGCCCTCAATTAAAAGATCCGCCTTGATGGCCTTCACGCTGTCGTCTGCGTCGTGAACCAGAACCGTTCCGCCCTGTAGAAGCATAGAAGTGGTGGACATTATTAGGGTGGCAATAGGACGAGATGATTTGGTATCGAATTTTATTGATCGAATAAACTGAAAGGTTACAGTCTAAGTCATGGATGGTATTATTCTTTCTCTTACATGCCTCACGGAGATATCTGTAGATGGGGCGAGGGGTAGAGCGTCGGATAGTATGGACTTCCTTCGTATTGGTGGGGCTTTCCACAGAATCCGCATACTGGCCAATAATGGATTGGAATTTGAGTGTACGGAAGACCAATTCCAGATCAGACCACCTCACTGTCCGTGGAGATAGGACTTAAGATACATGTTAGTTAAGCGCACTTGGTCGTGGACTTCGCGCAGCAAAGAGGGGTACAAGGGCCTCTCTCCACCTTTTACAGATGGTGTCAATTTAGACGACAAATTCAACTCGCAAGCAAAAGCACTCCGAATAATGCTCTGCCATGTGCCTGGCATTAACGATTTGATATTGGTATGACAAGTATTATTGATGACTGTCTCTGTCCAAATATCTTCGATGATGGTCATGAGCTGGAGTACCTATGGCTCTTTACATACCAGGGAAACCGGAGAATCAAATAGTCTTTCCGATAACATCATTCCATTTCACACATCCAATTCTTTGGATGGGAGATTTTGTTTTGCAATTATCGGGGGCTAAAGCTTCTTCGGGTGCGGTTGGTCTCACCTCCAGGTTCCGGGAATGAATGTTACGGTGGCGTGGAAATGTTTGTGTTCAGAGTTGAGCATCCATACCAGATGCCAAGGTCAAAAGTGGCAGATGTTGAGAAATTCCGTGCAATAATTTTATTTTGAAGGTACTTCACCTTGACTAACCAGCCAGCTACAGTCCAACATGGCAAGGTAATTTGAATCCATTTCTGTCCGTTCTAAGTCTCGAAGGTATGCAACTCCTAGGTTCTTGCTGCGTTACTCGCCAGTACCATCATGCTTGTGGTAAAACTGACACGGGCACCTGCTCATCTCTTGGTAACGCGACCCAAAGGTGAGCTAGGATGCAAAGAGAGCCTCCTGTAAGGCTTGAGCGCCAGCATAATAAGCTTAATACATGGCTCAGGTGCTGGGTCGAAGCTAAACTGTCCATTGGTAGGGGTTTGCGCTCGGTAAACTTCCATCCGCCTTCAGTCGGAGCATAACCAAAAACAGCGCTGCACATCTATAACTCAGACTCAAGCTATAAGAGTGTTTCGGTAGCTCATCAATGGACATGAACAATCTGCTTCTTCTCCAGGCTCCTACTCACCCATCATACAAAACCTCCCTTTATCACAGTCAGTGGTCAGGGATAGGATATTCTATGCTAGAATTTGGTGGGATTATGCCTTCTATGCCAAGGTTGACGAAAATGATAACGTGTCCTTCCTCTGTACGGGAGACGTTGCTTTTGAGGGTGGGGGGGGGGGGCTTGGTGTTGGAATAAAGACAATTGCACGTTGCAAGGTGATATAAAGTGTTTGGTCCATCTGGTTCCCAGGTCATTATAACCCTTGCACAAGGAGAGGTTGTTCCAATGACTTTCAGCTTAATTAACTACCCAGACAATACGCACCTTAACTTCAGATAAAAAGGACCCCCTTGGCAACGATCATAGCGACCCGATCAAAGATTTTACACCTGGATATACTAGGGATAGCTATCCATTCACTCCTTAGAGATCTGCTGGCCAGCACGAGATTCCGGGGAAATAGGGGTTTGATGAAAGAATAGAAAATAAACTTCTAATGAGCTTTGCGGTTTAACAATAGATCTATAAAGTAATAAATAATCGCAGGTTAGAGCACATTATGATAGTGCAAGGACACTGTAAGGGCTACTCGACTCGACACGACAACTATGACGAACGGAATGGCCTTACAAAAGTATACCTTGTCAACGTACAACACCTTAGAAAGCTAGTCAAATTGTGTGGTGAGCAGATTTTATACTTTTTTGAGCAATTCTATGCCCCGTTTACAAAGAAAGGTGCGTTTGACACTTGAGAGATAACAGAAGGTCGAGGCGACTTATTACTCCGCAGAAGGGGGGAGAGGAAAAAGGAATTAAAGTCGCAAGGTATCTGAATGAAGTGTATTGCAAGTACAACTAGTACAACAATCTGACAAGCTACTAGGATGATGTCATTGAATAACGGAGAGCGCCTTATCAGCCTTTGTCATCCGACATCCCTTCTCAGCGCACAAGACTCTCATCCATGTCCATTGCTTGTGACAGACAGTCTTCTGCATTTTACTGGCCTTTGCTTGATCGCCAGTGGGATCGCGGGCCGAGGACCTCCAATTTGATGACTGAAGTATTCTGGTTTTTTAGGATCTTGTCCTCGCTTTTGCTGTGGTTTCGGTAGGAATGGACTGGTAGGGATTATGAAGTTTTCTGAATCCAGCCCCATGTTCACCGTGCTGCTGCTGCTTCGTGATCTTTGTCATCAACATCATCCTCCTTCTGAGCCGCTATGCCCGGCTGGGAACGTTGGAAAGAACTGCGAAGTTTGTGGGGCGGGCCTGCGTACCTCTTTATCAATGCCATGAACATTGTCCCCTCTACTGCGTTGTCTATCCATTTTCGTCTCAAATTGCCGCTCTGCTGATTTTCGACGTCGATGGTAATGCAGAAAGCAGCACCGGATCATACTAAAGAGGGGAGGTGGCGAGAGTTAAGAGGCCTTTATTGGTTATCACATGGTACATATCAGGCATATTTGGCGCCTGGAGCCCAACCATGCGCAGTCGCCGACAAAATGAACTGGCCTTGCTTCTGCGTCAAGCTCAGCCGCACGGTGAGGCATTTACACCACCTCTTCTTTCCTTCTCATGAATGTTAACGTTGAAATTTATGGTATTAAGCTATCTTTGCCATGACCATGTCACCTGTGTGGAGAGTATACCCGGACCTACTCCTCTTGGGGTCAATCCTGCTGCTGTCAGGACTTGTGTTCTGGCGCGTAGCCTTCCCCATACGTGCAACGGCGCAGACATTCGACAAGAATCCACCCGACAAGAACCCATCCGACAAGAACCCATCTGACAAGAATCCATCTGACAAGAATCCATCTGACAAGAATCCGTTCAAAGATCCGCCTAAAGAGGATCCCTCTAACAAGAAACCAAAATCATGGTTACTTCTAGACCTCCCTGAGGATCTCATGGAGACAGATCTCGACAATAAGCTACAAGAACATTACAATAGCAACTCGGAGAAGAAGGTTCGTTTTCATCTAAGGTTCGTCGCCCAGTCCTATGCGCGTCCTATGGCAATTATTACTTGCTGTCTGCCACCGCCATCGGTTGGCGATGACTCGCATTTGGATTCGGATTTTGAGGGGATAACACCATTGTACGCGCCAGAAGATGCGCTTGTGGAGTAAGCAACTCTAAGTAACATCTGTTCTCTTCTAACGTCAACACTATTAGTATCATTGTCGTTCCTGGCCTTGGCGGCCATCCACTTGGCTCATTTCGTTCTTCAGACGGCTGGAAGGTTTGGACACGCGATTTCCTGCCCTGCAGAATCCCGGAAGGTCGGGTCCTGGCTTATGGTTATAATTCTGTGGTGCGCAATAACGACGATAATAGTTCTATCGGTGATCTGGCGAAGAGGTTCCTAGGGTCCTTACGAGAATTTCGAGCGCGCAGCAAGGTAAGCGCTAGAAAATCAGATGAAGATCCACTCGATGACTTTCTTTTCAATCATTCATAGACTCGTACTCATCCGATCATCTTTATTGGCCATAGCTTAGGTGGATTGATTGTCAAAGAGGTGAACCCCCTTTAAGTCAGAATAACTCTGTGAACCAATGCTAATCATAAGCTTTATAGGCACTTGCGATCGCTCATGACAACATGAAGAAGGATGATCAAAGTCGCGATTTGTTTCGCTCAGCCTTTGGTCTGATATTTTTTGGTGTTCCCAATCTCGGCCTAAGACATGAGCAACTGAGGACCATGGTGGGAAAAAAGCCAAACAAAAAGCTAGTAGATGACTTGATTACGACGAATGAGACAGAAGCCTCCACTTACTTGTCGGAATTGAAGCAGAAATTCGTGCGTATATGTGAAGCCCAACCAGCTCACTTCGACATTATTTCTTACTACGAGAGAAAGCCGAGTCGGACAATAGAAGCAAGTAGATACCAGTTCAAGCTTTGGCTGATGCTAATAATTTTGACCAGGAACAAGGAAATGGGAGCTGGGCATCCACTGGAGAATCTATCTTGATGGTTACTGCACAGTCTGCCACCCAAATCGGCTTTCAAGATAATGATTACCAAAACCTACCACTTGAGACGAACCATCGTGATTTGGTCAGATTTGATCATGCTGGTGACAACAAATACTTGCAAGTTGCGGGACATGTGCGAGAGACGGTAGACAAGGCGATTCAGATAGTTTGTAACCGCCATTCGGCTGAAGAAGGTTTTCTATAGCAAATCACTATCCCTGATATGGCTGTATTTACTGATGCTGATGAAGAACTTACCCCCGAATTGTATCGGTCCTGGTTGAGTCTTAATAGACCACCTTATGATACCTTTCGAACTTTAAAACTATCGAAGGCTGCATCAGGAACGCTTGAATGGCTAACTGATGAAACAATCTCCTTCGAGCCACACACGTCATCTATGGATTACAGGGCTCCCTCCAAATTACATCCGCGTGTCACCGATCAAGTATTTCAGCAAGATGATTTCAAATGCTGGCGCGACGCAAGTGAATCTCAGAGCTTGTTGGTTATAGCGCCTCCAGGGTCTGGCAAGTCGATCTTGTCAGGATACATCATTGGACATCTCGAAGACTTGTCGAAGAATGCAACGCAACCTTTTAAGGTCATCTATTACTTTTGCAACATCAAGAACGACGAGAAGGATCGTAACGCCTGTGCAATATTACGAGGGCTTATTGTGCAGCTCTGTGAACGACAAAAGACACTATTTGAACAAATACCAAAAGACTTGATCAATATCCCAGATAGATTCTACTCTGTGTCAGTTGACGAGCTGTGGAAGATATTTCTAGGGATTCTGCGAAACACCAAGCAGAAATGCTTATATTGTGTGATTGATGGCTTGGATGTTTATGAGACTGGCATGGATGAGTTCCTCGATATAATGAAAACTTTCACGCAGGGAGTGGATCGCGACAAAGGACCGGTTTTGAAGCTTCTTTGTACCTCCAGACCCTACAACCACGTCTTAAAAAGGTGGGATGTTACGGAGCGCAAAAGACTTGTCTGCAACGGGAGCGATATTAACACATTCGTGAGAAGTCGAATTAATTGCCTCCGGAACCTAGACGAGAATATCAAGGAGTCTACTGTGCAACGCCTGACGGAAAAGACAGAGCATACCTTTCTCTGGCTCGATGTGGTCATACGGAAGCTTGAGAACTTGACATTTCCTGACCCTATGGACATTGATGAAGCAATACAGAATAGCAATTCTGACTTGGATGGGCTCTACGGAGATTTGATTGTCGCCGCTGCAAATAGGAGCATCAAGAACGCAAGAATCTTGGTTTGGGTTGTCTATGCGAAACGTCCTCTACATCCTGTAGAGCTTAGTAGCGCAATCTCGATTGATCCACAGAGAAGCTACAAAAGCCACCAGGATTGTCCTCCTTCCTCAGTTACTGTGGAAATGCTTCAGAGCGAACTTGGTACATTATTGGATGTGACAGAGGATGGGATTTATCTCATACACCAGTCTTTGAAGGACTATTTCAACCGACAAAATCCTCTACAATCTCAATTTCATAAACTGACAGAACTCCGGTTAGCACCGGCCTACGTCTGTCTAACGTATCTTGCATTGAAGAAAGATTCAGAGACCGCGAAAATGGTTGATAATGATCGAACCTATAGAGCGGTATATATAATTTCCCAGTTTTTGCGCTTGAGCTAATCACCTTTGATATAGCTCAGGAAGTTAAGAGAAGATATTAGGAAGGACTATCCTCTTCTACCCTATGCTAGCAAATATTGGCATTCCCACATTGAAAAATTAGAGGATGTTCGGAATCACCTCTCGACGCTTCAAGACATCCTTCTAACTGGTAGCTTCAACACCTGGATCTGGACTGGATGGTTTCGACATTCTTATGATTTTCTTAAGCTCTCTAGTCAAAACTGGCCTGGTCAAATTGCTGTCGAATATGATATTGGCTGGCTAGGAGAACTTCTATTATGTAGAGAAGGAGAGCTGGACGCCAAGTTTTCAGAGAATGTAATCGAAAAAGCCGGCTATAACATTTTGTCAAAGGTTTTAGGACAACCAGAGGGCTTAGTGTATAGAGCAACTATGGCAGCTACGGTTAGAATTGCGGGCAACTTTGATGGCAAGATTTTTGAACTTTTGCTAAAGCAACGTGGAGAAGGGGTCCGTATCACAGTGGATGTGATCAAGGCGGCAGCAGGCAACTCAAACGGCGACGCAATTATAGAGCTGCTGCTAGATCGACGGCCAGATGATATTCAAATTACTGAGGACGTAATAAAGGTAGCAGCAGGGAATGACGTGAATGGCGACGCAATTATAAAGCTGCTACTAGATCGACGGCCAGATGATGTTCAAATTACTGAGGACGTAATAAAGGTAGTAGCAGGGAATGACGAGATGGGCGACGTAATTATAAAGCTGCTGCTAGATCGACGGCCAGATGCTATTCAAATTACTAAGGACGTAATAAAGGCAGCAGTAAAGAATTGGGGCAAGGGCGACGCAATTATGAAGCTGCTACTAGATCGACGGCCAGATGATATTCAAATTACTAAGGACGTAATAAAGGTAGTAGCAGGGAATGACGAGATGGGCGACGTAATTATAAAGCTGCTGCTAGATCGACGGCCAGATGCTATTCAAATTACTAAGGACGTAATAAAGGCAGTAGTAGGCAACTTTAACAGCGACGCAATTATAGAGCTGCTACTAGATCGACGGCTAGATGATGTTCAAATTACTAAGGACGTAATAAAGGTAGCAGCAGGGAATGACGTGAATGGCGAAGTAATTATGAAGCTACTGCTAGATCGACAGCCAGATGATGTTCAAATTACTGAGGACGTAATAAAGGTAGCAGCAGGCAACTCAAACGGCGACGCAATTATAAAGCTGCTACTAGATCGACGGCCAGATGATATTCAAATTACTAAGGACGTAATAAAGGTAGCAGCAGGCAACTCAAACGGCGACGCAATTATAAAGCTGCTACTAGATCGACGGCCAGATGATGTTCAAATTACTGAGGACGTAATAAAGGTAGCAGCAGGGAATGACGTGAATGGCGAAGTAATTATGAAGCTACTGCTAGATCGACAGCCAGATGATGTTCAAATTACTGAGGACGTAATAAAGGTAGCAGCAGGGAATTGGCGCAAGGGCGACGCAATTATAAAGCTGCTGCTAGATCGACGGCCAGATGATGTTCAAATTACTGAGGACGTAATAAAAGCAGCAGTAGAGAATCCCCACGGCGAAGCAGTCATAAAGCTGTTGCTGGGTTCTGTGAATGAACCATACCAAAATAAGGAATTTGCAACAGATCAGCAAGTACGCCAGACAGTGCTTTTATGGGCAGCTCAGAATGGCCATAAGGACATCTTCATGCTACTTCTTAATACTGGATACGTTGATGTTGACACCAAGGACAAGGAATGGAATCGCACACTCCTGAATAGTGCCTCAATGAACGGGCACTTAGATGTTATGAGGCTTCTGTTGGAGAGAGGAGCAGACCTCAATATCCCTGATGTCAGCGGCTGCACGCCACTCATTTCTGCCTCAAGCCGCGGACACTTAGATATTGTCAAACTACTTGTCGAAAAACTGGGTGATAAGTCAACTGGAACGGATCACTGCAGTCGTACGGCACTTTTTCATGCTACTAGGGAGGGGAGATACGACGTGGTTCAGCTACTGCTCACCAAAACTCAAGGGCATCTCAACTTTAAGGACCGATATGATTCAACCCCAATCTTTGCAGCCGTGCGAAATGGGCACTATAGGCTAGTAGAGCTACTTCTCACTACTGAAAATGTCTGCCTTGACTCTCGAGATGCCTTTGGTCAAACTATACTGTGGTGGGCGAAACAGTGCGGCAACACGCGGGTAACCGAACTTATACTCCATCATGCCCAAAGGAGGGGCATTGAAATCAGTGACGGCGATACAAACCTCAAGCATCGTTGTGCAGAATTTGATGACTATTCAGGTTGGTGTGACGTCTGCACGCTATGTGTCTCTGAAGAGGACGCCTATTACCTATGTGAGGTTTGCTGTGCTGGCGCATTTTTGGTCTGTATGGAATGCTTCCAATTTGGGTTCAAATGTCTGGGCGAGCAACATGAGCTGGTACTGCATGAGAAGAATGTTACAGGTGGTGACTAGAATGTGGTAAAGTGACTCATGCAAGGTGCCGCAATCTAGAAGGACAGTATACTAACCAGCTGTTTTAGGAACAACTTTCGACTTCGTTGTCATAAGATTGTAGTATTATGTTACACCCCAATCTACATACCTTTAAGTATAGTCGAACTCTAGTGAAATTTATTGTGTGCTCTACTCTATGTGTCTAACTTTTCGAAACTTGCCGGCAGAAGAACTGACTACACTTCTACGACGTCTTGCGGGAATCTTGACGATACTTGCAATGCTGTGCTCAATAACCTTCGCGGCTCATTCTTAAGACTCCCAATTACAGCCCAGCACTATTCCCAGCCTTAACTGTTCAGTTGATGTTGTCCAGCAGGGGAATATACATACAGATCAAAAGTGTCGAAACATGACCGCAGTTCCAGAATATTCTTGACCCATATCCCGACGTCATTTCTAGAATACCGCCCGGCATGGCTTTTTAACACAGCTTTACCACCTCCCTAGACTAGACAACGTACGAATGGACATCTGTTCTTCACAGACCGACACCAGAAATTGCTGCGACGAGCAGACCAAAGAGAGCCTTGGATGACCTATGAGCTTCCACCTGAATGACTAATGAATAAATGAGGCTACTCACTTTGGAATTGGAGCCACGGCCTCTCCGGCTGAGGTAGTGGTACGTGCTGAGGCAGCAGAAGTCGTGGTGGACAAACGCATCGACATACCACTCATAGCCATGCCAATGGAGCAGGCAATCACAATCATGGTAGTCGTCATGCTATAACTATTGTCGAAGCATAGAGGGGCGCCGAAGATTGACCAGCAGCTAGGACGGCCATCAGGCCCAGCAGGAGAAGTGCGAAGCGGAACATGGCAGGTTCAATTCTTCTTCGCTTTTTTAGGATGTGGTCGGATACTTGGAGGTGTTTCCTAGAGGTGTACGATAGCACAGAGGAAGAAAAGTCTACGGAGTGTCTAAAAAGTTGCGTGTAATCATGATGCAATGTGCCGTATATGTATCTTGAGCCATTGGATAGAATTGCGATTACAGTAAATCATTGGAAGTGAGAAGAAACCACTCACAAGAGGGGGCTTGCCCTGCGTGTGCCAGCCATCGACTCCGTCGGTCAAATGTCATTGCTCATCCTCTCGGAGTAGAAAGACAAGGAGGTGCAGGTATCTTCGCGCTAGGGCTGGAACAGGTAACCCAACTTGCGCAGGAAACTTGCGCATTACGAGGGTTCGAGGAATTATACCGTCGTATTGCGCGAGAACTTTCCTTCTGTGGACAAGAGACGGGGAGACAAACTACACTGTTTAAACTGGTCCACCAGTGGCTTGAGGTAAGTTACGTGGGTTGTCTTGCAAGTACCCTTTGACCAGCCAACCAACACGCATGGATTAATACAGGCAGATGCGAGCATCTCGATCACGATGCTACGTTAGTTTCGCTTGGGGAGAGTCTGCTCGGCTCTAGAATCGTACATCACTTGGCTCCGCTCTAGACGGTCCGTCGATGTCGATGTATATATATACGCGAGGGAGTGAGCGTGGGGCCGAAATGGTCCTACACCTTGCGACCATTGTTGTAGAGACTGTGTTAGGTACAATGAAGCTCCGGAGTTACGTTCGCCTCGCCCTGAGGACCTTTGGTACGCGGCCTATAACACCGATAAGGTCTTCATACGTCAATAAAGCAGCAGGAAAAGTATGTGTAAGTACAGCCAGGTTGTGCGGATAGAGAATACACCGCTAATGGGTGTCAGGCTGGTAATTCTCTTATGGTGTCATCATCCCAATGCATTCTCCATCATCTGCTACGTACTGTTCCCCGGTGTATGGCGCTCGAAGTTCAATACCTGGATAATTGACCCACCGCTCTTAGGCAACAGGCACCACTCTCCAGTCCTTGGCGGCGTTGCACAGATGCCAAAGTAGGTTGCTGCTATCTCAACTCTCCAGGCTATTACACAGTCTCATTTATCTATATGTATATATGAAGGCTGGAACGCATAGCTCTGAGTCCAAGACACCGTCATGGTACTGGGGTCTTGTTGGCACCCTTAGTTTAACCATTCTTTTTCCTTCGTCGATGCTTCCGTTGCGCAAGAAATTCTACGAACTCTTCCTAGCATGGCACGTTGCAATCTCCATCTTGGTCATGGTCGGTTGTTATTATCATATCATCGAGTTTTCACATCAATTGGGTTATGAGACCTGGATTTGGATATGCATGGCTGTCTAAGGCTTTGACCACGTTGTCATAGACAGGGTTTCTAGCTCATCTACAGCACAAATATTGGTTTGTTTTGGTTTTCGATTAATTTCTCATACCTAGAACCATATTCTTGAATTCTACTCTAAATGGCTCATCCCCCCTGACTATATGGCTTATAATAACAGGGGGGATGCTATCGTCCTAAATACAGTCAACCCCCCTTGTAAGAACACTTTGGTTCGATCACTTGTATTTGCGATATCCTGAGTTCATTACAGAGACGAGGAGGAAGCGGGATTAAGCGGATTGAATTTTTGACGGAGTACTATACAGAAGTCCACCCTAGTCGACGGTGTTTGGCTTGGAAGAGTTCGGAGAAGAAAACCAAAGGTGTATAGTAGTTTTCATCGTACAGTACGGCCATACAGGGGAGAGAGAAGGTAATAGCGTATACCGCCATTATTATTTAAACAGTACTACCATCAAACCCAGCTCGTAGGTAGCCCCTTGGTGCAGTAAAATATCAATGCGTTCTGGTTCGTTAAACCTTGTTCCCGGTGACAATTCGCCGTCGTACTATATTACCGTACACCACTATATAAGCACGAGTTAAAGTTAGCCGTTACCATTCTAGTTTCCTTTTTGAGGATCTACATCTATAACTACCAACCTTTCTCGCGTGTTTCACGTGACATATATCCACAAAGTGGATTCTTAGGTCTCAACCCTTGCATCCACTCACTTTATGTATTTGATATATTCAGATAAGGATTCTCAACTCCACAAACAGATCAAACATCTTCTGAACAGCGTTTGTGGTTTAGTGGTAAAATCCATCGTTGCCAAAATCCCTTATCAAGGATTTACAACATCGATGGGCCCCGGGTTCGATTCCCGGCGAACGCAAATTTCTTTTGCCTTTTCGGGTTTGAATTAGAACTGTGGTTGTAGAGTTATAATGGGCCAGTTTCTTTTTGGATTCTACTGTACTCATTTGACGTGAGAAGTACTTTGCGCTCTCAAATTATTCTCTCAAGCTATGTTCGTGCAGTCGTTCTCTCCAGAGCTTTGCCAGATATTTTGTATGCCTGCTTCCTCTTATTATTCAGAGACTTCCATTCGAACATCTTGGTGTCGAACTGCTCAATTCTCTATGAGTGAAATGGATGATGACACATCGTATCTAACTTCTCAGAATCCGAGTATTTTATGCTCGTGTCCAGGTACAGGCAGGGCATTTTCGTTTTCGCTTATTTGAATCATACACAAGGCTTCTGGTTCCAGTATATTGAGCTTGGTGGAGAACGTTCTCGCGAACTGGGCGGGAGATTGGCTTAGGTAGCAATAAACAAGTGGAGATTGCAAGCTATTTAGCAGGATGCAGTCATTGCAGTGAAGCACCAGCGATCCCATCGCTAAATACGTCTAATTCAGCTACAGCTTTCGACAGACGGCGGCGCCTCTGGGAAAGCTCCAGATCAGGGTAGAGATCTAGTGAGCGGCTCATGGCGTATTTTCGGTCCAAAATAGCACATTATAACGCACAAGGATCAAAACAAGCAAGACACCCTTATGAAGATATGTGATGTTTGATTCCCAAAGTTCTAATAGCTACAAGGCATACATTTCCCGAAGGATAAACAATCAATCCAATCTAGAACTTGTTGATCTCGTCATTGACAAGGTTGTTGACCTCGGGGTCCAACCCAGCAGGCATGCCCTCCTTGTTCGCGAATTGATCAACAGCTGTTCGGGCAAACACCGTGGTCAGCTTGAATAAGGTCGGAGTTCAGAATCGGTAAATCACTTACCAGAGTCGACCATGGTGTCCTCGGTCCTGTCATTGCTGCCATTGGAGTTGGTGGCATTGTTCTGACCATCATTTCCACCCTGTCCGGTCATGTCTTGCTCGACATCTTTGAAATCGTCCTCGAGACCCATGATTGCTGATGAGATTTGTTGGAGGAAGGTTGGTGGTTGGTCTATCAAGAAAGGTGTGTGTTAGTATTGATAGCATATAACAGGGAAATTTTCTGTTGACTGGAAAGCGAGACAATAGGAAGAGCCAAAACACATACTGGAATTGTAGCTGTTTCGTGATATTGAGTGATGGATTGAAGAAGAATGAATTGAGGAGAGCCAAGCTTTTATATCTTGGCAAAGGGACCGGCGGGGAAGCTTGACTGAAAGCTTGATTTGACAAGTTTCCCCAACGGCCTTATCGCATGGTCTCGTGCGTCATATAAACACCATCTCACCTAAATGCTGCATGGACCCTTGCGCTGATTCGCTTTAAGCCGCCTTTACCTGCCCAAGTTGACAATTCATTGCGCCCAACTTCTGGCAGACGGGCCAACGATAGCTCATACCATAAAGTAAGAGAAGATATGGCGGGCGAGGATGGTATCATGATGCAGTCAAACCTGGCCATTTGCCACATATATCCCACAATGCAACAGTAGACTTCTATTTTCCTTGATTATGCACCGCAGCACCAGTTTATTGGAAAATTCAAGCGAATGAGAGGCGTAGATACCACTTTCTTCCATGTTTGCATCATAATTCTAAATTTAATCTAGCCTCCTATGTCAGAAATTCATGTCTTGGTCCGCTCTATGAAGTCAATCGTCTCGGCCCTGATTCAATAGGCTGCCGGGTGAATGCTCAATCGACCACCATCAATAAGAAGAATATTTCCAGAAACATAAGCACCTGCTTTGCTCGCAAGGAACAGAACAGCGCCTGCCATGTCCTCCTCACTTCCAGCTCTTTCAAGTGGAACCTTTGATTTGGGAAGATTTCCATCGCCAATCAAACCAGCAGCCATGTCCGAAGGAAACACTATTCAAGTCAGCCACAATCAAGTATCGTATACAGCCAAAGAGATTAGTAGACGGATATTTTAAGAATCTTGTGGTAAAGACACTCACATCCAGGCGCGATGCTGTTGACCCTAATCTCGTAGGGTACCAAGCCAGTCGACAGTTGTTTGGTCAGATGTGTTACAGCAGCCTTGCTTTGCCCGTAGCTGTATCCGCCAGGAACAGCTCTGTTGAAGCTGGCAATGCTACTTGTTGTGATGATCTGACTCTTCTGTGACACGTTTCCTTTCTTATTACCAGCATCTAGCAGACTCAAAAACGACATTATCGTGAGCCAAACCCCACCCACGTTGACTGCGAATGTATTCACGAAGTCGTCAAAAGTAGTGCTTGTGAAAGCGTCCTGAAATTCGGAAAGAGTCATCGATGGAGATATGCTGGGCTTGGCTTGAGGGCCAAGAATGCCAGAATTCGCAATAAGAACATTGATATATCCTTCTTCAGAAGTAATCCTTGCCGCAATGGATTCAAGATCGGATTTCGAAGTAACATCTCCAACTATGGGAATGATGTTCGAAGTCGTAACAGATGCTGCAGCCTTTTCGAGGACGTCCTTGCGTCGCCCAATAATGTAGACCTTGTGTGCGCCATTGAGTGCCAAAGCTCTTGCCATCATAAGGCCAATACCTGTGGCACATCAGTCCAGCCTTCAGGCTCCAAGATATAATTAGACTTACCAGATCCTCCGCCCGTAATAACGGCAACGAGGCCATTCACAGCGAAGAGATTCGCTGCTTGGATTGAGGAAGTTGCCATACTGACACTCAAATCTATCTATCAAACTGTATGCAGGTGAAAGAAGGAATCTACCGTAAAGAAAGAGGAAAAGATCGGGGAATCGCAAGTCGCTATCTTTGTGCAATCTTCCGTCATTATATAAGCTTGTGAGAGGCGGCAAGGTAGTATGGTTTCTAATCAAAAGTGGCATTGGCGGGGTCCTTATCGCCGCAAGCTCTTATCAAAGAGAGCATCTCCTCCCAACTGGGAGGCGGTATAGCGGATAATTGATATTCCCTGCCGAGGCATTTCGAAAAAGTTCAGCTTCTCCAGCCTTGTCGCTGAACAACAATCACTATCACTACAAAATGCCGAAACGAAAACGTGATGGATACGCAAACGATGCTGACAGGGTGCAGGATATGCGCAAGAAAGGAGTCGAGGAAAAGCTCATGCAGAGCAAGAAAGTCCTACATAAAGCCCTAAAAAACGCGAAAGGATTGTACCGACAGAAACTCGGGAAGAAGGAAAAGCTGGCAAAGGGAAAGAATGACGCGCAAGAATTGGCACGAATAAGAAGAGAGATTGTGGCTCTGAAGGGGCTGGATTTGGATAAGGCGACTGATGCACTTCTGCACAAAACCCTCCTGAGATCTGACGCGATCGCGGCATCCGACTTGCTACCACCTGTAGTCAACACTGTGGCGCCAAAGCCCGAGGGGACAGAGGAACAAATCACTGCGCTGCACAACGTCGTGAGCGGTGTTTACAATATGGCTACTGTGAAGGATGCCCTGACTCCTATCATGAATGGACTGTACATTGCTTTTGGCATACCAGCTCCAGCACCAGGTTCAAAGTCAAAGTCGAAAGCAATGGTCAAGGTTAATGGGGCCAAGACGAATTCAATAACCGGCAATGACTCAGGACAATTGGCCAGCATGCATGGTGCAGACGATCTAGAGGCACCAAGCGAAGTAATCGAAGAGTCGGAGTGGAATGGCTTTGAGTCTGATAACGAGGGTTCTGAACAAGATGACGAACAGGCGGAGGGTTCCCTCGATGATGATGAATTAGCACGATATGATGCCCTACTTGGCGCATCGTCTGACGAAGAAAGCTTCGACGAAAACCTTCCACGTTCAACAATGTCACTCCGCGATCTCTCAATCACACCATCTCCTTCGGCATCTCCAGAACCCGAATTCGAACCTCAAGCGAAGAAAGCAAAGGCTGCAAAGCCTAGGGATCCCGCCCAAAAAGCAGGCGGATCGACCTTTCTTCCAACCCTTATGGGAGGATATTGGTCTGGCTCTGAATCAGAAGCTTCGGACATCGAAGAAATTGCTGCACCACCAGTCCGAAAAAATCGAAAGGGACAAATGGCACGAAGAGCTATTGCAGAGAAGAAATTCGGCACGCAAGCAAATCATGTTAAAAAGGGGCTTGGCTTGAAGGGACAGACGCCTCGAGAAAACGTTGGTTGGGATGCAAAGAGAGGTGCGAAGGAGAGTGGAGACAGGGGCAGAGGTGCTGGAGGAAGACAGAGAAATTTTGAAAGGGCAACGGGCGAAAATGCCATCGCAGTGAAATCAAGGACATTTGACACGAAGAAACGTGACGATGCTGGACCGTTGCACGCCAGTTGGCAGGCAGCAAAGAAGGCGAAAGAGGCACAAAAGACAGCTACTTTCCAGGGCAAAAAGGTTACTTTTTAATTATACGAACTCGAGACCACAATTGAGCGCTTTATGCATCTAACTATCCATTTTTAAGACTTGACTGCCCATGCCACGAAAGTCTGCTGTTGGTAAATCTTAAGCCTGTGTGTAGACTTGTTTCCCAAACACCCGCGCTACACCTGCCGGCTCTACTTCTCAATTCCCTTCCTTGTATTCGCACTCATATCAACGAAATCAATCTCCGAAGGCTCTTCACTTTCGGGTTCTCGGCCGTCAAGATATTCACCCTCATGATACACCTGCTCAAACGCCATGGCTCTGTCCTCTTTTGCAAAGCCTCCGATCATGCACACACCGAAATACACAACACTGCTCACAGCGCAGGTGAAGATCCAACTGAGCTTATATAGCTTCATCCACCCAGCTGGCACTGTGTTTCCAAAAACGGAAGTAAAGCCTGGGAGTGTCCAGACAACGGCGAAAAGATAGGCCACGACGGCTCGCCAGCTGACACCATGCCAGTACCAATAGCGACCTTTCGTCTCATAGAGGTCTTTGACATAGACGTTTCCTTTTCTGATAACGAAGTAGTCTGTGATGAAGATTCCGAGGAATGGGCCGAGGAAGATGCTGTAACCTCCGAGGAACGCAAGAAATGAAGAAGCACTCTTCAAGATTTTCCATGGGACAATGCATACTCCGAGAATGTATGCCAAATACATACCTCGCTCAATGTTGAGGAATCGAGGATAGAATGTCATAGCGTCTGCACCCCATGGAATAACGTTGGCACTGTCTTGATTAGTTGGTGGAAACGAGATTTTCGATAAGAAAGGAGACGTACCCAAGATTACCAGCTACTTGTGATAGTATAAATCCCAGATTCACAATGGCTACCCAAGTTCGGGTACCAGCATTCCATTGTCGATTCAGGATTTCATTTAACAGGTCCCATGGGTTCCAATATGCCTTTCCCCATGCAGCTTCGATGGCTGTCGTCGCATATATCCCGAGAGCAGCACAAGCGGTGTTTCCGATAGGTAGGCCCAGTGCCTGAGACCAAAGTGGTGTATTCCGTGTCCGAGCATATCTCGCAATATCAGGTTGGTTGACCACCAAGGTACTGGTTTTACCCATGACTGAGTTGACACCGTTAAGCTACAGCTCTTTGTCAGTATAAATCAGCGCATCATAAATATTTCAGGGACCTACCATTGCCCAAGCCAGAGCGGAGCCATTCATATTCGTCGTCGACGTAAACCCCTCATGAGACTTCCCTCTGCCCTTCCACATACAGTATGCAAACAGGCCGATAGTCACCGGCGGAAGTATTATCGACTTGACAGAAAAGATCCTCCTGACCTTTGGAATTGGTACACTCAAGAGTGGCAAGCTACCAAACCAGATTATGACCAATCCAATCAACTGCTGCGTTGTGATTCCAGCACTGGTAGGGATATGGTTGGGTATATCCGAAAATCGATGGCCGAAGATACAGCGAAGGAGAACGGCCACAAAGTATCCTCCTTGTGTAAGAGAGATTCCGACCCAGATAGTTGCGGTCATAACGCGAACGAGCACCGGGAAATATGCTGCTCGCAGTCCCCATGGGATGCGACTCTCGACTGGGAACCCGAAGTGATACGTCGCAGCAGAACGAGAGTGTAATACGACGCCGAGTGCACCGAGCGAGTAGCCGATAAACACGCAGATTAAAGCTAGATTTGCAATGAGTCTATTGCACTGTGCATCATACTGTACAGAGTGGTTCTCTACCTTGCCATGAAGTCAATCCAACACTGATTAACGAAGATCCCACGCTCCACACCCCAGGGGAAAAGCCTGCTCTCGTCGTCAGGCAGTGCTGTGGTGAAGTAGATACCAATTATAACTCACCGTATGCCCACCAGAATGCTGCATAATCATACCAGGCCCAAGTCCAATGCGCCGGAGGACTGATGTCAAGATCCTCATTCCTATACGGATTTCTCTCTTCTAGGCGACCCACTGCTGATTCAGACGTCTCAATGGCTTTAATAAATGCATCTTTGCTTTCAAATGCCGCGCGGACAGCATTCACTCGCCGCGAAAGACCTTGCTGGAACTTAGACATGCTGAACTAAGGGAATGGAAGCAAATTCAAGCATTTGGGCCCCTCCGGAGAATGAATCCGGTGCATACGGAACTTTATGTATGAGGATATCTCTCCTCGTTATCCGTGCTTCCATAACTGATAACACTCGGTCCGGATCTCCATTTCTCATCCTGAGCTGCACTTCATAAGCATGGGCAGAACAAACTTCCCCCATCTTCAGCGCAGATATGCAGGAATCCATGATAACCAGCCATCTGCCTTTAAGGTCCTCGTCCATTCATACGTCGCCAATTTCCTACACGTTGCTCTTCCCCACAATCTCGGCCGCCTCCTTATCCTCGGCCGAAAGTACTATTGTTGGCTCCACAGGTCGCTTGTCGCTTACTGCTCGCTGAGGCAGAAAATGGCCTGTTTTTGATAAGGGGTTTCTTTAATTTGACGATCTTCTTCCTTCCTTGCCCAACGGAGCCACTCGGCCGAAGTGTACCGATTGTTGTCCTTCGACTTTTTCTGCTTTAATGCGGAGGTGCCACCTGTCGCCGTACTCTTATCTGCCATCAAACTAAATGGCATCATTCACGCCGCAATATATACTTTCACCCCAATGGTATAATATGAAAAGTTACGAGCGCCAAGGTCAATGTCAAGACAGCGCGCACACATCCGTAGGGTTAGGGTAATTCCGGGGTTTGTTATGGCGAGTCAATTAGAGCTACCTAACTTGCCAGCTACTTATTACATTACCAAGACTAACGAGAGGACTAAATAGTTGGTTTGGGCAATTTTTGCAAAAATCATGGAAAGACGCTTTGGGGATCTTTAACCAATCCCTCAAACGATCCCTTCCCTCTCCAAGAAACCAAGCATCAGCTCAGCAATCTCCGCCGTGTGACTTTCAGCAGCAAAATGCCCAGCGTCTAGCAAGACAATTTCCGCACCCTTGATATCCTTCTTGAACGCCTCGGCGCCAGGTGCCAAGAAAATCTCGTCGTTCTTGCCCCAGACAGCCAGGAGCGGAACCTGACTCTCTTTGAAGTAATCATGGAGCTGTGGGTACAGCTTCACATTCTCCCGGTAATCATAAAGAAGATCCATCTGGATCTCGTGGTTGCCAGGACGTTCGAGGAGAGCGAAGTCGAGATATGGTGCTTCGGGGGCAATGCTATGCGTGCTGGGTGTTCCATGGGTATACTGCCACTGTGTCGTGGGCAGGTTCAGGAACGCCTTGCGCAACGCTTCGCGCTCGTCGGCTGCGCCGGTCGCCCAGAAAGAACGAACAGGTTCCCAGAAGAAGCCGAGCCCTTCCTCGTAAGCATTTCCGTTCTGAGAGATAATTGCCGTGATGGCCTCCGGACGTTTCAAGGCAAGTCTCCATGTCGTAGGAGCCCCATAGTCAAAGACATAGACCGAGAACTTCTCGACGGAAAGAGCATCTAGAAACGCAGCGATGGTGTTGGATAGTGACTCGAAGGTGTACTTGTATTTGCGCTCCTCGGGTACTTTGGTGAAGCCAAAGCCTGGAAGGTCGGGTGCTAGAACTCGGTATTTATGGCTGAGCAGCGGTATGAGGTTACGATATTGATGAGAGGATGACGGGAATCCATGCAAGAGCAATATCACCGGGGCATCAGGCTTATTCGGCGATATGCCTTCTCGATAAAAGACTTGGACTCCGTCCGCATTGACAACCTTTGTGGTAGCTGCCATTGGTGATCGAATTAGGTTGAAAACTGGAGATACACACTCTGTGCTTGCGGCTTGAAAGGAGCTTGGCTGCAATACTGCTTTATATACTTCGCAATCTCTACTTTGGGGGTATTTGAAATAATTGTTTGTCGAAATGATAGTATAAGCACCTTTGCCAGACTTACTTGCACTTCACGCCCTGCGAGAGCTTTAATCACGCCGTCATCAACGATGAGCGCGATGATGCTATTGCGGGGCATGCCATCTAGGTCATCCGCAGTGCAGCTTTGTAAGCCACAAGCATAGGCGTTTGAGGGGTTCGTGGCGGAAGCGAACCATAGACAATAAGCACCGCTAGTCATGGCGTAGAATGATATGTGTACTCGACAAATCATACCCCATATTTGGAATCAACCTCAGATTCTCTTTCATCGCAAGCAACGGCTGCTTACGATGGAATGTCACTGGAATCAGGCAAAATAAGTAAGATGCGCACTGATGGAATACCATCAAACCTATGAGTCAGGTAGTTTCTTTACATAACAGGGCAAGCCACCTTCCATAGGTAACGTCAGGCTGTTCTTACTGATTCTCTCGCCACTATCAACAGGGCAAAATTCAAACCTTGTTACCAGTGTTGCAATGACCTGTACGGCGATGATCTCGGCCATCTTCTTCCCCAAGCAAGTTCGTGGTCCACCGTTGAATACGGGATACTCGGAAGCACTCCTAGAGATGAGACTTCCATTTCCGTCTAACCATCTTCCAGGCTCAAACTCATCAGCATCATCACCCCAAGTGATCTTAGAGCGATTCATAGCCCATGTGCACCAAACCAAGACCGCGGTTTTGGGGAGATAGGTGCCGTCAGGCAACGTTGTCTCCTTCTCGCACTGCTTCAGCTCAAATGGGACCGGTGGATACAGCCTTAAGGTTTCATAGAATGTTGCCATTGTGTATGGCAGCAAAGACGGGTGGAACAGCAGCACGGGTTTACCGACATTCTGCGGTGATAGTTCCATGGCGCTGATTTCACTTCGGATTGCCTGAGCCACCCAGGGGTGTCTCATGAGCAGATAAAACGCCCAAGTGAGAGCTTGCGCTGTTGTATCTCGGCCTGCGACACTTAGAAATGATGGGTATCGGGAGAGTATGACAAACGCACCTGCAGATAAGTAATTCAAGGCTGCATCTGCTACCATTGTTTCATCGTCGATAGAATCTAGTAAGGAATTGATGAGACTGCCGGAAACAGAGTCAAGTGGCTCTGCTATCTCATGGCCAGTTTCGTGTCGCTGTTTGACTGCATTACTAACAATCGCAGATCCAAACGTCCTTACACGAGCAATCGACTTGCGCAATTGTGCACCTAAGAAAACTTCGGATATCTGCCATAGCGGATTTTGAAATCTTTCTCCTACTGCTCCACTCGCATACTCAAATGCCATGGAAAAAGCGTCAGCAGAATGCATTTCCATCTGTTTATCATCAGTAAGATTTGATAGCATAGAAGACAAGCGTCCAGAAATAGACAAGATCTTCCTTACATTGTAAGCCATTTTACCCATGAGTTGAGTTGTTAGTTCGTGAAATACACTTTCCAGGTCAACCACGGAATCACTACCAGTTGTCTCGAGGGCCTGTACACTCTTTCCTAAATACTTTGGAAGCGCAGTCTCAGTGAGAACCTTCAAATTTGCATTGTTCAGAAAGTGGAGTCCAGCCTTCCTCTGAACCTTCCAAAGATCACCGTCTGCATTAATGATCCCATTGCCTTGGTTCAGTCAGCCTCGAAAGTGAAAAGCGCTTCTGCGAGACATACCAAACAGGTCCCAAGACCTCGCCTTGAAGAAGTCACCCTTTGCAAATATACCTTCCTGTTTGAAGACATATTCCAGATTCTTAGGATCATTTATGACAACACCTGGGGGCAGGGTTGGCACAGAAATTCGGAAAGTCTCATAACCGAATTGTCGCTCGCACTTCACAAACCATGAGAACAGTTTGTGGCGAGCTGCAAGAAATAAAATTCCATTGCCTACAAGTGGCAAGGTATTTGGCGGTCGTCTATGAACATTAGTACGCATACATCAACATCACAATAACTAGAGCTCGTCACGTTATGGAGGATGTGATGGGCTGAAACATGGAACGACAAGGGAATCGACTGACCTCAACGGCTTCCCATTGCGATGAATCTTCGATCCATTGGCGAAGAGGAACAAGTAAACCGCAATCGATACAATTGCAACCCCAACGCAAGATATAGCTGAAAGGGCCATTGTCGTTGCTGAGTTGCTAGAAATCAAAAAGAAAGTAAAGGATGCGCCGCAGTCGAGATTGAGGTCTGGCGTCTCAATGAAGCCTAGTGGCGGAAGCTCCCCGGTAGCCTCGTTTCGAGGCTGGAATCCCAAACTCTCGAACCTCGAAGCTACATTTCCTTGTCTTGTTTAATCCATTTCACGTCAGTCCTGCGGCAGTCGTGCTCTGTTCAGGGCAGTTTTCTCCATAATGGTTCTCATCTGTCGCCGTGTCCACTTCTATGAGATCAATGACCAGCCTTGGTGAGCTATGCTTCTTCAATCCCACTCATCATATCAACGCGTCATTGGTCTAATCGTCCACTCTTGCAGGTTTCCTCAATATCTTCGCGAGAAAGTACAATCATGCCTCACTCTTGCCTGGACGTTTCGAGCCCCAATAATCCAGAAAACATCACCCGCTGAGCTTGTCGTGACTACACTGGACCACACACTTTCAGATAGAATATGGCAATATACCTATGTCGATTTCTGCGCAGGCGCAGGTGGCCCAACTCCATATATTGAGAAGGAATTGAATGCGCAATTGTCCTCTAGAGCTTCCGATTCTCCTGTGCTAGCTCCGAATGGCTTGACTCCTCGCTCCCCCATGGCCAAGAATGTGCCCTTCAAGGACAGTGCTGTTCAGTTTGTCCTTACAGATATTCACCCACATATTCCTGACTGGACGGAAGCGTCGAAGCGGAGCGAGAACCTTAGCTTTATCGCCACTCCAGTAGATGCTGCGAATGCACCTACAGATATTACTTCCCAAGAAGGGAAGGGTATTTTCAGATTATACAACCTTGCCTTTCATCATTTCGACGATGACCTAGGAAGCGCTATTCTAAAGAACACCCTCGAGACAGCCGATGGTTTTGGGTGCGTGATCCCCAAAGAATAATTCAAGTTCAATGCTAATCTGTTGCAGAATCTTCGAACTTCAAGAGCGTACTGTCTCGTCCTTCATCACGATGTGTTTGTTGGGCCTTCTGTTCTTTCTGATTACTCCATTCTATTTTTGGAGGTCACCAGGACATCTTTTCTTCACTTACGTTATCCCTATCATACCAGCCGTCCTTGTCTTTGATGGATATGTATCTTCGTTGAGGACGCGAAGTCCGGAAGAAATCCATGCTCTGATGGAAAAGTGCGGGGCGTCTTCTAACGGCTGGACCATTAGAAGTGGGCATGAACAGCATACTTGGCCTACAGGTTATATGACCTGGGTCATTGGAATCAGGGGTAAGAACTGATGTATCTAGAGCTGGTACTTTGTCGCCTGTAAAGGTGATATTAGGCGGGTTAGAGCGGCACAGATATATCAGTCTTAATTGCACTTAATCATTACATGCCGTTGCTTCACTGTGCTATAGCAAACGCTACCACGGTCTGAACCAGGTAAATGCAGACTTTACTTGTATGTTTTCCAACAGAATTCTAGTCACTACGTTACCGCTGAAAGTTATTACTGTGCAGAGAAATATATATCTTCGGTGTCCACTATCCTCAGTTATGTTCCGCATGACAGTTAGCACCCATCATCAGATATAGTGCAGCAGCTTCATTAAATCAAGAAGTCACTCAAAGTATGGATTGTTTGATTGGAAAGGACTTTCATTTGATAATGGGCCTTCAAAGGTTATGGTCAACATGGACAGCAAAAATGTTATATACAAAGAAGAGCGGGAACCAGCCACGAGGGCTTTTCCCTATATACACGACCCCTTTCTCAGCCGACATGGCACTTTTCGACGGGTCATTTATGCGGTTGCAGCAAAGGTTGAGTTAATGGCACCCCACTTGATGTTGGAGTAAGTGACGGTGGCGGAGCCAGAGGCAGACTCCACATCGGATGGGACACCGGAAGTGCTTGCGCAAGATCCACGGGAGACACCTGGAGTAGAGGCATTCTTGGTGGTTGGGTAGTCCGAGTCCAACCAAAGCATGTTGACCGCGTGGTCATCCCAGATGGACATGACAAGAACCATACCTCTGCTGAGAGCAGCGCCCATGGTGGCAAGACCGCCCTTGGTCTTGAACTCGTTCTGGTCGCCGAAAGCAGTCTTTTGAGCAGCGCAGAAGTCATCGGAGATTTCGTTTCCAGTTACGCCGCCGATGGTGGACTCGGAGTTGGGAATGACAACACCGTTCTGGACATAGAATCTCTTGATGGCGGAAAGAGTGCCGTTGGTAGTTCCATCATCGGTGATGAACTGGGTCACGACGGTGAAGTTGGAGGAGGTGTCGACGGTCTTGCCCGAGCCGTAGAAGTCGGTGTTACCCATTCTGTACGAGTTGAAATCGCATCCATCAGCATCGCACAGAGAGGCGTATCTGTCGTTGACACCGCAGTCGGTTCCGTTGCACTGGGTTTGCTCAGTGACGCTGCAAGGGTGAGGAGTGTAAGCGCTGGCCATTGAGTTGGCCTCCCAGATGTCCATCTCTGTGCAGCAAGAGCCGAAATCACCGGTACCAGCATTGGCATCGTTGGAGGAGGCGTTCCATCCGACAGAGTTGGCCTGATGGAAGAGTCAGTATATTTTCACGATTCAAGGAACTTGAAAGACTTACTACACCACTGATGAACTTGACATCACGAGGGCATTGCGCATCACAGTATCCGGTACCGTACTTGGCACCAGCTTGGTTGCCGCTGAATCTCGACATTCCTCCATCGGCATCCATCTCGGCGAGGTAAAGGGCTCCGTTGAGACCACATGGTAGCTTGGAGACGTCGACGTCGAAGGAGAACTCTTGGCCGAGAAGCTGGAGCATTTGGTACTCAGTCTCGCTACCAGCAGCCATGAGGTAGTTTCGAGAACCAACATTGGCTCCGTCGACGAAGGTGAGAGTCAGAGCATTTCCACTAGTGGTGATGCCATAGGTGCCCTCGTAGTCGGCTCCGTCCAAGGCACAGTTGGCTGCGCAAGTTGTACCGTCAGTGCAGATTGATGTATCCCATTCGTTACCGGTATAGCAGTTGGTGTAACCGGTGGTAGTGTGCAACCATCTCCAGTTGGCATCAATGACGATGGACTGGGCAGAGGTCGTGCAGCCGCTGGCCGTGCACTGGCTCACAGTGAGAGCTGGGTGGGTTTCCGTGGTTTGAGTGCCAGCCTGTTGAGCGTGGCCAGCCACGAAAAGGGAGGAGATAGCGAGGGTTGCAGCAGCGGAAAACATGGTGAAAAGAACGGAATGAAGGTGGGAAAAAAATGGAAGTGCTGTTGGGATGAGGAGCTAAATCTTGGGACGGAATCTGCCCTTCTTATATTTCTGTTCTTGTGCTGCCAAGAGAACGTTCACCACCCTTATCATGGCTGAATGAGGAATTTCCGCATGACTGCCGGATTGAGGGCATCTGGGAAGAGATCCACATCCCCTCGATTCGATTTAAGTGAGCTGAGCTCATTTCCTTTCTTGCTCCCACATATACCCGGAATCATTGATCAGCTGGAATTCTGCAAGTCTCGTTCTGCAGAGAACGAAAGCATCCGCTACTGGACATGGAAGATCGCCGTGGAAGCAATCAAGGTTAGCGACAGACGAGGATTTCGTTTCAAGTAGGGCTACCGATTCGCCATATCTACCCATTCGATCCACAATCCGATCTACTTGTCACCAAACAATCTTAAACGACCCTGGTTTTCCTTTCAGACCAGTGACTGCAAGAACTTGGTGCTGTCTGTTAATTACTGAGGCCGATCATCTGATTTTGCCGGAGGTTTTGCCAGCCACCAAAGCGCCTTCGCTGATCACTCGGGCCATGCGGGGAAGTCTCAATTCGTGCTCGAAGTTTCAAGGTCTTGAAGTCCGACTTGAGTCAGTACAACCTGATTCTTGTAACAATATCTAGAGCTCATTGCTGGTAGAGCAGATCGTGGACCTCATCGTCATCTCGTTTCTTGTGGCCAGGTATATTTCGGGGCGGCACAAACTCCGGTGGGTAGAAATTTCTGCAGGTGCTGAGCCGCTGCCCATCTTCCTATGAAAAAGCATAGGTTTCCACGCGTCCAAATACCGGAGCAGGCGTGTCACATAATGTCGTTTATTTGGCTGCATCTTTTGTTTGCGGAGAAATATTGCGGAGCTTAGACCTTGAGCAGCCGGACATGCATACTTTAAGCGAGAATGCTCTCAATATATTTGATACAGGGCACCGTCCAAACTTTCGATACAACGCAGTGAGGATAAATAGACCCCTGCCCTGTCTTTAATATTCTTGATTAATGATCTAAGGATGATTGTTGGCAAGACTATAGCGCATGGCCTTGTTTGTCCCAACCGTGTTGCACGTGTTTTACACACATTGCTTTGTTTCAACGGGTCTAAAGTTTCCTCGGCTGGGGTCATGGTTTGACTTTTGATCGGATTGACGTGTTTCATTTCCTTTTGGGTTTGGTTTGGTATATATGAGGGAAGTAGCTTTGGGATGAACATTTACGAGGATATCGTTATGCGGGCTCCATATTCAAGACGGCTACTCGAAGGATCCAGACGAACCAAACACCCTCTACCTTATAAGAAACGGCAGACTGAGGTAACAAGGAGATCCTAACTCAAGAACAGATGAGCGGCAAGCTGCCGAGCGGCTTCTTCCTCAGGTGCATAATACTCTGAGAGATAAGATCACTTTTGGCCAGTGAGGCCCATCTACTAGTGAGCGCCAACTCCTTGAGACGGTCTTCCATCCCCAACCTCCTAGGGTCTTGGACCAGCACTCTACAATATAAGCTTGTTTCTAATATCGACTTCTAGAGGCGCAGGGGGCAAGAAATTGCTGGACGTGACCCAACAACACGGCAATTTCTTACCGACCTTTTATCTCCCAGGGAAATGCAGCACCTACCATCCTGTGATCTCGTGCTGCGGCTTGCTTTTTGGCAACTCGCTGTCAGATACTGTGTTCGGCAAGGATACTTGCAGCCACTCTAGCCCCACAGCCGCCAGATTTCTTGCATGAGTGCATGTCAAATCTCATTTCTGCTGCAGTGCCGTCTTTGATGGCTTGTTGCCACATGGGTCAGCTCGGCAGTGGATATTGTCAGTCGATCGAATTTTGAACTTCAACGACTGCAATGAGATACTTCAAGCGTTGGAAATGAGCATTCGAAGGCATTTTGGCCATGGCTATTGAAATTGGATTCTCACTATAGATCTGAGAATCACTGTAATGGCTAATGCTGATGCTGTCCTCCTCTGGGAGCTCAAGACCTCTGAGTTTTGCAGCATGGTACTCCCCTTCAAGAATAGTAGCTTGAGATATTGGCATTAGAGATATTTGGAAGGCCGGGTCATGTAACATTTGCCATTTCAATGGCAGATTAACGCGTCAAGTTTGTTCCTTTCTCTTCCTTCTTTTCTACCACCTTTCAACCACTGCCCTCCCCTTCGTCTCTCCAGTTCTCTTCAGAATCGCTGCACAATAAATTAGTTCTCCATTTCTCCAATTACATGCAGCAGGTTCAAGTACTATTGAAATACTCATGTGAGTTTCCGGTCGGGAATAAAACGATAAATCATACTAAAGGGTAACAAATCATAACATGAAAACGAGTTAAATTGCCTTCACAGACCAAAACAATAACAATTTGAGCAGCTGTCATTTCATTGTTTTTTTGGTGCGAGTTGGATTAATGTGTGAAATCCGCATTGCATTACATGAGAAGAAGAATTAGGCCTCAACAGAAATGTCTAGTGGTATCATTGCCTGCCCTTCTCTTTGTCGTAGTGCCATCAGACCTCATTTTCTTACGGAAATTCCGATTATGCTACGGAGTATGTCCTACAAAAAGCTAACAGCCACTCTTTCGATATCAACCTATCTCCCGTTTCTCGATCTCCAAGAAGGAACAGATCTCACTATGATCAATAGACGGCAAATTCTCGACACAGCATAGCTCCACAACCGCAGCTCGGATCCACCAAAAGAACAAGCAAAAGAAATTTGCGTTCGCCGGGAATCGAACCCGGGGCCCATCGATGTTGTAAATCCTTAAAGAGGGATTTTGGCAACGATGGATTTTACCACTAAACCACAAACGCTGTTAGAGCTGTTTCTTGAGGTCCGAGAGCTTATCTCCATATATAAAGGTATCAACTATGGCCGGGCGTTTCCACCGGTCGGTAGAGTTTGTGTGGGGTGCTCGGATTTTCGATTTGTCAAGCGAGGTTTGTGAAAGTTGTGCTGGGGACCTTTTGTGCGTTAGGCGAGAATGCTGAGTTGTGAATGAGAGGAGAATTGCCTGGTGAGGGCTGTGGAATAGAAGTGGGAATTGTTTAGGTACTTCCACTGGCATTAATAATTAATGATACCTTGTGGGGAAAGCGAACACCTAGGTAACTGGCTTCCTTTGATAACCCATATGGTGTTTCCTTGACCTGGACAAATTTCCACCTCACGTCTGACGCCTTTGAGCTGTTTCAAAACAGGTACCTCTCACACATACCTCTCCTTTCAGAAGATTACTTTTGTATGAAAGTGTCTCTCTTAATGGGAAGGCTCAGATAGAACACGTAGTCTCTTTAATTTACCTTTGAACAAAAGGCAACAGGGTAACTGAGAGCATTTGAAGAAGATCATTACGCTCCGGAAATAAGCCAAATGCAATCCACCCTTCCCTTTTCTTACCACTTGAGAGAGATTTGAATGAAAAGAGACTCCTGCAGTTGCAGGTTAATCTCATCTCAGATAGTTGCTGAATACTCGGCAGGCGCCGGAAGAAGTATGTGCAATAAGTTTGGCTAGCTGTCTTTCTTTGTCCAAGTTAAACAGATCTAGATATTTAGATGGAAGGTCTTCGTATACGTGGCTATGATGGGTCTTAAGACGAAACACCGTTTTAGACTAGAATCCAAAATAGTGTGAGGTCTTGAAAAAAATTGACCAGATCAGAAAAGATAATAAGCCCATGACAAAAGCAAACAAGAGAACGGTGCCAGCATCGTTGATCTTGAGCGGGCCGGCTTTGTTGTTCATCGGAGAGCTCATGAGAAGGCGACAATTGAATGGAGCGGTGGCCTTTCGGACACTAAAGCCAAGCATTCGAAAGCGAGTGGCGAATGATAACCTCCTGATTCTAGCTATCTCCAAATGTGCTCGTACACGAAGTGCTTGAATAGTACTTAGTTCGCTTTGCATTTGTTGATCAGGTACCGAAGCTTGAATCTTCGACCGCCACTCCCTTGCAGTGAAAGCATTGCCCTGGCTTCTGAGCGCTGTCGGCACATCGGCCTTCTCAGTCTCTGCCAGATTCACATCTATAGACCCGCATCCATGATCAAGCTCACCAATAAGATCAACCATGAAGGCGAATATATGCTGTGCTTCCTGGACTATGTCATGCTTTTCTGCATGAGAAAGCAATGTCTCCGACTCAGCGAAGCGTTCCTTAAATTGCCTCTTGATATCCTCGCCATCTTCCTCGCCAGGGAACTGAAAGAATCGGAGGCC
Organism: Coleophoma crateriformis; assembly: GCA_003369635.1. Classification (NCBI taxonomy): domain Eukaryota; kingdom Fungi; phylum Ascomycota; class Leotiomycetes; order Helotiales; family Dermateaceae; genus Coleophoma; species Coleophoma crateriformis. The sequence continues at coordinate 657,905 of PDLN01000005.1, forward strand.
TGGAGCTACTGCAGGTCCTGGAGCGGTATGGCTTTGTGGCATCTTTTCCGGTGGCTGCCCCGGCGATCTTGTCCAGAAATCAGTCCCAGCATTATACAGAAACGCTCTCAGGTGGCGGCCACCCGCGAACAATGCCATGTACATAACCCACGCATAAGCCAGGAGAACATGGGGTTTGGCGCCCACCGATATAGTTAGATGCGTTATAAATTCTGAGGTTCTGACGTGGAGAGAGATTTTGTGGAGGATCTCCTTCACTTCTTGTTCTGAAAGTCCGGATAGTACTTTGATGTCGGCTCGAAGCCGCCGGGAGCGTTGGAGACCTGGCAAGTGAAGTCGAGAAAGGATGGAATACGTCTGGCTGGAGCCTTTGATGGAAAAGTTGCCAGATTCATCTAGGATTCTCCCCCATAGCGATTCGAAAGTGATGTATACGGGAGCAATATGAAGTAGGCCATAGGCGTAAGTAGAAGGGTTCAGCGAATACGGTGGTAGTGCGAGCGGAAGGCGTGCCAGGATCAGGCGGTTCAGCTGGGTATGGGATGACCGCGTGGAAAAGTTTATTTGTTCTGAAAGGGAGCATGTATCTTCAGTTTTGGCATGTGGCAGCACAAGGGGAGAGTCCATTTTGCTTTCTGCCATACTCAGTAAAGAGTGTCGCACTGTGAACGGAATTTCGCAACCTGGGGGCATCAAGTGATAACGTTGAAAATCGAGGCGAAAATACTTCACATGATGTTATCAGAGTCGTTGTCAACTTCATGGATGATGGCGCATGACGCTTAGACCGGCGCAAGGCACGGCCGAAAATAGGTTTGAGAGACTGCCTACTATCTGGGGCTTAAAGTTCTGTGTACGGAATTGCCGTCCCTCCTGCACAACGTAAATCTGGCAGAAATCTCCCAATCAATAGACCCAATTGTCTGACAAGGCAGCCCACAGAATCTTGCAGTTCTTGAAGAATGAGATCCGTTGGTAGTTTGTCTCCACTTCCCGGTGCCCCGCCGTTTACTGTATGCATTGCATGTAACGGTGGCGCTAACGTCCCGACGATGGTCCAGTCGATACTGCTACGTCTTCTGAGCAGCGACGTCGCTCTCGCTAAACAAGCTCAAAACTTCTGATACCTTACCTCATATGCCATATCGATTTCGGCTTCTGATTGGGTTGGAACGGAGCTGTTATTTGAGCCACGATGGCATTTCACATGTATATACTCTCTCCGGCTACGACGACTACCTGAACTTGCTTTTGTGCACGATCCTCTTCTCCGGGTAGAACGCGGGGGAGTAGTTACTCGTCAACTCCCAAGCCAAAGAGCCCGTGCTCAACTGGGGGGAAGAACAACGGTCGTTTACGGATATTCTGTGATCTATTGGCCCGAATTGTCTTTACGGGTCGATCATTCTCTTGTGAATCGAAAAATCGTATCTATGATCGCTGATACAGCTCCGCCCAGCTCTGGTGACTGACACTGACTGAGGCCCCGCTTGGGACTGAGCATCGATACTCATGTCTATACTGTACGTGAGCTTACTTGACTCCCTGTTCATTGGCACCTTACAATGAGCAAGAGGGAATATCCTTCATTTCTGGTCAGTGGCCAACAAGTGCTCGGATTGTTTTTCAAAGCACAACGACATATTGCTTTTCGTGTGGAGATTCTCGGCCTTGCACCTCACACTTGTCCGATCTATAAGCCCTCTAGATGTATATCATCCAAGGTTATAATCTGGCTTCCTCTAGTTCTTCCTTTCTTTCTCTGCACATTCTGAAATTTCATTTCGAGGTTCTGACTTGAGAAAACTCTCCTGAGAGAACTATTGCCCCAAGTCGCTCCAATGCGTGACACAATGCGACAATTGCTGAGCCGCAAAAGCAATACGCCGTTGCACGATGAAGAGACCAAGAGCTCAAGACCTAGCGTATCGGTACCGCAAAACAATTTCGAATGGCTTCCTGATCACAGTTCGAAGTCTTTTGCAGACATCATTGAGCGCTTTCCGAGTACGAAAAGTGGAGGCTGGGTAAGTACATGGCCGGCAAGAAATATACATAGCGGCTAACAGGACCTCCCAGAAACTGCACAGCGATCACCAAGGTGCACTTACAAACGATGGTCGTCAGACCCCCAGGAGGAGCAGAAGTGACTCCGGATCAAGACTAGAACGTGATGAACGAAAGATTTCTGAGAGGTCACAGCTATTCCCCACAAGAATGGGCCCTCCAAAAGTACTCACTGGCGGCATGGACGAAAAGTCCAGGTTGACTTATCGTCGTTGTGAGGACGAGCCAATTCATACGCCTGGAGCTGTCCAGAACTTTGGCGCCCTCGTCGCTGTGAAATATGGTGAACATGGCCTTCTTGAGGTGAGAATCACAAGTGAGAATAGTCGCAAGATTCTCGGATACGGTCCTGAGCAGCTATTTGAGTTACCGTCTTTTCTTGATATCCTACAAGACGAGATCCGCGAGGAGATGGTGGCACGCATCAACCATGCCATTCGCGAGGGTAGCACGGAAGATACTCGACTGGACATCTTCCAAGTGGTTCTTACTTATCCATTTGAGCCCGATACGCGGCTTTGGTGCGCTCTACACCTTGCACCAGGTTCCGAAGGTCTTGTGATATGCGAGTTTGAGGAGTATTTGGATGCTTTTAGAAGAGATGCGGAAATCGCCAAAATGTTACCAGTGAAGCCAGTTCACCTAGGCTATGAGGTTCCCGAAGATGAGTTGAAGAAAAGTACGGTCAGCGCAAGTAAACCTCTTTTAGGAGTTGAGATTACACGGCAGAAGCAGAAGCAACAGTTCTCCACGCTTGATCTTTTCAACATCATGAATCAAGCTCAAAAGCAGATTGTGGGTTGTAAATCTTTGCACGCAACTTATGAGGTTGTTGTGGGTCTTATTTCGGAATTGACTGGCTTCCATCGAGTCATGTTCTACCGTTTCGATCCCCAGAAACATGGCTTGGTAGAAGCCGAGCTTCTTGACCCTCGAGCAAGTACTGATGCATACCGAGGTAATTTACATCCTACAATGCTCTCTAAATGTGTTTGCTGAATATTTAAAGGTCTGCACTTTCCAGCTTCCGACATTCCGAAACAAGCTCGAGAGCTATATAAACTCAACCGCATTCGCCTGCTTCATAATCGCGAAGCAGACACCGCCAGACTGGTGACTTAGTCCTTAGTCTAGGGCCCAATCACTTAAAACTGATACGTGTCATAGGTGTGTCGAAGTGACGCAGACTTTGAGCAACCTTTAGATCTTACGCATGCGTATTTACGCGCAATGTCCCCAGCACATCATCATTACCTCGAAAATATAGGTGTTCGATCTACTATGTCAATATCCATTGTGATTGACTCGGATCTTTGGGGTCTTATTGCCTGTCATGGGTATGGAGAACTTGGGATGAGGGTCTCACTCCCAATCCGCGAGCTTTGTCGGAATATTGTAAGTTGGTCAAGCGTGATCCACCTGTCTCTTTAGGTTATTCTTCAACGGTTGAGTTGCATCTATTCTCTGAAGACTCCTTTCGAAGGTATTTGTGTGAAGGTCTTCAGACGGCTCAATATACTCGCATTATCATACCTACGGCAATGCTAAATTGTTGGTAATTACAGGGAGATTGCACCGCAGTTCAGATTCAACGTCTGCTCACGGTGCAACGTATGGAAGCTCGGAGGCTCCCTGTCGCGAATCCATACATTGAGGATCCTGCGGACGTACTTGCACTTGTCAATGCAGACTTCGCAATGCTCAGCATAGATGACACAGCACGGCCAATTGGCAAGCCAGAACCATATGACGAGGCTCTAGCAATAACTTCCTACTTACAATCATGCCGCTTTACCCAAGTTCGAAGCTCGCAGAATATCAAAGCGGACTTTCCAGGACTCAGTTACCCCCCGGGATTAAGTTCTATCTGTGGATTGCTTCTCGTTCCATTGAGCTTCGGAGACGGAAATGACTTTCTTGTGTTTTTCAGAAAGGGTCAACAAAAGCAGATGACATGGGCTGGGTGCGTGCAACCCTATCCCTATTCTCAGGTCATTTGGCTGGCGATTGATTTGAAGATCGCAAGATTTATATGTCCAGACTTGTCTCCTCAGTTCCTCGTAGCCACTGCTAATAACAGAGATCTCGTAGAAACCCCTACGAGAAGAAATACAGGCCAGGCACCGATTACCTTGAGCCTCGGGCAAGTTTCCAACGATGGAGCGAAACAGTTGCTGGCATGAGCCCAGAGTGGACGGTTGATCAACGTAAGCACTTTATCCGCGATAGAACTATATAGTAACAGGAGTTGTAGTTGATACAGCATCAGTACTGGCCGTGATATATTGCAGGTTCACGGAGTTATGGCGGCAGAAAGGGCTAGCGAACCAGGTACGAGGCAAGCCTATTAACCACGGGGAGAAGACATTCAATGTTAGAATAACAGGCGAGTTCTCCATCAACAAATACTGGTCCATACTTATAATTTCTAGCTTTGAGAGTTCTACAAGCATTACAGAAAGACGGACAGCAAAATTCCCTCGACTTGAGTATTTCGGTTGATGAAAAGTTGGCCATTATGGTCAAAGGAAACAGAAGTCGCTTTGAGCACCTGATCGTATACTTTACTAGTAATGCATTCAAAAAGGCAACGTCCGCCATCGTTGAAATCCGTCTTGTTCGTAATAAGGAAGATATCTCAATCATTGAACTCAAATTTCAGGATGGAGGCCCTGCTATGTCGGAATGTGAACTCGACGTATGTAACCTTTCTGCTCACGAAGACGATACCACTCACACATATTCTAGGATACCTTCAACGCATTCGAGCAAGGTCAAAGGCACGTGAAGTGCCAAAATGAAATTAATGGGGAAATTGGAGATGATATCGGGGTCATCACTCGATATGTACGAGCATTGCAAGGCCAAATTCAAGTGACAAGTGAGATGTTGAAAGGCACCACTTTCACCGTGGAACTTAGACTCGAGCATGCACCATCCTCAGATGGCTCAAGAGCTCGGAAGTTTCGCAATCTCTTCTTGTCATCAAACGGGTTTAAAGGCGTGTCTTCTACCGCAAGTATGCCACCATCCATGAAGCCTTCCAAACCATTCTCGACTGAGATGCAAAGGAAAACTGAGACAACGACTCCTAGCGAGGTAATATTCACAGCAACAACAATTGGGACAACTAGTCAGCCTTTTCACAGAATTGCGAGCTCAGGGTCATCCGATCATGCACCCAATATTGATGATGGTGCAAAAGGCGAGCCCAGTTTACAAAGTCCAGATATGGTTTCGAGGGACAGCCCGAGTTCTCCATCCCAGGCTTCTATGCATAACCTGAACGTGCTAATAGCAGAAGATGACCCCATCAGTCTTAGAGCCCTGGACGAGAGACTTTCGCAGTGGGGCCATACGGTCGAGATTGCATCAAACGGTCAGGAATGCTACGACCGTTTTATGGCATTGAGCCCTTCAGGGGTGGATGTCATTCTCATGGACCTCAAGGTGTGTGTTCATATCAAACCAAAACCAAAAATGATCAAGTTCCGTGCTAATGATTTGCAGATGCCATCAGTTGACGGCACTTTTTCAACGAAACTGATACGTTTCATGGAGACAGAATCGATGAACCGCAATAAATATAATGGGCAAGAACAACAGAGTCCAAAGCCGAGGGTACCTATCATTGCAGTTTCTGCGTCACTGTACGAAGAGAGCAAATATGATTATATACAAAATGGGCAAGTTATCTCTCTCATACTCACTACGAAAGGTGTTCTTTAGAAAGCGAGAATATTAACAATCTCCCAATTAGTTTTGATGGCTGGCTCATGAAACCGATTGACTTCCGGCGGCTTGATCTTCTGCTTGAAGGAGTCAAAACCCCGAAATCCAGACGAGAGGCTTTGTACACTCCAGGACAGTGGGACAAGGGTGGTTGGTTCTTACCTTAGTTTCATAATATAAATAACCACGTAGTTAATGAAAACATTTTCTCAATTCACGATTGCACCACGGAAAGTAACCAGGATGTTTGTACTGGGTGGTCAAAGCTTGACTTTTCAGGAGTGTGAAATCGAAAACAGGAGCATCACTTCACAAGTTCGCCTCTCTGCCGTATGAAATTATCTTGGAATGGAATACGATAAAGGAGACTAGTGCTTAAATTGAAGAGCAAGCTTTAAAACACAGTATCAGTTGTTCAGTGGTTAAATAGCTTATTCCCCCTAGCATCTACTTTCCCGGGCACCCACGACCCGCCTTTCTAGAGATGGAGCAACAGTCGGCATTCTATGACCAATTAGTTTAGATAGAATACAAATCTAAGGAAAATAGCTTACGCAATCGGCAAAGGAAACTCCCATACTAGGGCAAAAGTCGAGGATGCGGCAGATCACATTGGCTTCCAAAACGGACGCTTGACGCCTGCAAGCATTTATAGTCGAGAAGCAGCAGTCATTTGCTGCTTTGCACTGGGTTTTATGTCAGTTTGTTGCTCGGGTACTGTAAATATTCTCTGCGCTGAGTACTTACCTCTTCTACCACGGTTCGCTTCTCCACGAGAGGTGAAGCCAAAGAGGTGCCAATTAGGACGGCGGAGGTAATACCGGCAATAAGAGAAAATTGCATGTTGAACGTTGAGTTAAAGATTGATCTGGTTGGGTTGTAGAGTAGTGTATGAGAAACTTTGTAAATACAGCGATGAAGTGTGGTTGGTGTGGTGAGCGATCTGAAAGACGTCGGTGTCGTTTCTTTTATACATCTCTCGCGGACAACGCATTATCACCATTGCACGTCTGATCTGTTGAATTCTTCCGAGCTCTTTGAATTCATCTCCAAGCATATGTCTGAACTACTATATTCCTTGCTGCATTTCATCACTGAATCCCAGGCTTAGCCTTTTACAGACAACATCATACACTGCTTGTCAGTCTACAACAAGAATTGCTTGGATCCAAAAACCTTTTCCAATCCTTTAATGCCATAGGGTCTATCAATCCAAGCATTTTCTATCTTCATGCCATTCAAAGTGACGATCTTTTTCGTAGTTGCGATTAGCTCGAGCATTCCCCGCCTCGTATTAAGCAGCGAGGTTCTTCTATACGAGGAGAAATCCTCCTGGGCCTTGCTTGAAAAGGCTATTTCAGTGCTTCGAATAGATTACCTTGCTCGGATATGAAAATTCTGTATAGTTTGATGCTTTAAACCAAGGCACTAGCAGCCAATCTAGCGTATCTACCCTTCCTGGCGAGTTGATACATTGTAGCCAAGCAACTGTTTTCAGAATGTAGCTGAATAAAGTTTATATGCTGTAGCCAAGCGACCATTTTCAGATCATGGCTGTACAATAACCGCTACTAGAAGGATCGGTATGAGCTAAAGTCATGTTTCGACTATATGAGCTCGTTCAAGCTAGTTTGCTCTTCGATGGCATAGTTCACGAGGTGGCCAAGATCCACACGATCTAATGCCAAGCGTTTGAGATCGGCAGCGAGTATGACTCCAACTTAAACACTAATTCTCTGGTGTAATTCTGATGGGACGAAGCTTTGTGTTTCCACCACTGTGGTGAGGCTATGGTATGGTCTGTACAGAGATAACCTTAAATTTTCACTCCTCGCTAATCGCCCCAGAAAGTCAGAGCTCAACGAACCGGACCCTCTTGGGGTTCAGCCGAGGTCTTTTACCCCGAACGATCAATGAACACCTTATTGCGAAGTGATATGCAGCTATCTACAATCATTGCTACTTTATTTACAGAGATATTACAACTCTTGACTTCAACTCCCGTTTAGGGAGACAACCGAAAAGGCATGTTAAATCAAAATAGAGAACGTAACTCAGTTCTTCTCTACATTCTGTTGACAAGAATCTGATGTCGTTTCACTTCATGGCTAAGTGGGTTTTCCAAGACCCTTGTGTAGAGCGTCTGGTAGTTCAGATCAATGCGATCGGCCCCGTCAGATACAGCTCGCATGGCCAGTCAGGAACTGGGCACGCTGAAACGCCGTCGATCGATGGGACGATCCTTCGACAATCATAGCTACCGCCGCACCGACCGCACAACAGACTGTCCCAAAGACCTCGGGAGTGTCCGATTTGCTCCAATGCGTTCGCTTGCTCAGCTTAACCTTTGAATCCTTCGGTAGTGTTGCCGGCGGACTGTATCGACTTTGGAATCATGGTTGAGATATGCCGATGTGCATTTCACAGCCACTCTAGCCTGGGCATTTGCTCCTTCTTACCTGTAGCCTGTATTGCAGTAGAGGCAAGAGGTGGCCAAGTTCTGTTCGGTCCAGGAGGAATATAAATACAAGACTGCATCTCTCTTCAGTCTCTTCAATCTCTTCAATCTCTTCAATCTCTTCAATCTCTTCAATCTCACTTTTACCGCTACCTTCATCTCAAAAGCCCTCTGCTCCCAAAGTCCTACAGCACAGTGTCAAAATGAAATTTACCCAATCTCTCGTTATCCTCGCTCTTGCTGCGAACGCGTATGCAGCTGTAAGCCCTGACCTTTTCTGCCCTACCTACTTCAGCACCCAGCTCCCTCCCTCATTCTCATCCAGCAGATTATCAACATAATGGTCAAGACTTACATGAAAACAGTGCCGAATCGGCCTTACGAGTGTTGATCCCAACTGCTGCTGGGGAGGCGACCAAGGCTCGGATGCCTGCAGTCGTCAGCAAGGCGGGACAGGCTGCAGTCTAGGAGCAGAGTCTGGAAACTTCTGCGTGAACCTCGGTATCCCGAACTCCAAATGCGTGAGTACTCCTTCAATATGTCAATTCTAGGGTCATCCAGTCCTCATGCTAACCCGAAAAATTCTCCAGAACGCCGACTGCTGTGATACTAGAACCGGCTTGGGTAAGCCTTGCCCCAAGGGCAAGAACCGTTGTGATCCGGAATCCGGATGCCCACCTGGACAGGCTTGAAAGCCGCTAGGCGAATGGGTGTGGCCCTAATTCTATCTCAATCAAGGCTATTGATCTTTTGGATTGTCTGTGGTGAAGATGAGGTGTAGCGAGGGCAACCATATGAAAGCGAACATTCTCTGCTTTCGACAATTTGTCCGCCTTACGCTAAGCGGCGTTCTCGATTGTTTGCGATATTTAGCTGATTGTTGTAAATATACTGTTATGCTTTGGTATTCTTATCAATTTGACTGTCTAGGGTGCGGGAGTTCAACTCTACTCGATTTATGCCTTTGAATGTGTTCTATTCAAGCTTAAGTAGTGCAGTATCCGTGCATCATATCATTGACTTGATAACGCCGATCTTATACATCCCATGCCTATATGCGATTGGGTTTTTGGATTTAAGGATATCTTACACCTGGATATTCCATATCATAGATACAATGTCCAAAGAGGCTGAAAAAAAAAAGTAGTTTCAATCTTTCATTTATTATTTTGGATGGGAAATTCTGTAAATGACCCAAACAAGGCCTGGTCAGACCTGGGACGTTTTTTTTTCTTATCAGCTTTCAGTCCTTCACATAGGTCAATTCTATCTGACTGCAAGCCGCACCAGTGTATTTGGCTTAGTAATAAGCCAGAGAATGTTGATAAAGGTCCGGAGCCGATATGAGCATGCCATCTAGACTGACGCCTTCCCGCAAGATTGCCCCGCTGATAGCTGCTTCGAAGGGACCAAAAGACCAAAAGGGTCCCGGGCCTCAGAATACTCATTAGCAAAAGCCTCGCCTTGTGGAGTGACCTTCTTCTGCTAATTTCGGTGATCTCTCGATGATGAATGTGGATGTGAAACCAAGCCCACTTGATCACGTGAGAAAAGAGCCTAGATGAGGGACTCTCTCTGATCCAGACACTTGACAATCTCTCTGAACATCTCCCTACATTCTTCAAATCGAATCATCTCCTCCGCCTCTTCCCAACTACACCATCTCGCACCGGCGACCTCCTTCTCCTGCAATGTCAGCTCCCTCTCCGCCTCCTCGCCTTTCACCACCGCCACAAAATACCGCACGACTTTGCCCGCCGTGCGGGATGGGGTGACATAAGTCTCACGAAAATTCTCTTCCCTGAGTATCAAGTCATCTAGGGAGAGTTGCAGGCCCGTTTCCTCGCGGAGTTCACGTATGGCGGTCTCCTCAAGCGATGCGTCAGATGCTTCGGCGTGCCCTTTGGGGAAACACCAGAAGGGTGGGTGTGTTGGAGGCCCGGCGATGGTCTTTTGCTGGATGAGTAGGACTTGACTGGTGGTACGTGTGGGCCAGGTTACTTTTGTAGCCTTGTTAATGCTCGGGTTGTAGCGGATGGCAACGACTCCGTAGGAGCGGTCGCCGATAGGTGACTGCGAAGCCATCTATTGTCTTGAGTGTCGTACTTATAGCACCGTTGGTCCTACTTGCTCGGTCTGAATCCGTGAATGTGAATCTTTTTTTTTTGCAGGCTGGCAGTTAGATGTGCTCAGGCGAGGCTGAATTAGATGGGAAAAGATGAGTAACTCTTGAGATGTTTGGATGTCGTTAAAACCGCAGTGCGCTAGTCCATGTTAGTCTATGGTTCAACAACGAGCATATCCATGGTACCTTAAGATTCAAAACCGAGATCAGCAGCTCAGATACATATCTTGATCCTTTGAAAAGCTGTGCTAATACAACAGTTGGAATACACCTTTCACTCATTCGACAATGGCATCGAGGGCAGCAACGAAACGAAACGAAACGAGGCGAGCCGAGAATCCAGCGTAGGCGTTGTCAAACAATCTCACACGGGAAGAGAGCACCTTACTCCATATCAATAACATGATCTCCAAAGTAGTTTAGATTTCAAGATCCCTCCTATACCCAGCACTAGGAGTCTTATCAAATTCATAACAGGCAACCTCAGGCACGGGAGGCGCAGAACCAGCACTGCTCGAACTTCCGACCATTTTATAGCTCGTTCCAATGATCTGTCGTATCAGAGGAAGACATAAGTATATGTTTCCGACGAGCATGGCCGTACTAGCTTCGCGGACATACCACAGAACCCAGAGGTAATTCGGTGATGTAAATGCGAAGTACTTGGTAAGGCTTGCGCAAATCACCTGTAATAGTGACGGTTAGACAAATAGCTTGTATTTATTGATGATTTGATTTAGGACACAAAGAAACACAGATTGGCCTGGAGATACTTACTACGAATATACCAAGGGAGAAAAGAGAGCAGATTATGAGCTTCCTATACAGGTGTAAGCAAAAGCCGAAGTAAATCTATTGGCAGCGTTAAAGAATACTTTTGCCATTCCATTTGTGAGGTAGCCATCAGTGACATTGGAATAAACATGATAAGCAGATCTGATGACACGTTGAAACTGAGCTGGAAGATGTTGTATTTCGCCCAAGTTAAACACTGAACTATTTCCTGGTTAGTGTTCTGATGTATAAATGGACAGTCATACTGACTATTACTGGGCTCCTCAACAAAATATTCAAGAAATGGATGGCAGAACCCTGCATAAAGGCAGACCATTACAGCCACATAACCGATGGCACAGTAGACAGCAGTCCCTTGGACAACTTTGTTGAGTGTTCGGAGTTGCCTATTTTTTTTCAAATCAGAGGTGTCAAGATCTAGAGAGAATACGGCCTACGTGAGACGATGGTACGTGATAAGAAAACTTGCTTTGATGCCCCAGAGAGTCGTCAACATAGCAGTCTCCGCGGTGAGATTCCAGATTCCTAGGCTCTTTGCTTCTTTCGTCCGAAATACGACATCTGTAGATGCGACAATAGTATCCTCGATCTGCGCGAAAGTGTTCACGGCAACAATGACTATGATATATGTGCCCTTGAAATGATTAGTGTCTTGCATGATACGTGCAGTTATTGGTAGGGGAAGTACCGTCAAAAGAATCATTAACCAATCGTCAGACTGAAATCTCTTCCATGATCGTCGTATCAGGTATTGTGAAAGGCTAGGATTGACTTAAAATCAGAAGACTGTTGAACGACTGGTTGTGAAACGCCTTACAATCTCGAGAAGACAATTATTATAACGACCGAATTCCAAATATATGATTCCACCGCCAAATGACGCCTACTAAAGGGCAACGTCATCCTATGTGGTTGTCGGCTAACGCCAATAAAATTCCAAGAGGTCTCCTACAGCTCATATTCGCATGCCAAGAATAACGGGACTGTCAGAACTTAAGTACCTGAGTGTAGACTGAGTTCTCGGTAGGTAACCGCCGCAGCAGGAGATGGTCATACATGAATAAGGAATAGCTCACGATAAGCTTCCTGTCCTTGACTTCATGTAGTTCCGAAGCTACTCGGCCGCAAACAGACGTCACGAGAAGTTTTTGCATCCGGATCAGATCTCTAGAAATCTTGGCTGCTGTAGCCGACGTGGAAAGATAGTGAAGTCAAAGCAAGATTCGATCAAACTCGAAGGTACCTTGATTTTCTAGGATCAGTACTTTGATTATGATACTTCTGAATATATAAACTGCCAAAGGTTTGTCTAGTGGCAGAGACAAAGCATAAATCCCCCGTCATCATAATGTTTGCCATTGATAGCAACTGCAAGACTGAAAGACACTCGCACAACTCAAAGCTCTCATATTTCCAGAATGATCTCCAGTAATCTATCGATTATGCAAAGCACCCGAAATCTTGGCTGTTGAATCATGTTCTCGCAGAGTTCAAAAACGTCCGCATGCGGTTGTTTTGCCACCACGATTGTCTGGAATGATGCGTCATTCATGGAACTGCCCCTGAGATTCCTAGGATTGTCCCGGCTACGGAAAGGCCGAGGAATTGAGCATCGTCTATGGTATGGTAATGTAAGATATGTTCCACACTTCCTCATATATTCGAGAACATGTGGGCGAAGTCGAACCATGCAGCACGTGATAGAACTCAATCCGAGGACAGTTGGGCTGTCTAATTAGTATATCTTTAGGGTTTAAGTGTAGCTATAATAGCATTAATCTTATTATTGAACCTTTCTCCCCTTTGCCTATATTCTCCCCAAACATCAATTGTGTAAATTCATATTGCATAAACAACTCTTGAGATCCTGATGTCTCGAGGCCCCAAGCTGGACTTTATACATATCACTCAATTCACTTCTGAGAACCTAGTCTGACAAAGCTGGGGAGAAATACTCGTGCCTAGACACTTCAATATTCTCTTTTTATTTACACATCGAGACTCTATTTCATTGATCGGGGGTTGCGCTTAGGAGCCGAACACAGCTTCGACTTTTGAACCAGCTCTACTTCTCCAAAGACAGTAGCAGTTAATGGCGCCTTTAGTCTGCCATGCATATGTCGCTGCGAACCTACCTGAATGACTCTGATGTTGGTAAGGATTTTAGTTCGACCGCCTGTCAGGGGAAGAAATAGGTGCCCGATATTGGCACACGCCACACCACCTAGAACACTACCTAATTAGCATTCAATATATGGTCATCTGCCCCTTCGCCCTTCTGCAGTCATGTAATATTTTTCGGATAGCTATCATACATCTTCTGAACTCCTTCCTGATCCATTTTGTCAAATGTCTGGTAGAACCTAGCTAAACTAGTCTTTCTGACCCACGTGCCAATTCCGGCCATTTATTCCTCCCCCTGAGTGACCGTGTACATAGCTGAGTTTTGAGTACTGATACTCCAGGATTAAGGCACCTCAATCTCACCTCTGTGAAAATCATCATACTCAAGTGTCGGGGAAGAGATGTAGATGATAATGGCTAAGAATTCCATACTCAAGCGAGAACAGAGAAAAAGAATCGGCAATCTTGAACTCGCAGCATATGATCATCGAGAAGAGACCACTCGGCAGATGAAAACCAAGACCGAGCATTTGATGCTTATCTAGGCACAAAAGAAAAAAATTAAGAAGCTCGAGTCTGAAGGTCATGGCTTCCATCAGGAGATTGCCCGTCTGAGATCAGAAGTTGGCCCCTAGGATTGTCTGGTCGAAATGCTGGACAGCACAATCGCAGAAACGAAGGAAAATGCAGCTGTCAAGCGTCGGCTTGAAAGAAAGTCAAGGTGAAGACTTCGGGCCCGCACCAAGACACGCAACAAATCCGCGTAATGAGACTTTACTCAGCAGTACGCAGTAGGTGAGGAGAAGTCCAGAATGGAGTCAGAGTTGAATGTTCTACGCTCTCAGATTCAGGCTCGGTTGACAGTAGATCAGGCAATTACAGAAAATACAAGAGCGGAACGAACCTTCAGAAAAGAGTGCCTGAGATTTGTGCGCCGAATTCCAAAAAGTACATCGTGAGCAGCCATTCAGTGAGGAATTGCTTCCTTTATTGGAAGATATTGAGATGCTAGAAGGGCAGCGGGAGGCAAAATGGCTTGCATTTGTTGGCATATTAGACAGTTGCAGTGAGCGTGAGATCACAGAAACGAGATATAATCGGTTGGCCAAGGGCAGAAAGATGTGATATGCTGCGCTTTCGAGCTCTTAGATGTCGAAGATACAATGATCTCATCGGCGTTAGTCGATATTCAAAGCAAGGCGGATGGAGGAGCCCGAAGTATGGATCAACTGTAAATGAGTAGGAAAAGAGAAGCTGGCATCATGAAGATCTGCACTTTATCTTGGGATGATAGGCTTCAGGTACAGCGACAGTAGTAGGAATAGAGCAATTGCATGACCAAACGCATGAACCCATGGGCCACCAAGTCCAGAACTGAGCGACACTTGGCCAGCCCAGATCTTGCCTACTGCTCTCACAAGAGGCGCGACATGATAGATCCCCAAGGCACCGGACACTCTTTGGGTGGTCCCATCAGAAGGACGGCATATCATGGCCAAGGCCACGAGATTTGACGAGAGCAGCAACACAGCATATTGGCGGACCACGGCCTCAGCTTGCGGTACTGATTCTGACAGTCCCAACTGTTGGCCCGGGTTAAAGAAGAAGTTGAGCGCTGCTGGAGTCTCGAGGAAAAGGTGTAGATAAAAAGGAAGCATGGACCTGGAGCTGAGGGGCTGGGATCGAGCCATGATGGACGCGGCACGTGATTTGCGTATCGGCGGGATTTTGCGGATTTTGAGAATAGAGGAGGTGGTTGGTGCAGTCAGGATATATTAGTCCAGTTCTTCTAGGTATCAAGCACTGCATTAGAGAAGCTGGCAGCTGCTAGGGCTATAAGAGGTGTTCTCACCAGTGACCTGGCCTGCCCAAAGCTCATCCGCCGCCTTAAGTGGATGTAACAATTCCCAATGGATCTCCAATTTCAATAATGTGCGCCTGAAATCAACGTGTCCGGGCCCAAAGATGTTCGTATCGGGTCGAATCGAAAGGTGGCGGGGCAATAATGGCACGATTAGTAGGTATAGCATACAGATATCGTGGATGTTCGTGGTGAGCTGGTGACCAGTAGTGGGGCAGCAGGCGAAGGAGCAGACGGGCACGAACCGAATAGAGGCAATGCTCTTCTTACTGTACCGTGGAGCGACCCAGACACCAATGATGTCGTGTGGTATACGAATGGAGTGGTTCCTGGAGAATGGACAGGGAAGCTGCATGCCGCCGTAGCGCGTCGAGCTCTGAGTGGCACAGCAGGGAATGACAAGCAAGTGCAATGGCTGTGGATCGCCCAAAGCGAGAACGGCAGGGGAGCTGCCAGGGCCAGAGATAACCGGACAGCACCCATCGTGTATCAGGAATGTGCAGCCTGCAGCCTGCACTTAGCGACGGGCGGTTTTGTTGAGGAGCGTCGAGGTCGTAAATAGTCATGAAGTAATGCATCCTACCAGCAGCATGTATGGGAGACATGCCATTGTGTGTTCTCTCGTCCCTCCCATGGTAATCATCCCTCCTCGATTCATTTCCTGGTGCCTGCTCCATTCCGCCCCGTCTCGGCTTCGCGAGCTTCCCTTAAGCTTAAACCTCACCACTTTTTATGGGGTCGTGTGCAACTTGTTGTCTCTCACAGCCCCTTCCACAGCCCCGGCTCCTAAACAGGTATCGATACGCCCTGCAGGAACCAACGACCTCGGCATCTCATCTCAAACGCCTTCCAGACGATCAAGCTCTTAAACTGCCCCTGTCCCCTACAGCCCTTCGCCATCCATTGTACATCTACACCTTCAGATCTGAGCTACGAAGCTACCCCACGTCATACATCACCCCAACAACAACAACATCACAACCACCGTCCATTGATTGCTACATATAGCTGGTAAGCAAGGTCGATATCATCATGCGGGCAGAAGGAGCACAAAATGCTACCGCCAACCACTTCGGAGACCTCAATCTCTCAATCCTTGGATTGGGAGTTGAATATCCTCCTTACCAGCTCGACCCCTCATCACTGGACGAGATAGCCAAAAGGCACTATCCAGACTCACCAGCGTAAGTGCACCCTGTGGAACAGCCGTCCACCGATGTGCATTCATGGCTAATACGAGTCGACTCCAGAATGAACAAAGTCCGCGCAATCAACCAATTCACAGGAATTGACGCGCGAAGTTCAATCGGCCCCGTCGACCATCCTATAGCGAACATGGACCGAGCCCCGACCATAGATGAGCTTTGCAAAATCTTTATGAAGGATGGCGTACCCCTTGCCGTCACGGCTGCACGAAAGGCTCTGCACGAAGCACAGCTCGCGGTGCAGGACATCACCCACGTTGTGTCGACAACGTGTACGAACAGCGCAAATCCGGGATTCGATCACTATGTCTGCAAACAGTTGGGCATAACACAACCGGTGGAGAAGGTACTGCTACATGGAATTGGCTGCAGTGGCGGCCTAGCAAGTCTGCGCACCGCAGCAAATTTGGCTCTTGGAAGTAGTTTTCGCGGGAAGCCAGCCAGGGTTCTTGTGGTAGCGTTGGAAATTAGTAGTGTAATGGTGAGGAGCGAGCTGGATAGTATCGACGAATTGCAGCAGACGAGGATCGGGGTCACGCTGTTTAGTGATTGTGCTAGTGCGGCGGTGCTGAGTAATGGTATCGGGGAGACGACGGCGGAAGCGGTATATGATTTGCTTGGTTGGGACCATAGGATGATTGAAAATACGGAAGATGACCTAGGATTTGACGTCCACCCGTCAGGTACGTTTTCCTCACATGACTTGTCCGCAACCCTGAATTTAGTCCTAACTGTCCCACAGGTTGGAAAGTCGTCCTTTCACCTCGCGTTCCCAAACTCGCGTCCTCGGTTGTGGAACCTACCTTCAATGACCTCCTCGCCTCTTTACCCTCATTGCCTTCAACTTACAAAGCGGCGTCTGACTTTGACTGGGCCCTGCATCCAGGCGGTGCCACAATCCTTTCCGGAGTAGAACGCACCATGAGCATAACTCCTGAACACATGCGGGCGTCTTATTCAACATACATCAACCACGGCAACTCAAGCTCAGCAACGATCTTCAGCGTGCTTGATCTCCTGCGTACGCCCGACATGGACGAACTGGCACCGGAGAAAAAAGTAAAGGATTTTGTCGTTGGGTGTGCGTTTGGACCGGGGATCGCCATCGAGATGTGCATGCTGAAGCGGAATCTGAATCATGTCAGACGGACCCTAGTCACAAGTGGAGTGGTGACGCCGCCGGAGACGGATAGTGAGGGCGATAGCACCAGGAGTGATGGAGCTTCGACCCCCGAGCTCGTTGATCCCGAGATGGAGATTAAGGCTGGGAAGGAGGTGGAGCAGCAAGGGGATAGTCTTGTTGAAGCCCTGAATGGCGTTGACCTTGATTGAGGGAAGGATGAATGATTGGGTGTTCTCGAATTTCTGCAACTCTGAGCAGGCTCAGCTCAGCTGCGTCGTACTTTGATCTCTAGACGCTGTGGCATGAATTGACAATAAACAGTGGAAGCGATATATTCTACTACGGCGTTTCGAGGAAGGGGGAAATGGATGATTGGGACAGGCATGATATAATGTGATGGGCTGGAGCTGACTCTGTAGGGAGGCTTGTAAGAACGATGGGTACGAAGCAATGACATAAATCCTAGATAGATCTCTGAAGAACCAAGAGTCATTATATAGCTGGATGCAAAAGAAGGATGTCACCTACAAGGCACAGCTTCGAAATTATTACCCGTGGACTGCTACGTTTCAGGACATGACATTTGGTATCTAGATACTACTACAAGCACCTCACAGCTCCCAAGGCGAAACAAAATACGCCAGTTCTTTTGTATCGTGAGAGGAAAGAAGCACAAGAGGGAACGCCTTCTGGGTGAATTACGAGATCTCTTTTCGGTTTCCTTCTTCTTAGACCAACCAGCATTGCCGGTAGTGTATCAAGTAGCAAAAAAGCAAATCATCAGCGCCAATATCACCACCCATCCATCCCTACTGAAGTATCATCATGCAAAGAGATATGACATGCTATGAGGGTTAAGCTTCCTTAATCGTCGAGAGCAGATCT
Source organism: Coleophoma crateriformis (assembly GCA_003369635.1). Taxonomy (NCBI): domain Eukaryota; kingdom Fungi; phylum Ascomycota; class Leotiomycetes; order Helotiales; family Dermateaceae; genus Coleophoma; species Coleophoma crateriformis. Next base: position 676,280 of record PDLN01000005.1, read on the forward strand.
GACATGTATAGATTCTGGGCTTGAGTTAGCTCACGCAAGATTGGTAGATGATAGAAGAAGGGCTTACTAAGCTCTTGTTGTGAGCAAATATCTCGAAGAGTTGCTTCTCTACAGGCTTGAAAAGTTGGTCTACCAAAGAGACCTTCTCATCGCTCTTCATAGCAACCTCTTCTGCCTCCGTCTTTGGAAGATTGCGGGCCAGGTTGCGAAGGACGAGCACAGCGCTAAGAGGAATCCCAGCAGCGTCGTTCCGCTCGTCGACTGCAGTGTTCTGGAACAAGAACGTCTGTCGAGGTGCTGGGATGATGTAGGATGGCCTGATTCTCTTGGCTGGTGGAGGCCCGTAAGAATCCACTGCTTCTTTCTTCTGCGGCAAGTGAACTTTGATATGGCTAGCAATTTGTGACAGCTTAGCCGCTGATGTTTCACGATATCTCTGACACTTTCCCCACAAACACATATAGTCCTGATTGTGGTTCTGAAATTTGCCATCATCGAGTTGTGGGGCGTGAAGGTGGTCTTTCAGAATGTGGTTGTACATTTGTTCTGCTGTCATGAAGAATTCTCCGCACTCAATCGTACTCGAGGGATAGTTTCTCCATAAACATTTGCTGTACTCCTCCCCACTTAAATCAACAGGTACATGCCGGAAACGAATGCCTTTGATAATGAACTTCTGTACTGGGCCAGCTTGGACCTGTGCGGTGGCTTTGTCTGCGAAAGTGGTACTAACACCCTTGATAAACTCTGCTGCTGGCAAAAGTGCTGCTCGTCCTTGCTCATGGACTGGCTGAGTAAATCTTTGTTGGTAGGCTTGCCAGAGCGCAATTTGTGTGATAGACTCGTCCTTGTCTTCTTCACAAAGGCAACGAAGCCATTTCGAACTTCTTTCGGGCTCCTCAAGCCGGAGTAACTGTGTAAGAAGGTCTTTTGGAACAGGAGCAGGCTCTGCAGGTGCTGGCTTCTTCCAGTCTCGGCCAAGCGGGAGTTCTTTCTCTGTTGTTCGAGCTCCATACAGCAGCAGTCGAGTCAACTGATTGACTAAAGACTCAACTTGAAGCTCGGATATCATGAAATCCACATTGTCGACGACCGCAGTGTACTGATAGAGGAAGTCTAGACATGCGTGGACAAGGTCTTCGTCATAAAGTAAAGTCCAATCGATGATATTTTGTACAGCTGCTGCTGGAACGCCTCGCAAGCTATTGCTTTCTTCAAGATTCATCGATATTCTGCTAATGGCACGGAGTGCCGTCAAAATTGCTCCTCGATCAGGAGACTGTATCTGATTGAGTAAAGAACGATACAACGGATCGTTCACCTCAAAGGACATATACTTGGTGAGCTGCTCTGCAATGTCTAATGCGTAATGCTTGAGCTCAACAGTCATGTCAAGCTTTGGCAAGTTGAGCGCAATAGTGAGAAAATCTCGAAGCGGGTAAAGCTCAGAAACGTATTGAGCATTTTCTTCAAGCATGACCATATTTCGCAAAGTAAGACCAGCCTCGTTTATCTGTAGCAGTCGGTCTTGAAAGTCTGCAGCCTGCAAATTGTCATCAACTTCCTGCTGAGACAGCTTCGAAATTCTCTGCAAAATATCAGATGTACCGCTTAAGCCATCAATAGTCTGGTCTCCATCCGTGTCATCTTCCATGTAGGATATTTTCCATTCGACATCATAAAAAAGAGAGCTGACTTCCAGAAGTTTATCGAGCAATGCTTCTGCTAGTCCAGGGAAAGACTCGAAGCGATACTTGTCACCACGTTCCATAGAAATTTTGACCAGATGGTGTAAGGCGTAATCTTGCTCCGCAGGAATATTCGATCTCAAGGCTAGCAAACAACGGATATATATATTAGGGCCATCAAAACCATCTAATAAGGTTAGCTTATTGCATCATCTGGTGATTTGACTACCTACTTCCAGGTAACATCATGCCCTTCGTCGCGCCATATTTGGTACCTGCTCCAACTTCTTTCTGAGCCTCATGTCGACGTGCAAATTCCACTGGATTATTTCCGGGCGTTACAACAGGACGAAGTGGAAGGGGTATCTGCTGGCGTGGCTCGTAGTTAGAGACAGCTGCAGACATGTTCTCTGGATGTGACGAGGGGTTATATGAGGTTGAAGCACCCCTCGGAGGCTGATGGGATGGGGTATGTATTGAATGTGCATTGTGGGAAGGTGCGGAGGTATGGTGTTGCTGTGGTGTACGCCGAGCAGGGAGGGTATCTGGTTGGAACAGAACCCGTTGGGGAGGAGCTTGTCGCAATCCTCTGGTTGCTCGGCCACCAGAAGTTGGAGCATCTTCGCTTGCATTACGATCCCGGACAGGTGTTCCATCATCGCCAGATGCGTCCGAGGGATCGTTTCCGAGTCCACCCGTATCTCTTCGACCTCGTGTATAGTTCTCCAAAGTCCTCGTCAACAACCCTGAGCCTTTCGCGGTTGTGTCCTCCAAAATCTCCCGAGGGGGTGGCTCTTTGCCATGGATTGTTGAGATCTCATATGCTGCAAGGTATTTATAGTAGGCGGTTTTCAGACTGAACGCCAGTGCAGGTAGATTGTTTGCGCCTAGACTGAATTCTTGTCCCAGCTTCCTCCATGCGAGTTTCTCGTCGCTCACTTTGTCATATCCGCCACGATCTACAACAATGTTGAAAAGATGTAAGAGATCCACAAGTCTGCTTCCGACCTTGGGCTGAGGGTCGAAGTACGTTCCACGCTTCTCATGATAGGCTGTAAGTTTTGCGATGAAGTCGTGGTATTCTGGCGTCGCATTGATCGACGACTCTGATTCGCGCGGAGGGGGCGCCATTATGTTGATGGCTTTATCGCATATGCCATGTGCCGACAACTCAATGGATCGTGGTTGCAGCTGCCAGACAGCGACAACTGGGTTGAAATTATTCGATGGCGTCGGCGAAGGTCGTGAGACGCGATTCTTCAGCCCTGCGTGTTGGCGACAGAGAGAACTACACGGCGTAACATTTATCCGCCCGCGGCGCAAACATTCACCTCATACAACTTCATCCTGCATAGGTTGCTCTAGAAGACGAAGTGTTGTTTGTGACGATGTTTTCCCAAATACATTGTCACAGGTAATTAGTATACCTCTGTTTGATGATTCAACTTTGGGCAACGCAGGATCGTGTTGATTTGGTGTCTTTAAAAGTCTAGTTTAGCTAGAGCGATCATCTGCTTGGGGAAGCAAGTTCAGCAATCTAGTAAGGCAGAATCTCTTTTTCTGCTCGTTACTTTATCAAGGCTTCGAGCCTACTGGGGATCCTCCAAGACTTCTGAGTCGTAGACATGACGAGTTGGGCCATGCGCAGGTTATTGTCCTTTTCGAAGTCAAAGGTCACGCTCTGTTTCATATTGCAAGCTTGTTCACACAATGTGGAATAATTGGTCAATAAACAACGATGATATTTTGGTTTTTGTAATCTATGCAGCACGCTACTGGTGTTTTTGACAGCCGAAAATGTTGCTCAAACAAGGAGGCCTTGAAGAATCGGGAAGCAGTCTCCTCTCCCATAAAAAGTTCTTTCAAAGCCAGTCCTGTGATGATTGTTCAGTGGCGGTTCAAGGCAGTAGTTTAAGAAGGCTATCCTTACCTAGCTGTGGTATCATATAGGCGACAGACCAGATGCTGTAACCACCTGCAACACCAACTCGCTTGGGTGTTCATTCTCCATTTTCACCTTGCAATGTTGAAGAATCTCATTTGCTCTTTGATTGCAAATAAAATCACTTTGGCAGATAGGAATGACAGTGTCTACAATCTGCCGAGGTCTTGCGCTTGGCTGCTGCGGGCTTTGGAAGACTGTGAGTCTTGCAAGCTTCTCAGCAGGTCGTTCGCAGCTTATACATGGCTTCGTGTTGTTGACCACGAATGCTTTGTACATTTCACCGTATTCTGCCCGGCGGCTAGTACATATCTCTGTCACGGTCTCCTTGTCTTTTGGATCGGACACGATTCTGTCGTTGCATCTGACCATGAATGAGATTCGTCCACGATCTCCACGCTCGGCAAGTTTGATGAGATAGAACACGGGGTAAAGCTGTTGCTCGTGCTGCTGAGGGGTGGTGGCTTGTGCTGGAACTGCCGTCTCCTTGTGGTTCCGACAATATCCACCAGGGATACTGCCTTTGGAGCTATGGCTTGGAGAAATGTCAGAATTTTCCATACAAGCTAAGGACATGCTATTCCTACCAGGGACCCATTTTCCAATCATGAATTTAAAGGTGTTTGTATTGGATGGGATTTATCTTTGTTGATTGCGGAGCAAGGTGTCGAGCTGAAGACCTCGAGCAGCAGCACTACCCTAGTTATTGAACTTCCCACCTACCTGATCCTCAGCAAGGAAAGTGCGAGTTGGCAGGTTTGGAAGGGTGACCTAGGTTCCTGAGCTAGCTTCCAGGACATGTTCTTACCTGCCTGTACACTGTAAACCATTCTTTCCCCATGCCAGATGGTTCAAATCGGCATCGGTCTTACCCTTCTGGCCGGTCGTTTCAGCTTCCACGCCTTCACACAGATGCCATGGGCCTGGTGCTTGTCTTATTCTGCCTAGCTCGAATTCAAGCGAGATCCTTGGAGGTTCTCAGTCATCAATCGTGCCTTCCATTCTCTTCTACTTCTGTCACCTTATGTTCCTTCGTTTTTGAAATCCATCCATTATCCTCTCTGCCATATTCCCTCGACCAGTGATACGTTCTATCAGCTTCTACGTGTTAGATTCGAGATATTATCCCGCTCTCATTGATAAACCACATACTAGACCACTGCCCTTTGACTAGTACGTCCCAATGTGGTCGCAGGTCTCTTCCCAAATTCAAGTCAGGCCGACCTTAAGTTTCAAATTTGACAAGATTTCTCATCACCAAGGCATTCGTGGTCTTCAGAACTTCAAATGGGAGCATTTGGGTCCGCGAGGCGATTATACTTTCATTATGCAAAACATACGAGTCAGAGATAATCATGGCAACTTTACTGCCCGCTACAACATGATTATTAATATTGGCAATGATGTATTCGTGAGGAACCTCTAGCTAGGACCTTTTTTACCTGTACTAATACAACACCTAGGAGTGTCAAGATCTCCAAGACCTTGAGCTGTTAATATTGCAACACGATCCAAGCACATCCAATCACAGCCCTGTACAGGTTGTCCACCATGAATGCTCACTGGCGTTACGTTATTACAAGGGCGTAAACCTTGTAAGTAGCTGATCTTTCAGTCTGCTAGTGTAAAAAATGGCTCTCTAAACAACTAGGAACGTCGCATACAACTGAGATTTTACGATGTGTCCGAGGTCAACAGAATACTCCAAGTGCTCGAAACTCTCCACTTGCCTATTGAGCAAGGAATGAAGACAAACCAGAAAACAACATCGGCACCTACAAGTACACTTGCCACATATCAGCTTGCTACACAGGAAGCTCGAATCACGATTCCGCCCCGCCCAACCTCTACAGCCAACAGATCAACCCTACTCATGAAGCAAGATTATAAACCAGGTACAGAATTTGGAATTCTTGGGGTTGCCGAAACGCGTCCATCCTCGGTGCCTTCGTACCAAAGAGCGAGTGGAAAGCCGGCGGGTTCTTTCCAGGCTCTGAGACCTCATTCTAGTTCCTCATCAGCAACCATGCGGACTTGTTCATCTCGTACGCCACTTCCTAGCCCGCTGCCTTCATATTTAAGTAAGCCTCTTCAAGACCTGTATTTATCACAGCTGCAGCATACAGTGAGCGCAGTTCCTACGTATCATCTGAGTAACACTGTTACAACTCAGCAGCAATCGCGTCACGACAACCTCTCATCTGTTTCATCGGGCGAACACAGCAAAGATGGAATACAACCGATCACGTTTCCCCCATCTTTTACAGCACGCTCAGATATGCTAGAGCTCGGTAAATCAGGTTTAGACCTCAAAACCCAGTCAGATATTCCAGAGATGCGCTGTTTTCATACCAACCAATTCGACATCGGTGTTCCTCAAAGACCTTCGTCACTCCCATCTAATGCAAAGAGCCGCCAAGACGGTATCCAAAACTCATGGATCCCTCCTAGACGAGTTCTCCCATTCCCTAAACCGAGAGAGAAATCCATGGTGAACCCCAAAAGCATCTCTGATACTTTTCCTCTGCCCCAGACGACATCACCGAGCAAGTCGGAAGCCAGAGTTAGGAACTCCAAATACGTCGCTGCCCATGAACCTCCGGCGGTCAGCACAAATGATGTAGCTGTTCAGGCTAACCCGGAAGAGTTCAGACCACCCGCAACAATCTCGCAGAATAATCGTATAATTCACGATTCGGTTTCTCCACTTGCTGGGAAAAGTGCTACAGCCTCCAATCCTCAACTACCTGCCTCGGGCCTCCAGACCAAATCTACAAGGATCAAGAAGAGGTCGCCAGAATCTGCTGCGATATTATCCACTGCTAACGTGAAACGCTCGAAGCATGTGGACAAATGTACACAGACGCAAACACTTTCTGGTCGAGATCATACTTCAGGAGTACCTATAGAAAAGTTCTTTAGCTACACAGACGCAGGTTCATCAAATAGACCTCTTGCAGTTTCGCCCTTGCCCAAGCTCTTCGATGGTATTGATAATTTTATAACGAGATACAAGACCCGCCCTGCCCCAAAGGATTTTTCAACAACACCAAGGTATTCTGAGCTGGACAAGGACTTGCGACATGACATGCTTAACGATTTTATCTGTGAAAATCTCGAGAATGAGAATTTCCTGGCATTATGTGAGGATACAGAACAGGCTTGGAGGAAGCTAGGCCTTGATCTCTAAGTTGCCGTATAGCTTCGCGAGCACATGCTCGAGATGTCTCAAGTCCATCTGCCAGTATAATTGTTACATGACTTGAATAAACTCTTCATTTACTCACAGGCTTAGCTAATCCCCTTCACCTAGATGCCATTTTATCAATGTAGCTCATATAACACTGGCTTAGCTTGACTTTGGCAATAATTGGTGTATATTACTGTGAGGTTAAATAGAGATAGCAGTACTGAATTCATATGTTGTAGCTAGCCACTGGGAGTGGGCCTTAAGTCACCAGTCAAGGATACGTACAGTGCTGGACATAAACCGAAAGTAACCTTCACTGTTAGAAACATCTAGTAACACGTTAGTGAGTAGGCCGCTTCCTTAGTGTTCATTACTAGCTTGGTTTTGGAGTGTATTTCCAAAGAAACTGGCTATCGTGCCAATGATTGCTACTCAGCTTATATAGAATCTAAGGATCTCGACTGAGTTTGTAGCTTTAAAGATCAATTGGGCAGGACGTACGGTACTTATATTCCTCTGCTTAGTTCCTCTTTCCTCATTCACTGTTGCATCTTCCAAACCCCGGCTAATATTCTCGTTAGTCTCAAAAGCTCTAGATTGAAACGCTCTAGAGTACTCTTTCATAGCTTCATGCTGGTCTTATCGGTTCAGTAAAGCTGTAGAGAAATCAACGCGACTCTCTCCAGCTACCCGCCTCAACGACAAGCATTGCACAATCGAATTCATATATCACCATAACGCTCCAGCGCCTTTATTTTCTGCTTCCAATTCTTGTTGCCCAGTGTAAGTGTCGTTATTTATTCTTTCATGTATTTCCGCTGTTCCTTTGATTTGAAAAAAAAAGAGGCAGAGCTCAGTATCGCTTAGTAGCGATACTGCGCAGTACCGGGATATAGTGCAATTTCTATGCAAAAGGCCTGCATAGAGAAAGAGCATACAGATCCGCCATATCCAACTCCAATTCCTTCTCCGCTGCCAGGTCTGAGAGATATGTCTAAAGCATGTCAAAGATCTGGTAGAGCTCTAGAGGAACAGGGAGTGCCTGGCCTTCGGACGACATCTAGAAACCCCACAATTCTTCGAGATTCATCTGAGAGCCAAAAAGGACAATAGTACCTTTCCCCACCGTCCTCGGTGTTTGCATTCATAGTGAATTTTGGTATTTCAATTCTACATGTTTTCTGAGTATCAAGCGATACGACGACATATGATACAACCATTGCATTCCCGTGTTTGGATAGCTGATTAGACTTTATTGCTCACCATATAGATCTCCATTTAGCATGACGAAGACTACTCCTTGCGCATTATTACCTTGGATCTTCAAGATCTCTACTACAACCCACGAAATACGGACGGTAAAAGTGAAAGTAAAACTGACGACAAGGATACCAAAGCTGCCGACGTCGATAAGTCAGACTTAGTTCAAATTGTAAGCATTACACCACAGCTGTAAGGGCACAAGCTGATCAGTGACGAAGAAGCAAGAGGAGGAAGAAGTCAAACTGGAAGATATCCCGCATTACAAAGGTGTTTCGAAGGACAACACTGATTCAGACCAACGCGCCCGCTCCAACTGGGATAAAGTCACGCTTTCCAAGACAAAACTCCGCATTCGACGGGCCTAGAAAAATGTGGTCCGTCCTCGACCGAACTAAAAAAATCCCCGTTTGGGAGGGTCCGCTTCGTCTGCGAGGTGGCTCGGGCATAGCTGTCACGGAGCCGGTGGAGCTGAACGATGACAGTGGCAGTGACAGTGATTTGGAGGGTTTGTTAGACGATCCCGATATCACGATCTTCTCGGCCAAAACGAACACCGGGCTACTTTTGCATCCCCACGCTGTGACCAGGGGCACTGGAGATGCCACCAACGATAGCGATAGTGACAGCGATCTAGAAGGACTCTTCGACGATAGCAATCTTACTGGAACCAGCGACAAACCAGACAGCAAAGAAAATGCCTTCCGGGCAAGGAAGGGTAGAAATAACCAAATTGGTGATGAAAAACCTGGACTGGCATCTAGATCGACCAGTCGATTTCCTGCAACGCAAATTGGCAAGCTCAACACCGTCATCGAGCACCAACCCCTCCGAGATCTGCGGATGCGGCTGCACAAACTCGACACGGAAGCCAGAGCACAAGATCGGGAGGATGATCCTGATGACCTCAAACAGTCTCCGGTAGCGACGGGGCCAGACTTTTTTACCATGCGGAACCGATTTCGTTCGGGGTTCTTGTCGGCGAGTGCGGGTAAGGGCTGGGTTTTTGTGGGTCGGTTTGATGCTGAAAGATCCGCAATTTCGATTTGAGCATTGCAGGGAAGGGGAAAATTGTGGGCGTGGATCGGCGTGTGACGGGAAGCTGTGTGGAGTTATTATCTTTGTAATGGAGTTGGTGGCAATATGGCTATACAGATTCGGTCCTGGGAGTTCCTCGAAATGGCATGCTACTTACTGGGCGCCTCACAACATAGGCATCTATTCCCAAAACAAGTCTGTATCCTTACCATTTGTCAGCCCAGGGTCCAGCTCAAGGTTCTAGGTATACCAATAGTAAACGAGACATGACACTTACGAGAAAACGATACCAGCTGTGCTGTCAAACAATCTGACTAAAGATTCAACTCCACTCCATCCATAGCCTTGAATCCTTAGAAGAGCAGTACGATGAAGCTGATTTGGTGAGCAAGATGCTTATCTTGACTTAGCGTGCAGGTGGAAAGAGGCGTGGGAGAAGAGGCAGTGTAATAAGCTGATAGGAACTGGCGAGAAGCGACGCAGTCGTTGGCACAGGGTTTACTTTATCCTTGATGTTTACGAAGGAAGTACGTACTATGGGGGGGGGGCGGCTGTCACGTGCAAGGCATGTCAGGAACATGAGATCAAGGAGAGATGGAAAAGATGAGTGATCTTGAAATGAATTCCTCATCTAGAGAATCTGCATTGCAAAATGATCTGTCGGTGTCTTCTACACAAAGGATACAGGAATCCTGTCTACTAAGAGAACGCCTAGCCAGATAACGCCGAGCAATCAAAACTATCCTCCAAAGAAAGCAGAAGTCCAAGTGTTAAGGTATCGCCCGTAACTGTTGACATGAAACACAAACCCCATATGCCCATTAGAAAAAGGTGTGCAAACCTGCGAAAAGAAAAAAGACTCCCCCATTTTCTATCCCGAGGAACCGTGACTGAAGAATTAAGTGAGACGTTTTTCCACTTGCTTACAGCAGTTTGAAAACAACATCTAATAGAGGGTGTATCCTCCATCAATTAGAACGTTGCTGCCAGTCATGAACTTAGAAGCGTCCGAAGCAAGGAAGACAGCAAGACCGTTCAGGTCATCAACGGAACCGAGACGGTGTTGTGGGGTGAGCTCCTTCCAGATCTTCTTCTGCTGGTCAAGAGCAGGGACGTTGTTGAGAGCGGTATCCATGTAACCTGGGGAGATGCAGTTGACGCGGATATTGTACTTGGCCCACTCAGCAGCGAGTGACTTGCCGAACATGACAACACCAGCCTTGGAAGCATTGTAGCAAGATTGCTCTTGTGGATAGTTGACAACGGATCCAGACATGGAAGCGATCAAAACGATGGATCCCTTCTTCTTGTCCTTCATCATCTTGTTACCAATGGCCTGGCAGATCAAAAAAGTTCCAGTCAAGTTGACATCGATAAGGCGGCGGAACTTTTCGCGGTCGTAGGTCTCGAGCGGCATGTTGGAGCTGGGACTTCGTTAGTACGGATTTTGACCTGGTGTATTCGATACTTACTCAGCGATACCGGCGGAGTTGATGAGAACATCTGGGGCACCCCATTGAGCGTACATAGCCTCTACAGCGGAGTCGACGGCCTTCTCGTCACGAACATCAACCTTGTAGAAAGTGACTGGGACACCCGTCAACTTGTGGAGCTCAGCAGCAGCCATGTCTCCATTCTCTTGGCTGACGTCGAAGATGATCAAGTTGGAAGCACCGGCCTCAAGACAGGCGCGTGCCATGTTGTTACCAAGTCCGCGAGCAGCACTGTCAAGAAATGTTAGTAGAAGCGCAAGTTGAATTATCTAGATTCACTGAAACGACGCGTATTGGAGGCAAATGCAATCTCAGCCCTTCCGAGAGATTACTGAGACATGCCAGCATTTCGATCTAGGCAGTTTGAAATCAAGAACGAACTGAGAAAGACTTACCCAGTGACAACAATAGTCTTGCCCATAACACTCATGCTCTTCATAGTTGGGGTCATCGTGTCGTGCACCTTCTTGGTCAAAGGCTCACATGGACCAGATTCAAAAGCACCTGCGACAGGCTCATCCTTGTGCGCAGCGGTGGCTTCATCGACGTTAATGATCTTCTCAATCTTTCCGTCTTTCGTGTACAGGGTGACTGGAACCTCCTTTTCAGAAATGACCTCGTAGTCCTGCTTGGTGCTGTTGGAGACAGATCGAATGGCAGTGAATGCAGGAGAGAAAGCCTTTGGCTGGTTGAAAGCGCGAACTGAGACGCGGCTGGCCGATCTGGCGCCTCGGAAAACAGATCGTGCAGCAGACATGATAGATGTTTGTAGTGATGAGGGTAAAAACAGTTTTGTGTTTGTAGGGTTTGAGGATTACTGGCTAGACAAGGCCGTAATCTGACGGTTTGTGTAGGGAGAGATGATTTGTTGTGATTGTGGTAGAAAATGAGGAAGGAATTGTCTTCTCTATTTTGTATGCAATTCGGACTTGGAAAGCCGAGCTTGGACCGGGCAGAACTTCTCCAATCTTCTTCCTAACAACGATGATATCACTGAAGTGGAGACCTCGAGTTCAGGTGTTCCACTGTATAGGCTTCGTGGATCGAGTCCGCTTTTCGAGTCTGGAATTACTGGGCGTCTATACAAATATGCTAACGATAATGTTAGAAGCTCGCCTCAACCATAATCAGCGCTCCATAGCAACCAACCTGAAAGTCTATCGTTTTGACAACAACACAGAGATAACGAGGCGGCAATGCAATGCTGGGCGACGAGACAGGATAGCGTACAGAGAGTCGATACGAAACAACGATGTCGAGGAAAGATATTAAGAGATGTAGTCGAAATCCAGCTCTTGGTGTTCCGTCTACTCTAGCAGGTCTTTCTGGTAACGCAAAGCAAGTCTAAGTGGCAACAGAAAAAAGGAGATGCAAAGCTAATTCTTGGGACGTCGAAGCCACAGGAGATAGGCCGAATTTATGGGAAAGGAGATCGGCGACTCGAGGGTTGGTCTGACGAAAGCTTTGTCAGAATGGCCACGCGAGACAGCGGTTGTATTTCTGGTAGGGCTGAGGGGGCGGTGGAAATGGGAGCTGAAAAACAAGAAAGATGAGGGAGGAGGCCGCTTGGAGTCAAGAGGACGACTTTTATATGGAATTCTTGGACTGACAATGACTCGGGGGTGCACAAAAAGTGGTATGGTAGGAGCACAGCTGGGGCTTCCATCACCTTTTCAAGAAAATATCGGAGACTCGCCATTGTCCCAAACGCCTCCAAGCTTATCAGCAGGGTAGCACCGGGGGGCAACAGGGGCGCGCCAGGGTAGCTCCAGTGTGGCTTCAGGGAGTCCGTGCAGCGCGCATAGTCTGGCCCACCCTAAACTGTGGATCGCCCACTAGGCGCAGGGCCCATTCCCTGCCTAACGGGATTGCGGGATACTGCTGTAGGCTCTCTGGCTGCCCTCGGAAACCAGGATGGAGGAGCCGGGAGGCCAGCGGACTGGGTTGCTCGTCAATGCTCCAGGCAGGGCCTTCGCAGATGGCCGAGCATGCGGTGTAGCTTTTTGCATCCTCCGGCCTTCACGTCGTGGGGGTAAGAGACATACAGATGGCCGTGTCGCACATTGTTGCAGCAACGTCGACACTTCCATGCCCCTAACGGCCACGTCCACAACATCACTGTGCTGGACTGCACTGCATTGCGGTGTACTGCACAAATGCTCCCTCCTCTCGTGTTCTCGCCAGGAGGCGGTGTACCTGACTGCGACTAAAGGCCAGCTCTTCTCGTGCCGGTCGTACAGCACCACGCCCAGTCCCCCTAGAACGTGCTGGGCTGGTCAGCAACATTGCCCATTGCTAATAACAGCTTCACCAGGAGATATGTGATCAGCTGGACCATCTCAAATCTCCGGCCCCCTGGACCTGTCAATATTGCTGCCAGAAAGGGGAACAGAACAGGGAGAGAAGCGAGCGTCTGCTCTCGGATAGTCTTGTCCGCAAAACGTGGCCGGCTGCGCAACAATGCGTCTTTGCGTGGCACCCAGCTTGTCTGACAGAGATTTGTGCACGATCGAACATTCATGATTGGATTAGGCGGACCACGCCGCATGCCAGATTGAGTAGCCCAAGTGAGGAAGTCCGTGGCTTGCTGGGAACGGGGACAAGGCGAGAAGCAAAGTCCAAGGAACCGAAACCAGCGGGAGCTTGTGGAGATGATCTAGAGTCATACTGCTTAGCAGGAAGATCGCCGACGCGACATCAAACCTGAGATGGTGCAACCAAGGTGGCAAATCTCCAGTCGAGAAGCAGAGGGGAAGGTTGCACCAAGCGACGCTTGCGGACAGCCGTCTCCATTCCATCTGAACATGAAAGAGGGATCTCGTGGCTGGCGTGGCTAGTTTCATTGCCCTCCCGCAGCGACCGAAGATCTACCAAGGGTCCAACTGAAGGTCGATCACACCAAGCGACCGGCGGTGAGAACGGCCACTTCATCTCGACGGGGGCAAGACGTTTCACAGACATGCACACAGACGATGCGAGAAACGGCAGCAACGGCAAAAAACCAGACTGCAATGATCCGTCATCTGATGCAGCAGGAAAAGTGTAAGCTGCGGTGTCGTATTGCGGGAATATTGATTTTTACTTTTGATATCAAACACGATCGGTCATGAGGCTCAGAGGTTAATTTTGGACGCAGAAGCGAGAGTCTCATCTCCCTAGCCGGACAAGACGGACAGCCAACCAAGCTGGCTTCTAGAAGGAAAAAGTGAAAAAGACCTTCGTTACTGCGTACCGGTAGAGTGGCAGCCGCATCGCCTTTGCTGGGCATGGGCTGGGCATGGGGGTGACAAGGCCCACGCTGCACCTCCCTTGCCGATGGCCAAAAATATCCCGGGTGACTGAGAAGAGATTCATCACTCAAGGGATACGTCTTCTGACTCGCCATCTTCAACTTGAAATTTTCTGATATGTTGTATCATTTCTCTCTATTTTGCTCTCCCTCCTCGACATCAAGGCAACTTTCAAGACTGCGAGCAGCATGCAGAATTTTCACCTACAGAATTCGCTCATCGGCAAAGCTTATTCGCGGCATTTGCACTAATCATGGCCGGAGATAATCCTGCCCGGGGACGCCGCCAAGAGCTACTCGCTGGCGTATAGCTCATGCCTAGAAGCATTGGTACGACTATAACTTTCCGGTATAGCACCTCTTTGTGTTTCTAGCGAGCAATTTTGCATACAGGTTGATGCTTTCTGGCTGGCCGAGATAACAAATTTCAGAGGGGACAGACTGAAAGAAAGCCTGGCCGAGGGTCCCGACCGATCATCAGCTTGGGATGCTCGCTTACAAGTATTGAATCTGACCATTATGGCCAGCAGGATCTAAAAACGAAAGACCAATTCGATATGTTTTGCTGTGCAGAATCCTATCTGTTTCCGGTGCACATGCGTATCGTCAATTTAGGTTCGTTTTAAGACAGGCAGAGTTGCAATCATTTGGAAGCACTTCATGCTGTCTACGGAGGTACCCCAGGAAATGGGGTACGCCGTTCAGTACAAGGGCCTGAGGGGCGATGCCGATAGCGGAGATTGTCAAATGAAGCCTCCAATACTATGTCAGACAAGCTGATAAAGTCTTGGTCACTTTGACTCTGTCACAGCTCCAAGTTGTTACGTACTCTGGCATTTTTGCTTTTTCTTGTTGTACTTCCAGAGTGGTCCTGTGACCCTGGGAAATAATCAACATTCTTTGGCAAAGGCTGCTATTGAATAGATTTTCCAACTTCCCAATGTGTCACCTAGTTTTCGCGAGGTGTTTTCAAAACACAAACACTTTAGCAGTAAGTCACTTCATTAGCCTGAAAAAACGGCCAGAACGGAGGCTAGTAGAGAGGTACTGTAAAATAGACTAACAACCAAGAAGGACACAGTAACGAAGACCAGAAAAGAACCATACGTGGGCCAAAAAAACCCATTCCTGACAATTCGCGTTGTTAACAAGGCTAGAACATCTTTACCATATCTACTTTGAGCTAGTGCGCTAAGTAACAGAATCTACTCCATATCAGATGTGATATGTTTAACGATGAGTATTCCAGATGCACGTTCGTATAACTAGCTACAGTGTTCACTCGGGTTGAGTAAAACATCCTTAGCTGAAATAGTGGAGCATATACCGTTCAGTATACTTGACTTCCTATTTCAAACTTTTGGCTTGTATCCTCCAACTTCAGCCCTAACCTCGCCTTGCAAAGCTATGCCTGTCTATCACTTGCATCCAGAGGTTTATTCTTGCTTCACCTCCTAACCTCAGCTTTCACTCCCTCATGCCATGTACCAATGCATACTGCCAAGTGAGCTGCCGGAATCTTGGAATCTTGAGGTGCATGCAGTAAGGAGTGGTGCTCGTTACTGCCTACACCATGGATACACTACACGCTCTTCCTTGCGCTGCGCAACGGAAGCTGCTTGATAATATTATAGAGCTGAGAATTAATTGATAGAATAGACTTTTCGTAGCCTGCGTCCAATTTCATGTGTACTACCTTACTCCTCCGGTCATCTGTCTGACTGAAGGCCAAGCTCCTCTTGAATGAATTCTTTGCGCATGTGGTATACGCCATTGTCTTGTTCATAATAGTCGAAGCCGCTGGCTGCAGTGTACAAGGCATAGAACTTCTCAAGCACTGAACTATTCTGCAGTATTGGTTTCTGTTACAAAATCCTCCATCGCGCAGATGGCCACAGAGCAGGCAGGGGGGGGGGACTTGAGGTAATTTCAGCCCTTTAAACCGTTGCAACTTGCTGCAGTCAATTTTCAAGAACTGAGAGGCATGTCTTGATGTGAGGTACACAACAGAAGCCAGGAACAAGTATCAGATACGTGCATAGGATTTGGATATAGATGATCTGGGCAACAAGGCTCGAGATTCGGTTATACTACCTACGCAGTCTTGTGGCACAAATGTGTCCCTTATTTGAGACTTTTGCACCGCATGCACGCTATAGGAAGAGAACGAAGGGTACCTAAGACCCAAGCCGTTAACTTCAACAGCGATCTAATCAAGTGTTAAGAGACAGAAGAAAAAGAAAAAGAGTTGCAATTGATTTATTGTGTTTATGTACCTCTCAGTTCATCTCCAAGTATTTGCAGTTCGTTGCTACGTCTCTCGTCTCTCATGGTTACACCGTTCAGTTATACATCCTCATCTACCATTGCTAAAACTCCTCAACACCTCAAGACAAATCCTCTCAAGCCTTGCTCTCAGGCTTGTTCGCGCTGTCATCCACAACTTTGTCCTCCGGACTGAACTTCATACTGACACTGTTGACACAATGTCTCTCATCTGTGGGTGTAGGATATCCCTCCCCCTTAAACACGTGTCCCAGATGACCTCCGCAATTTGAGCAGACAATCTCTATCCGTTCCATACCAAGGGTGCTATCGACATGTCTGGTCACTGCGCCAGGGATGTTGTCAAAGTATGCAGGCCATCCGCAGCCGGACTTGAATTTGTGTGACGCCTTATAGAGAGGAGCGTCGCAGCCGGCGCAGGTATATACGCCACTATCGGGCATATGCTTATCGTATTTGCCTACGTAGGGAGCTTCGGTACCTTGGTTGCGGAGGACTCGGAATTGCTCTGCAAGGGAACGTTAGTAGTGTGCTATGATGGTGGGGTTATGGAGGGGCATTGTCATGGACTGACCTTTTGAAAGGACGGCTTGCCACTCATCCTCACTCTTTTGAACTGGGTATGACATCTTGGGTGCGGAGCTGTTGGAACTGAATAGGCTCGAAAGGAAAGGGATCATGGGCATTGACCTCAAAACAGTATTTCGGCTGACGGGTTGAAGTGATCGGTAACTGACTGTTGCCCGTGTGCTGAAATTGCTTAAAGTGTAGAATGTACGGACCACAGTTGGGAAAGTAGGAAAGCGCATGAAGCCTTTAATAGCAGGATCAATGGAGATAGGGCTGTGTTGCTCGAGCGTGAATACAGAATGTTTGGAATTGGAATCATCGGCAGTATTCCAAATAAGTAAGGTCTACGCCACACAAGGCTGATGCGGTCATCGACACACCAGTTCTAAAGCGGCGATCTCCACTGCGACTTCACACATTCACGGACCCCTGGTCTTAGAAGGGTGGATTGAGGACAGACAGCGTGTGTGGAATCAGTCCTCCGAACAGCTCAACCCAGCCTTGCGCTGTCGTATCTTCTTGCTGTCATCTACATTAATTACACACACAACCATGTCGCGCAGAGCTCCCGACCCAGCTGCGGAGCGCGCAGCTCGCAATACCCAGACTCTCAAGAGCCTCGTCAAGTTGGAGGGGAACAAGACATGTGCGGACTGCAAGAGGAACAAACGTGAGCGACGTAGATTGACATGGCACATATTGACATAGCTAATCATCTTTTTGACAGATCCCCGATGGGCCAGCTGGAATCTCGGTATCTTTATCTGTATCAGATGCTCCGGCATACATCGAGGAATGGGAACACATATCAGCAGAGTCAAATCAGTAGACTTGGATGCGTGGACAGATGAGCAACTACAAAGTGTGTTAAAATGGGGAAATGCAAGAGCCAACAAGTACTGGGAGGCAAAGCTGGCGCCAGGACATGTCCCTTCGGAGGGGAAGATTGAGAACTTTATCAGGACGAAGTACGAGTCAAAGCGATGGGTTATGGAGGGTCCAATTCCAGACCCATCTACCCTTGATGTGGAAGGGGACGATGATATTCCCTTGAATCTTGTCAAGGAGAAGCAGAACATTGAACGTTCTGCTTCGCTGAAAGCCGCAGGACCGGCAGGAGCCTCGCAAATTAGAAGAGCCCCCCAACAGGACCTTTTCGGAGACGATTCCGCGCCACCTCGACCCAGTACAACTACACCAGTGGCCAGAGTTGCACCGAAAGCTGAACCTGCACCCCCAAAACAAAGCAAACCAGCAGATTCTCTACTTGGCCTCGACTTCTTCGGCACTGACGCCCCAGCTCCAGCCCGCCCAGCCAGTGCTGCACCAACACCAGGAGCACAATCAAGACCAGATCTGAAGCAGTCCATTCTCTCCCTCTATGCCTCTGCCCCTCGGCCGCAACCTCAACAGCAAATATCCCACGCGTCATCTGGATCATTCGGTGGCATGCAATCACCCACTTTAACACAACAGCCGTCATCTCAGTCTGGGTTTGGAAAAATGAACGATGCTTTTGGTGGGCTGAGTTTCTCAAACGCTAGCTCTCCACCCGCCCAACCAAAACCGTCTGCATTCTCAAGTCTTGGAAATCTTAGCAGTCCTCGATCATCTGTTTCTTCTCCACCCCTCAGCGGTGGCAGTTTCTTCGATGCCAAACCTGCCGCGAATATTACTCCAACACCACCACAGCCAACTCGAGGATTTAGTTCGTCTAGCGGGTTTGGAGATTTTGATGCGGCACCTGGTATATCACCCATGGTGACTACGACAGCCAGTTCAGGTCTTGGCGACCTTTTCGATTTCACTACCCCAGCAGCAGCGGCTCCCGCAGCGCCAAAACAAACAATTGCTTCTCCTACTATCCAACAATCATCGGTATTCAATCTATCATCCCCACAGGCCCCACAGCAGGCCGCGCCACAACCCGCTGCTGTTGAATCGGCTGGCTGGGGTTCGAATAGCGATGCCTGGGGCTCAAACAACGCTTGGAGCACACCTGCACAAAAGAGCCCCGTGAACCAACCCCTTCCACCTGCGCAGGCATCAGCTGGAGACTTCGGATGGGGTTCTACTTCTGGCTCACTAGCCAACCAAAGTATTGTGCCTGGCGGAGGTGGCGGATTCAATGCCGCAGGTGCTGCACCAAAAGTTAGTGCTGATGAGGATTTTGGAGGTTGGAGCAGTGCTGCACCTGTTACACCCGCAGCCAATGCATCCTCCACTACAAAACCGGTGGCGACAGGCTTTGCTACGAATGACGATCTCTTCTCTAATGTTTGGCAGTAAGTGAGCAGGAAGACAGAGAAGGGATGGTCTTTAGAGGTGACGAATTGGATGCACATGAAAAGTAAATAGACAACCATGTTCTTACGCACGGAGTACTTTCTGTAACAATCAATTGCTCCAAAAGATCCACATGTTCAAACTATATATTGAGCAAGTAGCCCAAACTGGACCTTTATGACGCTAGTTGCTGTACACATAATTTCGCCCATCCGTAACGCCTCTGCTATGCTGCGCGTGTGTCGTGCGTCCTATATCATCTCCAATCCATGAAATACATTTCACCCAGGTATGAGCACAGTACGCCAGAGCTTCCACAACTCCTTTCTTCCCAGCCCCTGAATAAACCATCCATCTCAACCCCTAGAAAATCCGTAGCAGCAGGCCCCAGAGAATCCATAGCCCTATCGCGCCCGCTGAGATGATGCCGGCCAGCTTCAGGATAGCGACCTTGTTCCCCGAGGCTGCCATTCTACCTAGCCGTCCTGCGGATCCCTTCAAGCTCGCTGACATGCTCGAGAACGTATCGGACTGGATTATATTAGCCAGGCACCCGGCATACAACTACCTGCCATTACGTACCGTGTTGTCAATGACATCCTGCGACCGGGCATTGTCATAGATATCTATCGTTACTCCGCGCAGAGCTGTGACTTTGGAGGATAACTCTGCCAGCCGGTTGTTGTTTTGGCGCTCGCGCTCGTATGCGTCTGACATGGCTGCAAAGTATGTGTGGTCTTTGGGAGTAGTATGGTGAGGCAGACAAGTTGGAAGGTAATGGTCGCCGCGGACTCCGCAACGACGGAAGCAGGTGATGCTACGAAGGGTTGTTTCGAGTTGGAAGTCTTTGTTCGGAGACTGCCCTGAGCGTCTCGATTGGGACTTTCTCCTGTAAAGTGGCAATACTTCTAGATCGCTGGGCGTCGCAAGGCAGTGAAATGCGGTAGCGCCGGAGAAGCTGTGTATTGGATAGTGCAAGAAATGCCTAAATGTTACAAGATCTTTAATGTTCGTATGAGTCGGGCATTGGTGTTGTATCCGCGGTGGTTGCGCGGCCGTGGCTCAGCCACTCTTAAGTGGCTTGAATCATAATCGGTCGGCACGTTCGTCGTCATACGTAGACTTGCCGGTGAAATGTCATCGAGGCTCTCACCACATCCCTAACTTCTTACATTGATTTTGTCGCAGAAATCCTGCTCCTCAGCAAACGCCCTTCTTTCAATCTCTGGGTTTTCTGCATTACCTTCCCTTCAATATCTGCCTGCTGCGACTACTTTGGTAAAGCTGCGCGACCGCCTTCGCGACCTGAGAGCCAGGGACTATTACCCCACCAACCCATCGAGCGCAAAGTCGGCGCATCTACAACTAAGCATCTTTACTCTTCTCTTCTCCGCGACATTTTCAGCATGCCTTTAGGAATCCATAACCCCCTTCCAAGCTCCGTTGCCTGTAAGCCGCACTTTTCTGCAACCTCTGGAGGCCGGCCACTGCTTCGGTTGTGGCACAGCAATGCATTACTGACACGATGTAGCGGAGTGCAAAAAGTGTGGAAAGATTCTAGCCTCCTTTGTTGATCCACGACAAGCCTTCGGCCCTGATAAGATTATTCCTCCACAGATTCTTGCAAACGCAAAGGTACGTTGCTGTCTCTTCTTGGCGCGAGTTCGATGTTGGGCGTCGAGGAACCGGCTGCGCGGTAAGGGGATACTAAAATCATGCAGGGACTTGCAATTCTCACCGTAATCAAAGCCGGATTTCTCGGATCAGGACGATATGGCAATGGAGTTGTTGTGGCTCGTTTGGCAGACGGTTCTTGGAGTGCGCCTTCAGCTATAGGAACTGGTGGAGCTGGATTTGGTGGTCAGATCGGCTTTGAACTTACCGACTTTGTCTTCATTCTCAACGACGCGGCAGCTGTGCGCACATTCTCTCAAGCTGGAAGTCTTACACTGGGCGGAAACGTGTCGATAGCAGCAGGGCCGATAGGACGTAATGCGGAAGCTGCCGGAGCCGCGAGTACTAGAGGTGTGGCTGGCATCTTTGCGTACTCAAAGACAAAGGGGTTGTTCGCTGGTGTCAGCTTGGAAGGCAGTGCAATCATCGAACGAAGAGATGCAAACGAGAAGCTCTACGGCCAGCGATTCACGGCTCGCCAACTTCTGGAGGGAGCAGTCCGACCTCCCCCAGCTGCAGCACCGCTTATGAACGTCTTGAACTCAAGAGTTTTTGCTGGAGTACGGGCTGGCGATGATGCCATGTACAATGACATCCCAGTCTACGATGATCGGCATGATGATGTGGTATGGGAAGGAAAGCGAGGCAGTGGTATGGGAGAAGGCGTTCGAAGAGACCGTACAGGGAGCGTGAATGAAACACCGAGAGGCAATCCCTCCGACTACGTGTACAGCGACAAGCCGAAGCGTGCCTCAACCTGGGCAGATGACATTTATGATCGGCCAACAGGAGCTGGACGTACCAGGACTGCCACTGGGTTCGATGATGAGTATGTCTATTCGGATAATGCCTCTAGGTCAAGCAATGGCCCCGGCCCAGGTCGGCCTGCAGCAGCCAAGCCGATATTCCAAAGTAAGACTGGCAGCTTGAGAGACAACCAGGCTGTGGCCCTCTTCACTTTTGACGCCGACCAACCTGGCGATTTGGGCTTTAAGAAGGGAGAAATTATTACTGTCACGAAGAAGACTGACAGTACTAATGACTGGTGGTATGTGTGCGATTTTCCACAACTGTCCTATTTACTGACTCTTGAAACAGGACTGGAATCATTGGCACCAGAACAGGAATCTTCCCCAGTAACTACGTCGAGATGAAAAAATAGAATGACGGACGAAGTGAGGGCAGCAAGGCCGAGACAGGAAAAGCGTCGCAGAACATTCCATCAACCTCCCACCGAATTTGTACACATTCAATTCCAATGCTTTTTAGCAGCCTTTGTTTTCTTTTCGAACTAAAATTCTTTCTTTCCGCACTCTTATACCTGCTAGGCGTCTAGTTCAGGCATTGTTATTGATGCTAAGCCTTCGTATCTGGCTTTTCCTGGCGTATATATATGGCTTGCGTTTTAAGCCTTTTTGACAGCGGTCCTCTTTATAATCAAAACTCTTTCAAATGGTTAATGGCTTAGCCAAGAATGAATTTCGATATCGAACCTGTGCAGGCAATTTGACTTCGCGCATCTCTTATGCCATATAGTCTGAGTGAACGAATTTTGCGTTGGTGCCGTAAAGAGAATAAGCGACCAAGATTAAGGAGTCTTTGAATCACAACTGCTTGCCTCATGAGACACGACTTCATGTTCGCTGTAAACTGAGGTTTTCTTTTTCTAGTCAATTTCACATCCATCTCAGTAACAGCAAACTTTGGATAAAATGCTACTTTGGCACATTATATACACGGGAAAGTCGAATTAGTCTTCCGTGTGGAGTCGGTCTGCTTAGAGTACATTCACAGTGCTTGGAATATGATACTAGGGCGCTTGCTTTGAGATTGTCCTACTCCCTGTGGAGAACATTCATGCATGCGTGGCTCATCCATCCATTTTCTCCCATTTACACTCTCAGCACGGTTCTTCTCTTCCATGTGAATGAGAGTTTCTCGTTCTTCTTTCACTCGCCTTAGCGAGCAGAAACAACGGCTGAGTTGGTACTTACCAGACAAGCTCTTTCCTTGACAATAATGAAAGGTACCTTCCTAATCCCTCAGAATGACCAGAGCTGTTGTTATCAACCTATCGTCCTCTTCCTCTTCCTTTTCCTTTTTCGCCACTCCTCACGAATCATTACCTCAACCGCCCAAATATTGCTCCAATAGTTATATCGCCATCGACATCACTTAAAGCATCATTCACCATCCGCCCACCACCTTTGGGGGCCAACATATTATTAGCACACTCTCATTTTCAGGACTCCTTATCGACATGGCTGACCAGCTGCTTCCTTACTATATTCGATCTCCTGCTCTTAGCAACGCTACCAACAGCTCGATACAGAAGACTCCGCCGGGTATGGTAGCAAATCCGAGGCGACTCTCGGGTAACACCGACGCGGAACCGCCTGAGATCGACCTCAATGACTGCACTTCCCTTTCGTCGATGCAATGCAGTCCTCCCAGCCTCCTGGACGAGACAACGTTCCTGGCTGTTGAGAACGAGCGACCAGAGACTGACTTGCATGCATATTCTCAAGGACAGGCTCTCTATAAGGCCTCCGAGTCCTCTTCAATAGAAACCAATCCATCTTGGCTATCCCATACACCAAGGCAGTCTCCGGTTGCGGTCTTGCATGGTGGAGCTGAAATTAGCCCCAGCAGACCTAGTCGTGCCTCCAATTCCTCGATAGAGACAAATCCGCTTAGCTTGGCCGATACACCTAGATTGCTTCTGAATGACGGTGTCCCTAAAGGAGACTTGGGGGGATCTTCTGCTGTAATAATAGACCATCCGGATGATAGGGCAGAGCGTAGCTCAGACGACCTGGAGCACTTTCCCAACTTCAGTGGACATGTCGCTACCGATCTCGCCGAGGGCCACGAAAAGTCTGATCGGCGAGATTCTGCTATAGCGCCTCCTCCAGATTCTGGTAATACTTTGCCGACTCCTTTTGCATCTGGGGGGATGTCCCTAGGTTATAGTGCCAGTCTGCATGGTGCAAGTGACCAATACTTGCACAGCGACCGTGGCGATCCTGATTCCCAGGATTCTGGTTCAGGCACACAGCTTTATGGCACTTGTCCCCAGCTAGCCACACATGGCAACCACAATATTCCAGCCACTAGACATGCCGAAGCTCTATCCCGAGAGCTAGGAAAATACTGGTGTTTCCAGCGCGATCAACATGACAAAGTTTGGAGGCATGTAATGTCGGACCGTGTCTTGCCAAAATCCCGCGCGACACCCTTAAAGGTTCAGGCCTGGGTCCTAGCATGGCTATTCATGTGCTACAGCCGACCTGGAGACGGTAATCACTCCCAAGGCATTGATTGTGACCGTATCCGTGTTGTTGCTAGTATTCTGAAAAAAGGGAATAAGTTGCTGCGAACGGAAGAGGACGGCGACCTGAACAGGAGAGTCGAGATTTTGAAGGTCCAAGATCCAAAGCTCAGAGAGGCCCTGGCCACGTCAGTGAGCGAGCATGGCGAGTGGCTCCAAAAGCTGACCTGGAATGGATCGTCAATCCGAGGCCGTCCGGAGTTCTACGAGCTCTACAGAGACATCGAAACAGCGCAGGCTCCGTATTATCTGAAATACATCTCTCGAATGCTCGTTGTAGACATTCTAGACGCAAGAGCCAACCTAGTCAGTCTTTTCCTCAAGTATTGTTGACCACAATGCTGACGAGATCCACCAGGGCACGACGGACAAGTTATTGGCCGTGATTTTCGAGAAGGCCAAGAAGACCCAACGCTTGAATCGCCGTGAATCTCAGAAAAACGAAAATCCGGAGCTTGGTACTTACACGCCTTCTCAGATGAGCCCGGCAGAGCTCTCATAATCCTTGTCTTGCCGACCTCCAAAACTCGAGCTACAGAATGCATGCTCGTAGGAAGCTTTTGTTGTAGCGATTTCACTGTTCTTGTGCTTTTCATTTGTTTCTGTTCGGGATATTTGGGTGGGTGGGCTCAATCATTTTGTACTTCTTGCTCAGCATGCTAGCTTGGTCGTTCGTGTGGGTAATATCTGATCGACTCAGCGCCTTTTGGTTTTTTGATTCTGTTTATATTCTTTGCAAAAGTTTTGTGTCTTTGGCGTTGCATTGTTTATTTGTTTTGTTATATCAACCAAACACTCTGTCTTTAACTCATGTTCTTGGAGCAGCAGAGCATCTCGCTACGAAGAAGGCTGAATTGACGGGTATTTTTTTATTATACCTCGAATAACCCTATTGTACAACTGTTCTGCTACGTTGCCAGGAGGCCATCCTGCCACTATCATGGGAGCAAAAGAGAAAGGAATTGGAAAAAGACGGATAGCCTTGGACTGTACTTTGTTTTGCGAATTGTACTCAAGGTAATAGAGCCTCGTGCTAACAATCTTTTTGGTTTCAAGGTAACTGCTAAGTAATGATTTCAATACCCACCTCCAGAAAGCGAGAATTGATGTAAAGACTTGTGGCATTCCTTTCATGGGCATAGGGGGGCTTACTTCATTAATGCACTACAAGATCCACATCCACATCAGCACTATGGTGAGGAAGCCCACCTTGTCCGCAAGAATTGTTGTGAAATCTCTTGCAGATTTACCACGTGCCGTCCGGTATGGCATACCGGCCTTGTGTTAGATGGTTCTGCTGATACCTTCGCTGAGCATGGCGAGATGTGAACAGAGCCCCTGGGATCTCAACAGGGAGAATCTCGTAAACCTTGTTTCCCTTGTTCCCTGGCCGCTGGGGCACAAAGGGGGTTGGAAGCAGTTGGAAGAGAGAGTGTTCCAACGTCTTTCCAAGCCCAGGTTGCTTTTCTACACCGACTCGGGGGCCGCTTGCAATGAGCGGATGTGGAAAGGATGGGAGTACGAGGAGATAAATGCCCATAGAAGTGGTACTGACTAACGACCTGCTCATGCCATGCTTGCATAATTCCATCTCGAAGAATTGTTCAGCGCAGAGATATCCTCTTAGTACTGAAAGAACCAGGTAAGATCTGTAGTGGTAGGTAGTGCGCTTCCACTTTCTCTCCCCAAAGAGGACGCGCAATGCTGACACAGTCCGGAAGTTGAGAAGATCTGCTTAAGCGTACTAAGCAGAACTTGCCAAATTGCCTGCTGGTTGTATGGGAAACGGAGATAGAAGTCCAACATGCCATAAGACAAGTAATGGACTCGCAAACTTCGCTGTCACCATGGCTTTCGTTATTGCCTGCTTCTCTAAGCGATGCCCAAACAATTCTCTCCGCACTTGAGAGCCACTCATTCTCTCCATTAAAATTTAACCCCCCGAAGGGTGATCACCTGTTACTTTCTTGGCCATCAATAAAGCAGGATTTCCCCTCACATAATCTCGAGCCCCTTTCTTTCTTTTTTGATCGTCAATCGCATACAGCCAGTCAACATCGCTTCGCTACAAAAGAAAACAATAAAACCAAAGAATAGAGTTTTGGAACGGTACGACAGGCCCGTCTCACCGTCAGACCTGCATGTGTACAGCTCTGGCACGGTGGATGGGTGCCTTGCACCTCATCAAATCAGTCTGAAACCGAGGAGAAGATGTGGTTATTGCCCTAGCAATAACCACCATTATGTAACCGATCGGATGGTATTGTTTGTTTTTGTTGTATGGCTCATCGGTACTAAAGATCTCTCAGGGCACGCGATCGGTGACCGAGATTTGTATTATCGCAATGAGCTGCGCACAAAGGAATTCTTTGCATACCAATCTAGAGCAGCAAAACATGGTCGGCAGAGGGGAGTCACGGCATTTGCACATGATCTGGATACGAGATGAGGGGTTTGGCGAAATGACTCGATGAAGATCGGCCTCACGATAAGGGAATAAGGTCGAGTCCGATACGAGCGCACCCAACGAGCGGACAGTAGGTCGATCAGAGGTGCCTGCGAACCTGAGGGCGATAACTTTATAGAAATCTTCGTACGGGTTCGGATGATACCCTGGGACGGCTCCAGCCAACGAAGGAAAGGTTCCTTCATGAAAGATTTTAACTCTGGTACCTGAATCTCACTGCGTTTCCCTGTAAGCAGAGGGAGGAAGGTTTGGCGCCTTAGCTGTCGGGGGGTCGCGGGCTGGGAAAGTAAGGGGGATGCGAGCGTTTGATGCCCCCCATCCCAGAAAAAAAACAAGCGTGATGACGGTTGTAAAAGCCCATCGGGTATCGATGCTGGACTGCAAGGAGCCGTCCCCTCTACGCTTCCCTCGACTCTTTTCGAGTTGCTCTGCTCCCTGCTCTGTGGCAAGGCTCTACTTCGGGAGGGAAGCGCAGAGGGAAGGCAGCATCGAAGGAGGCGCAGGCAGACCATTTTTCCTCAATGCCGGTTGCCAATACGAGCTATGTTGTGATTTGCTTTGCAAGATTGAAATTTCGTATGGTGATGCGCTTCCGAGTGCCAAGACGGCCAGCGATGGCTGAGGCGACGGAGGTATTGATGACTAACGGCCCCTATTAGCAGCGGAAAAGCTTGACCGGAGCGGCCGAGTAAACACCAGGTCGAGCAGCATGGAAGAGCAGAGAACAGAAGAGGCTGAATGACAACAACCGTCGGGAATCCTGCCGAAGCCGTTCATGCCTCTGCGCCGGCCTTCCTGGTCTTACGTGTGCGAGGTTGGCCGTGGATGGATCGGTGGTCCTCGGCTGTTGTGTGCACTCCCAAAATCGCGTGGGTTTGTTTAGGTCGCGTCATAACATCCGCACCATAACACGGGCGTTATTCAGCATTCTTGGCATGGCGGCAGGGGAGACCATACCGTCGAAACCTGTCTAGCTCCCAGCAAAGAGCGATATCTCGCAGGATGGAAATAGACACGAAGGAGAGGCCGAACCGAACATGGAAAACAAGGGAACAAGGGAATTGAGCCGCCCAATGAGCGCGGACCTTCGCTAAGCAGCGTACATGCAGGAACGCCCATTTCAATTTCAAGGAACGCCACGGCTCGACTTTATTTGCACCGGCGGCGGCTGCCATTGGCTGCTTCTGCCTGGGTGGTAAGGACGGTGTCGCTCTCTCCATCTTTTCTTGCGCTTATCCGTATCGCGGTGCATCCACGGCGCCCCTGTCCCTGTGGACGGTACTCTCAGCATCATCTCCATCCCTATCAAAAGAGGATCTCGAGATGTGATATCGCCGACCTAGTGTGGCCAACACGAACAGGAACGGGGAATACGAGGCAGAAGGGAAGGATGCGGGCGTGGCATGGCATGGGCTGGCCGTCGACGGGGCAGCTTCGACATGGACATGGGAGCTGCGCGGGAAGGAAGAGGTGCTCGAGATGACAGGCACGACAGGCCACTCACTCGTCAATGCTTCCCCGAGCGCGACAGGTCAACTGCCAGGTCAACACGCCGGTCGCCAGGGGGCTCTGGTGATCGTCCGCCACTCCCCCAACTAATCTATGCCCGTCGCTGTAGGGCAGGGTAGGTGCAGATGGATGATCGCGCTACCGTCCCAAGTCTCTTTCATTCATATTCTGCGCTCTCCCGCGTCACCTTGACTCCTGCCATCCTTCTTCCTTACATCTTGCCCTTCCACACACCGGTTCTTCATCTACTCCAGTCGACTCACTCGTTTCGTTGACTTTTCCCATCTCTTTGACCTTCTTGCCCACCACTTACTTCGCCGTACCCACCCTCGATTTTCAAGATGCCTTCCTACCGCTTCATCTCCCTCGCCGCCCTCATTGCCGTTGCGCAGGCCATCACCGTCACTTCCCCCACCAAGAACACTCTCTGGAACTCTGACAACGCCAACACCATCACCTGGACCTCCGTCTCCACCGACCCAACCACCGTCGACATCTACCTCGTCCACCAAGCCTCGCAACCCCAGATCAGCGACCTGCTCTTCAGCAATGTTGATATCTCCAAGGGCTCCGTCGACGTCACCGGTCTCCAACTCCCCACCGGAGAGGCGTACCAGATCAACTTCGTCAAGCCTGAGACCACCGCTCAGATCTATGCCCAGTCCGAGCAATTTAACGTAACCGGCACCGCTGCCAGCGCTACCTCTACCTTGGCTGGATACACAGGTCCGACTGCCACTCCTTCCCCCAGCTCCACTTCTTCCACTTCCTCCTCTTCTTCCTCGAGCGCTGTTTCCTCCAGTACCTCGTCGGCGTCGGGTGAGTCTTCAGGAACATCCACGCTGACTTCGTCCTCAGGTACCGCTTCCACGCTCCTGACCACCTCCACCGGCAGCTCCACCACCTCCACCGGAACCATTACCACCACCGACTCCGCTACCGGTGCCAGTACCACTGCCACGGGAACGTCCACCAGCTCATCCTCCGCTACCTCATCTTCCGCCACCGGAAACGCTGCGGCAGCCATGACCGGCTCCGCTAAGGTCGCCGCCATGGTTTTGGGCGCCGTTGCCATGTTCGCATAAATTCATGGATTACGCGATAGGTGCTCGGAAAGGGATTCGTTCAGAGGGGGGATTAGAGCGTCTTGTTCTCAGTCATGACGCGTCTGATGCGTGAAGGGAGAGGCTGTTTCCAATGCTGGTTGCATCACTTGCAACGATTGGGTTGATCTTGGGATGTCATTAGAGGATTCGGAATGGATTTGCAGCTTGTTCATGACTTCGCTTTATCGTCGGCTAGCTTACTCGGGTTAATGACGGAACGGGGGGAAGATGGGCGGGCATATTTGTCCTTAATAGACATTTTCTTCTGTAATATATGCCATAGAAGAATCACGATGGTTTGATGGTGCCTGGATGTTTGACCGGCCAATGCATGTTGTGACGAGTGATGTGTGGGCGGTCGACAAACCCGTTGCCTCGGTTTACAAGGGACGTCCCGACACGTCAAGACAATTCCTCCACAACGTTAACCGCACCTTAATCCGACATCTCTCCATCCACCTGCGCCGCCGTCATGCAGCCCAAAGCAGCTCAGCCCTACCCAGCAATCAGTCTCACCTTAAAAGCTAACTTACATGCCTCCCAACCTTAAACTGCCGTACCGTACCATACCTCGCCAACCCGTTCTTCTCAAGCCGGTCTTCCAACCCGGGGAATTCCAACAGCCACTAAAATGGTCTGCATTCCTCGGAGCTTTTGTTGTCTTCTGGGATTTTTGATTCAAACTTTGTCTCGTCATCTAGCCTCGGCTTTTCCTAGACCGCCACGATGATATTAAGATATACCTCCCCGCAGCTTTACGGGGCTCGCTAGGTAGGCTGGGACGAGTTCGCTTGTTCGATGAAAGGCGCTGGCGCGTAGAGGGGGAGGTAGAGGGGAATGGAGTAGTGGGGTGAAGGGGACGTTTTCTTCTTTGGGGTGTTCTTGGGTTGGGTTGATGAGATGTCTTGTCTAGGGGAGTCTGGATGAGAGGAGGAAGGTGGAGACAAAGAAAGTCCAAGTAGACGAGGAAGCGCGCTTGCTCGCTAAGCAGATGGGGGAACAACCTCGTGGTTGGGCTGCTTGGGGGTTTGCTAGGGAGAGAGAGCGATGATGGGGGAGATGGCTTGGGACGTTGATGGGCTCGGTTGGTGGTTCGATTGTGTTTGAATAAGAGAGGGAGAGGGAGAGGGAGAGAGGGAGAGGGATGGGGAAGATATGCTTAAGCGTTCCCCCCACGAGCCGCGATAGCAAGTTTGGCTGAAAGGAATGCTTGACTTTGTGGAAGCGTCGGTTTGTTGGGGCATGCTGATTATGGGATGGTACTCAGCTGTAACTTCATAGCTACGTTCCTTCATGCTTGGAAGGGGTGGTGTCCATCGGTGCGTGGTGTGATGTGCGTACCAAGAGAATTCTTGGAAACTTGATACGTATGTTCTCCTACTTGGAGGTTGTTCGTCTAACTATGTAGTACCATATAACACGTCATCTCCGCTGCATTGCCATTGCATTGTATTAGGGTATCAACTTAGAAGAGGAAGCAACTCGCGTGCTCGAAACGCTTGCCGCACATTTATTCAACCGTCTCGTCTCCTATTCTATCAAGCACCCAAGCTCGGCTCAAATCGCATCATCTCATTCAGCATCTGCAGACTGAACCCATCTCCTTCGCACAGACTCAAGAGCCACTCGGCATCCATCTGACCCATCTCACCAATCCTGCCCTCCCACCTCGCTTCAGCCGACGTCGTGCTCGCAATTCCATCCTGTCCCGGATAGGAATCCGGCATAGAGGGTAAGCCATCAACCTCGTAACCCTGGTCATAGGCATATGAGTCATTTTGCGGAGTCTCTCCCTGTCCACCCGAAGAGCGGACATAGCTCTCCTGTGCAGACGTGAAATGTGTATGCCCATCTACGGTTGATGCTGGTGTGGGAAGAGATAGTTGACTCTGCTGCGTCTTCTTAGTTGTCATGGTTGGTGAGTGGAGTTTTGGATTTGAGCCTGGTCCTGGCGTGGACGAGGGACCCCGTGCCATAAACTCCATGGTGGCTCCAATCACGGTCTCTAACGCATCTCGATATTTTTTGACGACTGGAGTGCGCTCGGCCATTACGAAAAGCGCCGAGGAACAGGCTCGCAGGTCATTTGAGACCGTGAAGTTCCACAGTGCGGGCGAGAGAAACAGACAATAGCTGAGACAGGTTAGTACTAAGACTGACCAGAAAAGGGATGTACTCACCACATCGTCACCCCCGCAATGAAGACTGAATGCAAGGCAATAAACGAGTGACCATAGGAGTCACGTTGATGCAGCCGCTTGAAGATCTGGCAGATCTGCCCTGAAGCCTGCAGACAAAGCGCAATTCTTTGGTCCGTTGAAGGTAGGATCATCAAAAAAGGCTGAAGAAGTAGTCGAACCGCTTTGTAGTAGTGCATATTCAAATAGTCAGATTCGTAGGGCGTGGAAGGAGGAAGTGCTCGATGCCAGTCCTCGAGTAACCTCAGAGTTGGGCTGATCTTTGAGATCAGGGAGGATATTGGTCGATCGACTCGATAAATGGTTCCTTGGATATGGGATTCGAGGCGCTTCAGCCGAATACACTGTACACCGAGTGTCAAATTCGAGGACGGCCTTGAAGCTTGAAATGTAGGCGAACGAGATACGGCAAGGGTTCGTGCTATGAGACTGTCATCGCGGACAGTATCATCAATCTCCAGTGGCAAGGAAGCATCGATATCTCGGTCGGCAATACTGTATGGGCGGCCAAGAGAGACGGCAATGACTCGTTCTAGGAAATAAACGCTCCAGAATAGTCGTCTCCTAAGCTGTCCTTCGTATGGACTGACATTGCCATTGTTATAATGTGCCTCGCGGTGCAAGCCTAGATCTACACATGTCCTCATGGCAAGCCCAATCATATACCAGATACCCGAGTTGGACGGCGACCGAAGATTATACAAGACCAATAGCGTCATAGCTTCAATATTATTCACTGAATGAGATTCTCTGGCTGCAGATATATACTGCAGAGCCGCCATGAAGAAATTCTCAGGCGGCGTATAGTCGTAGGGTTCGGTGAGCTTCAGCATTGTAGCTCCAATCGCATAGATCATGTACATCTTGAAGGTCCCAAACTGATCCTGAGCACTATTATTCTTCTGGACAAATCGATTGGCATGCCGTTCCAGAATATCCTTGCGATCCAAGAATGGATACCGAAGGTGTAGTCTGGTGAGGTATGCATCCAAGATACGAGCTCCCATATCATCATTTGGCGGTCCAGCGCTGTTCCTCTTCAAGTCAGCCAGACTCAAAGGTCTCCCATTGTGCTGAGCCTCGCTGACCGTGGATGCGAGGGCTTTGTTCCATACGGTTGCTTGCACCATCTGCCCAAGGTTGGTCGCGAGCGAGAAGCCAGATGCCTCTCCAACATAAGCGCCTTCACCACCCAGACTCAAGAAGCCCACGATATCCGCAATATTGCTCTTCCTTCGCTCATCCTCGGAGTCGGTCGGGGACAGAGTAGCATAATGGTCAAGAGAAGGGTCGCGCTTGCGCTTCTCGCCTGGTGGCTCTTTGGTATATGCTGCGAGCTGAGCTTCAAGGAAGGATATCCGTTCAAGAAGAGCCTGATTAGGACCACTGAGACGGATCAGTCAAGCTTCCTTCGCGATTTGGATGGACTCACCTATTGTATTCCTCAATGGCAGAAGGCGGTTGTATGCACTCCTCTTTTGCAGTCGCACAATTGGCACAAACGGGGAAGCCAACACACTTCTGCTTGCGCTGTCGACAACGTTCACACGACTTCCGAGCTCGCTTGGAGGGCCGCGGAGCTTCAGCCTGCCCTTGATCATGGATCTGGACCTGAGTACCTTGACCTTGATCTTGCCCGCCAACACTTGTAGCCATACTGCGTCGCAATGGTCCCACTACTTCGTGGGCATGCGTGACGTTTGGTGCTGAGAATATACCTTGGGTTGCCAGGCGATCATGATGGTGGGAAGAAGTTATGGAGAATATTTCAATAATATGGATGCTGGGGAAGAGAAGGATACCATGAACGAATGATCTAGCAACCGGAGGAGTTCAAAGAGTGGATGGCGCATGGGTAGGGACAGCGGTGCAGTCCTTATCTTTGGCCGTTGTGCATTTCCATTTGCATGCTTATCGTATGGCCGCGGGCAAATCATAGTCCGTCGTCATTCAATGCGCGAGACCGTCACCCGGTCACGAGATCACATCCAGCTACAACTATTGCCCGTCTAGAGATGGCAATTCCAAGATACCTATGTATCTACTCTACCTCTCCCATGTTGCCCATGCTTCCACCAAGCTTCTCGTCCCATAAAAATGCCCTTCTCGGTTACTACGTCCTTGAAGTCTGTGACCAAGTAAACTGTGCACCAAATACTGTCCGAGATGTGTGCGATAAGGTATTCATATCCCGTGAACATTATATGCATATTCTACTTTCTTCTTCCCAAACGCCTTACATGCCCTATTGTAAATGCTACAAGCCTCGTACTGGTTAACCTCAATGATCTTCTCCATATGTGGAACTAAGTATAGCAGCAATCATGATGCACGCCACTTTCGCAATGGATGCTAGCAAATAAATCGGGTTGCAGCCCCCGTCTACTTTGGTGCCCTTGTCCGTTTGTAGAATAACACATACGTGTTGGCCGATTTGATATCTGCGATTGTGGCTTTTGAAAGCCGCGTGTCGTTGAACACCCACCATTCCTTCTTGCCCGTCTTATCCTCGCCATTTTGCGTGACAGCGATGTAATGTCCGGCTGAAAGTGCGTTGCCTATATGATGTATTGTAGCATAACAATGATAGATAAATGGTCCTTTAAACCCATCGTCCAAGTCAGGACTATTCATCTCCTTGGGCTCTGCTGGAATCGTATATGGAGTCATGTCTAAAGGTTGCTGACTCCCAACAGGAAACGTGATTGTAGTCTTGATCTTTGCTAATCCTTCTTGAGAAGCAAATCTGTTAAGCTGAATTACCAGATATTCTGGCAAACGAGCCAACTGCTGTTGAGTTGTTGCTGCCTTTTTGACTTTGCATTGATCACACTTGTAGTCATCGAGGGTCTCTGTTCTGTTGTACTGTCGTTCAAGCGCATCTGTCAGTGACTCTGTCCCTCGAGGGATAATGGCAACGCTGATATTGGTGAAAGGAGAAGATCGCCTTGAGACATAGTGACAGTTCTCGCAACGAGTTGTAGTCAACCACATTCCTTGCATGTGTTCGGTGATCAATGACCCTTCATGGCTCCGGTACTTTTCCCAGTCCTCTCGTGCACAACTTAATGCAGACATCTTGGCTCTTTTCTGTTCCTCGGCTGTGGTCAGATCTCTTGGAAATGCTCGGTTGCGTAATGGATTGAGTTCGTCGCTAAGAATATCGAGGATAAATTCAAGAAATTCGGCAGAGTCCTGTTGGCTAGGGCCTCCGAAGCTTTCAGCCTGGTGTCTCTGGCCTCGCATGCTGTGAAGCCGATAGACATAGTCCTAAAGCCACCGTTAGCTCTGCGAGAGAAATTGAGAAATACAACTAACCCTGAATGTCTTTGGGGTGATATGTGCGTATTGGCCATTCCACAAGTACCGAAAGAGATTGCCCACATTTCGGACCATCAATTGTGGCGGATCAGTGGTTTCTCCTTCCTTCCTTGGAGGCATTTGCGATGGGTATTGATAGTTGACCAGGAAGTTTCTCACGGGTGCTGTCACACTCAAACATTGAATTGCCGCATTCATGTAGCAAGTATTCCCGAAGTTGTGAAGTCCTGTATGGCCAGGTCGAACTTGATGCTCCGAGATGGACTCAATCTTGCCACTCGGTCCACTCTGTGTAGGCAACAATGGACCACCTGTCGAGGCCTTTTCAGAAACTCCACTGAAGCTTTGGCGAGGAAGGGCCGGGGCAGGCCGAGCTGGGGGTGGTGGCATGGTCGAAGCAAGTTCTCGTTGATGGGCATCTTCAGCTTGTTGGAAATGTTGGTTGCTCCGACTCGGGGCAACCATTGATTCCTGCAAAGATACCTCTGGGTACTTGCGGAAGAACTCCTCTGGCGTGCGTACATAGTACGCATCTTCTGGTGCCTCTCTCAGAACCTTGTCCCAATTCTTCTCTTCTTCGGCTGTCAAGGGTCTGGATTCATAAGTTTTCCTACGCTCTTGGGCGAGCCTCCGGGTGTCGCGTGGAAATCTTCCAAGGGGCCTTGCAGGTTTGACACCATTGACGAGGGTTTGCCGTGATGCTGCTCGCAGTTCTGAACTTTGCAGTGACGCAGGCCCTAACAAATCTATCCAAGCATCCAAGCCCCCGTACAGAAGTAACGGTTTATGTTTCAATTGCTTATTATAAGCAAATTCGAACACAGCTCGTCTGAAATACTCCATCGGCCGATTGACAAGATCACCGTCAGAATCAATCCCGGTAGAGGATTGGTTGTAGTACACCACCAGATCAAACTCGTTCCTCTGTGCGTACAGCTCTTGTTCTGCGTCAGGGCTAAGCACGATACGCTCTTCCAATTGCTCCGCAGACATTCCATCAGTAAGAATATCAGGTTCGATGCATATGATGTACTGGGACATGATATGCCCCTCGTCAAAGTCCTCCCGACTTCGAACGTCAACAAGAAGTATGCGGTGCCTACCAATCCAACTCATGAGCTCTCCCGGCGTCACCGTAGTCGACTCTGGTGGCAGATTTGGCTCCTGGGATGTTCTTTTGGCAGGCATAAATGAGTTAGCAGGTTCTGCTGTAGGAACCATAGAGAAGTACTCCCTCCCTTCTTCCACGGAAGCCGGTGTACGTGCTACTTTCGATAGAGAAGATATGGAGTTTTGTCTAGAACTAGTACGGATTTGTGAGGTACGCTTGGTCGCACTGAAAGGTAAGCTGGGATTTGGTGTTCCATCTGCACTCCGGATTGACGCTGGGCTATAAATGGCATCTGGGGCTCGAGGCATGGTCGGAACATCTACATTTATAGGTAACTTCATTTTCATCGAACGAATAGGGCCTGATGGAACAGTTGGCATCTCCCGTGGGCCAGAAGGGCGAGCTACAGGCTTAGTTGGACCCGCTGGATCTTGAGCTTTTTGTTCACTTGCTACTGGTGTGTTTGATGAGCCAGGTATTGTGATCGGACGAGTGCGAATCCGAGGATCCTGGACTGGAGTTGCGGTTTCGCTCGCACGTAATCGAGCAAAACGAGCTGCCAAATCAATCGGCGATTCGTCTTTACTCTTGACTACCAGTGGCTGAATTGCATTGCCATGAAGTGCGTTGGGCTTCGGTACAACAGGCGGCTTCCTTCGTGGTTCAATGCTGTTTCTAGGACTAACAGATATTGAAGTCAGTGGACTTTTTAAAGATTCCGTGTCCCTGGTCCCGAGCGAAAGAGTCGAATAGGAGCCATTACTGGCAGAAGTCTGCGCTGACTGACTACGGATGTGCGTCTTGTCAACAAGACTATCAACTGCGCCGGAATCCGTCCCTCTTAAAGCTATTGGTTGCACTCCGTTTTTTGCATTGTTTTCTTTGATGAGTTCCTTTACTTCAATAAACTTCTGATGTTGGTTATTAATCCTTTTCTTCAATGCCGTATAAAGTCGATGCAGGTCACCTCGATCGGCCTGTAGCGAAGGGTAGTCCTTATGTCGAGGTATAATATCCGTAGCGACAATAGAAGCCTTCATATACTCCTGCAGCGCAACATCTGGCCGTCTGAAATCCAAATGGGTGTCCGCCTGCTTTGCGAAGAGCTCTCCATCTTGGAGGATCTTCCGAATTGGCGCATGCACGTTTATATCCGGCTTCGCGCTCGTAAGGTCGTCGATATGAGGAAACACGCGATTCAACCCTCGCAGACCATCCAGTCCATTTTGCTTCATCCCGTTGTTGATGACAGTAGAGGTGACTGGGCCTCCTTTGCTCACCGTCGTCGTGGCTCGGGACGGAAACCCATCAGTCGCAGCAGGACTCATGTCAAGAATATGTCACTGTCCCGCTGCAGCATCTTCAGCAGACGTACAGGGGACCGTAGTCTTGAGTATTCCCAGTTCGATTGTTCGTTTTCGGGGGAAACCTTGATGGCGACTAGTCCACGTTGTGTAAAAGCAAGCCAGATAGACGCCTGTCCAGTATACGATTAAGCAAAGCCGGTAAGGCCTGAAGGGGCAAGGTTATGACTGCAGGTCGAGCAAAGTTGGTAGGAATCAAAAACTGCTGCTAGAGGCTTACTTCGTGCGCGCTGTCAATTCCCAGACGTTGGTGTAGTTTTGGAAGTGGTATGGGTTTGTCGTTCGAGACTCGTTTCCTCGAGACAGACAAACTTGGGTGTGGCACATGCGCTTGTGCTTCGTCATAGTGGGTGAGGCGTGGCGTTTCCCCGTCGCGCGGACTGATTAGGCAGGAACTATCCAGGCCAAGCCAGGAGCTTGAGCTTTCATCATGCACTGTTGCGTTTGCATCTAGCACAGCACAACTCTCATCCCCCCCCCTCACAGCCAACTATTCCGGATTTCCATCGTCAACAACGAAATCCGAATTCCCCAGATTGCGCCTTCATTTCCCTCCCGCGTAAGTCCCAACAGCGGGACCCCCTCATTCAAGATGATGGCAGCGTGGTTTGCTTCCAATTCCCAATTGGATGAGCAGATAGAGAAGGCTACAAACTCGAGTTTGTATGTTGGGAAGGCGTTATTGATTCTGGCCCGCGAGCTGACGGCGATATAGGGAAGATATTGCGCTGAATCTCGAGATATCCGATGTTATTCGATCGAAGACTGTTACGGCAAAGGAGGCCATGCGCTCTCTCAAACGACGGATAGGCAACAAGAATCCGAACTTTCAACTCAGCGCTCTAAACGTGAGTGAATACAGAATATTGCACAGACTTGAGCCGCGGACTTGAGCTAATATTCTCCTATAGCTTACGGATACTTGCGTCAAGAATGGAGGTTCACACTTCTTAGTAGAGATCGCCTCACGGGAGTTTATGGATAACTTAGTGTCTTTACTTAAGGCATATGGGGGGGCAGCGGTTAATGACGATGTCAAGAACAAGATCTTGGAACTCATACAAGGCTGGGCAACAGCAACGGAAGGGCGGAGCGAGTTGAGCTATATTGGAGAGACATATAAGACCTTGCAGAAGGAAGGCTTCCACTTTCCACCCAAGGTTGATGTTGCAAGCAGCATGCTCGACAGTAGTGCAGTAAGTAGTGCTGCGTGGTCTTTGGATGTGATACACTGACGCCATTGAAGCCACCGGAATGGATCGACTCGGATGTATGTATGCGCTGTCGAACTGCCTTCAGCTTCACAAACCGAAAACATCATTGCCGGAACTGCGGAAATGTTTTCGACCAACAATGCTCTAGCAAGACATTGCCACTGCCACATCTAGGAATTCTACAGCCAGTCAGGGTTGACGACGGTTGCTATATTAAACTGACTGACAAGTCTTCGAAAAGTGGTGGCTCCTTTGCCGCTGAAAGATCCCCCACCCATGTCTCTCACAGACACAAGTCGCAATCGATGCAGCCACGAAATGCTAGAGTCGATGATGGATTCGATGAAGATTTAAAGCGAGCTTTGGCTATGAGCTTGGAGGAGGTAAATGGTCATGCTGGTGCAGGCTACGTTCCTCAAGCGAAGTTACAGGAGACACCCAAGCCTGTGGCACAACCGATCAATGGTACCTCAAATAAATCTGCTAGCAAGCCTGTCGAGGATGACGACGATGACCTCAAAGCTGCAATCGCAGCATCGCTAGCCGATATGGAGGAGCAGAAGAAGCAGCACTCGGCGAGTATGAAACAACAAGCTGAGACCTCAGATAGCAAGTCCGCTGCACCATTCGTCTTGCCAAAGAACGATTATGAGCTCACGCCAGCTGAGTCGGAGGATATCAATTTGTTCTCGACGCTCGTCGACAGACTGCAAACTCAGCCGCCAGGAACTATTCTCAGGGAACCACAGATTCAAGAACTTTACGGCAGTGTGAGTTCGTTGCGCCCTAAACTTGCACGAACGTATGGTGAGACTATGAGTAAACATGGTATGTCATGGAGAATTTTGATATCGATCTGGCTAACTGTTTGCAGATACTCTACTTGATCTTCATGCTAAGCTGTCCACTGTTGTCCGTTACTATGATCGTATGCTTGATGAGCGTCTTTCAAATACTTATAATCAGCATACCATAGGGGGCTACAATCTTCCACCGCAAAGAACATCAAGCGGCATATATCCATCGATATCTAGCAACGTAGCCAGCAGGCAAAATGGTGTCGAATCATTCTACACAGGAAATCCAAACCCAGAACCTTATGGTCGCCCACAATCCATGTATTCATATGCTCAACCGCCTCAGCAATATGCTTTTGATAAGAGAGCCAGTATCGCAAATCCTGGATATCCTACCCCAGACTTGCGCTCTGAAGCTTACAATCATTTTCAACCTGACCAACCAACAACACAACTCCAGAGAACTGGCAGCTGGCAACCTACAGACAAGAGCCCGGTTCAAGTTCCGTCTCACCCACCTGGGTATGCTCCAGAGGGGCCTCTACAGCAGCAATATGCACCAAGTGCACCATTACAACCTGCCACCCCTTCTGCAGATCCAAATGCAGCATTCTACTATGGCGCATCAGCTCCACCGCCGCAGCAAATCCCAGAAGCAAACCAAGCTCAATACTCTTCACAGTCGCCTCAGCAATTCCATTCATCTGTTCAACATTCAGCACCTCCTACACAATACCCTCAGCCCCTATCGCAGGAGCAACAGGCTCCTCCACCGCCACAAGCCGCTATCTCTCCCCCAGCAGCCCAACAAGGTCCACCACAGTCTCCATATTGGCAGCAACAAAATGCAGCGGCAGCAGCGGCTCCGGCGCAACCATATCAAACTCCAGGACAGACCTATGGAGGTTACACCCAGGAATCTTTTCCAACAGCACCCCAGCATAATATTCAGCCGCAGCCCAAGTTGGTAGAGGAGAGTCTTATTGAGCTGTAGAAAGTAACGCATAGTGTAGTGAGCAGCGCGGCGTTTATGGAATTCTTACATAGCCTGGACATGGCTTCCGATCGTACTTGTGGATATTGCGGGGAAAATATGCGCGGTTTGAAATTCCAGTATTTGTTATGCCTATATTGTAAAGAGATAGTTCAAATAAGCCGACAAGATACCATATAATACCCATGTCAGAGCTTCTCAGTGTTCTATGCACATCCACCCATTATCAACCTTAAAAAGTCGAATTGATAGATCTACAATATTAGTTAGGCTCGGTACCTAGAGAAGTTGACACTGTGCGTTTATTTTGCTTAGTGAATACTTTGCGGTGAAATGCCTTACCTGAAAATGCCTCTACATTATGCTTCCTCGTTCCAACAGGTTGAGAATTAAAGGGCGGGCCCTTAAATTTAGCTCCCGAATAAACGTATCTCTATAAAGTAAGCGCAGATCCCTGTCAGTCCAGAAGCGAATGACGACGTACTTGAAAAACAAACCCCACCAGCTATCGCATTCCACCACATCCACTCCATTTCACACACAGCAGCGCAACATCTGATTCAAACAATTTTGTAACCGTGTAAAGCTCTGGCTTGTTCGACTTTCCTTGGAACTGTGTCCTTCGCATATTAGTATTTTCTCTAGACTCCCACTATGTCGCGCCACAAGCTGGTCAAGAATCTTGACCTCGACGAAGAGCTCGACGACTATGACGGTGATGAGTATGGGTACGATGAAGCAGGAGAAGGCGGTGGGCTAGAAGGTACTAATTCTTGTACTTGTCTCTCTATATCTCAGAATCCATTTACTAACAATTTGTGTCATTTTCATCAGAGCTCAGCGAAGAAGATCAAGGTCTATGCACTTGTACCCCGCGCTCACCACCTTACTGACACAGCACAAAGAAAACATGCGAGAAGGGACTATCAAGGTCCGCGAAGCCTTACCTACTGGAACAGCTCTTGATTCCATCACGGATAAAGAGATACAAGAGGCACTGTGGCACTATTACTACGACGTGGGAAAGTCTGTTACATATCTGCTCAATACATATTCCAAGGCGGCGAAGAAAGCAGAACCAAAGAAGAAGAAAGGTAGGTCGTCATATCTCATAGCTTCTGGAGTCATGTTCTCTCAGGCCGGCGAGGGAGCTCTTGGATCACTGGCAGACCTGGAAGACCTGGCAAGAGGTGCGTCTTGATATCGCTATCAAATTGGGCCCCGTGGGTGACTCTCGCTCATGCCCTAGCAGAAGATGACGACTCTATGGTACAGCACTGTTCGAAATCATTCAACTTTGCAGAATTCTTCAAAGACACTCCATGGTTCAATGTACCCATAGAACGACAAGCAGTACTCATTCCACCTTTGTATCCTCGCGGTGGCCTTCTTGGTGGCTCCTCAGATGGCGCGCCTAAGATGTCAAAGCTTCAAGCTCTTGCTGCTGCACGGAGGAAGAAGGCGCAAGAACAAAAATCCGAATCAATCTCAGAAGTAGATAAACCTATGGCCAGTCTTTCTCTCGGCCCAAGTACGGGGAAAGCTCATGATACTTCGTTGGACAGGGAACATTCTCAGTCAGCTGTGGAGCAGAAGCCTGTATCAAGAGGATTTCCACTGAGGAAGCGCAAGAACTCGAACCCTCATGAGAAGGCTCCAAAAGCGCCGCCTATTGAGGTAGAGCCCACCCAAGAACGGGAAGAGATGGACTTGGATCAAGCTCAGAACGACCAAGCGAGCCCATCCGCCTTCGCAAGCACAATGTTTGGTTCTGCAACTACTTCGCATCGAAAGCCAGAGAACATCTTCACCATGCCTTACACTGCAACAATTGTTGCTACTTCACCTACTGACGCCTTTGCAGGACCTAGTCCCGATGATGTTGTCTTAGCAGCACAGTCGAAAGGTTCGACAATTTCAGCAAAATCCAAGAAGTGACACTAATTCTCTAGTAGCCTCTAAGAAGGGCGGCAAAGATTCCTCGAAGACACCGAAGACGAACGGAGAGAAAAAAGCGGACCAAATCGCTAGCGGCGTAGAGGCGATGAAACTTGATGATACCCCTCGTGCAAAGAGCAAGAATCTGGATGTACTGGCTGAATATGAAAAGGCAAAAACAAAAAATGCTGCCAATTTTGTGGTAATTGGTATGTATTTATATAAGAGCCTGGCCTACGACTGCATAGCTGACAAGACTAGGACATGTTGATGCGGGAAAGAGTACGCTTATGGGAAGACTGCTATATGATCTGAATGTCGTCGACGAAAGAACCGTCGAGCGTTATCGGAAAGACTCAGAGAAGCTTGGAAAATCCTCGTTTGCCCTGGCATGGGTTCTGGATCAAGGCACTGAAGAAAGAGCTCGCGGTGTTACTATCGATATCGCGATGAACAAATTCGAGACCGAGAAAACAGCATTTACGATTTTGGATGCGCCTGGTCATCGAGACTTTATTCCAAATATGATTGCTGGAGCGAGTCAGGCAGATTTTGCTGTACTGGTCATTGACGCGAGTACGGGATCCTTTGAATCTGGGCTAAAAGGACAGACGAAGGAGCACGCATTGCTTGTTCGAAGTATGGGTGTTCAGCGAATAATTATCGCTGTGAACAAACTAGATACAGTCAGCTGGTCAAAAGACCGATTCGACGAGATCTCACAGCAAGTGTCAGCATTCCTGATACAAGCAGGCTTCCAACAGAAAAATATTAGCTTCGTACCATGTTCAGGTCTCCAGGGGGACAATA
The DNA here is from genome assembly GCA_003369635.1 of Coleophoma crateriformis. NCBI lineage: Eukaryota > Fungi > Ascomycota > Leotiomycetes > Helotiales > Dermateaceae > Coleophoma > Coleophoma crateriformis. Next base: position 719,156 of record PDLN01000005.1, read on the forward strand.
TTGCTAGGAAATCGACGGAGCCAGCAGGCCTGTGGTATACAGGGCGAACATTAGTTGAAGAGCTTGACAACTCGGAACCAATAACAAGAGCACTCACGAAGCCGCTCAGATTGACGATTGACAACATCTTCCGTGGTGGAATCCAGAATCCCTTGAGCATATCTGGACGGATTGAAGCAGGATCTCTACAAACAGGTGACGCACTTCTGGCTCAACCAGCCAAGGAAAAGTGTTTCATCAAAGGACTTGAAGTCGATCAAGAGCCGGCAGACTGGGCTGTCGCTGGCCAGAATGTTACGGTACACCTAAGCGATATCGATCCAATCCATCTCAGAGTTGGCGATGTGCTTTGCAGCCCGTCTGCCCCTATCAACAGCATTAAGCATTTTACAGCAAAGGTCCTCGCCTTTGAATTTCTTATGCCCATGCAGATCGACGTACACCGAGGACGGATGCATGTTGCGGGAAGGATAAAGGAGATCGTTGCAGTTCTAGATAAAAGCACTGGAGCGATTCAGAAGAAGAAACCTAAAATCGTTAAGCCGGGCACTGTGGCTCGCGTCGTGGTGGAGCTTGATCACGCTGTTCCGTTGGAGGCTCCAAGTAGGGTCGTGCTGAGGAGCAATGGAGATACTGTAGCAGCAGGCTTACTAGAATAGATCCTCAGATGGGGCAAGTTCATAGAATGCCAAATAAACTAGAAGGTGCTAAGTACATCGTCGTCAGATCTCAAAACTCGTAGAGTATGGCTACTTCTCAGAAGACTTTTGCACTTGTGATAGCCCTGGAATTTCAAGTAAGTCTCTACATGGTGAACCCGTTGATTTCTGTAATGTCCTTTGTCCGACTGGCAATAGATTATATAGAAGATTTACCAGTACCAATTCTAACCACACTGATTGGTTTATACCCATGCATCAGGTCCGAAGCTGATAAGAGAGATAAGAATACACTTGTGCTTGACGTCGACCTCTAATTCCCCACTTATCGGCCTCTTACTTCACAACTGTTCGAGAAAGCAATCATGGAATATAAATCAGAAATGTCTACGAAGATTACGCCGCGTCTGATCATTCACGGCGGTGCTGGAAATATCCTACCTTCGAATCTGCCGCCTGCAAAGTACAAAGCTTACCACGATGCCCTATTGACGATTCTCAGTAATACACACTACTACCTAGAGCAAGGAAACGATGCTCTGGACACCGTTACCTATGCTGTGACTCAACTCGAGAATAATGCGCTCTTCAATTCGGGCCATGGCGCTGTCTTTACGAGAGAGGGCATTAATGAACTGGAAGCTAGTGTCATGGTCTCCCGAGGGAAGAAGAAGCGCGGTGTAGGATTGATGGGATTACAGCATGTCAAGAACCCAATCAAGCTCGCACGTGAGATGTTGATTCGTGGGGAGGACGATATCGAGGGCGGGAATGGGGAACACCGGGGCGCGTTGGTTAGCAACGGTATCATGCAGAAATCCTCAGGCGCCCAAGGACATTCTCAAATACATAAATTCAGTGCTGAGAAGCTTGCTGAAGAATGGGGGCTGGAGATGGTCAAGCCGGATTATTTCTTTGTTCAGACTCGGTGGGATGAACATATCTCAGGCTTAGCACGAGAGAAATCTGGGAGCGGACACGCTACTTGGGATGCCATGGAGTTTGTGCCCCAAGGTACTTGTGGCGCCGTCTGCTTGGATGCTGATGGAGTTTGTGCCACTGCTACTTCTACTGGCGGCATGACAAACAAGTTGACTGGAAGAATCGGTGATACTCCGACCCTAGGAGCCGGATTTTGGGCCGAGGAGTGGGAGGAGGATGCGATATCGAGAGAAGAGCTTTTGCTGAGACAGCCTGGTCCACGACTTATACTCTCGGAGACTCTGAAGGGGTTGATGGCTGATTGTTTGCCAAGCCTAAGCATGTATTCTCCAATACCTGCTAACGTCGGACACTTGGATATCCAAAAAGGGGATAAGTTGATCCGTTCAGCAGCGATGTCAGGGACTGGAAATGGAGACTCTTTCTTACGAATAAATGCTGTCAGGACTGCCTCGGCAATCGCTCGTTATCGAGGTGTATCCGTGCAACAGGGCCTTTCTGATGTTACTGGCCCAGGCGGAGAACTGGTTAAAAGTGCTGGCTCGAGGTGGAAGAAGACTGGCGAGGGAGAAGGTGGTATCATTGGCGTCGAATGCGGAGTCGTAGTTGGTAAAGATGGCCAGAAGAAAACTGCTACTTCTAGCGTTGTTTACGATTACAATTGTGGTGGAATGTTTAGAGCAGCAGTCGATGACCATGGAAAGGCTGTCTTTAGAGTTTGGAGTCCTGACCAGCATGAAGGACTAGAGAAGTATGAAGGCGAAGGAAAACAATATGAGCTCAGGCAGTGGAGGGATGAAAAGCCACCTTTGTGAAGATCAGAGCTTTACTTGATAAAAGATATGGGCTTCCTGTCAGAACACCGCAAATATTAAGGATTCATGCAAGGCATTAAAGTTTTCGGAACCTTCCAAAGAATAAGCAACACAAGTAAATAGTATGGCCTGAACTCTGTTTATCTGAAAGTATTGTAGAAACTCCATACGGCTGGGACTTCTAAAGTAGAGGATGGATTTCGAACTATTTCGTCAGACAGCACCGGAACGGAAAAATATTCGGCGCGCTAAAAGTTTGGCATCTTGTATGCCGCCCGACATGAGCGAAAAAAGATCATCAGCTACGACATTGTACCAACAGCAACGCCATCCCACGACAGCTCGAACTTGCCACTCGTCTCCCATTACCCATCTAAAACAATCTCTTATTTGCACAGGCGTGTTAATACCAGGACGCGGAACGATATCTGCAGAGGAGGTCGTAGAAGAAACGCGACGGTACAGGCATCATAGAAGATGGATCATACTCGAGACCCGTGTCCTTGGGTGGCACTGAATGATTTCGGAGGAGCTTTCTGTATGGGAGTATGTATACCCGCGACGATTTCACGAGGCGACTTTTTGCGTGCAGCTGGCAAGCTGTCAACAATTGCTTATGTCGAACACTTTGCTAATCGGGTTTGCTTTGTATAGGCGATTGGAGGAGCAGTATGGCACGGTGTTAAGGGATTTAGAAATTCACCTTACGGAGAACGACGGATCGGTGCTCTCACAGCTATCAAGGCGCGAGCACCTGTTCTTGGAGGCAACTTTGGTGTTTGGGGAGGCTTGTTCTCAACGTTTGACTGCGGAGTGAAGGGATTGCGAAAGAAGGAGGATCCATACAATGCCAGTAAGCTGCGCTATCGCTGTTTTGATGCGCCAAATAACTGATCTGTCTAGTTATTGCGGGTTTCTTCACTGGAGGTGCCTTGGCTGTTAGAGGAGGATACAAGGCTGCCAGAAATTCGGCGATAGGATGTGCCTGTTTATTGGCGGTCATCGAGGGTGTGGGAATTGGATTCCAAAGAATGATGGCAGATAATACGAGACTTGATGTAAGAGCGCTCGAGACGATAAGCAGCCAGGCCACTAACACATCTTAGTTACCACCTCCACCACCACCATCAGAAGCTGGAAGCACTGGCTTCCCTGCCGTTGCATAATCATATTCTTCATCTTTACAATCGAATATTCCACTGCCGTCCGCCCCAAACGGCACTTTCACAACTCAACTCTTTCCGTCCTTGCCACCAGATGCATGGATCGTGTATTTCTCTATTTGGGCTACGTCCTATGTGTTGGTGTACTGCATAGCTGGGAAGGTGTACTAGATTTTATATAGGTTCAGCAGATGCTGGATCAACGAATCCCCTAATTGATGATTCTCCACTAGGAGCTCATTGCAAACGTTGGTGCAGATGTCGAATCTGTTATTCTGTTGATTCCTACGTAACGGTAAGGATCGTATGGATGCAGCTAAACCTTTAATATAGCTTTGCCGAAGTTCTCGCCCTTCAACATGCCTACCAAACCTTCAGCAGCATTATCTATGCCCTCAGTCACACTCATTTTGATCTTGATATCCCCATCTTTGATCCACTTCTGCATGTTCTTCTGGTGCTCATCTTTATAGACAGGGCCCATATCCTGATCATAGACGATGAACCCCCGGATGCGCAGTCTCTTAGAGACTGTGTACCTCATGTTCTTGAGCCCATATGCATCCTCTGGTTTGACGGATGTCTGAGAAACATTTCCGCATGCAACTGTGACTGTTAGTTACTTCCTTGGCCGGAGGTGGTAGGGAGTCACGTACTGATACGTCCAAAGTCTTTCATCGCTTCGAGAGATGCATCCAGCTGCTCACCACCTACATTGTCATAATAGATATCAATTCCATTTGTAGCAAGCCTTGCCAATGCCTGGCCAGGCTCCTCTTTCTTGTAATTGAAGCCCGAATCAAAACCCAACTCTTCAATGATAAACTTCAGCTTCTCATCACTCCCAACACTTCCTACAACGGTCAATCCCTCTCGTTTTGCAAGTTGTCCCACAATTTGGCCTACAGCACCACTGGCAGCAGAAATGAATATGGTCTCTCCCTTCTTCGGCTGGCCGATGGCATATAATGACGAATAAGCCGTGAGTCCGCTCATTCCCAGGCCGCCCAAGAAGATCTTTTCATCCAAGCCAAGTGGATTCTCGAGCTTGGACAAGCCACCTTGATACTGGTCCTTCTCGGCTCTCTCCTTCTCAATCACGGAATACTCCTCAAAATTGCCTAAGCCGATCACCACGTCGCCTTCTTGGAAGCGATGCGTGGACGATTTGACCACTGTAGAGATGGCGGCGTTGGCTATTGGTTCGTTGATCTGGTAGCCAGGTGTGTAGGACTTGATCTTTGGATCTCGCATTTTTCCCCTCTGAAAGGGATCATAGGAGAGGTACAAGTTTTGCAGAATCAGCCCCCCAGAAGGCGCTTTGCTGATATCTACTTCTGACTTGATGATTTTCAGGTCCTGGCCTGGGACTGGCATGCCGTTGGGCACGGCTGCCATAACAAGCATCTTGTTGGCTACCATCATGAGTACGTGAGGTCGTTTTGAGGTTGATCAATACCTAATTGGTTGAAGAAATGGTCTCATTTACTTGGGCAAATCCTTTGGCCTTTGGAGTGAGATATAAGATGCTACTACGGCCATATATGAATATTTATACCCTCCCAGCCACGAAATCCGTGTCTTCTACGGAGCACTGGATTTGTCATTGGCAATGTAGCCCGAGGGGACCACAGTTCACAAGCCAATCAACCGAAGGATCACCAAAGATCTTACTTTTTCAATAGTGGCATAACACCCACTCCATTGGACGTAAGAAAAAACAGCAGATCTAATAGTAACTTGCTCTAGCTATCCTGAAGGTTCGAAGGCTTCTTTTTTGATCTCTAAGATAAGGGTGATCACGTATCAGTAATCTGCCTCGGTCTTATGGATTGCAGCAGTAGCACCCAAGGCATCCTAAATAGCTATCAGTAATCTATACAATTGCATGGCTTAGCAAGCAAGTAAGCATGAAAGTTATCATTACGGCCGTTGGGCTTGAATATAAGAGGGGAATCATTCTAGTCATGTGATAACTGCTTCCCCTCAACACACTGTGCGGGGAAGCCGCCTGGTATTTTGCATCCCTCGGACGCTTCTACGAAGTCTTTCTAGCTTCCCAAGCTGCCATACTTATTTTCGCCTTCAGCTGCTGCTTGGGTTTCTCCGGTTTACAAGTAAAGTTCTCCAAGCATCGTCATAAAGAATCACATCATTTGCCAGTGAAGAAATCGGATTACATATTCGGATCTGTACACTTGCTAAAGCAAATGCTCAAAGGTAGTATTTACTTCCTAGCTCAATCTAGGACTAAAGAGTTCTGCTTTACGCAAGGACAAAATGTAATCTTTGGGAAGAGCGGAAAGTGGTCAAGCTAAATAAGTATTTGGAATACAGTCTCAAGTTGGCTTACTTATAATTGAGATTTGTTAGAGGTACGTTCAGTGAAATTAATCTTAAAATTCGTGACTGTACCTAGTCGTTTCTATCGTTCAAGAATATCAATGATGTTATGTTACTATGTTGTTTTCGTTCGCAAACGTGTTTAACACTTCAAGTATGATTCTAGTCCATCATTGAAAAATGGAGGCTGGTCCAGTTTTTCAGAGAATTTCATGGAAATAACATGAATAAAGTGGTGTTCCAAGTGCGTTCAATTACTCAGATACGACGACTTATCTCTTAAATACAGAGATCCTGGCTCGCGTCTCTATGCACTTCGATTATGATTGTGATCTCGTATCTCTTTCAACGAGAAACTTGCTTCAAAAGAGCTTCCAGTTTTTCATCAATGACTTTAGCCGCTCGCAGCAAATCTTTGTTGCTGTCAGTGCCACACATGCCAGAGCTTGGGAGATTCCATGTCAACTGACATCCGCCGCCATCGCACTCTGGTCTCTCATCAAGCAAGATCTCCAGAGGTATACAAAGGGTGGCAGACCGGTTATGCTGCAAAACCGCATACGCAAGAATTGGATTACCGATTATGATCTTCTTCATCTAGAGGCTCAAAGTCAGTACCAATAACTCGAGGCCGCTCTTATGAAACAGTACGCACGCGTAGCTCAGTGTGTGGCGGAAATACACCTATCCAAGAGTAGTTGAAAGAGGTGAATGCCATGAAACCATGCTCTTTGACAGCACTCCGAATGTTGTCAGTGTACCGCTTGAAATTATCCTCGTCGTTACCCGTAATCTGCTCAGTGAATCGTGGGTGCTTGGACTTGCTTGGATCTCCAACTTCAGAGACAAGACGTTGCCAGATTAGGTCAAAGTCCAGCTTGGAGTAAATGGTCTTGCGCTGGCAAGTGAAGATCTCAGTGTAAACGCCATCTGAGAACTGTTGTTTGGCATGGTTGGTATCTGCATTTCCGCCGATGAGGTCTGACATGATTGTAGTCTGTTCTTATACAGTAAGGCTGCTTTGGTGGGGTGAGTTGTCGGTGCTCAGAGAAGCGACAGAGAATAAATCAGAAAAGCATAGGTTGGACGTAAACCATGAATAGCAGCTTTACGCTAGTGGGATTATCATCCATCCTTATCAGCATAACCCGGATTACAAAACCTATTCCCCTGCCCCCAAATAGGTATGGCTTCATATAGAAGCCTAGGGACGGATACCCAAGTATATTAACGAGTTTGGAGGAACGCGCCAGATTTGCTGGCTGGAGAAGTAACAATAGGAACTGGTCGGCCGGCCAGGAGAGTAGTGAGCAATATTCTCGAGCTTAAGATCTACTGTCTTCATCAACTTGTGACGTAAAGATTGACGAGTTAGTAGTAAAGGCTACCTGGCTGCGCACATTCGCTTCCCTACATCAATACCGTGCTTGATCAGTCTGTTCAATATAAGCCGGCAGCTTCATAAACAGTACTGAATCCGGTAGATTCAAAGCGAAGGGTTATGACTAACTCCAAATCTGGGCCATCGTAGATAGTTCGACGTGGACGTAGAGGTGCGATACCAAACACACCACTTATGACTGCTTGGCCCTGACGAGCAGACAGATCTTTGTGGTCTTTATCTGCATGTTTGACCTTGCAAGCCATACGAATCAACAGTGAACACGACATACTCGCTTATGGGACCTTGAAGCAACTGCAACATGCGTTTGACCAAGGCCTTTGTGAATCTTTGCATACGGCGTACCAGACAAAAGGTACAACGCTACTTGCTGTACTGTACACCGCCGAGCGAGATCGGCATGGAAATAGACACAATGTGAATATCAAAAAGGAGAAGTATGGACGTTTCTGTAGAAACTTGATCTACGGGACATCAATCTATGCCAAAGACTCGCACTCAAGGGGTCGTAACATTTGCGTTTCTCGTGAGAAAAGGCGCAATCCTTCCCCAGTCTTGCGCCATCGCGATGACTCAAACATTACCAAAAGAAGATGGTCACAGCCAACAATACAACTCTGATGGATGGAACGCCTGCTCCAGAAGAAACAACTGGGGTTCCTCTTACACTCCAGCAAACACTATGTGTAACTCCAGATCGTTGCGGAGAATCGACAGTCAGCAAAGTGGCATCCCGCACTTCCAACAACGGTGGGATGATAGCACAACAGAATCGGAATGTAAGCCAATCATTTCCCCCATTTCCACGACCGTATTGAGAGGAATGCCGAAGCTCTGCATATCCTCAGAAGTGGAGAGATGTTGAAGACGAAAGATGGTAATGATGATGGAGATGAGTTTCCTTAACGTGCGCGCCGTTCCGGAGGCCAGCCTCGCTTCTGGCAGATCCGGCATGCCTCCATAATGCGAAGCCCGAATGAGGTGCAGTAGCTCCGGAAACCTCATGAACCATGGCCTCAGTCTTTGGAGCTCGCAAAGCCATTCAACAGCAATCCATAGTCCCAATACTTGCTGACATTCCGATAGCAGAGTACGGTAGCGATGAGCCATACACCATAGAGCGCGCGGTCGCCGCCGATGAAGGCAAAGCTTTTCAACCAGAACTTGCACACCATCTCCAGAACGACAGCTCGATACTTTCTCTTGCGGTCGGCGAGAAATATATATATGCCGGCACGCAAGATGGCGAGATTGTCGTCTGGTCCCTGGCATCTTTCGAGCTGATACTGCGAATCCAAGCTCATACGCGTGCTGTTCTGTGCCTGTACCTCTCTACCGATGGAAAGCTCCTGTTTTCGAGCGCGGGCGACGCAATTGTCAACGCATGGTGTCCGATCAATCTGAAGCGCCAGTATCATATTTACAGTACGTACGATGTGGGCGATGTCTTCAGTGTGGCATATTCGACCCAATTTGAAATGGTATACCTGGGAGCGCAGAATACAAGCATACAATGGTGTAGCCTGAGCAATTCTACTTCAAGACCTCCACCGAATCCAGAGCGACATCCTGATAGACGCAACCACAGATTCTTTGATTCGACTGCTCATGGCGGAACCTCTACCCCTCGACCACAGCCTTCACGGGCAAGTTCAACCGAAGATGGAAACTTATTGGAGATCGACAAGGCCCATATGAGGCACTACGCTCACTTTGGCTACGTATATTGCATGCTACTTGTTCGCGGAGCTAGCAGGGTGGTGGATGCTGATGAGGATATGTTGATATCGGGTGGAGGTGATGGTACAATTAAGTTATGGCAGCTTAGTCGTGATCCAGGAACTGGAGTCAAGGAGATTGCTTGCCTTGGCGAAGATGATGCAGAATCTGTGCTCTCAATGGCTGTGGATGGATCCTTCCTTTATAGCAGTAAACTTGACGGAATCATGGAACTCTGGGATTTGGACACCAAGCAGAAACTTAGAGTCATAAAGGCGCATAGAGGTGATGTGATGACTTTACAGATGGGCTGGGGTTATCTCTTCAGTGCTGGGTCCAATGGTCTTGCAAGAGTAAGCGCGTTAGGATGAAATTATGACTTCGGTGGCTAACCTTTCTTAGAAATACAGCACAGTTCAGTATGGCAAGTACAGGAATTCATCGTCTAACTTCAGCCAAAAATACCACGTCCTTAGCCAATGGAAAGCTCACGAAGGCCGAATTCTGGCTTCTGCTGTGACCAATTTTGCTGGTCAACAATTGTACATCACTGGAGCAAACGACAACTCCGTTTCCGTTTGGGACATCACGGGCTGTGCAGATGAAGTTGAGAAGAGCGGAGAGATTATGGAGGATCAGCTGGTCAAATCTCTGCAAGAGTTTGTCTCCTATAAAACCGTCTCATCAAGACCTGACCACGCTGAGGATTGCCGACGAGGAGCAACATTTTTGCGTACGCTCTTCAAGAAGCATGGTGCACAGACGGAGATGTTGAACACCGACAATCGCCATAATCCTGTCGTCTTTGCCAAATTCAGAGGCAACCCAGCCACAGCGTCCGAGAGAAAGAAGATCCTGTTCTATGGCCATTATGATGTAGTGTCCGCTGATGACAAGCAGGGGAATTGGATAATTGACCCGTTCCAGATGAAGGGTGTCAATGGCTACCTCTATGGCCGTGGTGTCTCTGACAATAAGGGTCCAATCATGGCTGCCTTGTACGGTGTCATTGACTTGGTTCACGCCAGTCAGCTGGATTCAGACATAATCTTTCTGATTGAAGGCGAGGAGGAGTCAGGCTCGCGTGGTTTCAAAGAGGCCGTCAGAAGACACAAGGACCTCATCGGCGATATTGACTATATCATTCTTGCCAACAGTTACTGGCTGGATGATGAGGTTCCATGCCTAACGTACGGACTTCGAGGAATGTTACATGCTACAGTCAAAGTGGACAGCAATCATCCAGATGTTCACAGCGGCGTGGATGGAAGTTTTATGATGGATGAGCCGCTTTTTGATCTTACAACAATTCTTGCGAAGCTCAAAGGCTTGCATAATCGCATTCAAATACCTGGTTTTTACGACGATATTCTACCTTTAACCGCCGCCGAAGAGGCTCGCTATGATGATATCACCGAGACTCTAATTCGTCGCAATCCTGAGAATGGTCCTCCTGAGGTCTTAAAAGCTTCTCTTATGGCACGATGGCGCGAACCTAATCTCACCATCCATCGTTACAAGGTATCAGGACCTGATGGATCTTTGGTGTCTGCTCACGCATCGGCTGCAATCTCTCTGCGACTTGTACCCAACCAAGAGGTCGACGACGTAATCAAAAGTCTCACCGAGTTCTTGAATGACGCTTTCGCGAAGTTGGATACTCATAACCATCTCACAATTACAATCGATAATCAAGCCGATGCTTGGCTTGGTGACCCAGATAATGAGATCTTCCGAACACTCGAAGAGGCTATCATGGAAGTATGGGGCCCCATTGGCGCACCAGTTCGGAGACAATCGACAGCAGCATCTAAGCAACCTCAACGGAAACCGTCTCTTGTTTCCCCAAGTCTAAAACCTACTCCAGCAACTTCCTCATCTCTAACTACAGCTTCTGCAACTGCACTTCCACCATTGGAGCTCACAACTGAGACTCCACGCTCTACAAAACAGAAAGGACGAAAGCCACTCTACATTCGTGAGGGTGGATCTATTCCAAGTATCAGGTTCCTAGAGAAGGAGTTTAATGCCCCCGCAGCTCATCTTCCGTGTGGCCAGGCTAGTGATAGTGCTCATCTGGACAACGAGCGTCTGCGGGTCAGTAACTTGTACAATAGCAGAAAGATATTCAAAAAGGTGTTTCGGGAACTGCCACAAAAATGATAGAATGGGGTCTCTGGGTCCTGGTGTACATTCAGGGAGCGTTTGTTGGGAGTTCGTTACCATGAAGTCTTAGCCTTGGGAAATAGGTATTTTTATGCATGGTCGCTTTCGCTTTGCCATTTGTCATTTTATTACCTGATTAGAAGCGATGGCATTATGGATTATGCTGGCATACCAGCAAGCACAATATGCTCTGGGTCTATCTTTCTTGTAACGTAAGATGGTAAAGGATACTCAGAATATTATTAATCTAGCACTTCTTGGGTTTCAGTATACACTTCGATTGTTACAGTAGTCAAATCCCAACAGCTTTTTGAGTGCAGGTCCTACTCTTGGGGGTTCCAAGTACCTGTAGCTAATGCATTACGATGTCTTGACCTTCAATTTTCGAGCTGTCAGCCACTAGTGAACAACGAAAAGTACTCAAACAAGATTCTACATGTTGGCCTTTCAGAAATATACGTGTGCAAACAAGTGCAAGTATCCGCCGTTTCGATGAATTAATGGTTCACCTTTGTTAGTATTGATGCACATGGTGCAAACAAAATAACTGCAATGCTAGATTGATAAATCGCCCTTTGCCTCCTTCCACCTCCACCTCCTTCCACATCCATACAACTTGAAAACTCAAAACACCCTCTTTTGCATCCAGTAAAGCCTGAGTTAGCACATAACAGATATACGATATCTGAGTCCCTCACTTTCAGCCAGCTCTTCACACATACTCCAAGGCCCGTACAAGAAACTCGCAACGAGCAGGCAAAATGGGACGCTGGGGTATGTCTCCCTCGCTCTACATATTCAGTGTATCTTCAGCTGATGCAGTGGTCTATAGGTGAAGGCCTCTTTGGAGGAGATTATGATCTTGACGAAGCCTCCTATATCTTACAAGATGCAAGAATTGAGCTCTACCAGTATGAAATTGACCAGAAGGATCCAGAAAGCTTGGGTAAAGGTCTCGCAGCAACCCGCGCACATCTGAATAATGGTGTTTTGAATCGTCTCTTCGAACAGTACTCCGTCAAAGCCAACACTGAGAACGATAACAGTTGGGGAACCGAGAAACTCCGCCTTGTTATCCTTGGTAGGCACTCGATCTGTCTCTCGCTTCTCATATACAAAGCTGATCGTTTGAAGCTGCCCTAGCCATGCGCGTTGGTGCTACCATCTCTCCAAAGTACATGGATCTCCTTCGCACGTCGTACACACATATTCATGTTTCGCCCAAATACTCAGGACCCTTAGCCGACAGCAACTTCCGGGCGCCAGGTAAAGTCCAATTTGAAACCGCACTTCGTCTTTACAAGAACGATGGCACACCCTACAGCTTCGATGTTGCTCGTTGCGCAGCTGTAGGTTGTGGTAAAGCTCAGGAAGATTTGGATGATGCCAAGAAATTGCTCCGCTGCGGCAAGTGCGAGGTTGCATCTTACTGTGGAAAGGAGTGTCAAACAGCGCATTGGAAGGAGCACAAGAGAGTTTGCAAGACGCCAGCGCAGGTTGAGGCAGCCCTTCGTCGATCTTCGGGTCCCTCTATAATGCTCAATGTCTGAGCTCTGGGCTGGTCTTGCAATGCGGTGTTTACTATGTTGCTCAGGTATGGTTTGGGGATGTTACTCCGATATTCAAGAGGACCAAACAGTTAATAGGGTCGTGGATTCTTGCTCACTGGAATCAAATTGAACGAGATATTCTTGCAAACCGGCTTCATCGCCTGTGAGATAACTCATGGTACTCGCCTGCTGCTGCGTCTAAAAGTTTGAGAATTCAGTGAGCGGCTTTATTACTAACACCGTGCAGTGTTTGAGGACAGTTGTGTTAGTATCCAGATGAGTGATAAGTGCCGGTCGCAAGAGAGCTCGAGTGATCTAATTCTTCAAACTCAGAGTCAATAAAAGCAGCTTTGATGTCAGAATTGCTTCAGTACTGCAGCATTCTTTGAAGCACGAGGTACTCAGATTATACACTAAGTTATAAGAGACCCGAATTCACCATTCATGACTGGATTCGGTAATAGCTATCGATTGCAGAAATCTTATCAAGTTCTTAAATAGAAACTACTCACTGCCCCGTTCATAACCTGTCTTGCAGCAGGGTGTACTTTGACCATCCAAGAACCGACCTAGTATTTACTGGGTGCTATTCAGAGTTAAGTGGAGGTTTATGTCTAGAATTCTAGCAAATTTAGGACTTAACAGAGTAGTGATCACCTTCTTGCCATGAGGTTTACTCAAGAGAGTGTCTTGTTTCTGCTTTCATTCTCTCCATAGGTCACTTAACACACATCGACTCGTTCAATTCAACTTATCCTAAACACAAACCACTTTTCTATATCTACTTATCTCGCATCATATTCCAAGCTAGGCTGAGTACTGGATCAAACTTTCAACCCCGCATAACACCACTGCAAGATCCATATCTCTCGCAATGTCATCTTGACGCCAGATATAGTTCAACATCGCTCTGCCAGACACGGACCTCGAGATGGCCTCTCTCAGCTACAACGCTTAAATCTCAGCTTTCAGGGAGCAAAGAAGTAGTTCAGAAACACCATCAGAGTTACATTTCAATCATAGTGATCGTTGTCTTTTGCATTACCTCCCTTCATTGCTTAACGGCAACTCAAAGCGCTATAACTGTCTATTTTCGTGCGCATACCACGTTAGTCGGCTTCAGCACGAGGGTAAGTACTTCGTTTTATCAATTTCATCAAGTACCTCTAGCTTTTCCTCTCTTCATCTCACAACCCCATCTTAATCGTAGATATTGATTTGTTTTCAGCTTCATCTTCTATCCTTTGACACCTCTTGCCAATCGATCTTTTTCGTTTCAGATGACACTTTAGGGGATAATTTCGGAGTTCCATCTACATCACTACAGGAAACCTGGCTTCAAAAAGGGTATACTATATATTTTCAATTTAACTTATCTACTACCTGAAGCCATGGATTCTCCCACCGCATTACCCTCGCCAAGAAATTTGGTTACTTGCGGTTCATTGTCCAATACGAGTTCTTCGCCAAGCTCTTCCTTGGAGCTCTGTATATCTGAAGATGGGCGCTCGGGAACAGGCAAAGGCTCTGATCTGAGTTTCTCAAAATTATTCCACTCAAATGGTGCCGATGTGGAAGTGCTGTCTGCAACAACTATTCAAACGCCAACCAGAATTGGATCTAATTCCTTTTCTGAAAACACGCCAGTTCGGAAGTTTCAAGCAGAAAAGTCTTCTAAGGAAGACGAAATGCTGCGCACGTATCATCCACAAAAGCTGCAGCAGATATCTGGGCAAGACTCGGCCAGTCAGAAGGTCAGGAAGTCCAATGGTATAGTCATCGATTTCACAGGCGATGATGATGAAATAGTCATCTCACAGAACACGGACAGAAGATTTCTGATGAATAAAGACTTGAAAAATCCTGCGAAAGATTTGGCACAGGCATTATTTACAGCCTCTTCTTCTGCCGGAAGTGCATCAAATCATGCAATTTTAAATAAAGGTCTCATGCTAAATCGTTTCGTCCTACGCCACAAAGAAATTCTGAACCAAGTTCAAAAAGCCCCAGTCACTACTCACGGCGAAACAGAAGTAGGTAACAGTTCAGAAATACCTTTTTGCGCTGCCCAACCTAAACGAAGATATGAGGAGAGGATTGAGGATTTGAGACCACACAAGAAGTCTTGCCCAAATCCGAAAGGAAAGCAGTTATTTGAAACAGCTTTTGTGTCGCTTTTGGATGACGAGGAGGTTGATGGTCTCGATACTATCAACGGTGTTGCCTCTACCTCGGACCTTTCGGACGATGCAATTGATACTGGACTTGTGCTCGACAGAGAGATAATCAATATTTCAGATGACGACTCTGGAGATGAAGGGGTGGTTTTTGTTGCTTGCTCTACCGCCGTAACAAGATTAAAGGAAACTGGAAAGTTGAAATTGAAGCAGATTAAGCCTAAAAGGACGCAACGAACTTGGAAATCTCAGAATGCCGAAGTCTTGCAGCACAAAGAGGATACTGTTGTTACAGCCCATGTAGCAAAGATCGTCGGCCCGATGTTAGGCCCTAGAGTTGTTACCATTGACCCTGGTGAAAAGGCAGTTTTAAGCTTCAGTGAAGGGACATACAGGGAATTTCTGAGGAAAACGAAGTCTGACAGACTTAGCGCGTGCCAGATCGATCGATCATCTATGCCAAAGTCCATTCATTGGCTTGGGAGTCCCATGTCTTTTGATGATTTAGAAAACAGGATTGTTTACGACTCGGCAAGCATATGTGGAGAAATATACTCTCCCAATGATTGTTTCACGATCTATCCCTGTGGTAAGATTTATTTATTCTGTATTATTATCATAATTCTGATTCTCTAATAGCATCAGCAGGTGGTGTTGATAACAACTTCGATCAGTCTGAATCTCATGACATGGAACAAAGCCCGAGGTATGCTAGAATCGTCTATCTTTTTGAATCCACAAACAACCTCGACCACAGCAAGCCTGAAAACAAGATGGCTCATATTCAGATATTTCGGCATGGTACTGAGACAGCAATTGGGGAATTTTCCCATGCACATGAACTTTTCTTTACTGACCTCTGCGAAGACATACCGTTATCGAAGGTTGATGGCAAAATTATAGTTGATTTCCAAGGACAAGATCTTATAGCCAAGCGAAGTGGCCTTGGTGAAGTCAAGGGGCCCTTTTTTGCCAACAAATTCTACTACAGACTACAGGTCACCGAGGTACCATTTGGAAATTTTAATTATGGCAACAAATTCATAGACGCTCCACCACCAGATACGGCGCCTGGACGAACTAGATGCCAGAATTGCAATTTCCAGAAGTCTGAAATTCGAAGGAGAGTAGCTAAAATTGAGACGCCTAGACACTCTGATGGGCCATTGGAGACCTTTTATCATAATGGAAACAGCTACCATCTCCATGATTTCGTTCAAATTGTTCCTTCAGATTATAGACGGGGGCAGAAAATGTGCCTAGCGTTGATTGGACAAATCATCGAAATAACCACGGTGAACAACACATATTATGGTTCAGACAGCACAATAAAAACAGCATCCGATATAAGATTGAAGGTGCAGCTTTATGGACAGCACGATAATTTGCTTCCAAATATCCAAGAGGGCAATACTGCCGGTAATAGGGTAGTCAGGGACAATAGGCGGCTCTACCGACGCATGCAGTACATTTCAATCACGCCGGATCGACTTGATGGTCAGGTGCGGGTCCGACACCGGGAACACATCAAAGACATAGATGAATTTAAAGGAGATGACGATAAATTCTTGCCCACGTTTTGGGTTGACCAACAAGTCAGAGAAGGCCTGGGTGCAAGACTGGAAGATCTCCAGCCTCTCCTTAGCCATGAGATGCTGTACTCTGCAAAAACAGAGGAGGCTTTTCAGGATTTCAAACGATGTGAAAGGATTTATGCCCATTCAGGAGCAGCGGAACGTCTAATAGGGATGGTAAGTTATTTGTATTTCAAGCACGCTATAATTAACAAGCTTTGAAGGATCTCTTTGGTGGTTGTGGTGGTCTTACTCTGGCAATCCACTCAAGTGGGGCTGTCACTACTTCTTATTCAATTGACTTCTCTGTGGCTGCATGTCGCACACTGGGTAAGAACATGCCGAAAGTTCATATCTTCAATCAGGATATATCTCTCCTTCTGAGGCGACGTTTAGCGCTGGATCGTGGAGAGGTACTCGAACCTCTAAGAGATTGTGAAGGCCGAGAAATGCCTGATTTGCCGGTCAAAGGCACGATAAGAATAATTATCGGCGGCCCTGTCTGCGATGGTCTCTCCACATTGAACAGAAACTGAAAATGGGACGACATCAAAAATAGTTTGATGGCAGCTTTCTCGGCATATGTGGATTACTACAAACCAGATTACGTTTTCATTGAAAATGTAGCATCTATTTTACACTTTCCGGCAAGTCAAAAACTTGAAATCATTGTCTGTTTTGAGCTAATCCTTTACAGTTGGGGCCAACAACCCATGAGAAGAATCGAAGCAGTGGTCTGGTCAAGCAGGGAATTTTCAAGTGGGTTTGAATACATACGGTATTTGTATACTGAGCTCTGACAACACTTGCATATAGGTTGACGCTTGCGCTCCTGACAAGCCTGGGCTACCAGGTCCATTACAAGGTTTTGCAAGTAGGACAATTTGGCGTCCCACAAAGTCGCTCAAGATTTGTTCTATGGGCAACAGCTCCTGGTTTGGTGCTGCCTAAATTTCCCGAGCCTACCCATGAATTTGATGGACAATGCAAGTTTGGCACGAAGATGACTGTACCGTACGCGAAAGTTACCGTCGATCATGCGCTTTCGGATCTTTGGCACAATCCTTTTGAGTGGAAGAACCCAGCTCAAGTTGTTTGTCGCTCCGATCAACAGAAGACTGAGGATGAGGCGCGGGCCAGGACAATTCCGCAGCTCCATTTTCGGCCAGGCGATAGGTATTTAGGGGGAAACCGTCAGCAGTATAAGTCACAGCCTCTGTACAACTACCAAAGACAGCTTCGGGAAGGCGTCAAAAGGAACACATTGCTAAATCACGTTACAAAAGCTTACGTAGATCACGCAAGATTTGACGATGCTAGAAATACATACAGCAGGATTACTAACGAACGAGTCCACTGGATAGGATTTGGCACGGAGGCAGACCTCAGTAACGCTCCCACCAAACTATGGCCTAGTGTTATAGTCAAAAATAACAAGCTGATATCCCAACGGTACTCGAGAGCACAGCCTGAAGGGTATTTCTCTTGTTGTTTAGGAGTTCTCGATCCAGGCACAGTCCAAAAGGTATACATGCTTACCTGCAAAGCGATTCCTATATTGACTTTTCTTGCTATAGTCAATACATCCATTTTTCCACCGCACGCTGACTATTCGTGAGTTTGCGAGAGCCCAGGGCTATCCAGACTGGTTTGAATTTCTGGTGGACGATGATGATATTTCAATAAACGATATCATAATGATGATTGGCAACTCAGTCCCTGCTGTAGGATTTGGGAGCGCAATCTTTCGAGAACTTTACAAAGTGGAAATCGATCGTTTCTTCAAAAGGCATCCAGATCAGCCTGATGACAAGCACGATGATATGGGACCAGCTATTGTTCCTTCAAGCAATACCGCAGATCACAAAGTCGTTATTACTATTGACGATTGAGGTGAACGCAAATGGGGCTAAAGTTATGGATTTATGGAAATAAGAATAGAAATCAAGATCAAGAAAGGATACATGAAGAAAGAATGGGCTAACGAAAGGGACGGACAATCATCATCATTATTCTCCAGACGCGAATCATGAACGCTCTGGATATCTTGGAGAGTATAGGTGCATATCATGATAACTTCAAGCCCCACCCCGTGGATACTCCATGGGGGAAAGAACATAATTAACATAATTTAGTATCTCTAATTAGAATTATACATGGTCTTTCAATCACCCAGCGCTGTCAGGTAACAACTGCAACAAACCTTCTGAGGAAAACGAAAGTTAAGCGAGGGAGAGAAATTTCATTGGGAAGCTTGACCTATTCCATATATTGATTTCCATCGCGAATTGAAATATGCTTAAAAAGTCTAAAAGTTTAATTCTGCAATGCAGTCGCTTTTCCAAAAGGTTAATCTGGTTGTCAATATGACACCATCTGCGCAAGAGATATCCCTCTGAATCTCGTCCTAGTCGCTCGCTTGAGACGATTAGCATTACCTTTATTCAAAACAGTCTTGTCCGCCTTTGGACTAGCTCCGGAATGACATAAGCATTTCGATGAACGACATTTGGTCTGCCAGCTTCCGTTGTCCTTTGTCCATGTAATCGCGATGCAGTTGTCAACGCCAAACAACTCGGTCTCGAGTAGCAGTGGGAACTAGAGATGGGAGCCATTGGCTGTAGACAACATTAGCGCCTCCCCCTGCAGCAAAACATGACCTCAAACATGGCGCAAGACACGGTAGAGGACAGCTCACATGACCTGCCTCCAGCCTATCCTGAACCACCCACCGAATCGTCGACCTTACGATCAAGATTCTTGGAAACCAATCCAAATGGACAGCTCTCTGTATTTCAGTTACCATCGCCATCGCCTTCAAGGTCTCCGTCACCGCCGTTAATCATCACAGATGATTCTTCTGCCGAATGGGATGGAAGATTATCTATCACCTCCAATGCTGGCCACAAGCATTCTAATTCATTTGAGAAGATAGCCATACGAGCAGTGGAAAGTGAGGATGGGAAGTCAGCGTCTTTACCACCAGTATCCAGGGCCCTATCACCGCACGAGCTCCATGATATTCCCGAAGAGCCAGTTCGGAAGCCGAGGAATCTTTCTGTCACCCGCGGAGACGAGAAGATTTTAAAGCTCTCGCCTGCTGAGATGCAAGAGCTAACATCGGCTCCCGAATCCTTACCTGCAGCATCACCAAGATGGCCCTCAATCGAACAGCAACCTCCGTTAGAGTCGCCGGCAATAGGTCAACTTCCACTTACCCCAGAACTCCTTGCCCCAGTGGCTGAGATCCATACTCGCAAGAACAGGTCGCGGAGTAACAGCAACTCGGACCCGGCAAAAGAATCCATTGATCGCAGACCCACAGTTGAGGAAATACAACCGCCTACCATGCACAGAAGGCCGGGCTTTTCTTCCAGGACAATCTCATCTCCACCCATACCTTCGAATCGGATAAGCTCATTCACCAAAGGAACCCAAGCACCATCATCACCGCGAAGGAAACCGGTCGGTCTGGGGCTGCGACCAGATCCACTGGATCTAAATTCCAAATCTACGCCAAACAGCGCCAACAGACCTGTCGGACCAGATCCTCCGTCTCCGATCCCTCAATCTATTCCTCTTCCGCCGATGTCTATCCCTACGTACCTGCAGCTCGAGCTTTCTCAAACTAGACCATCTCCATTGTACATATATCGATCGGCCAGCAGCGACTATCCCTATGAATCTTCTAGGATCAAATTTGAGCGTCTTCTGAATTTTCTATTATTACCTCCTCAGCTAGAACAGGTTCTCTACTTTGGCTCTTTGGCATGCCTCGATGCTTGGCTGTATACTTTTACCATATTACCCTTACGGTTCTTTAGAGCACTTGCAGTGTTGATACAATGGTGGTTTCAACTCGTGAACAAGGAAGCTCGCTTCATTCTAGGATTTATCTACCATGGTACAGGAAGAATGTGGCATCGTCGTCGCGAGCAACGAACGAATCCTGATGGGAGTCGGTCCAGAAGCGTTTCTCGCTCATCACGACCACCAGCTTCAACGATGCCTTCATATCAATCACAAAGTGGTCGGCACATTGACATTGTGACTGCGAGAAGCCTACCCGAACAATTGAGAATTGCTACTGAACGTAAATCAAGGCAAGGATGGGGCCGCAAGCATAGAAGGTCCAAATCGGAGCCGTCAACCTTGTCTTCCTATCACAAAGCCGATCTGCTTGAAGGAGCTGTTATCATTTGCAGTTGTGTCATTTTGCTCAAGCTGGATGCAAGTAGAATGTACCATAGTATCAGAGGTCAAGCTGCTATCAAGCTTTATGTTATATACAACGTCCTTGAAGTAAGTAATTCGCTCTTAAAAGATGACTAGACTAACGCGAATAGGTTTGTGACCGGCTTTTCTCTGCACTGGGACAGGATATCTTTGAGTGCTTATTCTCCGATGAAACATTGGAGAGAAATTCCAATGGCCGAAGCAAAGTCTTGCGGCCACTAGGAATGTTCTTCTTGGCCTTGGCATACAACGTGATTCATGCAGCGGCACTGTTCTATCAAGTCATAACTCTGAATGTTGCCGTCAACTCATATTCGAACGCGTTACTCACGTTACTAATGTCCAACCAATTTGTCGAGATCAAGTCTACCGTGTTTAAGAAATTTGAGAAGGATAACCTTTTCCAATTAACATGCGCGGATGTGGTTGAACGCTTCCAACTTTGGTTGATGCTGATGATCATTGCCTGCCGAAACATCGTGGAAGTTGGGGGATTGAGTGCGCTAAGTAATGCCAGTGATGAGGTAACCAAGAGTGGCCCTATTCGCAGCAACTCAATGCTTCCCAATAGCTTTCAAATTTTGCCAAGTTGGCCGGGAGAATTATTGTCTCCCTTCCTAATCGTTCTTGGGAGTGAAATGCTTGTGGATTGGGTGAAGCATGCCTATATCAGCAAGTTCAATAGCGTTAAGCCTGCAGTCTATCAACGATTCCTTGACGTCCTTGCGAAGGATTATTATACAAACGTGAGTATTATACCTGCAGAGATTTGAGTACCACTGACCTTCTAGGCATTTGTCAACCAGAATCTTATCAAACGGCTTGGACTGCCGGTGGTCCCATTATCTTGCCTGTTCATTCGGGCTTCTGTTCAAACATACCACATGTTCCTCGCAACCCACATGCCACCTCCAATTCCATCAACAGCAACAGCTTTATCGCTAGAAAATGCCCCGACGCCAGTCACCACTGCTGCATTCGAACATTTTGATAACATCATCAGATCTGCGCTTGGCCGGTCTGCCTTTGGCATCCCTGATCCTGCTGCATCAGGCCCATGGTATCTACCTAGCGCCGACGATGTGATTGCATCCTTGACTATGCTTGTATTCTTTTCCGGAGCATTTCTTGTTCTACTCGCGTTCAAATTAGTGCTCGGAATGCTTCTGCTTAAATTTGCACGAAATCGATACTCGAGTATGAAGAAGCGGGAGCACATGACCTATGATACGGGCGGAAAACGTGTCGGAGGCTGGGGTATGGTCGAAGTTGATGATGATAAGAAGCGATGGATCTACGATGATGATCCGGAGACTCTGCGGAAGTTGAAAGAACGAGAAAGGTCAAGCAAAGAGAAAGCCGAGAAAGGTGGCTCTGCAATGGACTTTTCGAAAATCAGTCGGTATGAGATGTCTGCAAAGCGAATATGGTAGATTGGATATACGCGAAAATAAAGCCTCTAGCATCGCGACTGCCCTCCTTGGTCTTAATATTTCCGATGTGTTTGCGCTACAAATACATGAGCAATCAGTTAGATACGTTTCTCTTGCCGGAGTCTAATGACCTTCCATTTCTGGATCTGAGCACAACGGAGTAAGCTTTTTGCCTCGTCCTTTCTTCTTCAAAGCAAGATGCAGATGAAGCTTGCCTCTTCCCTCTTCCCTCTTCCCTCTTCTCCAGTTTGTGTTCCAACACCAACATCGCCAACAACCACACTCATCTTATCGTATTGCTTCCCCAACATTGCATACAATACCGAAACAGCAATTGAGCCATAGATATACATTGTTTCATCTTACACGCAACCATGGTTAAACTCTCGCTCGTCACGGCAATTCTGGCTACAGGGATCAGCTGCACAGCATCGCCCACCCCAGCAACAAAGAATGAGATATTTGTCAAAGGACAAGGTGTAAGCATTATGGCCTGATATCTAAGACTTGTGCTAACACTTCTCAGCACTTCGTCCTCTTGCCAGTCCTCAAGGCTAATACTATTGCTGCACGACAAGAACCTCGGAACACACCTTCGAATGCTGCCGATTCACTTTACCTCACAGATGTTGGAGAACTCACTGCTGCTTGGGATCAAGCTGCGAGATACTTGATGATCTCTGATGATGAGGGCAATGCCAAGGTCGTCCTCGCTGCTGAAGAGAGCAACACTATCAGCATCAGTGCTGCTAGGGTTGGAAACCAGCCCTTGCAGCCATTCACTTCCGACAGTCTTAGGCGTACGAAGAAACTCCCTAGAGGATTAGCTGTGGAAATTCGGAACAATACTTTTGCTTCGGACCATATCGCTTGCTTGCGTGGTTGTGAGTTGTGTCTGTCCAAGATATGTTTGTTCTTAGCATCTGACTTTCTTGAAAGGCGCTTCCGAGCTAATTGCAGAAGAACAAGACGTTGATAATGACGATGATGAAAATCTCAATGCTCTACCAAAGCTCTCGAAAGCTTGCACTGCTTGCATGAGTGATCTTTTTGCTGAAGTGTTTGCTAGGTGTAGTATCAACTGCAGTCTGTTACCCCCTTACTGGTACATGGCTTCTGTGTACTGACATAAGCAGCTGGTACTCATGAGACCTGTTTTGATTGCGTTGCACCCCTCTACATTGATGTTGCAATGGATTTGGCTAATGGTAAGGATCGGCGACACGGAAAGCGTAATTTTTGGATTCCCGACTTTCACCAAAGTGAATTACCAGCGCCATTACTAGATCCTAAGGAGCTTCAATGGAGTTGCCTCCGCAATTGTAGGTATATTGCTCCTCCAGTCCAATGCCGTCAATCTGACTCTCATAGGCTCGAATACTGCTGGGAGCATCGACGAGCAGATGTGCCAGCAATGCATTGGTGTCTGGTTGTCCGCTGTCTCGCCACGGTCTTCTATCCTCTCTCGAGATACGTCAGGTGCTCAGTTTTGTGGTGAAGGTGGACCTGCCTCTTGTCTCGACAATGCTAGAGACTTAGTCAGCAACGTCGATGAGGGTATCCAGGATGATAATGGAGATCTCGATACCACTGACGAGGATCCTGAGGACGACAATGGAGATCTGGATACCAATGATGAGGATCCTGAGGTCGATGATGAGCTTACGGAAGAAGATCTGGAACAATGCACTGCTATATGTGAGTTTGACGTAAATCTGTTAAGTGTACAAGATCATTAATGTACCCAGGCGAGCAAGATGAAACCTCAGATACGTGTTCAGAATGCAATGCTAGGTTTTTAATTACAGCTGGGTTCGAAATGGAGATTCTCTATGCTACGATCAGTATTGCGAATTCTTCTGTGCCAGCGGGGTTGACCAACAATACAAAGTCCCTCCTCAAACTCCAAGAGGTTGATGAATCCTGCGATAATGGCTGTGAGCTCTTGGTGCTTGTCCTTGAATGAACACGAGTTAATGATAAGACAGACAAGCAAAATAGGGACGAGAACCATATGCAGTGCACCAAACTCCCAATCCACGATCCTATTCCAGCTCAGGTCCGGAAAAGTTCATCTAAACTCATGATCTCCCGAGACGAGTTTCAAGTGCCGGGTGGAATGAGTACCTGCCCTTGTAAGCGAATACCTTACTCTGCCTGGGCATACTAATTCGGATTCTAGGTCCTTTAAATCAAGTTTACTGCACTTGCCGTGGCGCAAATCCTACAACAGTTATTTCCAACAGAGACAGTCAAGAAGAGAGCTCTGAAGGGAAATTTGCCTTCTTTAGTCTCGTTTGGAGGCCACAGAAACTTGATAACGGGTTGGGGCTCGATGATTATCAGGTCAGATTTTGTGTCGCAAATGTACTTGAGGTTGATAAGCCCGTGTATGCCGTGATGACGAAGAGCATTACTGCTGAGATTGAGTGTGCAGAGGTTGAGCTCCAAGTAATTTTCGACCCTGTGTACCCGGTCAGCGAGGTGGGAGGCCATTGATCGCGAGAGCATAAATCAAGAAACATACTTAGATGGTTCACTGGCTTTTCTAAGCAGTCGAGTCTCTCATAGTACAATAAAACCGTAGTCATCCATAAATTAATACCTTACATATCGTTGCTACAGACACAAGCATTAATGTTACGCTGTGGTGCTAGGTTGCCATACGTCCGCCCCAATGATGGTGTGTCCTAATAACCAGAGAAATCATTTACAATACTCAGTGAGTTGCCGTTACTGGTCATATACTCGTTGCCTCGTTCTTATAGTACAGATCAAACGTTCGATTGACATCGCTATTCCAAGTCAAGTGCAGTATCCATAACTCAATGAACACCAGAAACGCCCTCCCGACCGACCTTCTCCCAAAACCTTCGGAGACCAAGCACTTTGGCTCTCGTGGGCATCTCTTTCGTCTCGCCTCTCCGCAAGCTTCCCCATCTCGCGTCACCGGTAACCCCTCCCCCGTTTCCACTGCCCTTTGCAAATCTTCTCGCCATGCGTCTCACGTCTGGTCTTTCCCCAACATTCGCGCCCATCTCATCCCCCTTCCGCCTCCACTCCTCCACCCAGTGCCTCAACACATCTTTCACCCGCTCCCTCTCCACCCGCCGCTTCGTCTCTATCAAGCTCGGCGCCAGATACGTCGCTTCCCTCGGCAGCACGCCCTTCTCCACCAACGTCGACGCACTCGGCCGCAACGGCAGCGCTCGATTCAGCTTGATCTTGATCAGGTTCCGGCCCAGCGCGCGGGCAGCGAGCGACGTGCGGGTTACGAAGATGCGCTGATGCATCAGTTCCGCCAGCGAGGGCCGCACCGAGAGGGAGTGCGAGAGCGAGAGGCTGTTGCGGTGGATGCGCGCCAGGTGGAGCAGCGGGTCGGTGGACAGGTGGCGGAAGTGGTGTGTCGTGCGTGAGATAGCTAGGAGATCGGGTATGTCGATGTACGAGAGGATGTGCAGGAGGAGCTCGTCGGGGAGGTGCGCGAGACTCTGGGGCGGGCTAGTTGCGGACGTCGTGGGGCTCGTCGCTCTCGTGGAGCTCGCGTCCGCTGCGTATTCTGCTTCCATTCTGCTTCAGCTGGTTACGTAGCTCGAGGAATGTGTAGTGCTGTTCCGAGCGGAGGTTCTAGGTTTGTTCAATGCGGCATCGTATAGGAGATGCGGGAGCAGGAATGCAAGAGTTGGGAGAGGATGAGAAAGAGGGCGAGCACGGGAGAGCTATAAATGGAATGTTTGTCTGCTGCCTATCGTTGCTGGGTTGTAGGGCGAGGAGGAGAGCCGGTCATGCTATACCGTCTCACGATCATTCAAAGCGTCACAAGGCGACGGTAATGGGGGGCCTGTTTGCTTTCCACGTGATGGCCCTACCGGATTTCACATATGATCCCGTTTCATTGTTGTCTTGTGTCGCCGCCCCGAATTAACTTTCTTTCTCCTTATTCCGTCCGTTCTTTGGGACCTGGCTTCCCCTCACTTTAGGCTGTTTTCTTTGTCTGCATTGTTGCTTTGTTGCCTGGTCTTTTTTACGCTTTTCCTCCTGCTCGCCTCGTTTCTGGATCCGTTTGCTCCCATCTGCCCCCATACGACCCTTATCGCGTCCCCCCGTCCCGCATAGATTGATCGTACGTCATTTAGTGTCGCTGGCCTTATCGCGATTCGCGCTGCTTATCTCGCTCTCCCTCCGCAGTGCTGGTTGAGATCGCGGAGAAGAGTTGGGACCCTTAGCTCGCAATGGATTTCTTCTGCAGAATACGAATCCAAAACATCTTTGGTTTGTGTATCTGATTTCGGATGTTACACTCGGCTCTAACATCATTCGATCATTCGATTCTTCCTTTCGAAGCGTGATGGAGAAGAGTTCATACTAATAAAATTGGCACTGTTGTTGACACGGAGTATAGAAGCACGACGCGGTGACTGTGCTATCTAGGTGGCCACTGCAGGTCAATTAGGTCTTTGTATTTGTGCTCATCAGAGAGTAAAGCATGCCATCTTTAAAGAGTTTGTCGCAGTCTACATCGAATGATGGTAAGGTGTTTGACTGTAGCATATGATGGAAAACAAATATAGATTTTCTCATCTGTATCCGTTAAGAACGACTCTGGGAAGACCGCCTCGTGAAGTTGCTTGCTGGAATCCAGTGAATAGCATGTCATTTCTTGCGCCTGGTACTTCTCTATTCCTCAGCCATGTTCTCCAAGACGAATACTTCAAATTGGTCACATGATGTTGTGAGATCCATCCCAAGGTCCCAACGGCTTTCTTCCTCTTTCTCACGTAGCACATAGCCTCATCTTCGATATTCCAACACAATGACCGAGAGAACCGACGTTCAGATTAGAAATCCAGCATTGTAATTCTCGCTCCCAACCGTCTCGTCCTTTCTGACATTCCGCCTCGCTTATTTCTGACATTTTGCGGTCGGTTGCCCTTTTCAAATTCTGACCTTCCCGCTGAATGTCAGAAATAAGTCAACAAGTGTCCATGATGGAGGATGAAGCGATTATTGAGATATGAACTTCAATTTCAAAGCAGCTTGTCGTTCGATTCTCTACGGCTATAAAGGGATGGAGAATCCGCGTACTGAGGGAGATGGTCCATCACCTCAGCAAGCACTTCTGTGTTTTGTGGCATTGCGAATCTTCTTATATACTATACTGAATTAACTTGACGGAAAGCATATCTCATCTCTACACAAGCAACCATGACTTCGGTAAATACCACCTACCTGATCACAGGTGCAAACCGAGGTAGGACCCCCCACGGAGTCCAGTTGCCCACACCCCCCAACTGACATCTCTCAACAAGGCATCGGCTTGGGACTGATCCACGAGTACCTTGCACGCCCAAACACGACCGCCATAGCAGCGGTGCGAGATCCCGCGCATCCAACCTCGCAGGCACTTTCCGCCCTCCCCCACGGCGCCAACAGCAAATTGATCCTAGTCAAGCTCGACAGTGCCTCACCCACGGACGCCGCCAACGCGATCAACACCCTGCAGACCCAACACAACATCACCAGGCTCGACGTGGTGATCGCCAACGCCGGCATCGCCAAGGTCCAGCCGCGGGTGCTGGAGCTCCAGATCGCGGATCTCGAGGAGCACAACCACGTCAACGTGGCGGGACCCGTGCTGCTGTTCCAAGCTGCGCTGCCCCTGATGCTGAAGGCGCGGCACCCAAGTTCGTGGGCATCAGCTCCTCGGCGGCCAGATTGCGGCGATGGGCGAGCGGTATTTCCCCAACCCGGCGTATGGCCCGTCCAAGGTGATGCTGAACTATCTCTTGCGGAAGATGCATTTTGAGCATGAGGAGTTGACTGTCTTTCCGATCGATGCGGGCTTTGTCCAGACCGAGTTGGGGAACACGGGCGCCAA
This sequence comes from Coleophoma crateriformis, assembly GCA_003369635.1. Classification (NCBI taxonomy): domain Eukaryota; kingdom Fungi; phylum Ascomycota; class Leotiomycetes; order Helotiales; family Dermateaceae; genus Coleophoma; species Coleophoma crateriformis. Next base: position 747,213 of record PDLN01000005.1, read on the forward strand.
CAACCTTGGGTTAGAGCAGGCCGGCATTACGGTCGAGGAGAGTGTGAACGGGGTCGTGGCTGTGGTATGCGGTGCTTTCTTAAATCATCCTTTTCTTGACTCACGCATGTACAGATTGACAAAGCCACGAGAGAAACACACTCGGGACGCTTCGTACACTATCTCCGAGGGGAATTACCCTGATGATGAGTCAAGGAAGTACGAGTGTGGCCGGACACACGCCCGGGGAACTAGGAGCTTTGCATGGCATTTGTTCGTTCTGAATATTTACCACGCAAACCTATCGTAAATGTTGAGTCATAGTTTTCCAAACGATCTACTTTTCATGGCCCAGGGCTTCTCGGTGATCCATTAGACTTTATTGTGCAGTAGCTAAAGTGAAGTATACTTCGAACCATCAATTTTCCGGTTCCATTATCCCGTGAGCAGAAGCGGATGCGGCGCTTTACTCCATTTTTACGCACCTTGTCCCCGCCGTTGGAGGGGGGTTATGTTAGGACCACTCGGAGTGACCTGGCTAGAGCTTACGGAGGATTGGCCATTGGAACGTCGACATAATACCCACTATGCGCGCCCGGTGCTGGCTGCGTGACGTACCTTAGCTTCTCCATGCACAACTAGGACATTACTCGCGGAGAAGATCGTACTCGCTCTCAAGATCGCTGAAGGTCTTGGTCTTAGAAATCAAGGGCTCCGAAAAGCAAGACATCGGCGATGAAAGACAGCAACCGTGAAGGGGGTTTTCCTTCTGGTCGTCCAATTATGCGCTAGAGGAGGACTTCGTTACGTTGTTTAATCTATTTCGCAGGACCTCCTCGAAGGCTCTCGTTGCACATACGTTCATAGGCCCTGGTCACGATGCTGCATGATGCAATCCTCTTCCTTGCCGGTACCTGTCCCCAAAATTGAAAGAGGATCCAGACTCCCACGCAGTTGATGTTCCGGAAGGGTCACATGTTCTGCTCGGGTTTTCATTAACAAGGCACGTTTGCCGCAGGTATACATCAAGCTCCTATTGGGTAGGGTGATGCTTGGAAAGGTACCCAGGGAAAGTTACCATGCTACTTATGTTGATGTGCTGTTCGTTCTCTTGCAGGAGTCCCGCATCAAGCCTTAATTTCACAAGAGATTTGCTTCGTTGCATCGATGCGTGCACATGCGTGCATAGATGCATGCACGTCGACACCCATTCTTGGGTTTTTGGTGGATGATAAGTCGACAGGTCAGCCTCATCGCTGTACAAGTGAGCTGGCTCTCAATCACCAGCTGCGACAAACTCACCAGCAGCCAATCCGGTCGGGTCGCATAGATGTGTTGCGGCTCAAAATTGGAAGAAAGTCGCAGACCTTGGTCGGTGACAATAACAACAGAGGCGCAGCGAGCTTTGACTGAGGCCATGGTCGAAAGGATGAGGTGGAGGCGGGTGTCGGGTCGGGCCTGTCCAGTTGCGGGTGGTACGGACCATAGCAGCGGCCATGATCAATAGGCAAATAATGGGGATGAGAGCGGCCGGCTGGCAGACCGGGCGCGTCGCACGTTACTGTTGATAACCACTGCCCTGTAGCAGCTTCCATATGGGGAAGCAGAGGGACGTTGCTGTTACCCGAAACCCTCCCTGAACGTCTGCCAATGAAATGGGAGAAGCCAGAGCTCGCGAGGCTGCACCTGGCGCTCTGACAAGTCTTAGCTCAAATTTACATTCTTATTGGATGCTACCCTCCCGCAGTCCGCATCGCAATACCAGACACATGATATCGACCTGTACCGGCAGCGGGGACCGCTAACAGTAAGTTTCAACGTCGTAGAAACAATTGCCTTGTTATTTGCGTGACATGAACCAGAGCTTCCAAGCGCAATCCCGAAAATTGCGCTATATTGCTGAGTTTTCCCTCGCTTGGCCGTCAATTTGGCCTTGTTTACCTTTGAAGTAGGGAACGCGTTTGGCTCCTGCAGCCTTCTCTGTAGGTAAACATCGGCAAAGGGCCCAGAGATTTCTTTTCCAACTGATCCGACTTCTGCTGATTCTGCAACGGCTTACGCTGGTGGCAACCCCTCCTCCACAAACGCATCTCTGCTTGAAAATGCACATCCTCCTTCCACTTCAGAACCCTGATCCAAGTAGAAATTCAATGAGAATGAGCAGTCCACGTGGTCATTGGTCAATGGCAGTTATAAACATGCGGCCGTTTAACTTGACCACCATCAACATTATATTTCATGACGGTGTGACGGGCCTTCTTCCTGCATATCGCCACCTAAATCTTGCTAGATCAAGGTTCTAGGGTCGCCTGCAGAGCAAAATTTTGCTGGAACGTATGTGTTTCTTCCCTTAATCCCATTGCTGTCCGGAAAACAAAAAAATCAGAGGCACAAAGTAATTGCCCGCAAATGACTCCAAACTCGGAAGTGTTCAGAACGTGACAAAAATATGATGGCTTTTATCAACTTTGGGCCCAAGCTCAAGAAAGTTCGAAAATTTGGTGCTCCATAGGAACCATCAGAACGGTGCCACGTCACCGTGGCCAAAGTTGACGAGCCATGCTGATATCATGGCTGAACAAGGAGGTGCCCAAGTGGAGAAGGTGCTGATAACTGCGTATGTGATGTCCTTCCTGCCTGAGCTATCATGCAAAGTGATGGGAGCATTAAACCATGGCCACCAAGGCCAAAGACAACGCATTGCCAACCCTTGTAGAGGCAGAGGTGGCCCATCAGGAATCTTCTGTGATGCACGCACGACTTTCGTGACGTCTCGTGCAGACAATAGAAGCCTCCAGATCCTGAATTGCTTCCGAGATATTCGGCCAAGCCCCCTCAGTCCCGATCATGATCTGACAGCCACTGAAATAACTGATACTGAAGCCTCGTCCTAGGGATTGGTTGTGAGGGGCCGTAAGCCACCAACATGAAAACTTCTTAAGTTGCAACCATGATAAGCAGTCATGCAACACATCGATGGGATCGGTGCAGTCGACTGATGCATGCGCTCGGTATCGCCGTGTCTTGATAGGTATGGAACGGTGTGATACACCGCATATTTGACCTCGTCCACAATATCCAGTTGGTTGATTGCATGCTGACAATACACCGTGTGGCAGCATTGGACAAAACCTTTTATCATCAAGGTTCTTTCATAGGTCTCTCGAAAGCACGTTGCTGATCTGTTATCCATCAGCCAACGACTCCACCTGCAACGACACTCCGTCCATGCGAAAAGCCAACCACCTCTGATGTGGCAACGTTGAGCACCTCTGATTAACGGGACGTTGTACCGTAACGTGATTGAATCGTGCAGGATGGTGCATATGCCGCCAAGATTTGTCGTCAACCTCCTCAAGCCTAAACCTGCGAGGCGTAGCAGAAACTCGGTGTGTGGCCCGTTATCTCATGAAGAAAGCCATGCTAGACCTTGGCAGGTGCGTGATAAAGTAACTCCATTAGGTCGAGTCTTCGAAACGCAGATTCGTGTACTGCTCTGATAGGTAGTGGGAGTGTCTAGTCCGTCCACCGACGGGCCGTTGATACCGTGCAGGCATCGCTGCGCGGAAGCGTCGCATGGATTGATGAGCATGTAAGTGAAATGCTCAGTGGTTCGACAAGACCATTGTTTGCGTCGACGGTTGTCAAGGAAGATGAGGGTGGGGTTGGAGCATGGTGGTGTATCGATAGCCAAATACTGTTCTCGTCAGTTGCTTCCAATACTCCCTCGATGGGTATAAATATCTCCTTTGCACCTCTCATACTGACATTATTGCAATCCAGCCATCACACAGGATTGTGTCTCACTGCTCCTTCTTCAAGTATTGTCTTTGGCTAGCTTCCAAGAAGATCACCCACTCAACTCCTCTCAGTCTCCCTCATCTGCTCAAGCTGTCCTATTGCTTAGCGAAGTAGTTGCCCACAAATCGGTAGGTCGAGTCATCCTTAGATCTTCAAGCCAAGCCTAAGAGGCTAACAAGTTCCTAGCACACGTTTGTCGAGCAATATGTGCTATTACGACCAATACCAGTACGAGTGCGGCGACTACAAGTGGGGTTCTTTCCGTGCCCATTGTACCAAAGAGTACCGTACTGGAGAGACATGCGGCCTGAAGTTGGTGATGACCACATATGCTAATCCATCCGGTGGGAAGTGCAAACTTTGCACAAAGCTCGACGTTAAGTGGAATCGAATTCGAAAGGAACAAGACAGAATCCGCAGATGGGAAAAGGAAGGTGGTCGAAAATCGTCGATTGAGCGAGCCCAACAAGAAATCTACGACATCGAAGGCGAGATTCATGAAATCAATCGGCAACGTCTGGAAAAGTCCAGAAATCTGTCCTAGTAAGTCTCAGAGTACGTTTCGCGATTGACAGAAAGACTGACCAAATGCAGGACACGGCGAGGAGAGGCGAGTCAAGCAGTAGTTAGTGAGGACAATGGGGCGTTCGCAAATCTGTGGCTTTTGGTGTTCCAAGTTTTTCATAATTTCTTTTGAAATGGGATTCGGGAGCTCGGCCGGTAATAAGTGGCGGAAATGGAACTTGAGAAGCTCAAGGAGTTGACTGTATTTGACATTAGCTAGGTCCAGAATGATTAAATAACCCGGCGAGACCTTGTCGAGAAGTTGTCTCATCCAAGTTTACGTTGCTCATTCATTAGTGATGTGACCCAGCAAAGTCCAACAGCGCCTAATTGCGGCGCGCACCGAGCCGGTTGCCGGGCGGGTAAAATATGGAGGCGCCATGAGGTGGATGAAACACCAAGACGTAGAATCTGATAGGATCGTGGCTCTATCGATGGTTTCTTGACTCGTGAACTGAGGGGAAAGAAGGAAGACGGTGAAAGCAATGAGAAAAGTCTGCCTCAACACCTATGCATCTGCATCATTGTCTGCGGTGTGACCTTCGCTTAAGCGCGGTCTGGTTAGCTTCGTAGAGCAGCGCATGCTCAGATTTACACGCTCTGGTGTAGAACCCAGCATTGCCAGTGGCGATGGATAGCGGTAATGTTCAAAGACAAGATATGTGGAAAATGATGCGAAAGAAAGTTGAACGAGACATTCCCCAACGTTATTTAAGAAGGTCTGACAGATCTTGGAAGAAATGATATTTGTGAACGTGGCTATCCCTCAATGGACTGCGCCCAGCCTGACTGCAGAGGCTGCATAGCTTCATGATAGGCTCTGTGAAATGAAAGCCTAGCCAGTAAAGAGACGCTTTGGACAAAAGAAATGCGGTAGTGATACAATGCATGGAAGGACGCTTAGCTGGCCCAGTCAGATCTCGAGTCCAATCCTATTCCTCCCCAGAAAATAATGCGGCACAATGCTATTCGAACACGAAGAGGGTATTTCGATAAGGATGCAACGCCCGTACGCCATGGTGACAGAAAGAAGATGCACTTTGTGGTTGCAGGCCACGTCTACTCCATAGCTGATTCTGCGTCGGCGAACCCTCCCACCAGTGGGCCCAGGTCTGCAGATTTGACCGGGCTGAACGTTTTGGCCTCCTCCAAGTCGTCTTCGTCCGATATCCAACCATCAGCTGCGGTTGTGTTGCTGGTAGATTGGAACTGAGGCAGAGCCTCCTTTTGGGTATTTGCTGTAACTTTGGCAAGAATGTCTTGATATCTCAAAATGCGAGTATCTTGCCCGGCGAAGCTTGTGGTCGACATCCGAGGTGCATTCTGTGGAACCATAGCAAATATATCCACAAGATGACTGTTACCAAGCGTCAGTCCACGTCATTGTAGATAAGGTCTGCCGCGACACGAGCCGCGCAGTGGGAAGGTGTATACTTGGATGTCTGAGCTACTACTTTCTGCAGAGCTTCAGTCTCTCTTTGGACCTCCTGAGGATCTGCCTGCACGAGGCCCGTGTTGTGCTCTCCAAAGCTGCCATACTGGCTTGCGTGCGCATCGTCAAACAGTAATCTCGATTGTTCGTCCTGTTACAACACGCTCAGCTCTAAATCCTTCATCAATACATTCGACAGCATACCTCATCGCTTTCATCGCGAGTCTTGTTCAGCCCGAGGCAAGAAGCGCAGACCCCCATCCTATCCAGTAATCTCCAAGCTTCAAAACAATCCGCCGCACCTGCGCTGACCTTAGAACCGACTCATACGACTGCGGGTAAGAATCGATGAAGGTGATTGTGGCTGTTGCATACGGGAAGGGATATTGGTGAGGAGTCAGATGTAAGGCGGAGCCGATAGGATGGGTCGAAGACGCTGCTTCGCAAATTACGAGAGGAGCTTTCAGTATCAAAAGCTTCCCGTTTGGAGACCCGAGCTCACGCCTGATAGATGTCGCCCGAATGATCTAACCCAATCCGGATAAGCGCATCATAGTACCAAAACAAACAACCTCCTCCTCGCTTCAGCTACAACTCCTCGCCTCAATTTGCTGCGGAACAGCATCAAGACCTTCCACACTCAGAAACAGTCTTTAGTAATACCCGCAATATATCTCTTAGCCGAGTTTCATTGAGTTGCGAATGGTTTTCGTCTTGTTGGTACGTATCTGACACAGCGAGCATACAGAACAACTTGATCGTCGCAGCGACTTCTTCGTTTTCTTCTTCCTTCCTTCCCTCGCTTCCCTTTCTTTCCCCTTTCTCCCCAAGATTATCTGTCACAATGGGCTTGTATTTGGCGCTTTCTTTGTGAACAGTTTCATTGTTACAAAAAAGGAATTTTATGAGAAAATAATCCCTTGCGATCCCCTTACCACTTGCATTCAAGAGTGGTTTGGGTCCATTAGATACTAGCCTTCGTTGTGTGGAGTCACTGCTCTGCTACCGAGCATAACCTATATGCAAGGCAATATAGTGCAAAAGTCGCCCCTTGCGCTATTGCTCGTCGAATACCGACTTCCTGCTCGCTTTACAACTCCGGTAAAGGGGAAACCTCGCGCCTTTTCATTTCCACTTGGACCATACAACCCCGGATTGGAGATTTATGTATGCATGAGAACGGCTTCTAGTTGCACGTCCTGAACTTGAGCTGCAAGGCTGTTCGATTATCGATATACCAATATCCCTACCATGGCCTTACAGGGACGATGGGCTCAGCGGCTGGGCATACTTGAAATGAGAGGTTATAAAGAAGAACATCTTTCTCAGTGTGTCCTGCTAACAATATCGTTCAAGTCAAGATCATTACTCTCGTTTTCAATTATCCTTCTTACTTTACTTGCATCGCCCATACATTCATTGTATCAACCTTAGTTGACGAAGCCAAGATGTACCCAAACTCTCGTCCAATAGCAGCAGTTTTACTTGCTCTTTCAGCATCCGCCATTGCAAACCCTGTTGATCGCCGTCACGATATTGGTAGTGAGCTCACAGATTCTCCATATTGTGAAGCGCCGACAACAATCTATATCACAGTCACGCCTGTGGTAACTGCAACCACCTCTGCAATTCCAGTCTCGGACTCCTTCCCTGTAGAATCAGCACCAATCTCTACTAGTGAATCAGTCTATACAACAGTGAGCCCTATCAATTCTACAGGGACTGAGAATGGTTCATTGTACCCATCCAGAACAGGAGAGCCTTTGCCATATGCCACGGTTACAATCGTTGGCTCTGTCACAGTTTCAACGTTGTATGAGCCATCATCTAGGACGGGTGATCAAGGTCTTACCCATACTCCTGGGCCATATGAACCATCCTCGCCCCAAAACCTGTCGTCTACATCTCCAGGAGAGTTCCAAGGGTCCTTGACCGTGACAGAGACTACTGTACCCTCTATGGGCTCCAACATCCTATCGACGTTGATGAGCAATGTGACTCCATCAAAAACCAAGAAGCCACACCACTATTCCACTGTGACCATCACCGCCGGATCAAGCATTTGGATTACCATCGAGACGGCAGAATCAAGCATAGAATCAGCAGGGACCAGCACTCCATACCTAGGATCCGAATCTACTGGAAGTCAGATGTTGCCATCAACTCCAAGTTCAACCGCGAACTCCAATTCTGGATCGGAGACTACCATAACAGCAACTCCCTACTCTTTCCCAACAAACACAGAGACAGGCCAGCCTTCATCCTCAGTCTGTCCAAAACCAAGCATTCTCTACTCTACTTTGACTGAAACCACTACAATCATCACCACCATAACAACATTCCCGGGCTCAGCATGGTTCACAAGTACAGTCAAGCCTGTGCAAACACTCACAGCCTACTGAACCGATGTTTCTCGCTAGCCAATGAGCAGATGCAGATGGTTTCATAGAGCGATGCCAGTGGGCTTTGTTAAGATTAATAATGGATGGCCGATTTGGTAAAAGAATTGAGTATGTATAGATACGATGCCGTTTTACGAACTTTGGGAGGGTGGCTTGATTTCATATCTCCTTATTCCAAAAGCTCTTTTCATGTTGTCCCACAGGGAACAGACCTTGTCTGCTGGTTTCAAGAATGTATTATAATGTTTCATTGTATAGAACATAATCATATTATCTCCTACCCTACTTTCTGTCGCACAATACTTTGCAACATTGGCCCCTTTCTGCCGGTAGTGTTGCATTACAAGAAAAGTAAAAGTTGAAGGAAAGCACATGAATCTGGGCCTGTTTTGTTCTGCTACACTGCCGTGCCTTTGCAATTTCTGGCACTTTATTAGTGTGTGCTGGTAGACACCCTAGATATGGGACAAATATTCACGATAGATTACCAATTACCATTCGGGTATTGGGCTCGGAGTCGTTAGTTATTTACTCGGGCAGGTCATGGGCATAGCAGGAGCACGATGAGCATGGAACCTTGGAACGTGAAGCTATAGTGAAGGTCTGCAAGGTTCAATTCATTTTCTGTGTGAAAAATACATTATTTTCTTGCTTCGAAAGAAGTCCTTCTCGCATGATTATCTTCACACTGCTCGATTCTCCTCCAAATAGTTGTCCTAAACCCATTTCCTTATGTTGTTTCATAGTAGCGTGATGTAGAGGAGAGCAAGCTTTCCTGCTGGAACGCCATGATATCTTCGCTGATGCAAATTCTAATAAATTACTGAAAGCAGAATAGAATATATACTCTTATAATTAATCTTCAATCTTCTCGGGAACCTCTGATGCTCTCTTCGTGGTTGGAGCAGCAACAGTCGGTTGCTTGACTGGCACATCTTTCTTGACGCTCTTCCACTCAATACCCAGAGCGGGAAGTATAGCAACGGCGCAACAAGCCAGCGCAACAATGAATGACCGGGTAAGGGCATTGTTATAATCTACAAGCACAACTGCCAAGTTCGCAGCCGGCACGAGATTTCGGAGTTGTGTAGCGCCGGCCTCGACAATTGCCTTGGCATCAAGACCGTTGACCGAAGCGAGCGACGTAGCGAGGGAATTTGTGAAAATGGTCTGACCAATGCAAACGAAGATTGCTCCGCCGAGAGATTGGCCAAAAAACATAAGTGAAACACCGATGGAGATGTCTTTTCGAGGGAGGCACGTTTGTGCTGTCATGTTGGCTTGTTGCATGCCCATACCTAGCCCGATACCGTAGATGACTTGGTAGCCGATCCAATGTGCGGAACTGCTATTGATAGTGAAGGTGGTGAGGAGTCCGGCGCCAACGCTCATAAAGACGGGACCTAAGAGCATCGGTGGGACGTAATAGCCAACCTTGGATACGAAAATTCCAGAGCTGATAACTGCTACTACCATGCTGAGGACCATAGCCAGGGTATCGATTCCGGAATGAACTGCGTCGACGTTCTTCACGGCTTGAAACCAGAGGGGCAGGAAATAGAGCAACGTGATCATTGATCCGGCGACGAGGTTGACGTATAGGAACGCACAGAGTATGCTTCGTTGCTTGATGATGCGTGGTGGGATGGTACCCATCTCTTGCTTCCAGATCTGGATACCAACAAACGCTGCAAGGAGGACTCCACCAAGAACGAAAAGTGCAATGATTCTTCCTGAGTTCCAGGCATATGTCGTGCCGCCCCATTGGAGAGCAAGCAAGACACAGACAATGCCGGGTAGGAAGACCACACTTCCATATGGATCAAGCTGCATGAACTTTTCTCTCCAAGACTTGTCGTTCTTGACTGGTTGCAAGTGAAGAATGAAAACCAAGATCGCGACCGTGACTGCACCAATTGGCAGACTGAGTTTAGGTTAGTCAATGGTCATCGTCGAAGCGGAGGTGAACACTCACTTGATGTAAAAGCACCATCGCCATGAAACCTTATCGGTGAACGCGCCGCCAAGCAACGGGCCGATGACACTGCTAATACCGAAGATAGAGCCAAAGAGTCCTACGACCATGGGTCGCTTGTGGAGCGGAAGAATATACGTGACGATAATGATCGAGCCGGAGAAGATCCCGGCCGACCCAACACCCGCGATAGCCCTTCCAACAATGAATGCATTTGAGCTGGGAGCAGCTCCAGAGATGACGGATCCAACCTCAAAAAGACCAATAGCAGAAAGGTAGATTATCTTTGAGTTGTAGAAGGTGTAAACCTTTCCCCAAAACAGCTGCGTGGCACACATTCCCAACAGGTAACTACTGGCGTACCATCTATGCAATGCAGTCGTCAGTAAACAGCACATCGTCTATCAACGTTACGTTTTGTAAGACTTACCCGACATCGCCTAGGCTGTGGAACTGGTCAGTGATTTTGGGAGTTGCCGTCGCAATGATCAGTCGATCCTGGGATGGATTAGTTCTGGTCACCGGTCGACGTAGAGCACGCATGCGACATCTACTCAAGATTTGGGAGAATACAGGAAGCCGTTACTTACCAGAGCAACTAAGAAGGTAGCAAGTCCCGCGGCCAGCAGAATGACCGCGGTTTTCTTGGCGCTCGGGTACACGACCTCGGTTTCGACCCGTGTGAGAGGTGCTTCTCCTTTCTCAACATATCGCGCACTATCATCACTGTGGTCCTCTGCACTTGACCTAGACGGCCTTGGGGTTGCCTCTGAGGGTGTAAATGATATGCTCTTGTCATCCGACAGCTCTTTTAAAGGTATTGATGCCATTTTAATTTTTGGTTGAGGTCGGCTTGGAGGTGGGTGTCCGGCAGGTGGCTAAGGTAGCTTCTGGAATGTAGCTGGTTGTCAACAACACGAGGGAGCTACACGGAGCAGCCTCTAATATATAGAATGAAGGCGGTTAAGGATGGGACATGGAAGCGTTTGAGAGATATGATCTTTGCGAAGGACAGGTGAGTCGTAGGCTTTCTATAAGGTAGGTCGGGATCCGAACATTGCTGGCTCGGGACCGAAGCTACAGTCTTATCCCTTCCCTCCTAACGCCAAAGCTGGCCAATGGGCCCGAAGTCTGGTGCAATTTCCGGTCTAGTTTGCATTGGTGTGATATGTACAGCAACGGTCAGGAAGTGCTGAACTACACGTTCCCATTCGTCGTGGACCACTGACGGCTCCGAGACTGCTGAGATGGAGCGATATTCGGCCCAATTTCGTCCGAGTGGTGCATTGCATCAAGTCCCATGCGACCCGTCTAGCAGCGCAGAAATCATCAGTGTGATGCGAGCGCCACTTCGAAACTCCTCTCCCGCTTGAAGGACGTCACTATTGGAGAGCCAGGCCCCGAGCAGACCAGACCTCGGAAAATGTCCCTGGGCTCGGGCCCGTGCAAACGCGAGCCCCCGAACACCACGTCCCTTTCTGATTTCTATTCTCGACCTGTCGACGTTTCGTCTCGTCCGTGGATAGCATGTGTCTAACTCTGTTCGTCTGACTCATCAGCAGCGCGTGTGAAGATGCATGCGACATGACATCTTTGACCCGAGCCTCGTACAAGTACAAATCCCGGTCCACGGCCAGATGAATGCAGCGGCCTGGACCACTTCGTTGAAGTCTGCAAACCAGAGCTGCTGATGGAACATCGAGCTAACATCTCTCCCCTCTTTCTTTCAACAAATCTCTCTGTGTGCCTCCTCTGCAGCAAGCACGCCCTGTACACAGTGCTGGATGAGCAAACCACCTCGATTCAGACGCTGTAGCGAGTGAAGGGTCCAGCAGCAAGCTCACAACCTATTTAGCAAGGCTACGGAGCACAACGACATGACTCCTCACAAAACATCGGTGCGGGATACATTGCAAGCACCTGCTGATCTTTATCCACACCTCTCCAACCTCCAGTCACGTCACGCTTTGGGACAAAGCGCCTTGCTTTGCGCTGATGATGTCGACATGTTGACGCCCTATAGCGCTGCGTCCAATCTAACACATACTACTTCCCCATCGACCTAATAACCAAGACCGTGAGCAGCAAGTCCAATTTTCGGATCTGGAAAAGACGATCCAGCAGACTTCCTTATCCCAACATGGTTTGGTTTTTGTTCGGGTACGGTTGGACCCCAAGATTATACCATTGATATTGCAATCATGGCGGCTACCTGCGTTATATCCTCGTCATCACACCAGAAACACCTTCAGTTCCATATGTTCTAAATCCCCACTTCAATCTGCTGAGGTTTGTGTCTTGAAACACGTTGACCATTGGTCCTCGAGAAGCAGCTTGTCCTTTTGGGCGATGAAGATTTTAGGGGGAGGTGGGAGATGTGCTGGATTACATCATGCATCTCGTCCTTGGTATTCTCCGTGAACTGATGGCCCTCATAAAACCCGAATGCGAAGAATTCGACTTGGAGCGGGAAGTATCTCACAGACACGTTGGACCCAGGCCATTGTCAAAGCTGCGGCTGTGGCTGTGGAAGCCTCGGGGCGCTGACCATCTCCCCGACCTTATGAATCTGCCAGCATGTTTCTATTCTTTATCTAGATATTGGAAAAATCCCCAAATTCAGAGCACATTACTTTATCAGTTTGTCCACATGTGACGCCAAGACGCATAACAGTTGACTTCCCGCCTTCGCCTTGAATATCCCGCTCCACGATGCCGAGAAGCTTATCACCCCCGCAGTTCCCCCACAATTTTCTGTTGTCCGGCATAACGGCAGCCAATTCCTCGGGGCGTCCCTGGAATCAAGGAATGGCATTATCCCAATCCATCACGTCTGTCAAGACCTCCAGTGACTAATTACGTCTTTTTTCATGATCAGTGGTCCAGCTTCCAAGCCGTTAGGTCCAAAGCCCCCGATGCCGATGTTCCGAACAGTGTATCGGCTCATATTACGGGATATCTCTATCCCACTCAACCTATAGTCTGTCTGAAATTACAGATTTACACTTCGGATACCTGAGAAGTATTTTCTATGACACATCTTTGGGGAGGGCCACCTGGCTAGATGCTGAAGCAGCATCCATCCAGCTGAGAACTCCTTCATCACATTCGGGCACTTCCAGTGTGCGATCATAGTTTTGACAGCCGCCTGATATATAAGTAGAGCCCACTTTTTCGGCATATTATCAATAGTTCACACAGAGAAGTACAGGAAGTACCCCACTATCATTTTCATAGAGATCATTGCCAACCTATATGAACTTTGTACCAACCACATTCCGAACCCAAGATCAATATGGCTCAAAAGGTTAACGTCTTAATCTGCGGTTCCGGGTCCGCTGGCCTTTGTGCCGGGCTCTGGCTGTCCAAATACGGGATTCCGTGCACCATTCTAGACTCTCGATCCGAAGCCATGAAAATGGGTCAGGCAGACGGCGTGCAATGCCGCACCGTCGAAGTCTTTGACAGCTTTGGTCTTGCTGAAGAGCTGCTTCGAGAAGCATGCCATATTCTCGAAGACACTTTCTGGACGGACGACGGCCATGGTAGAATTGTGAGGACGAGAAGCACCTGTGATACCGAGCCGGGCTTGAGTATTCACCCGCATGTTATACTCAATCAGGCAAGGGTCAATGGTTTGATGATCGAGGCGATGGGAAAACTGGGACAGGGGGTTAGTTATGGGTACTTGGTTAAGAGTGTTGCTGTTGATAGGGAAAAGGTGGATGAGGAAGATTCGTATCCTATCACTGTTGTGACTGAGAAAGACGGGAAAGAAGAACTCTTCCACGCGAATTACGTTCTGGTACGTGCTTCAACATCTGAATCTTCTTGCTTCTAATTCTTACAGGGCTGCGATGGGGCACATTCAGCAGTTCGAAGAAGCCTCGGGTTCCGAATGATCGGTGATAGCACTGATAGTGTTTGGGGCGTCATGGACATCTACCCGTTGACCAATTTCCCTGACATCCGCAAGAAGTGCATCATTCATTCTTCATCCGGAACGATCCTCATCATTCCCCGCGAAGGCGGATCGTTGTGTCGTTTCTACATTCAACTTCCACCGGGAACAAATGCCAAGAGCCTTACGCTGGAGGACTTGTACCGGCGTGCTCGTGATATCTTCTCACCGTATGAGATGGATTTTGCGGAGAATTTCTGGTGGAGTGCTTACTCTATTGGTCAGAGGCTGGCGGACCGATTCGAGGAGAGCAATCGGGTTTTCCTACTTGGTGATGCTTGTCATACACATTCTCCAAAGGCAGGTCAGGGCATGAATACTAGGTAAGCTCTATTGCAATTTACTTGACGGTGGATTAATTATGAACGGTGCAGTTTACAGGATGGCTATAACATAGGCTGGAAACTAGGTTCTATCCTCTCCGGCCTCTCACCGCCGTCGCTGCTCCAAACCTACGTCTCCGAGCGCCACAAGGTTGCTCACGAGCTCATCACCTTTGACCAGAACCTAACCAGCATACTGTCCTCGTCGTCCTCTCCATCCAGTCCCACCACTACAACCAAAGACGCTCCACAAACCAACGGGACTTCCAAATCCGAGAAATTCACCGAGATGTTCCTCCAGTCAGCTCGCTACACAGCCGGGCTAACAGCAAGCTATAACGAATCTGTGGTAGTGAAAGTGACAGCGAGCCAGAAAAGTCTAGCGAGCAAGGTGGACGTTGGGATGCGGTTTGCAACCACGCAGGTGGTAAGATGGTGTGATGCAAAGGCGATGCAGATTGTGAAAGCGCTACCCGCCGACGGACGATGGCGTATTGTGGTTTTGGGTGGGGATATATTCAGTGAGAGGTCGAGAGAAAGACTTCATGCGGTATGTCGCTGCTCCTTGGATTGACTTACTCCTGCTTTGGTGTTATCTGCCGCACATGCTCACTGATTTGCTACAGCTGACTCGATACCTATCGTCCCCCGAAAGTCCGATCAGCATCCACACCCCAGCTGGGAAAGATATCGACTCATTCATCGAAACTCTGCTGGTACTGTCCGGCCCCCGTCTCGAGGTTGAGCAAGACCAAATCCCATCATTCTTCTTCCCCGTGAGCGGGAAATGGGGCATGAAAGGTAAGCGAGCGGTTTCCCGTTTCTATGGTTCAAGCGAACTATGCCTAAACTACCTTACTTGTTTTGACTCATAACACATCCATCTCTCCCTATGTGGCGGATGAACAAGGGAATTCAACTGTGGAGACAGCACTAATTCCTGTGCTAGATCTACACAAGGTCTTTTTCGATGACGAGAGCTACAACTCAGGCCACGGCCACGCTTATGATTTCTACGGCACTGATCCGAGGGAAGGAGCTGTTATCGTTGTTAGACCTGATCAATGTACGTCGACCACATGCCCCCCTTCCCCTTCTTGGTCTCTACCCGGGAATAGTGACTTACTCTCCTCAGATGTTTCGATGGTTACAAGCCTAGATGACCATGCGGGCCTTGGGAAATTCTTTGCCGGGTTTTCTATGAAGCAGCGATGATGCAGTCCCTACATGTCGAAATTATATCTGTGGAATTACATTTAGGTTTGTACAACTCGACTAGTTGACTTCATTGTCGGGGCAGATCAGAAGGCGGCTAGGCTATAGCAACATGGATCGAAAACAAATTTCATAGTCTCGGAGCAAGGCAATCAGATTAGACCAGCGGGAAGCTTATATGATCCATAAGTGCAGCTGTGCTACGGTAGCGTGAGCCAAAATGACGGTAAATCTCCAGCTTTTGCGCCCTTGCTAGCCATAATTCATTTGTTCCACCAAAGGTCCCTCTCTCCGCTTTTCGGGAAGAAAGAACACGACGTCCAGAAAAGGGGTTCGGGTAAATAACCTACAATCTCCAAGAACCAGATTGTATCAAAGGTGACATCCTGGATGGACCAGTCATATTGAAAGCGTCCTTGTTTATTCATCTACTCGCTTGCCGGCCACGTCCCGCCGAGGTAAGTTGAGAGTGTTTTCTCAAGGGCAATCTTGCCAGCCAAGGACCGAGGAACCCAAGGACGCGGCTTGCCAGTGAGAACAACAAGCAGCGTATACAGACTGTCACGGCGGGGTCCGACGTGTTGCATCCTTTTTATTACCGGGTCTTCGGAGAGTTTCTTCGAGGTGCAGGTCTGGGAAGGGAAGGCCGACAGGGTTGGAGATAAGATTGGAGATAAGCGCAGACGGGAGCTGATGTCGACTGGGGCACGCGCCCCTTTTCCCGTCTTGTGTAGTTGGTTGGAGTGTAAAGTGGCAAGCAGCGGCTACAGTCCTATATGATAGAGAAGTTAGATGCTACAGTTCGGGGCCGCAGTCGTTGATGGGCGTACCAGTGTACCTCAGGGCCGTATTAGGTAATCGTTCTCGCGACCTCCTGGTGCTCCACCGGCTCCTGTCCTTGCACAATGTGGAGTGCGGCTCTCTGCCAATCAATACATCACGGCCAGAATCCTTTGAGCGAAAATGCCCCATGTCTTGCCACCGTCACTGCCAAGGGGACCACCAAACCAAATGAGGCAGCTCAACCTCGATCGGCCCTGAATCCAATATCTTGGCAGACACCACGTGCATGGAGAGATAGGGAGGAATCCATCGCTGCAGGAACCGCCGCCGATGTCGTTTGATGGAGATTGGGGCTGCTTCCAGCCTCCATCGGCGCCAGGCCGGCTGCTGCTTATATCAAGGTTGCTTGTTCCTCTCGACCTTGTGCCGG
The DNA here is from genome assembly GCA_003369635.1 of Coleophoma crateriformis. NCBI lineage: Eukaryota > Fungi > Ascomycota > Leotiomycetes > Helotiales > Dermateaceae > Coleophoma > Coleophoma crateriformis. The sequence continues at coordinate 764,078 of PDLN01000005.1, forward strand.
TACAATTGCGGTGTTTGCCTGTGGTCTTGTCTCTTTAGCGACGGACGGAACAGCTCGTCATTCATTCAGGATGCGATCCTCCACCCTCTTGACCGCAGCCGCTACGGTGGTTGGCCTCTCGGCTGCTTGTGATTCTTGCTATGGTCCCTCTTCGGCCGTGGTGCACGAGAGAAATGTGCGGCGTATGCAGCCAACCGCTCAAAATGCTACCGTGGGACCGAAGGCTCCGCTAGAATGGGGTCAGATCAATTTCTTGCATACTGTGCGTGATTGCGAGCTTCTTGGGTTTCGAGAATTCAAGGCTGATCATGTGACAGACCGATACCCATGGATGGTTGGAAGGCCATATCAAGGAGCAGAACTATGGCGCAGATTGGGGAGACTTTGTGTCTTTCTCTCGGCACATGACCCAAAAGGCTGGGAATCTGGGGGTTGACTTGGTAGGTTCAAATGCTCCATCTTGGGTCAAAATATCAACTAACAGGCTTTCAGCTCCTAGTTGACACCGGTATGACCTTTCACACTACCCTATGCAAAAGTTAAAGGAACTGATATTCCAAGGTGATCTTCATGACGGAAACGGCTTGAGCGATGCTTCATCTCTCGATGGAGCCCTCAGTAATCCAATCTTCGAGAACATCAACTATGATCTTCTCACCATTGGAAATCACGAGCTGTATATTTCAGACATGTAAGTCATCCCAGCCATGCTCACCATCTGCCCGGGCTGACCCTAAGTAGTGCCTACGACACATTTGCAAACTTCAGTAAAGTTTGGGGTGAGAAGTATCTCACAAGTAACGTGCAAATTTTCAACTCTGCTACGGGCCAGTATGAATACATTGGTGCGAAATACCGTTACTTCACCACCGAGCATGGTAATATATCACCAGTTTCTTGACCCCAGCATACACTAATCGTGACAAGGTATTCGCATCATGAGTTTCGGAGTCTTGTTCGATTTCACTGGCAACTCCAACGTGTCCAAGATCACCAAAGCTGCCGACATGGTTAAGCAGCAATGGTTCCTAGACGCCGTGAACTACAACGAGACGATCGACCTGTTCCTCGTGATAGGTCATAACCCTGTAAGACGAACGGACTCGGGCAGCACTTTGGGCGTGGTCCACGACACTATCAGAGCCTTGAGACCCAACACGCCAATCCAAGCCTTTGGAGGGCATAGCCATGTCAGGGACTTTACGGTCTACGATGAGTCCAGCACCGGACTTGAATCAGGCCGATACTGCGAGACTTTAGGATGGCTTTCCATGAGCGGGATCAACTCGACAACATTCACCGGAAATATGAAGCCTCGAGGCGTGGCGAACCCAACTCGCAAGGCGGTCAACTCATCGACCAACGGTCTTGCCTACTCCCGCCGTTACCTAGACTGGAACCGACTGACATTCGAGTACCATGCTACGAAATCTCAAGACAGTACCTTCGACTACCACAGTGGCCTGCGGGTCACTGAGACCATCAACGCGACACGTACAAGCCTTAACCTCTCCTCCCTTTACGGCTGCGCACCAGCCACTTATTGCCAGTCCTGCCAGCCTTTCGGTGCCGCTGGAAACATCTTCACGCTGGTATCCGAGGCCTTGGCCGCAACGGTGATCAACGCCTCACGATCCGATATAGCACGCTACATCATCGTGAACACGGGTAGTATCCGCTTCGATCTCGTCAAAGGACCATTCACGTACGACGACAGCTTCATCGTCTCGCCCTTCACCGATGCATTCCAATACATCCCCTCGGTACCGTATCAATATGCTAAGAACGTGCTCAATCAGCTCAACGGCGCTACGCTGGTTGAGCGCTCGCAAGGCGGCCTGTTCGGATACATGCCACTGCCCAACAACCACGACTCGTGCGAGGACCCTACCATCAGCCTCATCTCCGGCGGTGGCTCCGACCTAAAGCGCCGCAGCACCGGCCTCACCCGCCGCCAAACCGTCGTCACGCCAGGCTATGTCACCAGCGACGACTTCGGCACCGACGGCGACGACACCCCGCACTCCGCGATCCCCTCATACACCCAGCCCAACTACGCACAAGGCAACGCATCCTTCCCCACCAACGGCAGCGACCCTGATGTCGTCGACGTGGTCTTCCTAGACTACTTTGCCAGCACCGTCGTGAAGGAACTGGTCGCCCTCGGCGCAAACTACACCACCGCCGACGTCGCCTACTACATGGACCCCAGCTTTACCACGCAGAAGTACCTGCCGGAGTACGCGCAGATCTCCCCCGAATGGCAGGCGGACGTGCCCAACTGCCCCGTTGGGAAGGGTATCGGGTATTCGGATTAGGACTGTGAAGCATAAAGCAAGCGATCCGAAAGACCGCGGCGGCGCGTGACGGCGTGCGACGTGGCTGCGTAGCGCCGACGTGTTCTTGCCCTACTTAACTCATTTCGTGCCAGAAAAAAAATTCAAATGTAAATCTTACCTTATCGTGTTGTTCGAGTTGCATCGGTGATTTCCCATGAAACTTGGGCGCCCTGCCTGGTGCCAACTCCTCCCTCCCGGCAACTTACAAGAAAGTGTAAAGCGCAAGAAAAGGCTGAGATTTAACCAAGAGAGATAGAGAAGAGCTGCACCGCGCAAGTGCGCCCAGATTATCCCCTACATATTCATACAGTGTAGTCCACTCCTTGCAGTCATGTATACGTTGACAAGCGAGCGATGCCAAGTCACATATGAACGTTAGCGCCATGGGAAGCCTCTCATGGTCTATCAAAACTGGGTATGCATTCAAGTCTTTATACGCCCTAAATTTACAACATGCATCTGAATCCCAAGACTCCTTTAATTGAGGAAAAAGTTTAGTGGTTACAAAATGTGACAACCGCGAACTGCTTTTTGTGCTTGTTTCATTACTCCCCGAATTCGAAAGGGCTAATCTACAACTCATCGTGGGATGAAGGCTCATCATCACCACCTGGTCCTCCAGCTCCGCTGTACAGCTTGCTAGTGATTGGGTATGCGACGTTGGAAAGCTTCTCCTTTTGCTCCTCGAAGTCTTCAGCGGTGGCAGTGGCGGCGTGCTCCTCGAGCCACTCGGTAGCCTCCTTAACGGCGTCCAAGATCTATAAGTGCTGTTAGTAATTGCAATACCTGTGAGATGTTTGGGCCAACTTACAGTCTCCTTGTCTTCCTCCTCAATCTTGCCACCAAGACCCTCGTCATCGTTGACTTGGTTCTTCAAGCTGAAAGCGTAGTTCTCAAGACCGTTTCGGGCCTCAATGCGCTCCTTGGTAGCCTTGTCCTCATCGGCATATTGCTCAGCTTCCTGAACCATACGGTCGATCTCCTCTTGAGTGAGACGTCCCTTGTCGTTGGTGATAGTGATGGACTCAGACTTTCCAGTGCCCTTGTCACCAGCGGTAACCTTGAGGATTCCGTTGGCGTCAAGCTCGAAGGAGACCTCGATTTGAGGAACACCACGAGGAGCAGGTGGGATACCAGTGAGCTCGAACTTTCCGAGTTGGTTGTTATCCTTGGTCATGGTACGCTCACCCTCGAAAACCTGGATCAAGACGACGGGTTGGTTGTCGGCGGCGGTGGAGAAGATTTGAGACTTGCGGGTTGGGATAACGGTGTTTCTTGGGATGAGCTTGGTCATGACACCTCCAGTGGTCTCAATACCAAGAGTCAATGGGTTGACATCCATGAGAACCAACTCCTCAGTACCCTCCTCACCGGACAACACACCACCTTGAACAGCGGCACCGAAAGCGACGGCCTCATCAGGGTTGATACCCTTGCTGGCCTTCTTGCCACCAAAGTACTCCTCAATGAGCTCGACAACCTTTGGAATACGGGTAGAACCACCGACCAAGACGATATCGTCAATCTCGGTCTTCTTGACCTTGGCATCCTTGAGAACTTGCTCGACAGGCTTGAGGGTCTTGCGGAACAAGTCCATGTTCAACTCCTCAAACTTGGCCCGGGTAAGAGTCTCGGAGAAATCATTGCCGTTGTGGAAGGCTTCGATCTCAATGCGGGTGGTCTTCTGGGAAGAGAGGGTTCGCTTGGCCTTCTCAGCCTCACGCTTCAGCTTACCCATGGTCTTGAGGTCCTTGGTAATGTCGACGCTGTTCTCCTTGTTGTACTTCTTGGCGAAGTAGTTGATGACTCTCTGATCGAAATCCTCACCTCCCAAGTGGGTATCACCAGCGGTAGAGAGAACCTCGAAAACACCACGGTCGATGGACAGAAGGGAAACATCGAAGGTTCCTCCACCAAGATCGTAGACAATGATTTGACGCTCACCCTCGGTCTTGTCCAGACCGTAAGCGATAGCGGCGGCGGTGGGCTCGTTGACAATACGGAGGACGTTCAAGCCGGCAATGGTACCGGCATCCTTGGTGGCTTGTCTCTGGTTGTCGTTGAAGTAGGCGGGGACGGTAACGACGGCGTGGGTGACCTTCTTGCCCAAGTAAGACTCGGCGACCTCCTTCATCTTTCCAAGAATCATGGCGGAGATCTCCTCAGGAGTGAAGGTCTTGGCCTTTCCTCCAACGTCGACCTTGACGGATGGCTTGCCATCCTTCTGGACAACATCGAAGGGGAAGTGCTTCATGTCACCTTGGACATCTTTGTCCTCAAACTTGCGACCAATCATACGCCTATGAACACCTGTCAGCAGGGCCGAGAACAGCTTGCACAACGAAGCTACTTACTTGACATCAAAGATAGTGTTCTTGGGGTTAGCCGCAGCCTGGTTCTTGGCTGCGTCTCCGACCAGTCTCTCGTCCTCGGTGAAGGCCACGTATGAAGGAGTGATTCGGTGTCCCTGGTCGTTTACGAGAATCTCGACTTTGCCCTTTTGCATCACACCGACGCAAGAGTAGGTGGTTCCCAGATCAATACCGATAACTAGAGGGGCAGCTGTCAGTGCGGGTTCGGCGGGAGGGGGGCTTGAGCTGAGACTTACCAGTGCCATAGCTCTCTTGCAATGGGTCCTGATCGGACTGTGCAATGGCCGTCAGAGGAGCCAACAGAAGAACGAAATAGAAAAGAGCTGACAAGCCCATGAAGAAGGAAGATCGACTTCCTCGCGCCATGATGTCTGGAACCGGCGAGGTGAATTGGATCGGGTGAAAGGGGTGTGGATGTGCTGGGAAAGGAAGAACAAAGTCGAGGGCGAGGAGGGAAGAAGTATTTGAGTCGAGCACGAAGCTCGCTTCCTTTATCAGCGCGTCGGAGTTGCAATGGTGTTCAAATCGAGGGGCGCGCGTGTGATTGGGTCGCGTATTAAGGACAGCGTTCAGCAAGCCGCCACCTGCTGAGGTTAAATCATCCGAATGCTTCAAGCTACGAACTCCAACGAAGACGGCAGAAAGGCCGGGTGAAACGTGTCATTTCCATTGCATGACGTTGCGGGCATGGCATATATGAGCTGTCTTCGCATTAATTGTGCCGTCCCAGGGCCATTGATTGTGCCTGCAAAGCCCGGGGTGCAGCCTTGCTCGGGGGGAACAGAAGCTCGCTCAGGGCAGAAAGGGCAGCACGGAGGGGGGCGCGCGAAGGGGAGTGCAGGCGCCGTCGAGGAGAAGCGCATGGAATGTACCGTGGGACGATCTGGTCTGATCTGTTCTGTTCTGTTCTGTTGTGTTCGCTCCTCATCCTTCGACAAATTTCTACCGAGCCTCACTCAGCCTTGTAGCTTTGCGGATAAGCTCTAAAGCACACCTTGTCCTGACCACGTTGGCTCCACTCCCGGCCCCCTCCCAGGCCCGGTACTGTGGCTGACTAAAGCCCGGGGGAAATTGGCGTCGTGCTCGGCGTGCTCAGGTACGTCAACGCCAACCCCAAATCCACAGATGGGACGATCGCACAGGCAATTCTTCCCTGCGCTGTTGCGTTGGTGGTGAGTCACGGACTGGCGGCGAGGCCGTGTACCACCGGCATTGCACATTATTGTCGCTCGCTTCTACTTGTTTACTTACTGTATTGACTTACCTTATTTACTTGGGGCGCGTCTGTCCCACAAGCGAGGGAGCTGCCACCGCCCGAGATGCTCGATCCCAAAGATCCATGGAGAAGTCCCATGTGCATTCCCGGACGGCCTGGGAGCTTCTCGACCATACCGTGCTGCATCGGACAGCACCGTGCCAGTACCTTTCTTTCGAGAAAGATGTCATGCGTGGGCCTGTGGGTCTCCGGCACAAGACCCAGTGCCGTAAGCGGTACTCTACCAACGACAATCGTGGCCGTCCAGCTCTCTCGAATCTTCTACTCGCCGCATTGCAGACCAGGCTTTGGCCTGTGCAGCAAGAGCAGGCAGTCAGCAGCTGCTTCTTATAATACATCCAGTTCCGGTAGTATGTGTAATCTCTTTCGAACTTTTAGAGTTCAAATCGGCAATCACATCCCCGTCAACTGCATCAATAGGGTCACAGGCGTATATAGACAACGGCCTAGTTTATATATGTATTCTAAGTAGGTGGTCGTAATCTATAAGTATCTTTGAACTCCTATGCATCTACCAAATCCCCACCCTTCTCCCTATTGAGCCAGAACAGCATAATCAACCAGAATCCCGGCATTAACATTAATCCAAGATCGCGTCCCAGTCACGCAAGCTATGCCATGCCAAAATCAAAACAAAAAGAAAAAATCCAAGTCTATATGTATCGCTCGCCTCAAAGCATTCCCAGACCCATCCATGTATGCAGGTAAAACAAGCACAACGATACCGAAGCAAATAAGAAGGGAACCAAGTCCGAGCCACCCAGCGCTAAGGCTTGAACAACTGCTCCTTTCGGAAGTAAACAAAAAAGCCGATGCAAATAATCCCTTGGAAAATGAGGCCGAGCCAGAAATTGGGTTCCGAGAGTCCCTCGCGGAAGCCGCCCGAGAAGTCGGGGAAGACCGTCCCGGGACCGGTCTTGTTCGGCGCCGAAGCTCGAGCGGCGATGGTCGCCAGGGAACCGACGACCTGCGCGGCAATGAGGGCGAAGGTGACGTGTAGCCGGGTCAGGGTTTGGAGCAGAATCATGCCGAATCCCACGCCCTGGACGGCGTCGAGCACACCCAGCCAGAGCCAGAGACAGCGCCCGAGGAGGGCGCCGGAAGTGGCCGATCCGGCCCAGGGGAGATAGAGACCGATATTGGAGATGCCCTAGGGTTAGGTTAGTGCATGGGCCTTGGGAAGCATGGAGATAGAGGTACTTACCCAAAGCATCTGACACCATCGCGGAGCTCCTAGACCAATAGCAAAGAGAGGGATGATCCATGAATCAGCTTTCGAAAGATGTCCGAACAGAAACATGAATCCAGCCCAGATAATGACAAAGAAGACGATGACCAGGAACACGATAGCCCATTTTGGAGCATGCTTGGAGCTCCAGAGATATGTCCAGTTACGACCATAGGGAGCCGAAAGCCAGTAATTCTGGAGGATGACCATAACGAGGAACCACTGCAAGGGTGAATTAGCATGAGTCGTACGGTCAGAAGATGGAACACTTACCCCGATGATCTTTCTTCGACACACGGACCGATAGAATGATGGCACCGTGCCAGGCTTTTGACGGTAGAAGTTAGGGAGGCCGAAGAACAACAATGCACCGCAAGCCCACAGGAGCAGCGCGATGGGAGTCGTGACGCCCGTAATGGCGGGCTTGGAAGTAATCATGGAGCTTGTTTGAACTCCATTCGCGATCGATGCCGTAAGCTTCGAACCCCACAACCACAACAAACTGACGTAGATCTGTTGCGTTCCTTGAATAACACATGCACGGAAAGCCCACGACTCGACTGCAGCACCCCCTTCGCTTCCGAAATTTAGAGCGAAGAACAGCGAGCCACTTGATGAAGCGATGGCATAGAAAGCGGTTGCCACATTCTGAACCCATGCTTTCGACGTGCTTGAAGCATAGGGTACCATGCCGACGAGGAAGAACGCCATGCCATAGAAGATAAACGGTGTCGAGAGGACGAACACGGCTTTGAAGTGTCTAAAGAGCACCCACCAGGTTATAGAGGCGCCGAGGTAGATGCTGGCAACGGTATACAGCTCACTTGCTTGCTCTCCGTTCTGTCCTATGAGAAGCGTGATCTGGTAAGAATTCGCAGCAATAATTTGTCCCTGGCACATGTTAGTAACAATCCTTTCATTGTTCGAGGGTGAACTCACAAAAGCAAGTATGAATGCATAAACTGGCCAATCACCAATTTTCAGCTGCATAATCCTCTTGAGACCGGTCGGTACAACATGATTATCCCTGAGACCAAACTCAGCATTTTCTCCGTTACTGATCGTCAAGTCAGGCCGAGATTCGTTGCCAACGAGACTGGTGGCTGACTTGTTTCCCCAGTGAAAGATCGACCCTGCAGGGCTTGACACCCCCAGTTTTGCATCATTCATACGAGAGTACCACTGCTTCTCGCTCTTCTTCAAGTAATCCTCGATACATAGCTGACCTTCAGATGTCTTCCCATCCAGGCTGTTCAGCATAGTCTCGAAATTTCCTCCATAAGTTCCGGAGGAATCAGTAAAGAACGGATCCACCGCTTGAAGTTTGAAGTCCTTTCGCTCTCCAATGACTGCATCAACAGATGCCAGACTGAGCATCGAGTTTGCCCGCGATCTTGAAGCAAATGGCGGGTTTGGAGAGGAAGCGCCGGAGCGACTTGGGTCGAGGAAAGGACTTCCGGCAGAATGTCTACCATAGGAATCGACAATATCATCTTGCAATTGCCGTAGCGATGGTTCGGCAGGAGCAGGATATACAGAGGCCCGCGAGGTATCACGGCTATGGGATGGTAGTTGAGACATTCCATAGCTGTTCTGCCTTGAAGGACCTGATGGACTAGCCAAGTCATCGTCATCACTCTCCTCATCATCGTCGCCACCAGCTGAGAAGGTCACTCTGCCAGTTTTCTTCTGTTTTGAAAGACGCTTTCGTTGTTTGCCAGAAACTCCAGCAGAGATTGTAACTTCAGAAACCTGTCGCGAGTCGGCAAACAGACTCGAACCGACTCTACTGGGAGCCCTTGTTGATGGCTGCGTTGACTGAGCGCTATGTTTTCTACCAGGACCGAACCAGGACGATTGCATGATGCGATTGGTCGTCGATTGAATACTGTAGACGGAAGACGCTGACGACTGGACGCCGTCGATGGGACGAGGTAGAGCCAACTCCATGGCCAAAGGGTCGTTTGCTAGTGGCGAAGAATTGCCAGAAGAGTATTTTTCATGCAATACAATGGACTTAGATTGAAGAGTACCAAGATCTTCCACCCATTGAGCGACTGGAAATCGCTGAAGTGCAGATCTAGCTCTCATCATGGCGCGGACCTCGATCTTGGAAGCCATTGCATCTCTTATGGCCATTTTGAACTGCTTCATCAAATGCTTAGTGGTCGTTGATTCGATAGTAAACCACCTGAAACACATTAGTATTAGTCGGACTGTTGCCCAATTTGGCTCGAGTAAATAATCTTACCATCCTGGCATTTGACCTAGTCCACCGACTCTGGCACCAACACCCAAAGCACCTTTACGGCCAAACTCCACCGCTACGAGTCCAAAAGGCTCATCTCTGGATGGAATAAGGGCGAACTCGGCGCCGCTGAAAATGAATGGTGGCAACATGGTAAATACCGGCTTGCTGCATACTCTTCCAGGGTATTTAGTCATCATTTTCTCCAGCTTCATCGCAGCAAATTTTCCGTACAGATCGATGACAGGTCCTACACAAATCAGTTGAACCTTAGGGTTCTCCTCGAGTACAGACGGGAAAACATCTGCAATCAGATCCACTCCTTTCTGCATGGACCAGCGACCAACAAAGACAAATAGTTCTGCGGTTGGATCTACTTTCAATCCAGCCCATTCTTGCGCTTGCACACGCAAGGGCCCTCGTGCTGCTTCAGCTTCCGCATCGACAACGACTTCTGCCTTGCTTTGGGGTTCATTTCTATCCCAAGCTGCTTGATCTGAGGGATCTGGATTCGGAAGAGCGCCGATCTTACTCAGGCCCCAAAAGATCGAATAACGAGCAAATGAACGGACACCATATTTCTTTGACACTCCTACTGCGCCAAATCCCTTTTGGTGAACACGCAGATAACTGGCACCTGCATGAAGTAGATTGAAAACCTCACCAAATTGGACGTACTTTTTGGCGACATCTATAGGGAGATTGTAGATGGCGCAAACTTCATCAATTTCCTTTTGAGTTCGCATTGGCCATAATCCTTGGAATTCAGCGTTGTGAAGTGACAAGCATGCCGGAATCGTCTTTGGCAAGAGATATAAGGGGGCGACAGTTCCGTGGTAATCGTTGATGTGATAAATGTTGGGATTAAATCTCCTGATGGCTTCTCCAATACATTGGTTCCATACGGAGTAATAGACAGCAGAATCAACATCGTCCATTCGCGGTGGGTATGGCTCCGATTTGCTCTGGCCTCTGAAAACCGGTGCATCAAGCAAAACGTACGTAATATTGCGAACGACCTAACAGAAGTCAGACTTTTGCGGCTTTCTGAAGCGGGTAGCGTAGACTTACGTGATACTGAACTTGAACATCGTACTTGCCACCTATCACCGTGACTTGCATTGGCTCTGCTTCTTCGTCCAGAGGGTAATCGATCCCACCAACACAAGGTACAACCCAAATAAGATCTTGGTGGCCAAGATTCTTTCCCACTGCATACTGTTAGTCAAAACTAGGCCATGACAGAATCACACTTACTCAGCGAAGCCATGACACCAAGACCTCCAATCTTGATCTTGATGGCCCAGTCCTCAATTTCGTATTCCATAGTAGCAATGAGAACCTTCCTCCTGTTTTCAGCTCCAGCATCAGCAGCTAAAGCATCATCCGCAGCAAACGCAGGTGTGACAGATCGCTTGCCTCTTGTATCTTTCCAGAGACCGACGATACCGGCAGATAATTGATCTACACCCGGGACCTTTTTGAAAGCCCCCATCACTCCTTGCTTCTCGGAAACACCAATATAATTGTGCTTAACTCCATAAAATGATTTTTTGAAGAAGAACACAGCCAGGGCCCCGGTGATTGGGGGGATTATGAGCATAAGAAGGAAGAGTGCAAGCTGTTTCCACGCTGAGCCGATGGGCTCAATGGTATATCCAAGTGTTTTGTCGTTCATGGTTAATCTGTAGGAAAGATATGGCATTTTTGGTGGAGTTGAGAGAGAGATATTGTTCTCAAGAAGGGTTACGGGTGGGACACGGTCGAGAATTCCGTCACCGTCAACATCTCCAAAAACTAGGGTTTGATCTGGCGACTTATCAGGATTGACCCCCCAAACGTTGAAAGCGACCGTGTTTGGCCATTCTGCCATGAATTTGAACGACCATAGATTGTCGGATACAAGTGTCATGGTGCTTGGAAGACCCGAATCGTAGCCATACTGATTCCAGGCGCCTTGCGCGAAAACGTGGGGAAATTGTCGTGCTGGAAGGTTCTTGCGTTCAGAAGCCAGCTCTCCATGTTGACGATGATCAGCACTTCCGGTCAACCTGCTCCAGTACTCTAGTATAACGTGTTCGCCATCCCATTGTTGCTTTGTAGTCCCAGTCCAAACTTGCTTCGCTAAAGTGTAATTTGAGCTGTTGTAAGACAGCCAATCGCTCCACGTTGACCCCCAAGTAAGCGAATACCTGAATTTGTCTGCACCTGCAGCATTAGGGACGATGTATAGGTCGGAGTTATCCTCATTTCTATACAAGATCGTATCGGAAACGTTTGACTTCAGGAACACCATAGGGTTGCCTTCTTGTCCGATCCGGAACATGAAATGATCGATAGAATTCGTGTAGAGGCCTGCAGAGGACGACACATTATTGACGGTGAACATGTGTACACCGTTGTAAACGTTGGTGAGGTTCGCTTTATATATGAAAACAGTTGGAACTGCGCCAACATAAAGTGGCTCATCAGTCTCGACAATCACGCAATTGATGCTATTTGAATCCAGTGCGATTGACTCGTTGTTTTCGGTGGTAGAATTGAAATACAGGCTCTGGGTAACGGTATCGCAGGTCATGTTCGAAGAGAAATGTATCTCTATTGGAACAATTTCGGGGTTGCCTGTAGAAGTTATGCGAGAATCATGTCCCGGCAGCACTCTCGTGATGACAGGAAGAGGCTCAACAAACTTAGCAATGGGAACCAACGCTTTGTAGGACCATGGATCCAATGTCAACGAATCAATACAACCATTGAACTCGGTACTGCCTTCAAGGCCTATTCAGAGGTTAGCTTTCGCCAGCACTGTGAGGAATATACACACCAAGGACCTGTGTGGATGCATTTAAAGTGTACTCTTCGTAAGGGTACATCAAGTTTCGTACAGTGGTATTCGCAGGGAATGGAGAAATCATTCCTTCCTGGCTGCTCGAGCAGTTGAACGTGTGCTCAGCTGTCTCATTCTGATTTGTGTAAATGAACCACACACTTTGATTTCCTTGAGCTTGTCCCGTGAAATCTTGGACGCCCACGGTTCTCGATCGAAGCACACTCCACACTCCAAATTCAGTCGTTCTGTTGCCACTACCTGGAAATAGTACCTGATACGTCTTGTTGGATAGGGTTGTAAGCTCAAACCCATCGTTAAGTACGGGAAAGCTGTCCCGGAGCTGGTACATCCTCTTTAAGATGTTACGAACTGGGTGACTGGAATCGCGGTGGTCAAGACTGATAGAATCGTCGTTGCAGGCTGTCAAAGCACTGTCAAATGGCGGCTTGTTGTACCTTCCAATAAATCAGAAAAAGTTACTCCACAGAAGATGCCCAGGGCCATTCATGTTCACTCACCAGATCTCGCCAAGCTTGTAGCAGCCATGCATTTGCCATGCATTAGCTGATGCCATCGGCGAACGGCCGAATACATAGTTAGAAGCCTACAAGCGAAACCACTCAGTCCCCAAAATCTTTTCGTCTCTACCTTATATGGACTTACTTGGTTATCAAGAACGTAGAAAGCCTGCTCTTCTCCCCAGACAGTAAGTGGAATTCCTGGCTGGTGAAGGGTTGTAATAAAGAGACCAAGGATTTCTTTCTGTGTGCCATTCGTGAGAGACGGGTATCTGAAGACATCCTATATTCATGTCAGTACACAATCATATCCGTCTGCGATCAAAGCTTTAGACCATGAAAATTGGCAAGGTTGAGATGTAAAGATATGACGTCTCAACCAAAAGTTTTAGATAGCCAGATTAAGTCCTTAAGGCTATATCTGAGATGAATAAGCCATTTGAAATAAGACCACATCTCTCAAAAACGCTGGTTTTTGATGGCGACCAAGTAATCATCATGAACTGGAGGAGCGAGAATCGAGCCATACTTGATTTGTGACGCCGAACATGTGTCTCGGGTCATAGACACCAGTATTAGAGTTGACCAAGTCATTGGTCTCTACGATCTGATGCCATGCGTTAACCATGTTGTAGTCCGTATCTCCGACAGCGCCGATCTCTCCATCCATGCCAAGAAAGACAGTTAATCCGCGGTATATACTATAATGGAAAGCGGCACTGTCGAGTGCGGCAGTCCCATATTCTCGCATGTACGAATTATTGGTCGAGTTGGTTGTGTTCGTTGCCATTACGGCTTCGGTGAGATTAGAGAATGCCGCGTCTGGAGTCAACCCTCGTCCAAAGTATAAGGCGCCCATAACATTTCCGTTGACCACCTCGCCAGTGATGAAGAAATTGTCCTTTCCAAGTGTCCGAGCACATTCGCGCGTAGCTTTAGACCATTCAGCTTGAGCATCAACGGTGATCTGCAGTGCTTTGTCCATTCGGAATCCATCGATATCGAGCATCGCAATTGTGATACATGAGAACCGTTCTAGTTTAGCTCGAACGCTGGGAACCCACTCTCGAAGACGATCTTGGACGAAGGCAAATTTGCAGGTTTGTTTTTGCCAATCGGGATACTCTCCAAAGGCGCTAACCTCTCCATACTTTCTGGGGATTAGAGACATTCACTTAACAGAGGTGGATATGATAAATACCTGATCAAATTCCCCACTCTTACAGCCAACAAACTGGGAAGTAACATTGGTGCCCACAGCAGCACCGTCGGAGTACCAAAAGTTTGGATACTTAGCAGTGTCAGCACGAGATAGGTGTAGAGTATGCGAGTTTCTTACCTCGCAAGTTGCGTTGTATTCGTTGCTGGGTTGGAAGTCCCAATACTGACGGTCCGTTTTCCAAACGAAATCATGCTCGTCATAAGAGAAAGGGGTTCCGGAGGTGTCGTTCAGATATCCTTGGAAACCAATGAGATCTCCCATAGTGGCCATGGTATTGTCCAATACGACATACCTGGGCTTTGTTAAACATCGATAGTAGAAAGGACAAAGAATACTTACATGCCGCGGGAATGAATCTCTGTGATTGCAGCCTGCCATTCGGCTATGGTTCCGTGATGGGGATCAAGTAAAGTTAGATCCAATGGAGAATAGCCATCAGACGCCCATGCAGCGTTAATAAAGGGACTGCCAGCCAGGTAGAGGCCTTTAATACCCATTCCCTCTTTGAGCCAAATATTAGCAAACATCCAATAGATATTATAAAGACACCGAGTTGCAAGAAGCATGATATGACGATATGCCACGCCTTATGGTGGCATATCTCTCAAATACATCGACGTCACGGTGGCTCCGTGGAAGGGTATTCATTTACTTACGGAGGTAATCCAGAGAGTCCAAGAGGCCAGTCACATCTCCTCCATATCTGAACTGATTCGATGTTCTTGGGTTTGTTAGTAAGCGGCTATAGTGAATGGGTGTGTTTGGGAAGAGTATATCCCAACAGGAACATTAAGAACACATGTACTCACGGATCATGCTCCCACTGAGTGCCATTGGATTCATCGTTTCCAGGATTGCCGTTGACCCATCTATCCAACGTAATAGTATCTGTCTTTGGATTCAGTAGGTGATATCGGATGCTAGTCTAGGGTGGTAGGTCGAAGCGGACGGTAGAGAATCACATACAAATTGGAAACCTCCAGTTTGCTGGGGAAGGATGGTAAGTGTGATCACTACTCCATTCACCCCAGTAATCTAAAGGATGGACAGCACTTTGGTTCTGGTTCAAATTCCAGTCTACATACTCCTCGAAATACGGAAGTGCCAGCGCTGTGCGCACACAGAGCAGTACGAGAGCCAAGCAGATCCAGGCCATGTTGTGTAGCAAGGGCGACGTTGCTGTCAAACGTTCTCACTCAAGCCTTGGGGATACCCGGTTCCGCAAATCCTAGATGCTAGATCGACATGATGCTCAAAGGAAGTACAGCAAACTAAAAAAATTATGGATAATGAAGAGAAATGGTGGGGAAAGTATGCAACTGATGCGACTTTGCGTCCGTCAATCAGAAAGAACGATTGCAGATATGATATGGAAGAAATCGATTGATGTGCCAGCCGGCTAGATGCGAGACTTAGCTGAAAAACTTGGTTCTGTTGTTTGCCCCCTTCAGGATGACAGACTGGGTTGGATAGAATGCATGGAAAACAGCGTCTGCATCTGGGTATCTGCACGCCCTGAAGCTGTTCCCTGTAGGATGAATCACATACCTCGTCTCACATCATCGCGGGTAGAGGAATAAAGTGATTTAGTATCCACTTTGATACCAACTAAGGGCCCGGGCTACAGGGTCCCCCCATTAAGAAATAGTTGATCTCCCATACTGAGTCGAGACCCTAGCCGCGGACTTGACCCCAAAGACTTGCAGCACACAAACTATAAATATTGACAGGCTCCGCTACAGCGGCAGCAGCTGCATGAGAAGGTGAGATGAAGGTGCAACCATTCAGCTAAGGTCTGACGTCGCTCAAGTGGCCGCGAATACGACTAACGTAGGGGCTCGACTGACTCGGTACCTTTAAACGATGAGCAGTAAGCAGATCGAGATACGACTAGCCCAGCTGGTTTGTTTCACGCAGGAACTACACTGGGAAAAGGCAAAGCGGACAGTGAACAGCAGATCATAAGTAGCTAGGCCATGCAGGCTGTTCTTCGGAATATCCGGTAGAGTGAAGGTTTTGACCCACCTCAAGCACAGGATACCATAATTAGGATGAAGGGCCGAAGGTCCAGGTGTTTTATTGTCAGGGTGGTGTTGTACTTACATGGACATCAGCTCAGACCAGGTGTGCTGGGAAGTAGAGCTCTCATGATAGGACGGTCCGCGGCAATTGACCCGTAATCGTGGCCCGGCTTTGGGAATTTGAGAAGACTTGGGTCATGGTCCGTGGCCGCTATCTTTATGCTGGTCACATAGCCTATCGGAGATTATCTCTTTCTCAAGCCTCGAGGTTCGACTTGTCTTATCAGCAGCCACAGCATTGAAGCATCCAAGGGTCACAGTGGACGGTTTGGCTGGGCAGGCGGTTGCACGCAACAGCTACCATACATTTCCTCCTCTTTGCATCGCGGCGCGAAGGCTCGTTGTTCTTATGGGCAAGCATTCACTCGGTTGATTACTTTTCCAGAAGTCTATCCGCTGCACAACCGCTGCACAACCGCTGCACAACCTTGCATTGCCTGCGTGACAAGTTGGAGGTGAAGGCGATGAGCGGTTCCTGGAAGAGGCCGAGGTGGCGGCCGAGTGGACGAACCATGTCTAGTGGCCGTTCGTGCCAACTTTGCACACCGGCAGGGCGTACTGGGTGGCTGCACTATGCTGCTAGCAGCTAGCAACGAGGACCAGGCGGCAGCCTAGCACGAGGAACAGAGACGCTGGTGAACCGTGGAAGAATGTTAGTTGACGCGTATTAGGGTCGGCATTTTAATCCGACCTAAGTCATCTATTTTCCGATCTGGGCGTGTGCGCCACGTGAGCCATCCCGCCATTTACCGGGCTACAAGTGAAAACTGTTGTGTTACCAAGATCATTATCACTGTGCAGTCTTGACGTCCCCGGCTGGGCATCCGGATGCGCGGCGTGCGCTCAAAAGCAATATCCTCACACATAAGAACATATATCAGGAGCGGAATAGGACACCACGGCTAGAATGGATGGTGGAAAAGCGCAAAAGAAAAGAAGCACCATACTCGCCTGCTTCTTCTGGCAAAACCAGATTTTTGCGTCCAGAGTCTCAGCAGCTATCCCGGTCGATTTAGGCTTATGAACCAGGAGGGATCCCCTCGGTTTCAACCCCAGCCGGCAACCACGCGCTAGAACCATATGAGTACAACAGTACGGTGTCCGAGTCCCCACCGAGGAGCAGCTGAACGGAGCCTACATTTCGATTTGGAATCTGGGCCAAATTTGCTCCTCCCACTTCCAAACACCACCATGCAAGTGCAGACGTGGCCCTCTCCCCTTTCGAATTTGCATCATCTCGCTTGCGCCGGAAGTACAGCGCGGCAACGTTCGCACCTCGAGGTCGGAGAGCCGAGAAGAAACCCAGATTCCGCGGTCAATATCTGCCAGTGTGGTGGATCCTCGCACGGAACCATGAAGGCTCGGAAATACGATGCTGTGCGCCGTACGGGGACCTCGCATTGATAACTGCTTACACACAAAGTACTCCTTTCTTATATTCTTGCCACAACACCACTCCCAACGTACTGGCAGGAGTCGGCGCTAACATCACGAGTATTACGTACTGTAGCATGGCGCCGGTACGAAATATATTGCAGATCTCCTTTTCCCATAAATAATGACTGCATCCTTGCCATGCCAATAACTTGCGAAGTTGAGCCTCATTTGATACGAGTGAGCGAGGAGTGCGATCCCTAGGCACCCGTACAGTATAGCGTTCGCTGCATAGGCTTATTTATAACTTAAATGGCCATGGTATCCGGTGGAGCTGTCCTCTGTCCCCTCCTCCGTTTTGACATTTTCACGCCCCAGGGCTGTGCTTGCAAATGGCACATATTCAGCCGTACTTTATTTCCTACCTGTAACATTTGATGGGCCAATTCGAGGAGGGAGGTATCTCTTTTCAGTCGTACGTATGATTTTTCTCTAAGATATGGTATGATTAACTGGGTCCTGTTGATGTTGACCCATCTCCTTAGTACTATTAGGTTTAGACTTGTTCTCGATCAGATCACAGCTCCATAAATTCGTGAACGGCACTAACCGGGTTCATGTTCTCCTCCTCTTTTCGGGTCATCTTGGGCACGGTTCTTCTGCATGTAGGACACTCTGAGAGGTTCGAAGTCCCAATATGACTGTAAGCTTGAGAATGGATACCAAAAAGAGGCTTGCCAAAATCTCTCAGAGTTCAAAGCGCAAGCCATGCTCCAGTATTACGAATGGTCCCAGCAAGTGCCAGTGATACGTGAGTAAAGAAAAGAAAGAGGCCCATCGTCGATAGGGGTACTTTAAGTTGCGGATTTCTGCATCAGTGTTTCCTGCTCTGCAGGATTCTGTTATCCCTCCCACACTCGTTTTCAGGTTTTCTTCTCCGCTGTGAGGAGTCTACCACGCGTCCATCATGACACCCACATTCGTTTCTGTGCGCTCAGCACTCACTCTCGTTTCTATTTTCGGACTTACTTCTGCCTCGTTGTTGAGTGAATTGTTGGATGACCTGACTGGAAAGAGTGAGTTTATCGCCTAGGCAAGCAATGTGAACATGAGTACTCATTCCTATGCTTTATACAGGAGGTGTGGCAGCTGCAGTCGCTGCCTCGTCATCCATTGGAGCCTGTGCCTCAGCAACTCCAGTGACGGTAACTGTCACTGAGCGTGTGGTAGTAACCTCTGTCTCAAGCAGCGCATCAAGTACTACTGCACTGGCAACAAGCACCTCTGTGTCAGCCTCTTCAACTCTTGCAACAGCCTCAGCAACATCTGGGACCGTTGTGCTACCTTATGCTACCTATGCTGCCGAGTTGAATGAAACTTATTCTTTCTACAAGTATTCCAATATTCGGTTTGCTGACCCGCCAACTGGCAATCTTCGCTTCAAGAACCCTACAGCGGTCTCAACTGTAAACACCACAATTCAAGATGGTTCGTATGGTCAGACTTGCTATCAGCTGGAGCAAGGATCCAATTCTGGGGCTGCAAACCAGGGAGAAGATTGTCTCTTCTTAGACGTCGTTGTTCCAGAAAACATTCCTGCCGGTACCACGCTACCTGTTCTCTTCTATATTTATGGAGGGTCGGTTTCCTACTGAGACAAATATGCCAAGTACTGACAATGTTGCAGAGGATGGCACACTGGCCAGAAAGAGATTTATGATGGGTCCGACCTTGTTGTAACATCCAATAACTCCGTCATCTATGTGATCCCCAACTACAGACTTGGTAGTTTCGGATTCCTTGGTCAATTTGGTGACACTAATCCTGGAACGATGGACCAACTTTTTGCTATGAACTGGGTTCAAGATTACATCCATCTGTTTGGTGGCGATCCAAACCGTGTAACAGTCGCAGGCCACAGTGCCGGAGCTGGATGCCTGGTGACCCATCTTGTTTCCAACGGAGGTGAGGGGAGCGTTCCATTCCAACAAGCCGTCGTCATGTCGCCAGCGGTCACGCAAACCTTCCCGGAAGTTATCGCAGCCAGAAATCTCGCCATGCTGGAGTATTTCGGTTATGAGAATTACACCCAAGCGGAGATCTTGGCTCTCGATGCTCAAGCTATCAATGATATGACTGGACATATCGGGTCGAGCGGCTGGGGACCAATTATCGACGGTGACTACTACCGGGAAATGCCTGGTCTCGCCTTCGCCAATGGCCGATATCACAGCAACCTATCTCTTATCACTGGTCAACTCGCAGATGAGGCTCATGATTTCATTCCAACCATCTCTCCTTACATTATTGACAGCAGCTCTGATATTCGTAACATGACATACGACACTGAGGCACAGATGGAGACATTCTTCACGGAAATAGGCTTCACCTTGAACACAAGCCAAATCGACGAAGCCTGGTCCCTCTATCCGACAATTAACAACACCGACTTGTACTACACCATGTTTGGCAAATACGATAAGCTTGCTTCGGAGCTGATGTTTGATTGCTATTCCTACTACATGTCGAACGCCTACTACGTGGTCTATGGCTGGTACTTCGACGTGCCACCCTCCTACCACGCACAGGAGAATCCATACCTGTTCGCTGGAGGTACTGGCACCGGTGGTTCATCTTCGTATGCTATTAACGCAACTCTGAGTACTTATATGAAGACCTACCTGGTGAGCTTCACCATGGGCGATATTAATGCTGATTCCAGCATCCCAACTTGGGAACCATACAGTATCGCGCAGCAGAACATCGAGTTGGGAGATTCTAATGTCGGCATGATTGCTGATCCTAGTAATAACGATCGATGTGTTTTCTGGGAGACGAACAGCTCTTAAGAGCCAAGTAATGCAAGATGTGGTAGCTAATGGCAGATAATAATTCTAAATACTCCTTGTAGTATAATAAATATACATGTAGATAATTAGACATATAATCCGTTTCATTGGAAATTCATAATCACGTACCATTAAACATACTCTGTGTGGTTTCCAGCAAGGATCAACACTCTCATTTGGTAATTTCCAACTATGTCACCCATTTTCTCGAAAAAAGGATATGGCTTTCTACATACTTGACAACAGGCAAGTGATGTGAAGTCTGTCGTGTCGCAAAGATATTTTGTGAATATTATATAACTTGTTAAGTAGTTTACACCATCGAACAGGGCAATTGGTCTAGTGGTATGATTTCTCTTTAGCAAGCTTGATACTTCACAGTTTCAGCGATCTTAGAGAAGGTCCTGGGTTCAATTCCCAGATTGTCCATCGAAAATTTCTTTTGCCTTTCCCACCTCTGGGTTGTCTTACATCTTTACGTTGCGACCGGGAATGGCCCGCAACGTGCTTGAGATTTCTTTTTGCGTGCGGAATAAGTGGTGCACGGCTGGGTCTGCCGACCGTGATTTGGGTGGGAATTAGCGACCCTTGGCATAGAAGTTTTATGAAGCCGGGAGGGCTTGCACAAACATTGACTCGGGCAGAACCTTGACTTCTACTGAGACAATTTTATCAAATGATAAAGTAAGACCTGTTGTATTGAGCTCTTCTAGGCCGTCTATTTTTACTTTCTTAGCTTAATTCCATAGACAGTTGTGTACACAGAACAGAAGAAATTCTCTAAGGGCAAGCTCGGATTATACATAACAAAAATAAGATTGTAAGCTAGTCCTAGGTGCAATCCGAGGGAGAAAGAAAATTTATTCCACTTGAGTCCAAGGAAGAAATTTGTTTGTGCCCCTCCAAACGACAACGCCACATATAGCTAAACAAGAAGAAGAGCTATCAACAAATAACCCGAATTGCCCGGGTAGCTCAATCGGTAGAGCGTGTGGCTCTTATTACAAGTCTATTATAGATTTTGAGATCACCTCAAGGTCGCGAGTTCGAGCCTCGCCTCGGGCTCAATCCCCGTGGTTCTTTGACAACTGACGTTGTTAAGAGAGACCCTTTTTTTTTCTCTTTTGGGTCTTTCGGGGTGTTTTCTTGTGGAACTTTTGGGTGATCTGGAGACATCTGGTTGATTTGTTTCCCTCCCCCCTTTTTTGGGTTTGGGAAAATATATATTTCTCGTTATTGCTCGCGAGTAATGTTTGCTGGGAAGAATACAAAAACATGAGAGTTATGCATAGGACAATTCATTCCCACTGTAAATTCAGAATATGATTTAGAATATGATTTAATGTTTCAGCAGTTATAACCTGTTTTTCTCAAGTTGGATAGCAACAGATCATGAGCTTGGAAAGCGCATTGTGCAAATGAAATGAAGTATTAACTATGCGAACAAGCCAGGAAAGAGAGAAAATGAGGGAGAAAACAAGATGTGAAGCTTCTGTAAGGAGAAATGCTATTTCATCGATGTTTCTTTGGCGATGTATCCTAAGTACGCATTAGAATAGTGGATGGATGAGGGAAAGAATATGAGGAAAGGAAGATAAAGATGCCGTCGAATGAAGTGTTTCTTGAATCACGCTGCGGGGCATGAGACTCCCAGAGATATTGAAACCAGACATCCACGTGACCGTGTGGCAGGCACTTACATGTAGATTGGCCTCTTAGGCAGGCGGTAGTTACTTTCCTTTGTACATGAACCAATGTCACCTCTATAGATCCCACGTATCATTCGTTTGCAAAAGCTTTAAACCTTGTTTCGATCGTTCGAATTCCTGCCTATAGGACTTAGCCCCCTCCCACCNCCCCCCAGCTACCCTCCAACAGGTCACCCACCTCAAAACGCGCTGTTTTCTTTTCTTTTGTTTTCTTTTCTTCTTGAAATTTACAATATAGGTAGAACTACGGGCTCTACCATATCTTCTGGAACCCTGAACCATGCCAAAGAACCATATCTCTTGGAGTAATTGCACTGCAGATAAATGTGAAGAATGTGAAGACGGACATATGATGAGCTAGAATTTTAAAATTTACCTTTCCTCCGAAATCAATCTACCTAAAAAGATTGACTATCAAGCTATTGGTAAGCGCGTACATATATATCGGTCTGCTTGAATTGTCGCAAACTGCGAGTCCTGAACGAGTACAGTTCATGCAGAATCGTCTGAGTAGTTGTGTCGTTCATCCAGTTTGGCTTCCGAGACAGAACTGGGGTTAGATCCGCGCTAACCATAAGTGGACTGGAAAGATATATTGTTCGCTTAGGTGGTGCTCCCAAGCAAGCTTCCACTCCAACGACTTTCATCCTCTACGTTCCATCATCTCCTAGTAGCAGTTCCCGCGGATTCCCGCAGATATCTGCACTTTATCCATATCCTCGAAATCTTACTCTTGGTTCTACTCTCTCATTGCCCTAAATGCCAGCCTACAGAGCCTAACAACAGCTCATATCTCCTCCGAATTCGTTTGCGTGTCCTAAAGTCATTATTATCGGAACTCCCTTTTAAATTTGTGCTTGGATTGGTGTTTTTGAAGGTAATTGGTTCCGTGCTCTATTTTGAAGATGGCCATACTGCCATTGCGGACTTTTCACTGATTTAGTCATTTGTTTCTAGTAGCTTCCATCAATTCCACTCCCTACGATCAAATCCGCAGCCTCCTCAACTCAACTATCTACATTTGCTACCAGTATTCAACATGGCAACCGTCGAGGCCGGCCACACCAATGGCAATGGTGGATTAACTGCTGCTCAGAAGCTTATGCAGAAGCACGAGGCACAAAAACCCACTATCGAGGAGGTTCCTGACGAGGCCGACTTGAAGCATCCCGAACCACCTCATTCTGCAAGCATTCTTGAGGAAAGAACAGAAGACGATGCAGCTGTCCCTACGTGGGCCGCTCCAATGTCCTCAAAGGCTGCTGGCAAGCAAAAAGAACCCACACCAAGCGCCGAGAGCAAAAAACCAGCATTGGATACACAATCACAAGACCACTTCCCTGGACTTGGAGGATCTAGCACAAAATCATCTGTAGCGCCTCCTACCTGGGGCGCGGCCAAGCCTGCAACAGCTAATGGCAAAGTTAATGGTACGGATGGTAGCAATGGCACATCCACGCCAATTTCTGGTACTGCGACCCCAACTCTACCAGGCCAGGTCGCACCACGAACCATTCTTCTACCTGGACACACCCGGGAATCTATCAAGATGAAGCCAGATATGCTGCTGCCAAGGAACCAGCTGAAGAAGCCCATCACCGAATTGTTGAAGGATATCAATAAGAAGTCCAAAGCAAATGTTACAATGTCGCAAGGTGAAAGTGGCAGCTTGATTTTCAATTCTACTGGACCAGCAGATGCTGCGCGCAAGGCTATCCAAGATGTAGCAGCCAGCGTAGGATGCAAGGTTCGTTTTGTGTCCCCTTTTGCCACACGGCTACTCACTGACACACATCAAGATCACTCAAAAGGATTCCATTCCTCGCTCGGCGAGAGCCCACATTATTGGAAAGCAAGGATCCAACATCAAAGCCTTGCAAGAAAAGACCCGCTGCCGAATTCAAATTCCGAAGCAAGATGAAATGCCGGGTATGGATGATGATGACTCAATGGTGGACATTGTTTTTGAAGGAGACGCTGTTGCAATTGTGGAAGCCAAAAAGGAGATTTCTAAGATTGTCAATGATCGGGCACCATCGTCCAGTACAAAGGTCCGCGGGGTTCCTGCCGAGTTTTACCCCTTTATCAACTCACGGGCCGATGCTTTAGAAGCAAAGGGCGTTCAACTCAGAGTACCATCACACCACATCTGGAAATCGCAACCGCCGCCACAGGAACCTGCTGAGGGACAAGCGCCCCGATTCTTGCCAGCACCTGCTGATGTCGAGCAAATCTTGCTCGCAGGAGACCGCGCTGCTGTGCAAGATGCACGCGCCGAGATTGAAGCGCTCACTCAGGAACTCCACCGACAGCTCACTTTAAGACAACTATCTATTGGCCAAAACCGTCATCAATTCATTATTGGGGACCGAGGTGTTGCTCCTCAGGACTTCTTTTCCGAGACTGGTTGCGCCATTATCTTACCTGGCAGCGAGGATGATGATGAAATAACCATCGTCGGACCTGCAGATCAAGTCGAAGCAGCTGTCGAGAGAGCTATGGACCTTGCTACTTCAATGCAAAGTCTTACTGTAGACATTTCTAGACTGCATCGCTCAGCTCCTGGTGGCGCCTCATCACACGCTACCAACGTCACCAGATACTTGCGCCAACGCAGGGAG
The DNA here is from genome assembly GCA_003369635.1 of Coleophoma crateriformis. NCBI lineage: Eukaryota > Fungi > Ascomycota > Leotiomycetes > Helotiales > Dermateaceae > Coleophoma > Coleophoma crateriformis. The sequence goes on from PDLN01000005.1 coordinate 788,745, forward strand.
ATTGAGCGACTTGAAAAGCTTCACAAGACGCATATTGTCACGCCAATGTCGCAAGGTGTCGCTGCGCCATGGGAGGTTTTCGCGCGTGACCCTAAGAGCTCAATCCGTACCCAGCAAGAGATCAACAACATTATTGGAAGCCACCCTCCACAGAAGTTTGCCAATGTCAATGTCGATCCCTTTTACCATCTGCACTTGGACCGCGAGATTGCTCCAAAATTGCGCCAGGAATACGGTGTAAACATGGTTGTTCCAGAAAAGGAGGAAGCTGATGTCCCTGTCCTTCTTGTTTTCGAAGGACCTGAAGGGTTTGAGCCTGAATATCAAGTACCCAGCAGCAAGCCTTCCACAGAACAGATTCGTGCTTTCCAACAAGGTTTAGAAGAAGCAAGGAAATACGTCGTGGATCTTATCAAGACTCAGGAGGATATTAAAGTCGAGTCAATTGATGTGGCCCCAATGTAAGATTCCATTCTTCCATTTTGCGGCTCAAGATTATTAACATTTTCAGGTTCCATGAAAAGCTTCGCAAATTTATCAAATCAGAGCAAGCTAAGCGTTCCTCAGATGAGATACCTGTTCGCGCATCGAACACTGGAACTTTTGTCAACCTTCGAGGACCCTCGAGTGGAGTCGATTCGTTGATGGAGAAGGTTGCTGCTTTCGTGGAACAAGCCAAGGCAGACGAGAAGGAACGTGGATACACCATGTCATTTGATTTCCCCCAAAAGCATGCCAACCAACTCATCGGCAAGGGTGGTAGCTTCATCCGTGATCTTCGCGAAAAGTTTGATGTTGAGATTCAGGTCGACAATGGTCAGGTTGAACTCAAAGGCCCCAAGGCTAAGGCCGAGGCAGCTAAGAGCCACATCACAGCTCTGGGGAAGCAATGGGCTGACGAAGCTACCTACATTCTGAAGGTTGAGCCAAAGTATCACCGTGAGCTCATCGGTGCTGGAGGCAGCCAAATCAACCGACTCCAGGATCGCTACAAGGTTCAGATTCATTTCCCGCGCTCAGCTCGCCCTGTCAAGGATGATCAATCTGTGGCCGATGCTGCTAGTGAAGCCGGTGGCCGTAAAGGCCCTCGTAAGGATCAAGAGCCAGATGAGGTTGTCGTCAAAGGCCCAAAGAAGGGAGCTGACGAAGCAAGAGAGGAGATTCTGTCACTTCTTCAGTACCTCAAGGACAACTCGTTCACTGCTACTGTCAGCGTTCAGCAAAGTCAAATCCCATCCTTGATTGGACAGCGAGGTAGTGGAATGGATGAGCTTCGCCAGACCACTGGTGCTAAGATTGATATTCCTAACGCACGTGATGTTAAGGATCCTAGTGGAAGAGTTGATATCACCGTGAAGGGAACAAAGTCACAAGTCGCTCAAGCCAAGAAGATTCTTGAGGAGAAAAAGACTGTCTTCGATCAAACCATCACCAAGACAATTGAAGTCGACAAGAAGCACCACAGAGCCTTGATTGGTGCGGGAGGCGCTACCCTTCGTGACATCGTTGTTAAGGCCGGAGGTCCTGAAGATCGTCGCGAGCAAGCCCGTACCGTCCAGTTCCCCAAGGCTGAGAATGATGGCAATAGCATCAAGATTGAGGGCAGCGCGGATGTCGTTGAGAAGATTATTGCGGCAATGCAAGCAATCACAGCTCAAAAGGATAGCCAGACCTCAGAGTCCATTGATGTTGCAACTGACAAGCATCGTTCGCTTATTGGCAGAGGAGGAGAAACCAAGAAGAATCTGGAGGCCAAGTTCAATGTGTCGATTGACATTCCAAGACAGGGAAGTGGCCAAACTGGTATCAAGATTGTTGGGCAGCCAGCAGACGTTGAGAAGGCCAAGACCCACATCCTTGATTTGGTCAAGGATCAAGAAGGAGAGACAGTTCAGGTTCCCAAAAACATCCATCACACCATTTCAGACAACGGCCAGTTCTTCCGTCAACTACGAAACAATTATCAGGTTACTGTCGATCATGCAGGCAACAAACTCCCACCTAAGCCTTCAACCCCTGCTACCCGTACGAATGGTGGCGCAATGCCTCTGATTACAGATGATGCCGACACTGATGCTCACTCCTGGAACGTTATTGGAAATGCCGCATCTGATCTTGATGGCGAAATCCCATGGATCTTGCGTGGCTCTCCTGAGAACATTGCCAAAGCAAGGGCACAGCTGGCTGCCGCTATGGAACAGGCTCAAAAGAACACACACCGAGGTTATCTTGTCCTTTCAGATCCTTCAACCTACCGATACGTTATTGGTCAGGGTGGATCCAAGGTCAACTCGATCCGCAAGCAATCTGGTTGCAAAATCACTGTTCCAAGAGACCAAGCCAACGAGGCTATCGTCGTCGAAGGTAGCGAAGACGGATGTGAGAAGGCAAGAGAGTTGATCTTGAAGGCTGTTGCCGAAGGGTCTGCACCTAGATCATAGATGTCTTACGCATGAGAGAGCAGGAACAGCTTAAGGGCAAGTTTTGTGTTCTAAGTATGGGTTGTGTATCAAAAATGGATTTGTGAGCAGCTTAAAAGATGGGAGGATGGGTTTCCTTTTTTTGCTCTTTTTTGGCTTTTACTTTAGCATCACCTTGTGCAATAACTCAATCGGAAATATTTAAAGATGAAAAGAAAGAGTGTCAATTTACCGATTGAAGACTGGATTTGGTCTGGTTCAAATGTGATGCCCGACAGTATGCACCCTGCAGGGGCTTGATATGCGTGGTCTGGCGAAGCTTTCCTCGAGCAAATAAGTCAAGACTCTTCACTCACAAAGGGATTTATCACCGTGCTATCTCCATGAACTTCCTTTCTTCTTCCTAGGGACATTCAGACACAGGTCTAGCACCATAGTGAAACCGATGTAAAGGGAAAAGACAATTTCGTCTCCAGAATTTTACCTTTCTTGCTCCCCTCGTTCCTGCCATATTACTACAGCTGTTATTACCCTCCTATTACCGAAATCCCTCTCGCCCACTAGCCCCTTCTCCCTCACGACGTTGAAGAGAGTCGATCGTCATATATGCAGTGTTCAGAACTAGGAGCTTGGTTTTACTGGCTCATTGACTAACTCCTGGTGATCATAGAGGAGAGTTATCATAGTGAGAGAGTCTAGGTTTGCAGGATCTTTGAAACTTTGTGTATATATAAATATGAGCATTTATTTTGCGAACTCGGTGCATGTTTGTGTTTGTGACAAGAGCTTTCTCTTTGCGATGTCTCTTTCTTCCCCTCTCCAGCAGTTTTAGACCAGGGTAGGGCGTGCTTAATTGGATGTCTGCTTTGTGACAAGCCCCGGTGGTTTAGAATCATAAGTGTTAGGTTGTGCTTGTAATACCACCCTTCCCCCCTTCGAAAAATAAATCGGAGGAATGGATCAGGTGGGTACGGTACCTTGCCCAAATGCCGAGCCGCTGTCCAGCTGTGGAATGCATCTCAAACTCTCTTTGATAGCTTAATAGTAGAATGGGTTTAGCAGTGCTTGTTTCCCGGCGGGTGGAGTTTATCCAGGCATGGTACTTGGTTTGAATTTTGCCAAGATATCAAGAACCACTAACGTATCAAAGGTCAGTCATCATAAAAGACACCCCCGAAAGCTTTAGACTGACTTGACCTGACTTGACTGAATCAAATAGGAGTTGACTACTCGAATATACATGGTCATTTATTTTCGCCCCCTGCGAAATAATGGTCGTGATGATCATTGCCTTCTCGGTCGAGGTACCTAGGTAGGTATAAAGTTTACTCAGCAACATGGCAGCGCGGAGCAGAATAACTTCTATATTTGGCAGCACCAACACAAGAATACGAAGAACATACCCACCGTGCTCCGGTACCTACATTACCGCAACCCAGCTCACAGTCCCAAAGCCCATTCACTCGGTTATCTGTACCGAGCGGAGTGCAAGTTGGGAACTTGCGAAAGTAGCGTGAACCAAGAGAGGTCTCCATGCATCCTGTAGCTACAGTACGTCTAGGACCAAGTCATGACGACATGAATTCATCCATGTATTGCAAGGCATAACACGACATGGCATGAAGTTGCACAGCCCATCCTCTGCTTGGCTCGGGTTCTGGGGTCGATCTGCTTCGAGCATGCGATTGTACAGTAGCACCGTAGTCACTTGAGACGAGACGCTTAGGGTACCAGCAGCAGTAGCTAGCTAGCTATCTCTGTACAGTAGTGAGCACGGAAGATGTCCAAGCTCGGGACGGGAAGCCAGCGAGTGCCTTGAGGGGACCGTTGGTGGCCTGCGGGTATAAACAAACCATGTGTAATTTGCATCTACGGAGTAGGTAGAAGGCCTGTACGTAAAGTTTGAGTTGAGCTGGTCGCTCCACTGACGGATTCAAGTTGGAACGGTTGACTACAGCACAACAATGGAAGCCAGCATGCCGAGACATAAGCCAGGGTTCAAAGTGAAAACCAAAGCCCCTAGGGCATCACGCTACGGAGGAAAAAAGTCGAGCTACGATGCAGACCCGCAAAATAATTCAGTACCGTAGCTCCGAGGCTCCTTTCTGAGTCGTGACGCTCTGGAGCTCGGGTCTCTCGTTTTTCACGGCCCCAGGGTTCAAGGATGGGAAGTACGGTTGCCAACCTTTGCTCATGGCCCGGTGCAGGAGCAAGAGAGTGGAGAAGCGCAAGTCAGCAGAGGACGTCGATGTGGTTTGGTTGCTTTTTACCATGCAGGCGCATTGCAGGTTTTTTTTCTCACCTGCTTTTGCTGTTCCCTGCGTGGTGGAAAGTACAGGACGCGTTCGATAGGGCAAGTCTTGGTGCGTCGGTCGGTAACCAAGCAGCGTCAAGATGCACCCTATGCTTGGTACTTGTTAAACCATGATTGGTACAGTAGTCATGTCTGAAAGGTGAAGTGGCTTGCACACGTCGCCAGCATGTTGATGTTGACGCGGGCGCAACGGAGGTTTGGTAGCTCCCCATTCCTGTACCGCTGTACCGCTGCTTTGAGACGTTAGATAATCTCCTCCAAGCCCCGACCGAGGTGCTTCAAGATTACAAGCAAGCCTCCATGGCAAGCCATCACACCTTCACTAAGTTTAGCACGGCGGCGTCTAAGTGACCATGGAAGGGAAATTGAAAGTAGATGGCAGGGTCGATTTCACCCCAGCAAGCCCTGAATATCGCATGCCCAGAGATGCCGGTACATGCACACAGACGAAGTCAGAGGCTGGAGAATGAGATGTGATGTGATGCCATGTGATGCCATGCCATTTCCTTTCGTCCCTTCTTCCTTTTCCCTCGCGGTGGCCGGTCTGTGCAGCGTCGCCATCTCGACTCGGATGTGCTCCGTCAGCCCTCATCGCCCAACCTGCCCAAAGCGCACTGCCGAGTATACCCTTCGGACTTGTAGCACGCCCAGCGAAGGTTTGAGTAAATGGACGCATGTACAGCAATGTTGCACAGTACGGACTGGGTGGACAACGCGAAAGAGAGGAAAGGGGGGGAAAGAGACGTGTATATTTTGCAAATGTTGGCCTGCAGTACCTTTATTGCCCACTTGATAGCTCCACTGTGACGCCCGCCAGCTAGCAGGCCTGCCAAGCTTCGCAATACCATCAGCACCAGCACCAGCACCAGCACCAGCATCAGCACCAGCGTCAGCATTAGCATCACCACCACTGCTCGTATTGACCGAGCAGTCGTGAAGAGGTATCCAAACAACCAGATAGAGTTGTGCTCCCTACCTGACCTGCCGTCCCGCCTGCACAGCGCCGCACCGCACCGCGCGCATTCAGCCTTTGCTCCTCCTCAGCGATCGTCATCTACCTAATAATATATGGTCTAGGACTGCACTGCGTTGTCCTGCCCTACCCTCCCTCACCTACAGGTCCCAGGCCCATGTCACATCATACTTCAGAGCCCGACCAGCCCTCTCACCTTCGATAATCAACACAACACACCAGAGCACATCTCAACATATCTCTGCACATCATCTCATCTCATCTCATCCCTCCCCCATCACGTCACGTACCCTCATCATCCTTTCGTGCGTGCGCCCCTTACTTCGACCGCAGAGCCACAGCCAGAGCCAACGACTGCGCCCACGCCCACACCCAACAGAGTTCACATCTCTGCGATGACCTGACGACCAGCCGGTGGACCTGTGAATGAATGCCCTGGCGCTGGCAATCTTCCGTCAATTGTCGCTGCTGGCACAACCAGAACGTTCCCGCCAGCCGCCAACTTCCCCCCCCCCCAGTGCAGGCCCGGCGGACCCGCATGATTGGCCCACGCCCGCGTCTTGAAACTCACCACACCTTCCCACTTACAAGCCGCATACTTCAAACGGAGGTCTGAGTGACCCCCAAACGAAGGCAAGGCAACTCAGTGGTACGGGATCCGGAGCACCTTCGAACTACACCCAGAAAGAGGAAAGCACCACACCACACCATACTGGGCAAGGCAGTCCAACGCAAGGGCTGCACCAAAACGCCGAGCAGGCAGAGTCGTGACCATGGACGCTGTCTCCAGAAGTATCAAAACAAAACGTCGACTGACCAAGAAACCTCCGCCCGATCGAGCGGCTGCAATCGCCAATCAAGCTTCAGTCGACGGCAGTAGTGGTCGCAGAGGCAGCACCGACAGTAAATCCGTACGCAGCCAACGCAGTTCAACCTCGCTGCAGCGAGCTCCCTCCGCACCTTACCCCAGATCCCAACCTTACGGCCACACGCGCAATACAACCTCCCCCAATCCCGCCGCCTACGCTTCCTCAAACTCTTCTGTCGATCGTCAAATTCCTGGAGGGCCCTCCCCAATCCTGGCGGGCTCCGAATTCACCTTGCCTGCGGGCCAACCTGGAGGCAATCAATATTCCAGCCAGTCGCGCCGGCTGAGCCAGAAGACATCTGCTGAACTGATCGGGGCTCCGTTTGATGGCTCTGGCATTCTAAATCAATTCGATTCCTCCAAAGCGTCGGGATATCAAAACTCTCTTCGACGGCCGCCACCCCCAGCTCTGTCGCACACCAGCCCTGGCCGCATAACCAGCCCACCACTTCGACAGTCTGCCAGTTTCTCCGCCGGCGATAAGATGAGTGAGAAGCTTGCTCCCCGGGTGTCGGAGAATCAGCTCATCTCTCCCAAGCGATATTCCGATGAGAGCAAGGAACCCAAGAGTGGAATGTTGAGAAAGAAGTCGGGCTTCTCGGGCTTCATGAATAGCATCGGCGTTGGCTCCCCTCGCAATGTCAAGATATCCGCGCCTGAGAATCCTGTTCACGTAACCCATGTCGGCTATGACAACCAAACTGGACAATTTACAGTAAGTTCGCACGGCGCTGGACTCGGCGGCATGATCGCGCTGACATGGTGACAGGGTCTACCTAAAGAATGGCAGCGAATGATCAATGATAGTGGCATCACGAAGAAGGAGCAAGAACAGCATCCACAAACCATTGTTGATATCGTCGGCTTCTACAAAGAGAACACGGAGAAAGGCAACGACGAGGTCTGGGATAAGTTCGACCATGCTAAGGTTCCGGAGCTGCGCATTGGTACTACTAACCAAGGTCCATTATCACCGCTGCTCAATACGCCGAATTATCAAAATATGGGTACGCCTATGATGAGTCCTCCAGCGAGTCCGCGGTTCCCCAGAAATGCAGAGGCAAGCTTTGAAAACCCACGCTCACCACCTCCAGTTCCTCCAGGAGTTGGCCTTGCCATTCATTCCAAAGATCCCAATGGACTTGTTCCTAGCCGACCAGCTCCAAGACCGCCCGTCCCGGGTCCGACCCGATCAGCTCCTCCTCCACCGCTGGCTGCCAAAGATTCTGGAATTGGTATGCCACGACAAAGCGATGACCTACCCGCTCTAGCATACGTTCCCCCGTCGCAACCCATGCTTCCAGAGGAGCATCGATCGAGATCGAATTCCCGCGTTAATGGATCATCACCGTACCAAGCTACCTCTCCCCAAGCGACGTACCAAGCCCAACTCTCCCAACAACAAGAGCGAGCAATGTATGAGGTTCAGCAACAACAATTGGCAAGAAGCCAGAGCACGAAACAAAAGGGCCAGACACCACCGGCTCAACCAGGCCAATTTCCCCGTCCAGAAGCCAATGGTATTCCACATCCGAGTCAACAGGCGAGAGCTGCTCCTGGTCCTAGACCAAGACAAAGACCTCGCCAGAGCACTAGCTTTGATGTGGTAGCACGTTTGAACCAGATCTGTACGGCAGGCGATCCTCGAGACATTTACAGAAATCTGAATAAGATTGGCCAAGGAGCTTCGGGAGGAGTATTCACGGGATATGAGAGCGGCACAAACAGATTGGTTGCCATCAAACAGATGAATTTGGAGCAACAACCGAAGAAGGACCTGATCATTAACGAGATTCTGGTCATGAAGGATAGCTCGCACCCAAATATCGTAAACTTCATCGACAGCTTCTTGATTACGGGAGAGTTGTGGGTTATCATGGAGTATATGGAGGGTGGAAGTTTAACAGATGTTGTAACATTTAACATCATGTCCGAGGGTCAGATAGCTGCGGTTTGTCGGGAAACATTGAAGGGCCTGCAACACTTGCATTCAAAGGGTGTCATCCACAGAGATATCAAGTCAGATAACATCTTGTTATCTATGGATGGTAACATCAAGCTCAGTGAGTTCTTCTGCATGTTATTTTGAGTGAGTCTAATCTGGGTTGTAGCCGATTTCGGGTTCTGTGCGCAGATCAACGAAGCTCACAACAAGCGTACTACTATGGTAGGCACCCCATATTGGATGGCCCCAGAAGTTGTCACCCGCAAGGAGTATGGCAGAAAGGTAGATATCTGGTCGTTAGGAATCATGGCTATCGAGATGATCGAGGGCGAGCCACCATATCTCACCGAATCTCCTCTACGCGCACTCTATCTGATCGCGACGAATGGTACCCCAGTGATCAAGGATGAGCACCAGCTCAGCCATCTTTTCAAGGACTTCTTGTACTTCGCATTGAAGGTCGACCCAGAGAAGAGAGCCAGTGCACATGATTTATTGAGAGTAAGTTCTCCTTGTCTGTGACGTTGACCATCACTAACCCATGCCAGCACGATTTCATGAAGCAATGCGCTGACCTCATGGAACTTTCGCCCCTCGTTCGTGCCGCACGAAAGGCGAGAGCCCAAGAGAAGGCTCAAAAGGGAGCATGAATGCATATACTTCTTTGGCGGAAACGAAACCATGATGTAACGACAAAATCATTGCGAATCCTGGTTCCATGCAAGAACAGCTTTACTGATCTTCCGCAATCACCACTTTATACAAACCCTATGGCGTAAATCGGCGAACTTGGAGGAACTATGCCGACTTTGCTGGCAGGATCTTGAAATTTTCTAAGAGAAATAAGAAGATTTGGGGGTCAAATCTTTTGATTTCGTTGTTTGTTTCTAGGGATGGGAGAGGGTTTATACGTGGCTCTGGGTTGGGCCACTCTTCATTTTCTTCTTACCCAGCGTGTTACGTTCTAAAGAAGGATATTCTTTTGCTTACCACGCCCTTGTTCTGGACCATCTTTTGTGGACGAGATGCGAGGATGGAGTGTGAGGTGCATGATTTGATATAGCTGATGGTCGATGGACTGTGGAGATTAGGGTCTTGGGGTGGCGAGGGAAATGCTAGGATCATGTAGTCCAGACCTCGAATGAACCAAATCCAGTGAGCTATGTTGCCTCGACTATGTGCGTGTAGTGCAGGGGATCGAAGCCCGCAAGGAAAGGCAAGACATCGGGTTTGGAAAACGTCGAAAACGTTCAAAGGAGAACCAAGCACTTGCAACCCATGGTTGAGGTCGGTCGTTGCTTTTATCACGGAGGAGTGGCGGGCAGTATCGTTTTTTCTTCTCTCTACCTGCCTAAGCAAGTATCTCAAATCTAATGATTCTGATACCTCTGTTTTCACCTCCTAGCTCATCGGTCGACGGGGATTTATAAGGAAGGAGCTTGCTCATGGATGCAGGACTCTGGAACAGAGGGTACGAAGGAGGGGTAGAGTTGGACCGTTTTCATGCACCGCACGTAGATTGGATTATCTGTTGGGATTACGTTTCTTTTTTTTCTGGGGTCGATCAACTAAGTGTGTGTGTATATTGTATAGTATGTGTCTGAGGTAGATAAGCGAGGGAGAGAAATAGGAGATGGGAAAGCAAGATGGGGAGGAAGGGGCGGATTGCTGGCGTGTGCTGACAAGCTTTGTAGGAGATCGAGGACAAGGATGGAGGGTAGGAAGGGGATGGGCACTGAGATACCCAAGTATTGGAAGATTCAACCTTTGAATATGGCCCACCGTGATCTTTGAACCGACGTGGCTCACTTCAAGCCTCTGCCCTCTCTTTCTTCAACGAAACTTGAACAACACTTAAGGCAGCACACGTTCGACCGAACAAATAACTGCTACAATCCTCCTCGCTGCTCCCCAAAGCCTTGTTAAAGAAACCCAGCACGAACATTTCCCATTCCTGCATTAGAACTAAGTAGACTCTTCAACATACCCATTGCCGCCTCTACATGAGTTCTCTGGACTTGCACAATCTTGCCGCTCCAAAACAGAAGCTAGGCGCCGGTGAGGCTGATATCATGTATATGTATTCTCACCAAATGGGTCTCAGATGGAACAAGTTTTGAACCGGAGAGAACCTTTGGGTAGAACCTCGGTAGTAAATGCCTTTTGGTATTCGTCATCAAGAGTTCAAGGTCTCCTAGCAATGGTTGGTCCAGTAAGGTATGGCAAGGACAAGGGAAGATAGCGACATCCGGGAGTACGATGTAGAAATCATACACAAATTTAAGTGATGGACACAATAGACTCAAGACTCAAGCGCACCGGAGGGAGCCCTAGCACTTGCTAAGTCTTAGATATACTAGGAAAACTCCAAGTAGCAGCGTCGCATCACTTTCCCCACAGAACAAAAGCCAGAAACCCGTTATGATTGGAAGGCCTCCGATGAGGAAGTTCGGGATCATTCGGGTCAAGTAAGTTGTGATTGTAGCTTTCGGCAGCATGCCACTGTTCGCAGCTCGGGAGACAAATAGCCTGCGGACCGAAATCCCGGCCCATCTCGTTCGAGCGCATTGCCATAGAAGCAGCCATTTCAGCCGGGAGCTCTTACTCATGACTGTGCTTGCTAGATTTTACATAGGCAAGTATAGCAAACGACCAAGGGACACCCGTCTGTCTTGTTGGCTATGTGGACGTGATGCAATGGCTGTACTCATTGGACTTTGTCGGCCAAGAGACCGCGTTCACATGATTTCGGTGCTGGAAATCCCATGTGCGACTCTAACACCGTCATCCCGAAAGAGAGGAGCGGCCCAAAGAAGAAGTGATTCGAGCTCTGGGGGCTTGATCTCCGAGCAAGACCCACGCGCTGAAGCACGTGTACCTCTCTCTCGTCTAGCTTGACTGCAGTGCTACTCGCATGAATTGGGAAGGTCTTGTGAAAGAGAAGCAACACGATATATCACTGAGACATCGGCTTCAACCGGAAGAATTCAAGGTCCTCCTTCTACGGACGGACTAATGATGGCAGGTCCCCTAGCGTGGTATACGTTTCCCCGGGCTGGGGACAACAAGACTATGCTCCACCGGATTCCACCTCATCCAACCAGGACGAAGCTAATTGGAAGAAATCGAATCTCCTGTGCAAGCGCCGAAGAAACATTTATCCGTGCCCAAAGCTGAGATAATGGCCCGGCTGCGGCCACGAGAAGATGTCGGAGAGGTAACCAAGGATAGGTTCCTCGAAGCGCAATCTAGCTCGGAAGAAAACAAGGCGTCGTGGCCTTGGACCAGGACCAGATGCGAGGATCGGAAGGGAACGCGGGAGACAGGCCCAAGGCCCAAGACCCAAGACCCAAGACCCAAGATCCAAGAGGGCGGAGAGTGCGAGACAGTCACTCCCGCGCCAGAACTCACGAGGGAAGGGAAAAAGTAATGCTTAGAGTGGAGGTTAAGACGTTGAAAGTAGGCGTTGAGATGCAGCGCCGAAATAGGCCAAACCTTGACTGCTTCCAGCTGCTGACTTTTGGGGAACATGTGAGCCGTTGTTGAATTACGGGAGCCGAGACTGTGCGCAAATAGCGTCTCTGGTCCAGCTGCCGCTCCGGAGCAGCTCTCGCACCCCAGCTCGAGAGCTTTCCCCGCCCTGGTCTTGGCTCGCAAGAGCTCCAGCTCCACCTTGAACGACATCACGTCGTAGCCTCCAACACCACCATGCGCTTCACCCTACGTCCTCAGAACCGATGCAAACTGAGGCGTCCTGACCTCATTATCGTCATTATCATGGATCGCGTTGGATTCCCGCGGTGCATTTGCGATGCGCTGTTCTAGACCCTCGCAGCGCTGGGCTGCTGGCTTATGTCTCCGCGATATCTGCGGAGAGGGTCGGGGGGAGGATGTTGATATGGTCTACCGAGGGTAAGAGAAGGCCGTGAACGGAAGGGACCAGACTGGTCAAGGACCAAGGGAAGCTGAACGATGCTTCACACCAACCCTCCCCTTCGTTCCCACTTCTGACACCCGTGAACCTTGGTACGGTCCAGCTCCCGCCATATGGGACGGCTGTGATTGGCATTGCGACACGGTCCCGGCGGCAGCGCAGCACACGTAGAAAAGGCATTGTACCCAGGGCAACGCAAAGCAAGCTACGCAACAGCTGCCACGGTCGCAGGTAATGTCTCGTGCCCGCTCAACCCCGCACTCTGAAGCCCAAGTCCCTCCATTCAGCGACGAGAGTAAGAAGGGCCTACCCAGCCTTGGGAGGTCAACCTCCCCGGCGGGAGAGCCAGTGCAAACCTGATCACCCCGTCCAATCTAGCCCAGGAGCGAAAGGTACTTGAGAAAGCCAAACCCCCCTCTGCATTTCCATCTCTTCTTTCTCCAACTTCGCCCTCTCGTCGCTTCGCTTGCCTTCACCACCGCACCCCACGTCGACACCGAGTCGCTCGACGTCGCCTTGCATGTGCTTTGTGCCTCACTAGACGAGGCTGTTGGGCGCTACTTGCAATCCCTCCATCATCATTCGCTCAACTGCCCCGGACCCCTGCGGACACTTCCCGCGGTAGCTTGACGCGGCCCGACCTTCGCTGAGGTGAGTCCGACAGATCTCGTAACCTTGGCTATGAGCGCGCCCATGAGCCCTCTGCAAGCCACGCAAAAACAAAATCCCTTGGGCTCCGGCTTTTTCCTTTGCACACTGCTTTCCATCCGCCGGTAATCTGACCTTGCTGTGGAATGCGTCGTCGCTCTAGACCCGAACGGGCAGAGCAGCCTGGTAGCTCGGGTGCCCCCACCGTTCCGAGTTGCAGCGTTGGGTGTCGCTTCAACATATTCATATACTCAACATGTCCGCGCTCATGCCAATCATGTCCTCCTTTCTGCTTGTGCTTTTGGTTCTACTGCAAGTTGGGACTCATCCAGCTCAGGGAGGCTAACGATTTTGTGTTGCTGCCCCAAGACCCGTCGTCCAAGTGCTCGACCTCACGCTTCTTTATAACGCCCATTGCCCTCCACCCCACCATCCGCCGATAGCTCAGGGGCTTTCGACCACGACGGACACCGCCATGTCTTCCTCCAACTCCATCAAGCAAGCTGCTGAGGCGGCGCGGAACAAAACCAACCAGGCCTTCGAGAGCACGAAGCAGCTTGCCGAAAGCGCCAGGGCCGACCCAGTGGCCCTCAAAAATGATTTTCTGCACACACCATTCATGCGAGCAGCTCTCCCCTTCATAAACGGGGGAGCGGCGGGCATGGTTGCAACAACCGTAATCCAGCCCATTGATATGATCAAAGTGCGGCTGCAACTGGCTGGCGAGGGAGCTCGAGGTGGCCCCAAGCCATCGCCTCTATCCGTTACACGCGAGATCATTGCTTCGGGAAAGGCGCTGGATCTTTATACTGGTCTCTCAGCAGGCCTTCTCCGCCAGGCGGTATATACAACCGCGAGACTCGGATTCTTTGACACATTCATGAAGAGTCTTACCGTCAGAGCGAAAGACAAGGGAACCTCCATTGGATTTGCTGAGCGTGCTGCTGCCGGACTTTCGGCCGGTGGGCTTGCAGCCATGATCGGCAACCCAGCCGATCTGGCACTGATCAGGATGCAGTCTGACGGCCTCAAGCCTATGGCCGAACGTAAGAAATACAAATCCGTCATCGACGCTCTTAGCTCTATTGCAAAGTCCGAAGGAGTAGGAGCTCTATGGGCTGGAGCAGCTCCCACCGTCGTCAGGGCCATGGCACTTAACTTTGGCCAGCTGGCATTCTTCTCGGAGGCAAAACAAAGACTAAAGGATACGTCGATGAGCCCTCGAGCCCAGACACTGACTGCAAGTGCTATTGCTGGGTTCTTTGCATCTTTCTTCTCCTTGCCATTCGACTTTGTGAAGACGAGATTGCAGAAGCAGACCAAGAGTGCCGAAGGCACCTTGCCTTACAAGGGAATGGCCGATTGTTTTAAGAAAGTTGCAAAAGAAGAGGGAATTTTGAGATTTTACCGGTGAGTGCTACTGCACATTCTACCTTGTGACTAGACTGCCATTACTGACTTCGCTGCAATATAGTGGATTCTCGACTTACTATGTCCGCATAGCACCTCACGCTATGGTGACACTGATTGTTGCTGACTATCTTGGCTTCATCACCAAGTAACGCATAGACCGTTTGGAAGCATGATTTTGGCTCTAGACAAAGATATTGCAAGCAGCAGCGAAATATTGGGAGACGGATATGCCGATTGACCACCACATCCCACCTCAGTAGGGATAGACTCTTCTTTTCTTTGGACTTTCTTCGTTGGCGTCATTCGTTCTTGATACCTGTTGGACGGATGTAGTGCGGTTGATGGCTTTTGTATATAATTTGTTCATAAACCGTGAAGATATACACCGTCTCAAACTATTCGTTTGGAGAGTGGGAAGTTATATGCCCGTTAATGATGCCCGAGTGCCCAAACGCCCTGCAATGCTATATATGCCATTATCTCACCAAGGAACTGCTCACGCCAAGTGCTCACGCCAAAGCAGTCTTCCCATATGCGCCTCCTGCAAGTTTTCTCATTTCCAAGGCTCTCTTGTACGGAGGTGCAGTCGGTGGTTGGACTGGGTCGAGTGTGATTCGATCTTTCGGCAGGTGGTACGAGGCATCTGCGTCAAAGGCAGAAAGATCGCCACAAGCAAGGAAAGGTGCAATCCACTTCCCGTGCCCTCTGGCCTCGGATTCTTCTTCTGGCAGGGAAATTTCAGTAATGTCATCATCTCTCAGAGTCTTCGTGATGGTACTGGAAGACGAAGGCAATGACCAGGTTCCAGTTGCTGGATCTTGAGCTACAGCTGGGGCAGTCATGGGTAGCTGTGACATCCTTAAGGCGACCATCTTCTCTAGCCGATCACCGACACCCATGGGCTCCTCTAGACTTGCTCTGAAACCTTCGGGTGGCTGGAAGTTCAGGCAAACGATGAAAGCTTCCACACTGCTGGCACGACTACTCCTTGGTTTGCTAACCACTACTCTCTCAAAGAATAATTTCAATTGCGCAAACAGCAGATCAACGTTCCTTCCACGGAAGATCTTGGCTACGAACTTGCCGCCGGGTTTGAGTACGCAAAGAGCTAAATTAAGTGCTGCGAAGAGCAGCTGTGACTGAACATAGATATCGAGATCGTGGAGTCCAGTCACGTCAGGAGCTCCATCTGAAAGGACAAGGTCCACAGGTGTGCTTGCATGCTGTGACTGCGACGAAGGAGAGTAATTTGGGTCCAGAGCTCGGAGGAGTAGTGGCACTGTTGCAGGATGTGTAATATCGGCTCTAAGAGTTATAATGCCTGCAAGAGGGCTCATAGGCTGCAGATCAATGGCCACGATTTTAACGTCTTTCCTTGGGTCGTATTCGGGCGATTTGTCCTCAAGCTTTTCTTCTGATATTTCTTCCGAGGCAGGCTTCTCAATCCCATACAGCTTCAACATGCGTTGCCGATTTAACTCCTCTTTGTCTTCCCAAGCAGTTCGTCCAAACTTCTCTCCCTTGATAAGGACCCGAGACAAGACTTGACTCCAGCTTCCAGGAGCAGCGCAAAGATCCACAACTCGAGTAACATCTGCAAATAGGTCGAATTCTGAGGGATGCATATTAGCCAAATCGTTTTCTACAGAAACTCTAGCAAAGCAGTACCTTCATCCAGCTGCAGCAACTTATATGCACTTCTTGCTCTCCAACCTTGTTCTTTCGCAAGCCTATAATAGGCATCGCGCTTGTCTTTTGACGATTTCCCCATTGTATATGCTCAATCGCACTTCTGCTGTCATGGAGCATGGAGGCTAGAGTGCAAGGCTGAAAGTTTTCAATCCGCGGGGTCTAGTGCTGTATCGGAAAAATTTATATCCGAGGATAAATTTCGAGATTTCTTAAGCCTTGTCGAATTCAAAGCTGCTCTCTTTTAAACATTTTGCTTGTATCTTCAAGATTTTCTTTCGCAATGGCGCCGGAACAAAAGAAGAGGGCAAGGCCTGCACCAAAAGCCAGCCAGAGGAGCAAAAAACGCCAAAAGATTGAAGTCCAACATGAGCCAAAAAGCGATGTCAAGAAATTGAAAGTTGCAGTCGATGCGCTACCATGGAACGAAGCACAACTCCCGGATATGTTTGATGATGCCGAGGGGTTCTTTGGGTTGGAAGAAGTCGAAGGCGTGGAAGTCATTCGGGACGGAAATGTTGTGCAGTTTGTGAGTTTTTTTCTTGGCAGGAAGGAAGGCACCAAAACTTACAAGTTCCAGGTAACAGCAAATGCTCAGCCAGCCAAGGAGGAGGATGAGGAGTTTGAGGGCTTTGGAGACGATGAAATCACCCCTGAAAATGGGAACGAACTTGAAGCTGCAGGCACCGAATCATCAAAAGCTACGAAAGAGAAAAAGGCGAAGAAAGATAAAAAGAAGAAGCCAGCGAAAGCCGAGAAGTCTACAGATGAGGATACGGAAGACCTGAAAGTAAATGTGTTCAAGGCTCTTGAAGATGGTGGCGATGAGGGTGCAGATGTGTCTGCATGGGCTGATGTAGACCTGAGTTCAAGCTTGATGTCTGCGTTATCCAAGCTCGGATTCGCAAGGCCGACACCAATTCAACTCGAAGCTATACCTGAAATTCTGTCAGGACATGACGTTGTTGGAAAGGCTTCCACTGGTTCGGGAAAGACCCTTGCCTTTGGTATACCAGTAGTCGAGAAGTGGCTGGAGACGTACGGAGAATTGGAGGAAGAGGAGCTGAGAGAAACAAGACCCCCAACGGCTCTCATTCTTTCTCCAACCAGAGAATTGGCACACCAACTGTCAGAGCACTTAAAGGCTCTTTGTTCAGGTCTCACAAATGCTCCATTCGTGGCTGCAGTAACCGGAGGGCTTTCCGTACAGAAGCAACAACGCCAGCTTGCAAGAGCAGATATTATTGTTGGCACTCCTGGCCGACTTTGGGAGGTCATGAGCTCAAGCATTGAACTGACAGCCTCATTTAAAGAGATCAAATTCCTGGTCATTGATGAGGCAGACAGACTTCTTACCGAGGGACATTTCAAGGAAGCAGAAGAGATCATTAGCGCTTTGGATCGTCAGCAAGATGCCGAAGAAGACAGCGAAGAATATCTACCTACTCGACAAACTCTTGTGTTTTCAGCAACGTTCCACAAGGGCCTACAACAGAAGTTAACTGGCAAAGGCAAACAAGGATTGACGGACGGCACAGATTCAATGGAATACCTCTTGAAGAAGCTCAATTTTAGGGAAGAGAAGCCGAAGTTTGTTGATGTAAATCCGGTATCACAAATGGCAGATAGGCTGAAGGAAGGTCTCGTTGAGTGTGCAGGAACGGAAAAGGTAAGCATTGTCCTTTCGAGTGGAAGTCACTATATTAACATACCTCACAGGATCTCTATCTGTATTCCCTCCTCATGTACCACCCAAACCAGCGCACCTTGATCTTTACGAACTCTATTCATTCCGTTCGTCGTCTGTTACCTTTCCTCCAAAACCTTAATATTCCTGCACAAGCTTTGCATTCTCAAATGGCCCAAAAAGCTCGTATGAGATCTATTGAGCGCTTCTCCTCACCGAAGAATACTGGGTCAGTCCTCGTAGCCACAGATGTTGCTGCACGAGGTCTTGATATTGGCGGTGTACAGTTAGTACTTCATTATCATCTTCCAAGAACAGCAGATATGTACGTCCACAGATCTGGACGTACAGCCCGTGCCGAGGCTTCTGGTTCCAGTATTCTGCTGTGTGCGCCAGAAGAAGTTGTGGGCATGCGAAGACTGGTTGCAAAGGTACATGCCCAAAATGCCATCAGTGGCGGAGGAAACAAAAGCAAATACTATATGCGATCCCTCGATATTGATCGCAAGGTTGTTTCAAGGCTAAAGCCTCGTGTAACGCTTGCCAAGAAGATTGCAGATAGTGCTTTGGCCAAGGAGAAGAAGGGCCACGATGATGACTGGATTCGGAACGCGGCGGAAGAGCTGGGCGTCGATTACGACAGTGAAGACTTTGAAGCTGCCGGTGGTGGACGAAAAGGCAGAGGGACTGGTCGGAAGCTGAAGGAGAAGGAGTCTAGAGCCTTGACAAAATCAGAATTGGGTGCATTGAGAGCTGAGTTGAAGAGCCTATTGAGCCAGAGAGTCAACGTGGGTGTGAGTGAAAGGTATCTGACATCGGGCACGGTTGATATCAATGAGTTGCTTAAAGGAGCCCATGGCGAATTCTTAGGGAAGGTTGATGGCATTGGTATGGAAGATCAGTAATGTATTCATACGCACAAATTACAGAAAAGAGAATTATTCGGAATTATGACGATATGTCATGGGACAACTTTTTAGCCATTGAGGTATCTCGATAGAGATCATGTTAAACACAAACTATCGTTCAGTGACGATCTTTTTGAAGCTAGGCAAATTGATTGAAGCTGGCTGTATATTTTCTGTGCATTAAAAGCCTTTGTGATCCCCTAGTGTTTGGGGTAATATTGAGTGGGTAATTGACCTATGACTTGATTAGTAAACAACCTTCTGTGGATGGACCTTACGGTAATCTGTTGGCCAATCTCTTGACGCAATCCAATCAATTTTACCCAAGCTGGTATACAGTGACTCTAAAATCCAATGAAAACTCTATACTTATCGCTACAATCGAATCTGACAAGACGTCTTGTTCTTCTGACTCTACATCCCAACTTGCGAGATATCAAGTAGAACTCAACATTAACCCACCAGGATAATGTTTGTACAGATGCTGAAACGTATCTGGCAGATTTTAAAGTATAATGACATTTCTTATGTACAATTCAGCACTCGCAATCTACTTCTTTGGCTCCTCCTTCTTCTCCTCTGGCTTTGGCGTGGGCAACCTGAATGAGTCTGGTTTTCTGTCGACACCAGGTCCGACCTGCTCCCAAGCAGCACTTCCACCCTCAAAGTTTCTAAAGGCTTGGGTCAATTCCAAGGGCTCAACGACAATGCGCTTCTTCTCTTCGTCATATCTAATCTCGGTGTATCCAGTGAGTGGGAAGTCCTTTCTCAATGGATGTCCGTCAAATCCGTAGTCTGTCATAATCCGTCGTAGATCTGGGTGACCAATGAAGAAGACACCGAACAAGTCATAAACCTCTCGCTCATACCAATTTGCGCCGTCGTACAGGCTTGTGATGCTAGGAACTGGAGCTGCCTCATCTGCGTAGGTCTTGACGCGAATTCGAGCGTTGTGACGGACACTCAACAGGTTGTAGACGACCTCGAATCGCTGGTCTCTGGTAGGAAAGTCAACCGCGGTGATGTCAGAGACTTGGGTGAATTCGGCTGCAGTGTTGTCTGACGGAGGAATGTAAGCACCCCAATTGAAAAACGACAGTTCAAGGACTTACATTTCAAGAAAGTGAAGACCGGAATAACCCCAGAAGGTGAAATGTAAATGACAAGCTCATCCTTCCAGACGGAGAACTGCTGGATGTACTTAGGAAGACATCCCATCAACCAGGCTCCGTAGCGATGCATGTCGTCAGCCTTTTTAGAGTATTTATCTGCTGGATTAATTGGAGGAGCATGAAGTCCTCCATCTAGAGCAGGATCTCTGGCGGCGTGGCGCATGTTTGGGGTATCCGGGGAGACTACAACATGTTGACGCTGCGTAGTGGTGAAGCATCGCGCATTGTTCTCGCTGCGACGGATGAAGGCATTTCTGCTTGACCGAATAGCTGAGGCGAGCGCGCGCCCGTTCGAAACCCTCATGGCCATGGCGAAGATATCGTTGTGGAGTTTCCAATGGTAGTAATTCTCACCGGCAGGATAGCAACTGGGAGTGTCGTCGAACCTCAAATGCAGAGATGCACTAGTCTTCATTAGGTAAGGTCTTAGAACTTCCGCCGTGCCACTGCTTCGTTCTTCCCTTTTCCACTCGTACTTCATCTTTCGAACTTCACACCACGACATCACCCTCTCCATCTCATCCTTAATACCCCACGTACATGCTCGAGGTTACGCGCTCCTCAGCATTACTTCACATACAAACAACGACATCTTATCGACGCGCATACGGGGCGCTTTTCGCGCGGCGGACGCTCTTCATTGTACTTCGGAACCTGTCAGGCAAGACTTCCAAGGGAACATAAATCTTACAATATGGCTCCTCAAGATAGCTTCATCGAGGATGAAGAGGACACATGGTAAGCTCCTCTTCACCGCGACTCCGGCTCTGCATTATGCGAGTCCAGCGTGTCAAGTCGCAACCTCTAGGACAAGTCCACTAACCAGTGTTTTAACAGTCCACTCTGCGTTGAAGAGTTCGATTTATCAGACAAGAACTTCCGGCCATGCCCATGTGGTTATCAGGTATTGTCTCTGAGACCTAGCATCCTCTGAACACTACTAACCGCTGAAAATCAACAGGTCTGTCAGTTCTGCTTCAACAATATCAAGAATAATATGAATGGGCTCTGCCCTGCGTGTCGAAGACCTTACGACGAGAAGACGATACAGTGGAAGGTCGTCACACAGGAGGAGTATGTCTTTGTCTAATTTCCCACCTTGTGGTGGTGTTGCTGACCAGTCTCTAGGATTGCACAGTTCAAAGCCAACATCCAGAAGAATGCCAAAAAGAAAGCTGAGCAACGACAGAAAGAGGCACAAAAGCGCGAAGTCGAGACTCTAAATCGGAAGCATCTTGCAGGTCTGCGCGTCATACAGAAGAATCTCGTTTACGTAGTAGGCTTAAGTCCGGGCATACGAGAAGAAGAAATGCTCCAGACTCTTCGAGGGGACAAATACTTTGGACAATACGGCAAGATCATCAAGATTGTCGTACAAAAACCAAAGCAAGGGGAGCCGCAAAATGGCCAGTCTATTGGAGTTTATGTTACCTTTGAAAAAAAGGAGGACGCTGCACGCTGTATAGCAGCGGTTAATGGCTCTCAAAACGGCGAGCGCGTCTTACGTGCACAATTGGGAACGACAAAGTACTGTTCGGCATATCTTCGAAATGAGACTTGTACCAACAAGCAATGCATGTTCCTCCACGAACCAGGCGACAACGATGACAGCTACTCGCGGCAGGACCTTTCTTCTATCAATAGCGTCAATACCCAGCGTCCTTTGTCAACAGTGGCATCGTCCTCCAGGTCATCTTCTAGACAGGCTATCGGCACGCAAGCACCGATACAACAAGCACAAGCTATTGCTGCAGCCTCGCAACCTATGGCTCGAGGTATCAGCAAGGATGGATCTGATAGTGGGGATGGTTCAGCCCTGCCATCCTCTGCAAGCTGGGCAAACCAAGGAACGCAACAACGCAGTCGACGAGGAAGTCATGCCACCAGTGGTGCAGCATCTAGCCCTGCGATCTCTCATGTAATGCCTGCTACGACAGAAGCGATTGAGGATTCAAGTTCGATACCAGAACCTCTCGACAGTGCCAGCGTCTCTGATACTCCTCCAGCACCAGCATCAGCAGAACCTTCTCGACCACCGCGAAACACCGCACTGATAGGCATCTTGAAAGCTATCAATGATCCATCGATTACATTCCCTAAGATCGACCCTGTAGATACTCAAGATCTAACTTTTCCACCACTTTTCGACGAGCATGGTGGCGAGAAGAGACGAGCTATGCGAGAGCAGCAGGAGGAAGCCAGATTGCATATGGACGAGGAGCCGGTTCTCGATCAACACCCTGCACCGGAACCCGCTGAGGAAGAGGAGCCCGAGAGTGGGAGCTTGCAGCTTGGTGGCGAACCTGAGGATAGAGAGCCAGGCCGAGATGGAGGCTCTGCACAAGGCTTTCGACGCATGAGCAGCCAGATGCCTATCCAAAGAGCAGCCACGAATGGACCATTCGGCCCAAATCTCACTCAGAACTTCCCCCAGAACGTTGGCAACTTGAGCTCAATCAATGGACGCACTTTGACACCACAGCAGCAACATCAACTAGCTTTGTTGAAGGGAGGACAGCAGCAAAGTTTCATGGAACAGCAGTACCCTCCAGGGACCAGCCAATCATCTACTCTCTTCCAGCAACAGAGCCACAATAGACAATCTTCGCGGTATAGCTTCGCAAACGAGAGTTCTGCTTCCTCCTCTTCTGTCAAGCCTGCAGCTAATCCCAAACTCATGGCACAACAATCGTCCATGATGCCTTCTGGGTCTCATACCCCACAGAATAATCAGTATTATGGCTCTTCTATGCCCGGTCCTCCACCCGGATTGAAATCAACAGGCACACCACCTATTGGGATGTTTGGCCAAGGCTTCGGAGGTTCAGCTGCAAGCTCTGTATTCGGAGGTTCGCAGAAAGAAAACAACAGTGATATGCTAAGGGAGATGCTTCGAAGCCGCGGTGGTATTGGTACTGGTAATAGCCAGGTTCATGATACAGGCAAGCGTGAGTACATGTTTCCTTCTTTTCTTCAACAGTACCCATCTACCTCCTCCACTCCAGCTCCTGCTTCAAACCTCCTGGCATCGCTCTATGGGCCTCAGCCTGGAGCATTCCATGACTTTCCAAAGCAGAAGAAGAAGGGGAAGAAGCACAGACATGCTAACACTTCCTCCTCTGGGGGAGGTGGCTTAGTTGATCTTGCGGACCCGAGTATCTTGCAGGCAAGAATGCAACACCAGCAACAGAGCAATGCCGGAGTCGGACAAGGACTGTTTGGGGGCCAGGCACAAGGTGGGTACAATCCAAGCATGATGTATGGCGCAGGATTCGCACGATGGTAGACACAGCATGGTCAGGTGGGCGTTTTTGTGGTGAGGCTTATACAGCTATTGTTTGTTTTTTATGTGGGATTGGCGTTGGCAAAGACCCTTATAAGGGCGTTGCTCGATTTGCATTCATCGACGATTCCATTAGCGAGCATGGTCGAGCCCCAAGATGGAGGCTCTGGTTGCTGTGGCGTTATTTTGAAATTTGGGGGAGTGCGGGGATTCATGGCAACATGGCAACACTTTGTTTCATTACTTCTTTTCCCAGGGCATCCAAACTACAGGTTTTGGGAAAAGGATCGCGTCGGAATTCCATCATCGTCTTCGTCTCCGCAACATGTACGTTAAAGCCCCGACCCCAGGGCCAAAGAGTTTGGCTGGTCAAATATAACATTCTCACATTTTTTGTGCCATGAATCTAGTAGCTTTTTTCGCTTCGAAGACGATGATGGAATTCGTGACATGATGCTTATAGCCTGGACTTTTCGTGCTTATCTTTTGCGTCTCCGTTCATATTTGCTAATATGCCGCTTTTTAGACGACCTGGATCTACCATCGCTCGATGAAGCATCTAAAACCGTCGATCAACTCGTGGCAGACAGTACGGCGGATGATACAAGCTCATATGTTTACGACCCGTTCGAAATCGTGTCACGCTCATCAACACCTTCAATTCCTCCTGGCTTCGGGCCTCCTGGACTTGGCGCACCAGGCTTAGCCCTTCCACACGCTCATCCGTCACCATTATTACGTGAGAATCCAATTGCGAAGCCAGCATCCCGGATTGCTCCGAATGCTGCTCCCTTTACCCCCTCTCGGACTACTAGTTCAGCGTTCGCTCCGCGAGCTGCTACACCTCTATCTACGGTGTCTCTTCCGCAATCACCAATCGAGCGAATTGCGACTCCAAAACTTGTTGACAATGCAAAGGCTCAAGCAAAGAAGGACATCAAGGCTTTGGCCACCGATACTGGCCTGTCAAAGACGATTGCAGCTGAGGCATCTGCTGGCGCAGGGCCTAAAGTCAGTCTGCAATCAGAAGACTTCCCAGCTTTATCGAAGGGTGCCTCCAAGCAATCCAACGTGTCTAAACCTTCTACCCCAGTAAAAACCAGCAAGAAGACAGCCACTACTTCTGTGGCCACTGGTTCTGCTTCTGCTTCTCAGACACCTGTCAAAGCAAGCCAAAAAGTTTCCACCCCCGGTATCTTGAACATATCTGTTCCGACCAGGCCTTCATCTAAGGTGGCCACACCAGCACCAGATTCAGCCGTAGCTGCAGCTACAGTGCCAAGCGTAACCCAAGAGATGCTGGTCAAGCCAGCAGTTGCTCCTGCTGCCTTTCCACCCCTACCACCTACGGCATCCGTTCACTCACCGATACCACGGAACCCCCCAAAGACATTAAGGGTAATTCCAACACCGAAAACTGAGCTACCCCCGGGAAGTGGAACGCCATCTTCAGCGACATCAATGTTTCCACCAATCTTGCCTTTATCACGCCAACCCAGTCTTGCGTCGACAACAAGACTCGAACGTCCTGGAACACCAATGAGTGAAATCATATCTGAAACAGCATCGATTACATCTGCGTCAATTTCGAGAACAAACTCGCCGCCACCATCTAAAGTTGGCTCTGCTCCAGTAAGAATAACAACTAAGAGTATGCAGAAGAAGCAACGCCGTGAGGCTCAGAAGGAGCGAGAGGCAAAGCAGGCAGAGATCGTTGTCCAACCCGAGCCAGAGGTTGAAATAGCCCCAATCATGGGCAGAAAGAAAAAACAAAAGAAAGAGAAGCAGACTGGCAGCGCAGCAAGTGGCTCAACACCAGCTATCAGTCGAGCTCCCTCTCCGGGACATGCGGAGACACCAAAAGAAGTTGAACCTACGCCAGAGCTGGAGGCCCAAGCTCCTGCCAAGCCGCCCACAGTTGAAAAAGAAGCAAATAGAGTCGTTAGTAAGCCATTGGAGAGCAGAGGAAAGGGCAAAGCGAAGGCACAGCGACCCCTAACACCAGAGCCTGTTTCTATGGTCACAGAAGTCGAGGAGGAGCCTACAGAAAAACCTGTACCTACGCCATCTGCCATTCTTTCAGAACTTGTTGGTGAAGGTGTTTTTCCCGACCCAGCCAGTTTACCTGTACTCAAGCCACCGCCTGGACTCAACTCCCGGCACGAGTTGACTCTGGACATGCAAGACATTGATCAAAAGTTGACAATTCATCCTGAAGATCGGTCGTCTTTGATTGCCGGGGTCCCAGTCTGGAAGATAACGGAAGGAGCTGGTAGAATAATGCTCACTCCCAACGGCGATTGTGTACGCAACCTTACATCAGAAGAGGAGCGTCGTTTCCTCCACTTACAAGCCAAGATCGCGGAGGAATCTGGACCTACTGCTTTCTTTTCTGCTAAGCATCACACAAGCAATGGCTTCACCCTTATTGGTGGTCGTGCCGTGCCTAATGGCCCACCTGCATTTTTTCCTATGATCAGCGGTTCCATTCCACCTATCGACCCTGTCAGTAAGATACAGCGTGATGAGGCATTGAGCTACATCAACCAATATGTTTTACCGTCGCTCTCGACGAACTCACAGCTTGAGAAGGCGCTCAATGCAAATGCTTTCGACGCAGAGATGATGCGGAATAATGGATCGTCGAGTTCGGCATTCTGGGGAAGCGAAGCTGGAGCACCTGGCTCTGAACCAAACGAGGGCCCATATGGTCCAAACAGCGATGAAGGAATTCTAGCTACAGGTTTGGAGAACATGACTGCTCATTTTGCAGTTAGCAAGGAAATCGAAAGAGGCCAACCGCTTGGCAACGTTTCGTTACTTAGCCTCAGCGAGTCCGAGACCGCAATGCAAATGGCGAGAAAGGAGACGGAAACTCTTGAGAAGAAGTTAAATCAGTTGCTAAAGAAGAATAGACGTCTTCTGCTGGGGACCGGACATTGACGGTACGCATGGAGTATCGGAGTAATAGCGTTTGGCGTACTTCATTATTGTCTTCGGATTATGCTATTGATCCTCATGAGGATCATGTTTTATTGTATGGGTATTGTATTGGTACTGGTTTGGAGATGGGCACGGCAACTACCCATGACTTTGAGGGAAGCATTACGGGTCAAATGAGGAGTTACCTGGGACAAACGCCTTAGCGACTTCGGATTTGTTACGATTATAAGTATGAGTAGTTGTAGGACTATAGGCATTAAAAGCCAACAGCGAATTATACATTTTGCCACTCTCAGCGCCTTTGTATCGCTCAGATCCCCGGCCATTCCCTGCTTCTTGATCTGAAGTTTTGGGTATCGGAACAATGGTTGTTCCGTAATCGAAGACCCCCTCCAACCGTGTGACAACGTGCTTATATTCGACATGTTGACTTCGGGTTGCTAACTTCGGGTTGTGCGTTGTCCTTAGTTTACTCTTCGTTGCCTTTCTTGCTCTTCATTGCATTTTCGAGACTACACGACCACAGTAACAGACTGAAAGCAACCCTGCCGCAAGATGTCATCTCTTCCAAACGAATTTCAAGGTCGGAACACCTCTGCTACTCTTTCAATTTTCTTGCTAACAAAAAGGTATCTAGGTGCCGTGCATATTGCAGTGATTGGAGGTACAGGCCTGCAAAAGCTTGACGGATACGAGCCAGTAGCTATTGTCAACCCCAAAACCCCATGGGGCTATCCATCGTCGCCCATTCACATCCTTAAGCACAATGATACTCCCATCGCATTTCTCTCCCGCCACGGCGATCACCACCAGCACGCCCCGCACGAAGTTCCCAACCGAGCTAATATTGCTGCCTTGAGACACTTGGGTGTGAGAACCGTCATTGCGTTCAGTGCTGTGGGCAGTTTGCAAGAGGAGATCAAGCCTAGAGACTTTGTCGTGCCGGACCAGGTTATCGATCGCACAAAGGGTGGGCTCTTTTAAGAATCTGACGGAAGGCGCCGAAGTGCTTACTAGGACTAGGTGTACGACCCTTTACCTTTTTCGAGAAGGGTCTTGTCGGCCATGTTGGCTTCGCCGACCCGTTCGATGCCAAAATCGCAGACGTGAGAGCCACCTTTCGGAATGCTGCAAAGATGATACTGATATCTAGCTAGGTTGTCAAGGAATGTGCCCACGCATTAGCTGGTGATGGGGTTGTGCTGCACGAGAAGGGAACGATTATCTGTATGGGTAAGTAATTTCCTGTGCAAACCTTCTAAACACCCAGTGCTGAGCAGTCCCATAGAAGGACCACAATTCTCCACTCGTGCTGAATCGCATATGTACCGCTCATGGGGTGGTTCTGTCATCAACATGTCCGCACTACCTGAAGCTAAGCTGGCACGTGAGGCCGAGATGGCTTACCAGATGATTTGCATGGCCACAGACTACGACTGCTGGAAGTCGACCGAAGATGTCGATGTTGCTATGGTCATGTCCCACATGAGTGCCAACGCGTCAAACGCCAAGCTGCTCATTGGTGCTGTTCTGGATAGACTGTCTCATGAGAACAACTCCGATCTGGTACAGGGCAAGCACTGGGCGGGTGTGACCACAGGCTTCTTGAAATTTGTCACAAAGCCTGAGGGAAGAAGCCAGGAGGCCTTGGATAATGTCGAGTACCTGTTCCCAAGGTGGTTGAATTAGAAGGTTGTTGCGTTTGATGATTAGACGATAATGAACCAATAGATAGACGGGTAGTCCAGCATCAACTGCTGGCACATATCAGGTTATTCCAGGCATCTAGACTGACACACATGATTTGTCCCTCAGAGAACACTGTATTTCTTGCAAAGAAAATTGTGTGTCCGAAGAGACTGATATACAAGCAAAATCCATGGAGTAGCGCAAAAATTGAAATGAAACAAGATAACATTGTGTTTTATATTTACATCGTGGTATATAGTGCTTTAACTGCTTTCTCAGCGGCAGCAATATGCCAAGGCCTTCCATCTCTCACGCCATCCGCAACACCTCTGACTTTGGCAATGGTTGCAAGGCCTCTAAAATACACAATGACCTCTCTCAGGAGACCTTCATGAAACGTTCTCGGGTTCGCAACCAGGCTATCACTATGCATGATATTTATTTCGAGAACAACTGGGGCGTCGGAATTACTCGTGCCGCCGCGCTTGACAAGATATCCGCTTATGAGTGCTGGATTGAACTCTAGTAGTGATCGGGAATTGTTTAGTCGATGTGAGAGTACAGCGCCCCAACTCTGATCGGTCAGATCGATCAATCGTGCGTCGCTATCGGGCTCGATGGCATTTTCATTTGGCGGTGCTGGTGTTGTCACAGGCTCTCGCATCGGAGTAGCTGCGCTGTCTGGAGACACGATCGACGCGGCCTGTGGTGTCGACACTGGTGTAGGTACTGATTGGGATGATGATGCGGTAGGTGTCATCTTTATAGCCTCCGGCAAGACCTGTAAGGATGGATTTGTGTTTGCAGATATCAAGGTAAGGCTCAAATGTGCTTCTGATTCTGTCGATGCAAGTCCTGTCCAAAACTCCATCTCAGATGGATCCATGACTCCTACTTTGGTGATCATCAGCCGCCAGTGAATCTTTTTGTGCGCAAAGATGCCCAAGGTTGTTTTCCAGATCTCGTGAGCAACATCAGAGAATGGCGTAGATATGGGTTCGTTCTTCCGCCCTAGGCAGTAGGAAGCTGTCATCTGTTGGCAACCTCGGTTGTCCGTCCAGGCAGCCGTGATCCATCGGTCGTCGATGCTCTGTGCATAAGCAATATGCAAACAAGAATTTTCTTGCAAGAGAGATGGTGAAGGTGTAGAATTCAGCTTGAATTCTATCCCCTTTGGAAAAGGGCGTTCCAATTGAATTGCTGGTGCGGTAGAGGAAGTATTGAAATCAATACAACGGCCGTAAACTTCCATTGCAAGTCGGGCATAATCTGTGGGTTTGGGAACAACAAGAGCCGTAGCCGAGGCCACGAAGTCTAAAGGAATAAGCTGCAAAACAAGCTCTGTAGCGACACTTATTTTCTTATCTACCAAGCCTTTTCTGTATTGGAAAAAGAGATGCTCAAAAGCTGAGCACATGTGGACCAGCAGCCCAGGTGTTTCTGCATCATACACACAGTAGACGACGATGTTCTTCTCATGTCCTGGTGGGGCGGCAAGGAGTGCCTTGCTCAATTTGGCCATTGTCTCCTTGGCAATGGCCAGAGTATAGATTTGTGAGCTCTGCTGTGAGTCCATAGGTAATGGCAACATACCAGAGTCCAGATGTTGAGACTCTAGGCGCTCGTGGGTTCCAAATCTATAAGACTCATAGATGCTTCGCATCTCGTCAAGAAAAATACTAACTCGTCCAGATATGCCTTCTATTGCTGGATGGACACAAACTGCACTGATATCTTTGGGGCCTTGCGATGGCCCAAGTCCTAGATTATCCCAGAACGATACAGCTGAAGGGAGTACAGTGAGATTTGTATCAGCTCTTCGTACTTCCAAGCGAGGAAGTGGGAGTGCGAATATATGATTCGTCCTAGAATCGTGTGGGAAGTTGGGGCCCCTGGGATGCGGAGTTGGCCTCGGAGGTAGACGAAGAGCTTGATTCAAGACAGGTATGCCCTGGATCTCTAGAAAAGAGCGCATGGAGCAGATTGTGATGTTCGCAAGAAACGTCTTTGCGGCATGCGCCAAGCTATGCAGGACTGTTCTTGTGGTATAAAGTTGACTGTCCATGCAGTCGGAGTCGTAACTTGAGACGTTTGGCAATGCCAGGGTGCTTGATACAGCTTGGTCCGCGAGGATCTGGGCAGTAGCCATATACTCAGTGTCTGAGAGAATGGTAGGGTATATCGCTTGTATAGGAGATCTAATGTATGGTGCCAACGACCAGTCCGCAGGCTCTGTCCCAAACATAGGAGAACAATCTCCTGTGCTGGAACATGGGGTGCCTACAGACTGGTCTGGATCAACACAGAGCGCCTGAAAAGAGGACGCCACGGATCCTCCATCAATAGTTTCGCCGCCGCGTTTTCTCTTCAGACTGGATTGGAGCGCCAGTACCGGGCCGTCGGTGCTGTGATTTGTGTCATCAAGTTCTGAGGCCGGGCTCGTAGCATCAGATTCGATAGCAAGATCCAAGTCTTGGACCATAGGATCTCCGTCATGATCAACATCATCTAGGCTGAACAATTGAGTTAATTGCGGCGTGCGATGTCCATTGACTTTCGACTTTTTCCGCCTCTGCATATATTCCGTCTTGGGTATATCAAGTACGGGAGTGTTGAGACGTAAGTTGTTTTCCACATACCCGAACCGTCCATCAACCCCATATTTATCATCAAGTGCGAGTGAGGTCGAGTCGAACTCAACTTTGTTAAAAGCGCTGGCTCGCCTTGGTCTTTTTGTGTCTGTACGTTCCTCTGATCTTTTCCTGCCTAGGCTACCTTTGGACAAAAGCTTGAAGACTGCCTCCTTGTCGAAAGTTTGTTGAACATGGGATTGCGGTATAGGGGGTGTCTTAAAGACTATTTGCTTTTCTTCAGGATGAGGGCTCTCTTTCTTGACAAGCTGTTGAGCTTGCTGTGTATTGCTCAAACTATTTTCTTGACCAACATTATCACCAACATGGCGAAGATCTGCAAAGAAGTCTTTGCCAGGTTCAGTATGATCGTTATTCTTTCGAATATTGGTTGGTGCCGGAGGATCGGATGGTTCT
Organism: Coleophoma crateriformis; assembly: GCA_003369635.1. Classification (NCBI taxonomy): domain Eukaryota; kingdom Fungi; phylum Ascomycota; class Leotiomycetes; order Helotiales; family Dermateaceae; genus Coleophoma; species Coleophoma crateriformis. Next base: position 819,678 of record PDLN01000005.1, read on the forward strand.
GACCTGCTCGGAGCAACGAGTGTGTCGGCAGCATCAGCATTTTGAGTCGTTGGTAAAGCATCCGGCTCATCGAAGAAATTAAAATCAGCATCTGTGATGTCTGTATCTCCAAATAGATCGCCCCCAATATCGCTAAATAGATTATCATTATCATTACCACTTTCGCTATCCTGGAAGTGTACGTTCGGCTTTGTCGAAGGCTGACGACCATCTGTCGAATCCCATACCATAGCATCGCTGTTGGAGGTACGGTTTTGTGCTCGTACCGTGTCGGCATCTGCCGCAAAAAAATGGTTTGGATTTCCAGGCGTAGATACTGTTCCGTCGAAGGACGGTGTAGCCCCAACTGGTTGTTGAATAGCATCAGGAGGTGTAGGATATATTGCACCAGCATTGCTTCCTCTGCGCAATGCGGCGGGAGAGAAATTGCTTGTAAGCAAAGCACGGGAGTCCCCTTCGACTTGCTCACGCGATAGAGCCTCTGCTACCTGTCTGTCTTTCTTATGTTTCACAATAGCCCTTGCTCGTTCTTCTTTGCTGGTAAACCATGATTCTGCAAAGGTTAGGGGATCTAGGCCGCCTGTGATATTGTTAGGGGACCGGTGTATTGAAGAATCCATTTGACGAGCTTGAAAGCAAAGAACTGCCGGCCATGGAAGAGGGCTGAGTTCCCCAATCCAAGCAAGACTTCGAGGAAGCCCGGAGTTTTGATGAGGAGAGCTTCCCTGTACAACCCGGACGAGGATCCAGCCTTCGCTGTCTATCATAGCCGTATTCAGCCCTTTGCTGCCGAGCCACTCTAACAAGCTCGATTTCCACGCTTTAATGGACTTGCTACTGAGATTGAATCGTGACTGGTCGGAAGGACTTAGGGGTAGCTGGGGAAAGTCTACGGCTGCCGGCATCTGATCTCCTTCCAAAGCGCTGAAGAAATAAGCAGCTTGGCCACAAGGTGCCAGCCAAAGATTAGCGCCCTCACAAATATCACCAGAACGACGTCCTAGCTCCGGCATATCAATAAAGCTCCGAAATTCTGGCGCAAGCTCGCAATGCGCCTTTATAACGAGAGTGCCCAGGGATGTGAGACTTATATCTAATGTCGCAATACTGATGGTCGCAGTTCTCATGGGAAACGTCTTCTCCTGTCGTAGTGCATCTGACAATGGAGTGACGACTAGTGTTCTTGAGTTGAGAGGGATGTAGCTGTGATCACGACAGAGGAAATACATCATTGATTCAAGTACAGCTGAAATGAAACGTTCATGGATGCCCCTCAAAGCATTCATAGAGTCAGGGCTGAAGGACGGTTTGGCGCTGGCAGCGGGCGTCGGTGAGTCTTGGGGCGTTTGTGCGCCATTGGCTTGTGCAGCTTTGCTGTTCACTGCTTGCGCATTCCGGAGTGTGTTTTCGAGCGATGAGGACGGAGATGAGCTGTTGCTGGACACATTGTAGCTGCTCGTTGGTACCTGCTTGCCTGACAACCTGGAAGGCTCATAAATCCCACGTCCCCTGGAAACGACTGTTCCTTCCCTTATCTCAGAGGTCGCAAGTATGTCTACATACGGTTGTATATCTGGTGTTGATGCTGTTGATCGAAAATGCCATATTCCAGGCTTGACTGGGTCGCAAAGCACTAGCGCACCCTTCTGTCGCCATGATGCCTCAACTCTGCGCAACTGAAGCCTAGGATCTCTCGAGATATCTTTGCGAGCCTCGAAGAATTCGTAGTGTATTGAAGCGTAGTTATTCTGAGGGTAATGCATCAGAGCAGAACATACAGGTGCTGTACAATGACTTACAATAGATATCACGTTTGTAGCATATTCGCCGGGCTCCATGTCGTAGCCCAGTGCGCCTCATTGATCAACGGATTGCAGGATGTTCCCAAGACCCCAAGATGATACACGGAGCTTGGTCACCTGCGTTCAACTGCTGTTGATGGAGCAATGGTGTATAAGATTGCTTGTTGGTTGAATGCGTGTCCAATGTGGGATGCGCTGGGCTCCATCTCAGCAAGGAGAGTCGGATGGGTAGAGAGACTATCTGGACGCATGCAGATGGATAGAGAGCTGGTGCAAGGCCTAAAGTTGTATTCGTTGTCGCTGTCGAGCGCGAGTGAATGCACAGCAGGAGCACGCAACGCGGTGCAACGAACGGGGTTTTTACCGCACAACCGACTCGGGCGTCAGATCTGAGGATTAGGCTCGGCCATTTCGAGCCTAAGGGATCTTTCTTACAGAAACTTCTGAGAGCGTATTTACTTATTTACACGCCAACAAGTGCGTATCTGCGTAGCTGGATATCTTTTAGTATTACTGCATAAAGCCACGCCCGAATAACAACAACGGCTAAGACATTTCTGAGGGTTGCGACACGATCCAGACAATCTGGGGTGGTGACTAAGGTAACGAGGAAGGGTATCCGGAGTACGCGATACAGTAATCGTAGCTCGGCTGCTACCCGCCGCTAAAGTGATAAGTTCTGATAGAGAAGAAAAATTTCTGGGTCGCAAAGACCATGAACTTTGTTGTATTCCTTGCTTCAGGACCAACATCGTCATCATGAAGCTCACCAACCCGAATGATGTGCCAGTATACACTATATCTGGTGCATCTACGGCACGACCTCTGCCAGACTGGCTTGCTCGCAAGAGGAAGCGCAGTTTGAAAAATGATCCCGAATACGCTAATCGAGTGGAATTGCTACAAGATTTTGAATTCGAAGAAGCCAGCTCATGTATACGGGTCAGCGATGACGGAGAATGGGTTATGAGTACTGGAACATATAAACCACAGATTCACACACATTACCTGCCTCATCTCTCTCTATCCTTCGCACGTCACACTACCACTCTCAACCACTCATTCGTTCTGTTATCCACGGATTATTCGAAATCCCTCCATCTACAGACCGACAGACGGCTCGAATTCCATACACCAGGAGGATGTCATTACCAGACGCGTCTACCAAGGTATGGCAGAGATCTTGTGTACGACAAACACTCAGCAGAGGCGTTGGTACCTGCAGTCGGCGTCAATTCGGATGGCCTTGGAGAAGTATATCGGTTGAACCTTGAGATTGGAAGATATATGAAACCATTTCAGATTGAGGTTGGAGGCGATGATCTTACAACTGCTGGCGGCGGAGCTTTGCAGGGTGGTATAAATACGGGCAGTGTTAATTGCGCCGCGATTGCTGAGGATAGTCATAATCTTTTGGCCTTCGGAACTTCGATAGGCACAGTGGAGTTCTGGGACCCACGATCAAAAGCCCGCATTGGTATACTTGCGGGCCAGGAAGGTGGAATCACGGCCCTCGACTTCGACAGATCAGGCTTATCACTAGCTACAGGCTCGTCCGAAGGCCTTGTTCAGATTTTCGATCTCCGAAGACCTGTGCCAATTCTCCGAAAGGACCAAGGATATGGTTATCCAATCAAGACTTTGATGCATATGACAACATCCTCACAGGAGAAGAAAGTTCTATCGGCAGACAAGCGTATCATCAAACTTTGGGATGCTACCGATGGTACTGCTTGGACCTCTGTTGAACCGGCAGTCGATATTAATTCTGTCGCATGGTGCAAAGAGAGTGGAATGATCCTGACCGCCAACGAGGGGAAGCAGCAGCATGCATTCTTCATTCCACAGCTCGGTCCAGCTCCCAAATGGTGCTCTTTCTTGGATAATATGGTTGAAGAAATGGCAGAAGAAGCACCTACAGAGACATACGATAACTACAAATTCTTGACTTTGCCCGAATTGAAGCAGCTTAACATGGGTCATCTTGTGGGAACGACAAATCTTTTGCGACCATACATGCACGGATACTTTGTTGCTTCCAAACTATATGAGCAGGCCCGCCTTATTGCCAATCCTTACATTTGGGATGACGAAAGAACCAAGAGAATCAAGGAGAAGGTGGAGAAGGAACGCGCAAGTAGGATCAGAGGAGGGAAGAAGGTCAAGGTTAATCAGAACTTGGTTGATCGAATGCTTAAGAAACAAGAGCGACGGGAGAAAGTTGACGATTCCGCTGGTATCTTGGGCGATGACCGTTTTGGCAAGCTTTTCGAGGACGAAGATTTCGCAGTTGATGAACGAAGCAGGGAATTCCAGGCACTCAACCCCAGCACCAAGGTTGGAGAAGCTGCGCCTGCAGCCCAGAAAGATAGTGGAAGCGACACAGAGGATGAGGACGATGAAGGCAGTGCCTCAAGGCCCAAGCCCAAGCCTGAGATGCGCATCTCATCTTCTTCATACAAGAAATCTGGTCACCAACGTCGTGACAAGGCACTTGGCTCTCGTGTCCAGGGAGCTGGACGTGTTAGCAAGAATAAGGCAGATGTCGTTGGTGAGCGCCAGGTAACATTTGCGCCAGCTAGCAAAAAGCAGGAAGAGAAACCGATTCCGGTTCGTCAAGGAAGACGCGATGATGGGAGACGAAGTGCAAGTGGAAATGTTTTCCGAAAGCTATAAGCATTGCAATCAATTCATACTAAGAACTCCACTACGGACAAGACGCCATACTCCAGAGCTCGATCATTCTCGACATAGACTGCTGGAAAGAAAACCACAGGTATCAGTTATCACCTCGACACCTATATCATCTTCGGAACTTTTTCGCCCAACCAGGCTTTCTCTGCGGTTCCGACATCTCAAAGGACTTCATCTTGCGGCTACTCCCTTTCTCGATATCAGTACTGACGCTTCGGGGCGTTGGCGGTGCTTCGTCGATCCTTTGAAGCCCTCTTGAGTTCCGGACATCTTTGGGAAATGTCATCCTCCGTGGTGTTAGCGCCGTGGCTACCCTTTTCGCTGACCTGCGAATTTTCTTCCGGACTTCCCATGATCTTTTCTTTGCTTGCCAGAACAAGATGGATGAAGCAACTGGTAATATCAGCACAGCTAGTCGTCCTAATAAGTTATTGGAGGACTTACTTCCGAAGACAACTACTACAACAATTACTACTATGACCGCAACAATACCTGCTCTCGACAGTTGGATGCCACCTGAACTTGCTCCAGACGCTCCAGCATCACTGTTTACTCCGTTGCCACTCTCAGTCGTATCTCCAGGAGCTGCTCCGCCGCCTGGCTGTTGAGGAGTGGTTGTGGCAAGGGCCGAGAAGAAAGATGCAACGGAACTTGAGGACATTGCTGGCGTTAAGGAGACGGAAGTCGCTGCCACAGTGGACTGTGAAGTCGTGATGCCTTGTGCTGTACTTTTATGGAGATAGAAGAGGTTCAGCATTAAGCTGAGGAGGAGAATAGCTCTCATAATGAAAGAAGATCGCACAGATTCACTGAAACACCTTAACGCCCAGATTGAGAGCAAATGTGATATGATAAAATGGCGTGCAGTTGCTGTGCGCTTGTAATACGTCGTGGCTGCAAATGTGAATGTGAAAGAGGAAGACGGCACTTATTACCTCCTGGGCGCTCTATTCCTGGCCGATAATTGGGTCCAACATTGGTATGCAGCTCTAGTCCCTCACATATCATGAAACCTCTGTATTCTTGGGGTAGCCACAACTGTGCTCTTGTACCGTCTTCATTGGTGAGAAGAATCTCGGTACTGTTGATGCTCAGCGCGTATATTCCTTGAGCTTAATTTGGCAGCCAATTAGCGGCCTTGCCGGGGGTTGGGTTTTAAACGACGGCGGCACTCATCGTCTCTTCACCTCCCATCTACAATATCCACCTCTGAGCTGCAACCAACAGCACGACAAGTGCCGCGGCTGACATCCATAGCAATTCTCTGGCTTGCTTGAGACTCAGAGTATGGACCTTGAAACGTATGACGGCCGGTTGACTGCAACCCACGATCTGCGGCACTGGAAAACTGGTCTCCTAAGCGCCCATGTTTTCCCGTTTATGTGATGGACAATACATTTAATCCTGGTCGCCAAGTATCACGAGCAGTCATGCATTGCATAATTGGCGCTTGAATTGCTGGTATGGCCTTGGCGCCCGCGATTCCAGGGAGCGTGGAGGATCTATATATGAATACATGATGCGGCAGGTTTCTTGTGTCATAGAGGGTCTTCAAGTTCCCAGAATAGATTTTCATCAATCTATAGTTCTTGTCCATATAGTGGGGCTTATTAGATACGCAGTGCAAAGGCTTTGCGATCCGAGTGTAGGGCCTAGTAGCCAGCAGCCAAATTGAAGTCATAAAGCTATGTCGACTTACCTGCTCCTACGTCCAGCCCTGTTGTGTGTAGTAGTAATTTATGCCCCAGGAGCTGCGCCAATATCTATTATATCTCCCACTGATTAATCTTGTGCTCTTCTAAGTCATCAGAAGTCGGCCATGCTTCAGAAGTGACATCAGGACACAATGAAGTAGCCGATACTTATCAATGACGTTGAATAATAATACAGATTTAGTTCTTGCGTCATTTCAATCTTCAGCTTCCATGAGTTTGCATTACTGCCATGATCAAGTGCTTTTTGATACCACTTTCGATTGGTAAGAAGATCAAGCCAAGTCAACTCCAAAGCGAGCGTGAATCGTTGCCTACATGCCTATATGATATGAAGGTTCAATAGAATCTTCAAAGTCAAATTTGCTTCAGGTAGCAAAAAGCCTGGCAATAGTCTGGTGCTTGGCATAAGTGTATGTCAAACGCTGCAGGTGAAGTGAAATGGCTCCGACGCCTAGTAGATCCACGTTGCTGGGGCTACTTGAATGAATGTGGATACCTCACACTCAGTTCATGACTTTATTTTAATCCTGAGTCGGATCTAAAAGTTAAGAATCCTTTTCAATTCACGGGCTCATCAATTATGGCGTTGTCAAAAAGCCAAGCTAGCGGCGTCCGAAACTCCGAGGGCAGGGCCTCAAACCTCTCTCCATGCCTTACTTCACCTCACCTCACTTTTACTAGTGTACATTCGAGAAGCTGAATTCCGTACCCCGTAGATAAACCCACGAGAGCTCTGATGCGTACTTCAGCAGAATTCTACGTACGACAGGCACGACGAATATCACCTTGGTATTGACTTCCCCTTCACAGCTTGTGTGTTGGTCTAGTGTAATCGCAAGGATCCATCGTGCTCCCCACATCGATCAGTACGTAAGGCAAAAGTCCACACTCCAGGCTCAAGCTACATTCTTGGATGATAGTACATTCGAAAAGAGTATGTAAACTGATGTTCGATAGTTCCCCGGGACAAGCGCTGCCATGAACTGCTCTGAGGAGAAAGGAAGCCAGAATGTGGCCCCTTTGCAAGACAAGCCACCTTCTGTTGATATTGACGCCTACGTGAGCGAGGATACACGCCAGGAATTTGAACAACACGAACAGAATATTATCGATATCAGAACCAAGCCTGAAGATCTTCTACAGAATCATCGAGTGGTACCTAAACTCTCCTCATGCCAAGAAAGCGACCCCCCCGAAGATAATCTGAAAGAGATACGAAGTAATGCCACAAACGGTTCGTTGGAACTTAGTAAAATTCCTTATTCGAAGGATTCAGAGATCCCGCTTGTTGAACTTGAACCACAGCCGCAGCAAGGCAGTCTCCAGAGTCGAATTAAAGAGACCCAGCTTGATCCTCTTACCTCTGGAACCAAACCTAACTGCCTCTCTGAAAAGAAGGGCTTTTACGAGAAAGAGAACATGCATTTAATTCCTCCAGGACAACCCGCAGGCTCGGACACCCAAGAAAGACACATTATCCCGGTTTCACAAGAACAATACTTTGTCCCAATTCCTCAAGAAGAACCTGTATCGCCAGCTTCACAAGAGCATCATGCCGGAATAGCTTCGCAAAACCATACCAGAGCCCCGTATTCTCAGGATGAATATAAATTACCAGCTGCACAAGAGCTGCCCTTCAGAGTTTCTTCTGAAATCCAACCTCATACAAGCTTCCCTACCAATTCCACAGGTGAAAAGTCTCTTAAGGCTCAATTTGGAAAGCTCCCAACCCAGGAAGTTGCTGTACAGCAGATCCAAGGCTCTTTCAAATTTGGGGAACGCGCTCAGAATGGCACCAGACAGATACAACAATTATCTCAAGAAAACTTGTCCAGTCTCGGCTATTTCAAAGAAAATGTTCCTGGTCTACCCACAGCGCGTGCGATGCTGCCACTCTGTAAGTGCTTAATTAAGGTTTCTTTCTATCTCTTCCTATATCGCTGACTTATCACTAGACCAGCAAAGCATCTCGTTCATGAGCGCAGAACCAGAGTCTGCCCCCTCGCATCATAGCCTTGGCACAACATGCCGAGTTTTGGAACAAAACCTGTTGCAAGTTCGAGGTTCAGGTTCGAAGGGAACTGCTATTCAAGAAAATGGAACATGCAACGGGGACGAACAGTCTCATAATCATTCTGCAGATGTACCGCAGCATATGATAAACACAACGCAATCATGGCCAAAGCAGATCGGTGCTTCAGTAGTTCGGCCGCCTCCATTACCCCGTAGGGCAGTGATTGAGGTGAAGAATGAGGCTGCTTCTAGGTGCGTACCCGATTCATCCGTTACCGTACTTACTAATGCTCTCGCAGATCACCAAAAAGAATCATGTTACCGTCCCAGAAAACTTTTCTTGCACAAGCCAAAGGTATAGAAAAGAGAAGTTATTCTTCTGCGAGTGATAAATCAAACACGCATGCATTGAAGCGCCCGACCAGACTCCGCAGCAGACAAATAAGACGACCCCTAGAATCTCTTATTTCGGACACGAAACATAAAGAGCCAGAAATCGACGACGCAACGAACGTGCAATTGGAAGTGGTAAGGCAGTCTTTTGCAATGAGGCAAGAATCTCTAGCCCAATACTCAAGACTTACCGAAGACGCGGGCGAGGAAGCGGGTCTCTCGAGCACTAACGATGTTGGTACAGGTGCTAACAACGAAAAAAACGAAGAACAGATTGCCATGAGAACGAACGTGACCCAAGATTATTCTCCAACGCAGTCAGACCTCGATGTGAAGCTTCCTACATTCTACAATACTGCAAACAAAGACACTCCAGCAAGCAGTGTTATGAGGCAACTACTTTCTGCAGCAGATATCAAACCACGGGAAGTCCACCAGTTTTTTGATGAATCTGTGCCAAGAGAGCCACAAAACATCGATTTAGTCAAAGAAGATACTGAGTCGAAGAAAGAAGATCGCCGAGAGGGTTTTCATTCGGGCTTTAATGATGTCGACCACGCCACAGGTCTACGCAGTAAGCTACAAAACTATGGCAAAGGTGCTCATGAGCAGGAGAAATTATTCCAAAACCTCTATGCGCACGCGCAGGTTGTATTGGAGAAATCCAAGTTGATAGAGGAGGATAATATCAGGCTAGACAGCCTAGGACAACAATATCTTTCAAAACTTGAAAAAACCAAGACAGCGTTGGATCTGTCGATTGCTTCCAAAAAATTGATGGGAGAACAAATGGCACACCTGCAGGCACAATACAAACAAGTTGAAAAGATGGAGGCGTGGGCTGTGACACGTTGCGAGCGGGTTGAAAAACGAGAAGCTGCTCTGATAGCGAAAATGGACGAAAATGAAAGGATAAGCCTCCAGAAGAACAGAGAATATAAGGAGGATTTTAACAGAAAGATTCGGGAGCAGAAGTGCATTCACGAGAAGCAACAGACCGATCTCAACACCCTGGCCACTCTCTGCCAAAAGCTACGCGAAGAGATAACTTCCTTGAAGCAAGTTCATGTCGAAGCCAAGTCCAAAAACTTGGAGCAATCGATCGATGAGCTTAGAGTTGATCTGAAACAGAGAGAACAGGAATCTAGAAAGGAGAGAACAACCTCGGACCTCCTTCAAAATACCTTGAATGAGCTTCCTAAGAAGTACAACGATCTTGAGAGATTGCTCGAGCAACACCGTGCAAACATATCCAAAGATCTAGGCGGAGAAGACGGCGCTTTTGCAAATATCATGAGAAGAGAAGCTGTGACCAAGGAACAGTGGGCATCTTCACCGTCTTTCGATGTGCCGGACTGACCGCTGCAGTATAAATGAAATATCCACCACATTGAGCTCATTGAAGGCCCTAGTTCCGGCAAGTCGCAAAGAACTCATCGAATTTATTCAAAGCATCGCTACGAGGTTTGTGATAAACCCCAAGATATAAGTTCTTTACTAACAGAGCTATAGGGTCGAAGCAAGGCTTCAAGACAATGAAAGTGGTTTTGCCAAAGTCAACCAGAACCAAGTTGGCCAGCTTAAACAAATTCAAGTGGATTTGACTAGTCTGCGTTCTGGCCTTGAGGAGCAAACACAACTCAAGGATACTATTACTGAGCTACGTGAAGCAAAATCTGAATTGTCGGCATTGCTAAGTGCTCGTGAGAAAGATTTGCAAAGCATGACCGCAAGAAACCATGACTTGAGCCGAGACCTGGTACATTTTCAAAGCCAGCTAAGCATGAAGACGAAAGAGTTGGAGATAGCTCGTGCTTTACCTCCTGACAACTCAATTGTGATGGCTCAGCTACAGGAGCTAAAAATATCAAATAGCTCACTGAAAGAACAGATTGATACTACTAATGCTGAGAACTCTCAACTAAGGAAAGAGATGGATGCTGTTCAAAAGGCCTCTGCTGCAGCAGAATATCAGACAGCGTGCCTTCAAAAGCAATGTACTGAAGCTGAGACAAAGATACGGATGTTTGCTGCGGAAAAGAAGAGTATGCAAGCGGCACAACAGAAGAGAGTTGATGCAACTAAGTTAGATATGGCTCGAAAGACAGCGGAACAGCACGAAGAAATGAAGAAAAAGCACCTAGTTACCATCAAGAATCTTGAGCAAGCTTGTGAAGAGGCCAGCCTTCAAAAAAAAGAGACTCTTAAGCGCCTTCAAGCGGCTCATGAAGTCAACATGCAAGACTCTATTACGATCGCAAATCTCCGAGCAGAAATTGAGATCCTAGAATCTTGTGTAGGAGGATTAAGAGAAAAACTTGCAGGAAGACAGGAGGCGTATAAGTCCTGCCTTGAGGTTATTAAAAGGTGGAAAGAAAGCTTGGAGATCCTCTCCTATGAATTCCAGTCTCTTCGAAGCGACAATCTGACTGCAGCTCAAGCTCAGGTCCAGTTTGAGAAGGCCTCGACTCAATATCAAGTGCGGTTAGCTGAGCGAGATGCGCTTGAGAAAGAACTCTTGGACACGGTGACAAAGCTTGAACAGGATATAATCCAGTATTCTCTGAAAATTCGTACACTCGAAGGATATCTAAGAAGCAAGAGTATTATCTCTATGGATGAATCCGCGGATGCATGGTTGGCGGGTTTGTCTTGTCAGCAGACACTGGTAAAATCTGAGATTTCGATGGTGGAAACATTTGAGAAAGCATCCGGTCAAGAAGCAAGTGAGCATAAAGAAAGCCACAACGAAGCTTCACAACAAGGGAAGATGAACAAGCCACCTTGTGCCCCGACAGTGTCGCAAACTGCAGTCGTGCGTCCTCCCGCAGACCGATCCAGGAATGGGATTCTCAAGCCGCGGTCTGGTGTAAAGGCTGGGACTGGACTTGAGTCTAAACCGGCCGGTTCTACCACTCGCAAACACTCGGCACAAACAGTATCCAAAGACCGAAGAAGACCTGCCTACAGTGGTGCAGTGATCGGAGACAGACCCAGAAGTCCAAGCAGAGAAATGAAACCCAATGCTGCGCGTAGGTCTTCTGAACACAAGCAGCAGTTGTTTCTCATTCCAAGAAGCTCGCCGATGCTTGGTGGCGCGAAACGAAATCGTATACCTAGTGCGGAACAGATTGAGAGTGAACGGCCAGCAAAAAGGCAACGATCCCGGAAGCTGAATTAGCAGTCTCCGAGAACATTGCATAATGCGAATGTATCTTGTCGGTAAGCGACAGCCGGTGAGATATCAGGATGGATGCCCTTACAGTTGAACATTTTCCAAACGAGTATATTTTTACGCTAGAGCAAGAAAGAATATTACCAAGGTATCATGATCATCCAAGGTGGCAGGTACTTTAAAGCTGTATCAGTCATATGATTGCTTGTTGTGGAACTGTTGAGGACTGCTATTTATGAAGGGAAAGTTTGGGACTGTGGTTACTGATGTAGCTATGTTATAAAGAACATCTTGCTGACAACCAATAAGCATTTGCTGAGGAAATTTGCTACCAAATACGACCATCGATAGCTTTGAAGCCCCTCAGTATATTGAATAGAATGTGATTTTTCCGTGATCCATATAACGCCTTCCTCATGCCTGCTTATTGGTACAATGCTCCTACCCACAACTTGTATACATCAGATAGTCAGCGTAGTCAGACTTTCACGTCCAAAGCAGTCTGACATGCACTTCCCAAATCCCCTAGCCAGATTCAGGTATCGTATGAATGAATCGACTTTGCAAGTGTAACCACTCTTTTGCCGGGTTGTATCTTCGTCCACATCCACGTCCACGCATTACGAACGCTTACCACTTCTCCCCACTTCTCTGTATGTTTGTTCTTCTCATGAGCCCCAACCGACCCTTTCCTGGCATTATACCACCCAACACACCATGGCTTGATCATACATCCCAAGTCTACCGTCCACCCCCTCCACGCTTCTGCTCAAGGAAAAGGACCTTCTTCCTCACTGTTCACATAATCCACATTAGCCATTGCATCTCCCTCACTCAACCCCTCCCTTGCCCATCTCCGTGTCCTCAACCCAGACCCGAGAAGGAAGCCCGCCGCAGCCGGGAAAGAAGAACGTACCAACTGGATCATACTTCAGCATGCTCAGGGGCCGGTGCGTGCGGGGGCGGATCAGCGTCTTGTAGTATCCCGTCAACGCCATGGAGACGATGCGCACGGCGATGGTTCGTGATTTGGCTGCAGTGAGGAGTTAGCTTGGGGTTCTCGAGCTTAGAGTCTTTCTTTGGGTGCTTGGGCGGAGGGAATCAGGGATTGGGCATTGCGAATGGGGGTTTGAGATCGGGTAGATTGGGTTGGAACGGTAGGTACCTTTCTTGGCCATCTTGATTGAGGCGCCGGTTGAAGCTGGATTGAGGTAGGATGGTGTGAATGGGAGAGCTGAGCTGCGCTGTCGCCTGGCGCGACTTTGAGGAATTGAATTTCTGGCGATGCGATGCCGGGTTTGCTGCCTCGGTGCCTTAGGTTCAGATCGACATGGATGTGATGGAACGTGTGCACGTGATACACGACCTCTGATGTCGAGCGACGAGGTGAACTGGGTTTTAATTCTCTTAACAGAGTGAAGAATCATGCACCATTGACAGAAGTCTTGTAATAACTGTACTCTAAGATTGGAGTTTCTTTATTTCTGTGCTCGGATCATCAAAAGCTTTGTAGCTCATCTACAGCTTGGTATCTCCCCTGATCACATAGCAACTGCTCACTATGAAATATATCTCCTGCGTATGTCATGCAACATGAGTCAAAAAGCTAGATATGATACCTGTAGTTCAAGACTACAGAACCAATCTGCATCTATCAGTTCTGTGCGTAATACAAGACCTTAATGGCCCAGCTTTACTCTCTCATCTAAACTCGTCCATGAACTCCTGGTGGAACTTCGTGATGCGTCCAACCCACTCGGTACCAGGCGCCAGGAAAGTAGTTCGGAAGTGAAGTGTGTTCTCCTTCTGACCAAAGCCTGAACCAGGAACGACACACACTCCAGTGGCATCGAGGAGACGGGAGGCGTAGAACTCATCCGGTGACTTGTTCTCCTTCTTTGCTGCTTCGATGGCCTTGTCTGAAAGAGTGATAGTTGGGAAGAGGTACATAGATCCCTGGGTTGCATTAGAGAAATTCTGGACAGTGCTTACGCCTAACTTACCTGGGGCTCTTCGCACTCTACACCTTCCATCTCCTTGAAAGCTTCATACAACGCCATAGCACGCTTTTGAAGACCCGTGAAGATACCCTCATATTCTTGCTTGTAAAGCTCGTAACTTGGCTCTCCTTCTTTTGGTGGGTTGACCATCAACTCAACCAAGCACTGGCCAATGACTGGTGCACACAAGCTGATACTAACGAACTTGTAAATCTGCTCCTGAACTTCAGGATCGAAGCCGCAAAGCTCGAAGTATCCACCGCGGTGTCCACACTCACCGACCATTCCCTTGGAGACACTGTGCAGCGAGGCGAGCTCAACATTCTTGTACTTCTCTGGGTCCTCCTTCTGCATCTTTCGGAGAACTCCCTTGAAACTGTGGAACTTGCCCTTGAAGACGTTGGTTTGGTAAACTTCATCGGCCATGACAACAAGCTTCTCTTGCGCAGCAAAGTCGATCACAGCCTTGACGTCCTCTTCGGAAAGACTTGCTCCAGTTGGGTTACCTGGGTTAATGATGACAATTGCCCGTACGTCTGTGCCCTCTGAGACTGCCTTCTTGTATGAAGTCTTAATTGCCTCAAGATCTGTTCCCCAGTTCTTGGATTCATCGAGAAGATATGGTACGCATGTAGCATTCAGGACAGAGAGAGAAGCCGTGTAAAGTGGGTATTGAGGAATGGGAACCAGAATTCCAGTCTGAGGACCAGCGCAGATGATGTGGAGGAGGGTATTCACTCCGGAAGAAGCACCAGCAGAGAGGTAGATATCGTTGGCCACAGCTGGGAAGCCATCACGTCCTATGAACGATTAGCAGGACTTTCTTGCAACAGAGGCAATGCTACTCACGCTCAATGAACTTTGCAACGCTCTCCCGAATAGCCTTAGCACCAGTGCTGTCACTGTAAGCTCCGACACTGCCCACTTGCTGCAACAGCCACTTGGCACGCTCGATGACATCCTTCTTGTACCCTAATCCCTCCTCAAGAATCTGCTCCTTCTCCAACAAAGGAGGATTTTCCAATAAACTGAGGACTTGTCGGAAGAAAGATATTGGCTTCTGGTCAAGCTGCTGAGGATTTCCAATGTTGGCTGCAATGACCTTGTCAAAGGGCAGATTCGCCTGCTCTCCCTTGCTCAGTTGATCTCTGTAGGTCTGGGATCTGACCGCCAGCTCTCCTCGCACAGCATATTTGGCCTCCTTGATGTGAGGATTGATGTTGTTTATGTTCAAGCTCCGGAGAGCAGTGGTGGAAGACATGTTTCGTGCAAAGATGGCGGGGTACGACGAAGTGGTCTGACGAGGGGATAGGGTTGTTTTTTCTAGGAAGTTCACGCCGTCAGATAAGAGGTTAAGTAGGCACCATTTTCAAACACAAGGGTGAGTCAACTGTAAGACCCTCACACACCGGCGGTGGAAACCCTTCAAACAAAAGCTTTTCAAACGAACAGCATTGCAGCGCTTCCTTTGACCCCACAGCCTTGCAGGAAGAGCGGGGGGGCAAATGGAAAAGCCCGGCTCCGATGATGGGCTTTCCCGCAGCGAGAGGATTCAAGATGGACAGCAAACAGGATGGATTTCGGACAACCCCACGTACCTGTTGCAAACTGTGCAGACCAGACGACGGAAGAAAACAGTCGCTGGGGGGTTCTGCAGGATGAAGCACGACTGATAAGACGACTCGATGACGCAGCGAGCATGTTGGGCGGATTCGCCTTCGGCAGCCACGCGCTGAGTCGGGCTCTGGAAGCTTGAGCTGGGACCAGCAAAAAAAAAAAAAAAAAAGAGGGAACCCTGTGGTAACGCAACGAGCTTGTCGCGGCTACTCACACAGTGGGGAGAACTATCCGGTCTGCAGGTGTGCGGTGACAATTGGACTCAGACGGGATACAGAAGGAGCTGTTGTCTCCCGTGCGGAGGGTTGGCTGGATGTGCCTGGAGATACAATGAACAGATTGATGTTGAGGAGTCAGGAGTCAGGAGTCAGCAACTATTTTTCGCGAACGTGCTTCTCCAATGGGTATAGCCACGATGATTCTGGATGGCGCTGATAGCGGCAGATAAGAGCCTCGGGCCCCCCGATCATGGGCGTCCTCGTGGCCTCCTGGTGCTTGGAACGGCGTCAACCGAAGGCCGAAGAGGCTTGCTGCAGTGTGAAAAATGTCTGCGGCATGGACATCAACGAGATCGGGTGGCCACCGCAAGTGATCAACAGATATCGTTCGCGCATCTCACCAACAGCCTCCCACTCTCACAGTATGCCGGCGTCGCCGTTCGGTGGTGAGTAGTGACTGAGTGGTTGTGGTCCGGGTTCTCTGGTGCTGAAGTCTGCATCCACTTTTGGTACCTTGCAAGGACTGCAGATGGATGGGTAATGGATTTTAGGGTTTCTCTAGGTACCTCATGGCCCAAAGTGCTGGGATTATCTGCAACCTGCAAGGCTGTGGCAAGAGGAATGTTTGCACATCTCGGTACCCTAGGCCCAAGCAGACTTGGTGGCATTACTACTTTACTGTGAAAGCGCGGTTCCGTGTCCTTCCCAGAAACAGACAATCTCTGCCTCGCTTTCTGCCCCGCTGAATGTGCGGCACCACCATAGAGGGTTCGTCGCGTGCGAACACCTCGTGCGCTGAAGCTGTTCCGCTGCAAGAATTTTCTGTGCTCACCATGCCGCTGAAGATCAGTGACAGTATACTTGGTACAACCTGGCAATAACTTGCTTCCGGTAAATCCCAGATTTGTAAACGCTTCTGAGCAAGGCTATCAGCTGTGTTCGACTGCACTGGCACCGCATGGGGCCTTCTTCCTGTCAAGCTACGGCGTAAAGGAGAACAACCAAGAGGATAGATAATTAGCTATTAGATGTTGAAAGAGATGGACAGCAGGTGAGAACAATAACCTCTTTCTAGGAATTGACATTGAACTATCACTTGCAGACGGACGTGGATCAGTCTATGACCTTCGTATCAGACCATTACTCCCCTTCATATCATCTCACTCCCTGCCCTTGAGACCTTGCTCCCCGGCAAACTCTCTAAATCCCTCAACAAGTTCCCCAGATTGTCCACAAGGGGCGGGAGCGGTTCCTCCAAGACCGGGAAGTTATTCCTATAGATATCCCTCGCCAACCTCAATACTCTATCTGTAGCATGTAGCGGCACGAACTCAAGTCCCCCATCTCTGGTAGCTACAAGTCCGGGGACGCCCTCATTGCTACTGAGGAAGAGCCGCGTTTGCGGGCTTGCAGCTTCGTTGAGTGTGATGTGTGTGATGTTGAATTTGGCGGCGGAGGCAGACTGTTGGCCTGAGGTTGGGGATAATGGGGTGGTCATGAGTCCGTAGATCCAAAGGGTGAGACTTGCGTAGTAGACTGCGATTGCATTAAAGCCACGAAGACGTGCAGTTGTTACTCGGCGTGCCGCGCGGAGGACTTGGCCTGCATGCCAGATTGCTGTACGAGACTCCGGGGTTTTGGACCACTGCGTGGTTTAGAAGGTTAGTTCGACAGAGAAACTTGGCAAAAGAATATCGTCCTTACCGCTCTAAGAGCAAAAGCTGCTTGCTTCGCTTCTTCCTCACCATATTTCCCTGCAAACCGCTGCAAATCGTCCGGGTCTGCATGTAGCAGCATCATCAACAATTCCGACAGCATGATGGTTATCTGTGAATTCCTCGTCAAAGAAGGTATGCGGGTTGAGAACTCAGACAGGTCACGGTAAAGCTCTCGATGCTCTGTTATCAAACAAAGCCGATGCGTAGAGTTCGATTCGGGATAGAACCGCTTTGACTGGTGGTATGTCCAGATCTGACCCCAGAAGCCATGTAGCAACGCCAAAGTGCACAGCTGGGCATCAATTTGTTGTGCAACACTCTCAAGAAGATCAATGTTCTGGATCGCCTCCATGAAAGTTGGAAGCACACTTGTTGTCGGGGACTTTTGGCGGTGCTTATGGTCGAGATCTCGCCATTCTGTCGCGCTCCTTGCGAGCCAGAGATCTTGAGGCGCAGGGAGCGCAAACTTCAGTTCAGTGAGGTAGATTAAGGGAGGTTTTTGCATGCCGATTGAGGCGTGCGTGTCGTGGATGAAGAGGTGGATTATGAGTCTGGGTTTAGATCAGCGAGTGAAGTAGATTAAGTGAGATACTTCGAGTCGTGAACGGAGCAACTCAGAGAGATAGTACATACCTTTTGTAAGATTCTGCTTCTGCCCATTTCTTCCACTTAGACTCTAGCAGCGTTGCTGAATCAGTCATTTCTGGGACGATGGCAGATGAGCTTCTCTGGGACCCAAAGGCACCAGAGCGTCTAATCATCTAGAATTCGTCAGCACGCAATGAAATTTTCCCATCAGATAAACTGGATTGGAGAACTGCGACTCTCCAAGATAACGGACTATCCGACTTCATCTGAAGAAACTGAAAAGGTCTCAAAAATCCAGATGTGGATTCTTCTTGCCACTCTAACAGATTGAGGTACGAAAGCAAGACTGAGTTTGCAAGTCTCAATGATGAACATGATCCATAGCATTTATTCTTCTTGGTAATTGCAACTTCTACACATGCCTCCTTTTTGTAAGTATATTAAGAGCGGGTTTGTTCCCCAGAAGGTGTTCAAGGGTCTCAAGGACCAGAAAACATCTACTAAAGTGTACAGCCATCTTATATTCCATACAAGAGATTCCACGATCTATGTGCTGAGTTGCTCGATTTGCAGTTTATCAAGTACCTCTTAAGAATTTACCCCAAGGGCAGGGTTAGAGGATCTCTATAATCGGTTCAAACACTTGTTTGATTGTTGAGTTTTCGATTTTGTTTTAACCATGATAAATTCAACTTTTGGTTACATCAAATTCCCACAATGAAATGCTTGTAATGTTGAAGCACCCTGACTTACTACAATAATTGGTTGTCCAAAGCTCTCGGCTATCTCCATTTGCCTTTTAAAGCCACTCCAGAGGCCTATATCAAGACAGATCATAAAGGCTTGCAGCACTTGCAGATTTCGAGTATTGCTGTTGTTTTGCTCCCACTTTATGATTGAGTTGTTAGTTTTTATTCACAAGGAAGGATTCGGGCTATGCTCAACCATCTGTAGGATGGTTCGGAAATTGGTGCAAGATCAAGACTCTGCTGTCTTGAGCATCTTGGTAGTCCAAAACCTGGAGACGGGCTTGCAAAAGACTTACCAAATTAGCAACTGCATGTCTCACAACTTCTTGTAGTGCAAGACCCATCTTCCAAATGACTGGTTCCGAAATTTGGACCGAGCCAGCTGCAACAACAGCAACTAGTAGTTGTGGTAGCATATTTGATGGTTCAAAAGAACCTGTGTGTAGCAAATTATCCGTCTTGAAGCTCTCTTGAGCGAAGAAGACTTGAATAATCGTGTTCAGCAGGGCCAGAGAGGGGAATGAAGGCACTTTGTCGACCGTCTTTCCTATGGAAAATATGACTCCAAGCATCTGATCCCTAATCTTGGAATTGATACAACAGAAAGAAAACTCTGCTATGTTTGTTTCTGGTGAAGAAGGTGTCAATTCTGTGATGCTATCTTCGTCTAGTGTTAGATTTGCTTGGTCGTTTAGCGCATGGTCCTTTGATGTTGGTTTGTATAGCCATGGAGATCGTTCAAATGCAGCGTGTCGTTTTGAGACTTCCCTAGGAGTAGACCTGGCGTCAGAGTCGGGTGGTTTGGTACCACCTTGTTTACCAGATATGTCAACTTGATAGGCCATTTCAATGCTGTCCAGATCAAGATCCCAGATGTTGAACAGATCTTGGCTAAAGTTAGCCGATGCAAATGAAAAATCCTGATTTGAATTTCCAGAAAGATATGACATGTCGAATGTGTTGTCAAAGAACGGAATACTAGCACTCGCATCGCCAGCCACGGCATCATGAGCAATAGAATTACCATCGACGACATGGACATGGTCATCTAGATCTGAGGGTTGTACTCCAGTCTGGTGTCCTGAGGATGGATAGTCATATTGCCCATCTTGCAACGATGCATGGTGACTGAAATCCATGCCGTCGACATTTGATACCTCTGTACTAGATGGAGTCTGGGGGTATCGGTTCGACGCAACCATCTCGCACAATATTCCTTTTTTCACACAGCGAGCACATGGCTTGTGGTCCTGGCATTTTGCCTTCGCCGAAACACAGCCTACACAAGCAGCAGTTGCGCGATCAGCACGCTCAATACGAGTGACGCCTTGTCTATCATGACTCGCCCGATGACGAGATAACAGGTCTGCTCGATTGAAGCTCTTGGAGCACCGGTCACACTTGAATGGCCTTGCATTCTCGTGACTTTTCAAATCTGTAAAAGGGCTTTAGTTCAAAATTTACGACTTAACATGGATGTCACTTGAGATACTGACGTCGATTCACTAGGGCAAATTAGTTATGCATATCAGACCCGAAATGAACTACAATCAATGCTTACAATGATCTGCTCTCTCATAGACCCTATTGCAAATCCGACACCGATGTGTCGGAGATGTTCTCGTAGGAGGGGCCGGTGGTTCCGGAGAGGTCTGCCTCGGCGGCTCAGCGAGGGAAGCAACCGGACTCAGAAAACTTGAGCCAATTCCGATGGCATCGCAAAGAATCCTCATGCCACTATCCGTGTGGTCCATCGTTTCCATAGCTCAGCTCAGCTGAGATCAGCCCATATCGATTGCTTCAAGTCCATTCCGTGGAAGCCTCTCAAAGAATTACCGGAAGTGATGCAGGTTTGGGGCGGGGAAATGATGGGTTAGCATCCCCTGCGTTGTGGAGGCGGAAGCGTAAAACTACAGTACAGTAGCTCCAGATTTTAGTGCCGCGGTGGTCACTCTCCCGCCGCCGGTTTGTGGGGGAGGCGACCACATCGCTCCGAAGCTTGTTGCGTGGCTATGTATGAGCATGAGTTCGTGGGATCTGAGCCAGCTGTATCGTCAGGCCATTTTTCTTGAATACCAGCTCTGCACCATTCTCCCACTCCTCCAGTTCAGCACCTTATTGTGATCCAAACGATGCCGTCGGCCACTGCTGTTCCCAGCAAGGCAACGCCTGTTCACTTCTTCTCCCATGGCTCAACCATGATGCTCGGAGAGGAATCAAAATCCGCTACTTACTGGAAGAAGTGTGGTGATGAAGCTCTTCGAAATGGAGTCAAACACGTAATTATGATGGTACGCACCTATCTATCCCTCTTGCATCGCAATTTTAATAATCGTGAAAACAGGGTGCACACTGGGCAACGTTAAACGACGAGATCGAAGTTGCCATGAACCCAAATCCAGACAAAAGTCCTGTCGCATATGTCCAGCCGTCGAAATATGTAGATTACAAACTCAATCCAGATCTTGCCATGGGAGAGCGGTGCATTCAGCTTCTCAAAGACAACGGACTGAAAGCCAAAGCGAATTTGAACTTCGACTGGATCCACGACACCTATCTCATTCTCGTGCGAATGTTCCCCGACGGCTGTCCACCAACAACGCTCGTGAGCATGAACGCGCGATATGATCCACACTACCACATCAAAGTCGGAAGTGCACTACGCCCACTGCGTCTCGAGAAAGAAAAGGTTCTCTTTATTGGCACGGGGGGTGCAGTCCATAACTTGTATCGCAATGCTTGGGGGCAAATGCTATTGTACCGAGATAACTTTGCCATGGAGAATCCACCGGAGGCGCCCATGTTGGATTTTAGACAAGAGTTCGAGGATGCTATCACTCAGCATAGTGGACCAGCTTTGAGGAGGAGCATGAGCATGCTTATGAAAATGCCAAACTATAGGGATGCCCACGCGACCGATGATCACTTCATCCCTGCCTTATTTGTTGCGGGCCTGGCTGGAGATAAAGATGATGAGGGAACCGAGGCAGTTCTTGGAGCTGAGGATTGGGAGTTGCAAAATATGTGCAATTCTCAATACACGTTAGGGTCCTGGTAGTCACTGGTATTGTGGGATGAGATGTTTGAAATCTGTGTAGCCCATAGCGGAGTTCTGGATGAATTCTATGGAATCTGTTTTTAGCCCCTAGCGGAGTATTGATAATCTGTGGGATCACACGGGTGCTTTCCATTCATATACATAAATACGTTCAAATCTCAAGAAGGTTTCGGGTTTTCTGTGCTTGGTTTGTTATGTGTTGATGGATCCCCTGTCATCGTTAGGGCTGGGGCAGCTAAAGAGCTCAGCGATCTCAAAGAAAGGACCAATTGTGTAAATAACCGGCATTCCATTTCAGACATCAAGTTCGAATATTCTACTAGATACATAAAACAAGACAACTTCTACCTCTCGGGCCTCATCCTCGCCTCAATGCAGCGTATCTCCAAGCTTCCCGGCCCAATCTGAAAACACCATACCCGACACTAGGAAACACAACACAAGCCGTGATACCTAAACCAATCAAGATTCCTTGTTCGAAGAACCCAACAGCATGGCCCGGCTTCTGTCCTGTTGGCTTCAAATCTGCCACAACCATATTGATTGCCTTAGTAGGCTCGATAATCTGTGGGCGTGGTTGCGAGAACATGTGCGGTGTGTATCTTGGATGAATTTGATGGGGATTCTCTAGCGGAGAGGCAGGACCAACAAGCAACTGTGTCGGGATTTGGTTGATGTATGAGACACTTGAGGAGATTTGCTCGCTGAGAAACTTGGCAGATTTGGCATCGCTGAAGTGATAGGCTGACAAGAATGAAGCGTGCGTACGCAAGAAGGATACACTATCGACGAGCCCAGTGCTCGATAGAGTCATGATGTAAGGGCCCTCGATCTTCTCGGTGAGAATTGAGCATTTCCTGTTGTTAAGTTCTTTTAGTTTTCTGCAGTCTCAGATATCATATATAGTGACTTACCTATCTAGAACTTCAATCAGTGTCAATCCTGGCACAGACTTGTATACCTTGACCTGTCCGTTGCTCTCTGCTGACTTGATCTTTCCTTCGATCTCATCTTGCGCGTCTGAAGTAGGACGAGGCTTCTCGCTAGCCAAAGATAAAGCATAAGCTAAGCATGCTTTTCTGAATGCTTCGTCGGTCCAGTTGTTAACAAGGATCAAGTCTGGCGAATATGGGGATGTGCCGTTTGAGAAAAGCCGAGCATCCACAATGCTTTTTACAGCAAGTGGTATGTCTGCTATTCTATCTACTACAGCAACACTGCGGACTGTCGGAGTTGATATAAGCTCTTTGCAATTCTTCGAGATTGCAGAAGTTTGATTAACTCGTAGGTTTACTTGCTGGAGTTGAGAGTCTGAGAGCGGAGTATTCGATACATAGAAGGTATCTTGGTCCAAGGAGGAACTCAACAAGGAAGAAAGAAGTGCGTCTATTGCCGAGTTTTCAACCTGTTTCCCAAATGTTATTAGACCCATTGTCGTTCAGAAAAGTACTGCCACATACCTCCAAGAGAACACAGTTTCCAGCTGCAATTGCGGCAGCTATGGGAGTCACCGCTGAGTAGAAACGGCTGTGCTTTGACGGCCTGACTGCTACAAGCCCCAAGCCAACCCTCCTCTCAGTATTATTTACTCCCGTGGTTACCAGATATTCCTTTTTCATAGATTCGTCGAAGTCCAATGTCATGTACAATTGGTTGATAGAGTCCATAGCCAGAACATATTCGATCTCGGCGTCTGAAGCTGGTATCGACGCGCTTTTTGAGATAGCTTCACAAATCGTTTCTTTCTGGACTTTCAATCCTGCGTGTAATCGATGTAGTTCATTCTGTCTGTAGCGAGTGTTCTCCGTCCGCCCATCTGTAACGGCGGCAAGTAGCTGCTGCAGACTTGCGTCGAGTGATTTGGCCATGCTTGAGGAAGCTATAAACACTTTGAAAGCTTTCAGTAAGAGGACAACAAAGAGATCAATCAAAGTCGGGTGCAGTCTCAGCCTTCAACCTTCAGCCTTCGGACCCTCGCATTTCTAGAGCTGTGCTGCCGGGCTTTAGCTGGAAGGCGGCACCGGACCTTGCGAACCCCCACATCCCATGAAAGTGCTCGGCCCCACCCAGCCACGCCTCGATGCGAACACTACACTGGGCTGTGAAGTGAAGGCCAAGGCATCAAGAGCGATTGATATTCCTCTTCGACATCCTCAGCTTTGCCATCTCCAAAGGCTTCCTTTTCATCCATCAGCATGTCGACCACGACAGTGACAGCAGAGCAATTAAGCGACGTGCTGCAGGACTATCAAATTCACCTCACAGGTGGCGAAAGCATACCAGTGCAGCAATCACACTCTGCAGTCGTGGGAAATCCTGCAAACTGGCCAACTGACAGAAATCGGATTCCTCCGTATCGACCAATAAACCGACACTTGGATATGGAGCAGCGTCCCCTTGGGAGTAATGCCTTCGAGAATGCTTTCTTATTTGCCATGTTCAGCGGTGTTGTTGCAAATGCTGTAAGAATGATCTGATGATTGCGAACAAGTTTGGACCTAGGACTAACACACCATGGCAGTCGATTGCAAAATTCTGGGGAAAGACCCTGGGGCCAGTCTTTCCTGGGCTATTTAAATACTCAATCGGTGGAGAGTGGTAGAAATTTGGATACTTGCTAATTTAGGGATCGGAAGAAACTGGGCATAGGTGTAGGGAAAGAATGGGTATTCATGACCTAGATGAGCGCTTGATGGAGGCGCTGGGCGTTGTTTACCATTAGATACCAGGCATGCAACAACTCTGGCTATCATAACACGTATTTCGATTCAGTATATACCAAATCATGTTCACTTGGCTAGTTTACGATCACTACTCAATTCGAGACCAGTCTCGTCATGCCCCCCAAAACATCGAAAGTGCTTAGAGTGGCTGCTTTGCCTGATACAAAGTATCCCTTACGTTTTCCTTACTGGGAGACACTAATGTCTACCCGCCCCTTGCCGATCTGTGTTCGTTTTTTCGGGACCAATACTCGCATGTCGTGCATGTCCACATGTTCCGTGATTAGAAGGGAGATGCTTCCGATGTGGGCGCAACCCCTCAATCACGTGTAAGCACTCCTACCCTTAAGCTCACAGTGTGTTGAGCTCACTCATATTTTCTTTCAAAGTCATCAAGTTTCTCTGAGCTCACTATCTTCCCGAAACACAACCATGGCGAAAACTAATGCTCTCAAAGATCTCCTCGAAATTACGAAAGATGAGGAGAACGGTCTCGTGTTCGAGAAAAATGTATCTATACCACGAACAGGAGAATTGCCAATCCGGTGTAACGTATACCGTCCCATAGCTGCTGAAGGTAGTCAATTCCCAGTCATTGTGACATATGGGCCTTACGGAAAAGATATTCCCTATGAAAAGTAAGTTTGCGTGGAGTCTTAGTTGGGAATTAAGTTGTTGACGAGAAATATCAGGTTCCACCCTCAGTCTTTCAGCGAAGTCAATCCCGAGCATAAGTCAAAGTATAGTGCCTGGGAGACTCCAGACCCAGTGTACTGGACGAGGCAAGGATATGCAGTGGTTCGAGCCGATGAGCGTGGACTTGGACAGTCTCCTGGAATCCTCGACACCATGTCAAAGGGGACAAGCGAGTGCTTTTTCGATGTAGTGGAATGGGCCGCAGTACAACCTTGGTCAAGCGGAAAGGTGGGCCTCCTTGGTAGGTCTAAAGCACATACTTCTGTCATCTATTAGCGCTAATCTCTGGGAAGGCATTTCATACTACGCAGGGAGTCAATGGCGTGTAGCAGCCAGAAAACCAAAGGGTCTTGCAGCTGTTATTCCTTGGGAGGGGATGTCCGACTACTACCGAGACCGATGTAGACATGGAGGCATTCTATCCGATGCCTTTATCAGATTCTGGTGGAATCGTCAGGTGATTACCAACCAATATGGCAAGCCAGGACGTGCTGCCTCGAAATGGGGAGAAGACACAATTGAAGGCGATCTGCCTGATGATATTCTTCGTAAGAACAGAAGAGACCAAAACGAAGACAATGCGGCAAACAAGTTCCGTGATGATGAGTATTACTCTTCCAAGGAGTTCGATTTGAAGGATGTTGAAGTCCCACTTCTTTCTGTGGCCAATTGGGGAGGAATTCTTCTACACCTTCGTGGAAACGTGGAAGGCTATACGTGGGCAGGTTCAAAATTCAAGTATCTCCGGTTTATCACCGGACGCCACGACTTGCCATTCTACTACCACGATGAAGTGGAAGTCCAAAAGAGTTTTCTGGACGCCTTCTTGAAAGGAGAAGATAGTGTAGGATGGTCAGAGCCTGGAAAGGTGGCCCCCGTCAGCATGATCTTGCGGAAGGGTAATGTTGGCTTCAACGACCCAGGGGCCGAAGCCACCTATAAACGAAGGGAGGAAGCAGCCTGGCCTATCCCACGCACAGAATATACCAAGTACCATCTTCACGCCGACGGCACGCTTGCTACAACGCCTTCTTCAACACCAGGAAAGAAATCTTACAAGGCATTGGGTAATATTGAAGATCCTAGCCTAGTACAATTCACCACAGCGTCGTTCGAAGATGACGCTGAGTTTACAGGTCACATTGTAGCGCATCTGAATGTCTCGGTTACACCTGAGACAGTGTCCGCAGACAATGATATCGATCTGTTTCTGACAGTTCGCTATATTTCATCCGATGGTAAGGAAGTGTACTATACTGGCACTGCAGGGGATCCAGTTCCTATGACAAAAGGATGGCTTCGCGTCTCACTGCGGAAAACGGAAGAGGAAAATCCCAAAAATCGTTCCTATCTTCCATATAGGAATTACTTCAAGGCCGATGTGCAGCCTGTGGTTGCTGACGAGATATATGCAGTCGACGTTGAGATTTGGCCTTCGAATGTAATTATCGAGAAGGGTGGCAAGTTGGTGTTTGAGGTGGCTAGTGGTGACACTCAAGGGAGTGGTATCTTTTTACACAAGAGTGAGAGCGACAGGTGAGTTCTTGATTCTCTTGGTTTTTAAGATGCACCTGAATCTAAAGTAGTATGCACTAACTCATGGATTTAGAGCCAAAAGTAAGCTGGCAGGCACAAATCACCTGCATTTTGGGGAAGAATTTGAGAATTATGTCACATTGCCATTCATTCCTGAGCGTCCATAGAGTTTCTGCAAAAAACAAGTCTCAAATGAAAAAATATTTATATCACTCGGCTTAAATAATTATTCCGGCTGGAGAGTTCAGTTTTCTGAACCAAACTTGTTTGCGTTGCTTACAGGACTGTATATGAAGGTGTGCTTCTCACTTCAAACTTTTGCAGGGCATTCAGATCCTCGGGCGAATAAAACTATGAGGACTAAAGTATTGCCCCAATACGTTTCTCTAGTCTACTCACTAGCCTTGACATCTTCCATGTCTCCCAGGTCCTCCTGCATGCCCTCTTCCTTCTCCGCCGAAATAAGTACATACATCATTCGAACCCAAAAATCATTGGGATTGCGCCACGCATGATTTGTAGCACGTTGGACACAGACATCGCCTCTGTGCATCAACTTTGTCTCGCCGCTATCAAGGACCAATTCTACCGGTCCTTCCAGCACGACTCCATAGTCGACGCTGATGGTCTTGTGCATGGGGGAGATGGTGTTTGGTGCCATGTCTACGTAACGGAGGACTGTACCGGTTGAGACTGTTTGGTTGGTTTGTAACTTAGTAAACCTGGAAAAACTCGTTCTGGACTGGGTCGTAGCATTATCACGTACCAGTCAGACCTGGAGGAGACGTAAGATCCTTCTGGTACGAGCCGACATCTTTCTGCTCGGACATGGCGACGGGAAATGTCCTTGTTGTGTAACCAAGAAAGAACTTGGCTACACTCCCAATCTTCTGCCATACGGACTCTGCAGGTACATCTTTGGCAATTATTGCTTTGCCATTAGTGTCATGCGTAGTGATGTATCGAGAGACATTGGGAAGTCCGTTCTCAAGGAGAGGTTGGGGCGCTGTTGCAGACATTCTGTGATTTGCTACAGAGCGCAAGATGCTTGCACGTAGGTGAGATTCTACCAGTTCACGATTTTCAATCATGGACTTCTGTTATCAGAGTTCGTTCATTCTACAATATGTCCGGAACGGATGAGGGGTACAACACGGAAGTAAGCTGCTCGGCAATAAATTAACCGACTAAAGAACCACCAATAATTCTAGCTCGGAACGAAGCAAGTATCGTCCCAGTCAAAGCGACAGGCCATAACGACACAAGAGTCTCCTGCAAAACGCGGAAAGGTCCATTTCCTTGCAGATCCGAAAATCTTGGGGAGGTGGGGGAAACCGGCTACCCCGGAACCAGTGGGTGTGAAGGCATGGGTGTTGCCACGGAAAGTGGAGTGTGGCGGATCTAATGTGGGACTTTGCTTTCCTGCTGTGGGGAACCTCCCGGAGGGGGGTCCTCGTCGGCAGTTCCAAGGCATCGAAGAGGGGAATGATTCACCTTTCGACTCGATCCAAGATATCCTACAACGTGCGAGAACTTTCTATGATTGAAATCGGCTAGGCTTCAGAATATTCTCCAATCTCTTTCCGCACTTTGAGCGCCTGAAAGCGGATACCCAAAATAGAAAAGATGTACGCAGACCACTTCTCAATAGACAATATTCCATTTGGCATTGGAAGCAGCGAGTTTCATTCGAGAGAAACTGTTGTTACGCGCCTAGAGGATACTGTCTTCTTTTTAGATGAGCTTGCAGAGGCTGGTGTATTCAAAATCTTGAAAGACGAAACTGTGAAGACTTTCTCCGAAGTATGTTGAATCGAATCATCTTGACAATCCTTCTCGGTTCTGGAACTGATTGGAACCCTGATAAACTAGCCAACCGTAAACAATTTCGCAGCTCTGCAAAAGTCAGAACAGCTTGCGACTCGAAAAGCAATCCAGGCCTTATTTGCGAATGGCCTTGAAAGCCTGCGAAGTCTACCTCCTCAAAGCTACTCCTCGATAGCAGAGACAAGACTTTACCTACCTCTTGCGATAGGAGATTTCACCGATTTCTCATGCTCACGAGATCATGTTTTGAATGCGAGTGAGGCTGTGTTCAAGAAAAGAGAGCTGCCTCCTGGGTTCGAGTACTTTCCCGTTGGTTACACGGCGAGAACTTCCAGTATTGTGATTTCTGGGACCAAGATAAAGAGACCGAAAGGCCAGTATCGGGATGGTGAAAAAGTGGTCTTTGGGCCAACTAGGAGGTTGGATTATGAGTTGGAGGTTGCATGTGTAATCGGGAAAGGCAATAAGCTCGGGGATAGTATCAGGGTTGAGGATGCGGATGAACATATCTTTGGGTTGGTGTTGCTAAATGACTGGAGTGGTAGGGTTTCTTCCCTTTCCGCAGTTTCTGCGGCTTTAGATTTCTCTACTAAATTGAAACAGCGCGTGATATCCAGGGCCTGGAGATGAATCCACTTGGTCCACTGAACGGGAAATCGTTTAGCACCAGTATCTCACCATGGATCATCACACTCGAGGCACTAGCACCTTTCAAAGCCCAGGCACCTAAGAAGAACCCGGACATTGAAGTTGCATCATACTTGCAAGACTCGGATTCAAGATCGAGCTATAGCATAGATCTTTCTGCAAGTATCGAAAGCAAGGTTTCAACAGATACGATATGCACGACAAATTTCGACACACTGTACTGGACACTACGCGATCTTGTGGCCCACCAGACAGTCAATGGCTGCAACCTCAACACTGGGGATCTTCTGGCGACTGGTACTGTCAGTGGAACAACGGCTGAAAGCCATGGCTGCTTGATGGAGATGGCGGCAAGTGGCGGAGTACAAGTTAGTAGTGGTAAGGGGGAATCACTGAAGAAGATGTGGCTGGAGGATGGTGATATCGTGAGGTTGGTCGGAAAGGCAGGGCCGGGAGTAGGTTTCGGAGACTGTAAAGGTGAAATTGTAGCAGCGCAGTCCTGAACATTGCAGCGGTTTCAGTCGAACCCAAGTAGTCAACGCCTTATAGAGTCATGTCAGCGATTAGCAAGACCGTCTGAATTACCTGCAGGTTCTTCCTAGGCTTATGGACCTATTGGGCGCGGAGCATTGTCTACTTATGGCCCAAAGCCATGACTTCGCAAGTGCAGCTTCTGGGATTAATGAGGTTTCATACCCCTGTGTACCATAGGCGTCGTATTTTGGTAGCGGCACGCCAAATGTGCCAATGGCGATTTGAATTACTCAGATGCTAGGTCGCAGGTAGGCCCGATCAAGGTCTAGAGCACGTAATGATCTCCGTCGTTGGGATTGTAAGTCCTAATGAATAGAACAACCGAGGGAAGGTTGGGAATGGTCTCTAAACAAAAGGTATTTAGCCGGCAGAGCCGCTAATTTCAACATTTGAACTTATATACTTAGGCGAGCAGACCTACACATGCATAGATCTCAAGCATACGTAACCACTAGTTCCCCTTATCATACCTGCTCAGATGCGTGGCTCGAAGTGGACAACTCCTTTCGCCCATCGGCTTGAACACACGGCAATTGGCAGGTGTGAGGCGGCCAATCCTAGCATCCTGTTTTGAGATCCGTCCACCTCTGGACCAGAGAATTGTATGCCGTCCACATTAGACTAGGTCCCTCACACCTCCACTAGGCCCAGGACCAGCGGTGGCCAGAAGCGCATGCTCCGGAAGAGACCAGAGATGGCCAAGCGCGTGTGGGGATCTGAGAATCTGAGGCGGGCGGGGGTGGGAACTGGAACCGTATCTGGGGAACCGGGGCATGGGGAAGCGAAATGCTTGTATTTATTGCTCCCCTTCAAATATCCTACCACTCCTTCACTTGTCGTATGATTTCTTTCTTCCAGACTTTCTTTCTACCTATCAAGTCACGCACAAGAGCTCTACCCTCACGCCATGTCGTTTAGTACCGCCACCGCCGGAGATCCCAAGGTAAATTCCTAACCGTCTCATTCGAAGATTGAAATTGACACTGAACAGTTCTGGCCAGCATGGATTCGCTATTCCGTCCTCGCTAATCTCTGCGTCTTCGTTTTCATGGGAAACATGTATGCATCGGGCATATCGACGGGATTCGTAGAGCTTGCTACAGAGCTGCACGCGCCCTTCACCAAGCTTGCCGACTTGATATCATGGTCGGTGTTTGCTCTTGGTATTTCAAACTTGATATGGATGCCAACAGCACTCTGCGTCGGAAAGCGACCAGTTATTCTGGTTTCCATGCTCATATTTTTCGCTGGCTGTATCTGGTCTTTCAAGGCCAAGACTTTTAATTCTTTAATGGGCGCCAGAATCCTGTCTTCCCTTGGTGCAGGATCTGTCGAGGCACTTGGCCCTTCTATCATCGCTGGTAAGTAATAAGATGCGGTGTTCCATTACAAAAACTGGATCACTGATACTATCAGATCTATTTTTCGAAAGATGGTTCGCATCTTCAATGGCGATCTTTTCGTTGAGTTTATCTGGTGGCTCCCAAATCGGACCTATGATAGCCGGATTTCTTATTCAGTCCCGTGGTTGGCGTTGGCTCTTCATCCTCTGCACAATCATCGTTGGAGCGAATTTCATCTCATGCATTTTCTTTTTACCGGAAACAACCTTCAGACGTGCCATGTATGATGGCGAGACAGCCGCTGATGCTGATAAGGAGGCTGTTGATATGATCGAACACAACGATAAAAGGGTTGACCTCGAACATGTTCCAACAAACTCTCAAGCCGATGGCGTTCAACGAAACCATTATGCTGGCAGTTACTTCAAGGACCTATTTCAGTTCCGAGATCGTGCACAAGAACCTAAAGGCCTGCGTGCCTGGCCAAAACAATTCTCACTTCCATTCCGATTCATTGTTGTACCAGCCGCTCTTTTCGCTACCTGCTCTTACGGTATTATGCTATCTGGGTAGGCCCCCTTGAGAAATTATTAGTTCAACCTGCTAATGGCGATATCAGAATTGTGGTCATCTCAACTTTGAGTTCGCAGCTTTTCGCCCCTCCGCCGTATTTGTTCACCTCATCAGCAATTGGCTTGTACACCCTCTCCTCCTTCATTGGTATCGTAGTCGCATATCCTTTCGCAGGCCCACTCACGGATATGCTCTCCAGAGCCATGTCTCGTAGAAATGGTGGGATCCACGAACCCGAACATCGAATGCCTGCTCTCGTCTTCCCATTTCTGCTTGCGCCTGGGGGGCTCATTCTCTTCGCATACATGGTAGCTGACTCGAGATCGTACTATCTCTCGGCAATTGGATACTCCATGCAGGCCACGGGACTTGTTTTCGTTCCGTCAGTCGTTTTGTCATACATCGTGGATACTTATCCACAAACGGGCCATGAAGCTCTGGTGCTGATCAATGCTGGAAAGAACTTGATTGCATTCGGGGTGACGATATCATGCAATAAGTGGCTTGCAAAGGAAGGCTTGAAAAAGATGTTTTGTGAATTGGCAGCAGCGCAATGGGCTGTCCTGCTGCTAGGAATCCCTCTCTACTTCGCTGGGCCTATGCTTCGCAGGGTGACGATGAGATTTCTGAAGTAAAAAGTAGTAAATTCTAGTTATAGATCGAGGCAGAGAATGAAGCAGGAAGGATATTTATATGAGACAACAACGTGATGTGACAGTCCTCTATTCATATTAACTCGTGAGGCAATTTATATCCAGAGCCATGACCTGGGTGTGATCTAGGGACAACTAACCATATCACCCGTTCTTGAGTAACTAGGTAGCTTGTGAAGAAGTTAAGGACGTCTAATTGCCTCGGGCCACGCTTTCTCAATTCATGAGCCGGGAGAGTGTTAAACCTGTGAGTTAAAGAAGGAAATCAGATATCAGAGTGTGAGTGTTGCCATTATGGAAGAAGACCTCAGACTGATGTCCTTGTGTTTTAATAAAGCGATGCTATGGATCTTGATTGTCTTCACAATGGAGCGAGGCTGTGGCAAACAGTCTAGGCGCGAAATGTAGCACTCCAGTTAGTGCCCATTGAATTTTAAGGTGGATCGAGCAATGGAAATTGCTTCATAGTGTGAAAGGGAAGGGTTGATGATAGTGAGAACAAGACGAGTGCAAGCATCGATGTTATTAGAACGTCTGTTCGTGACAGGAGGTCTGTCTTATATGTGACTAGTAGAACAAACTTTACAACATATGCCAGGAGGCCCTTTGGCCCTCAAAATCAGCGAAGCTCTGTCCTGCTTCACTTAATTTAGTATCAGCCAAACTTATGTACGTCCCGCAAGGTGGGTACTGGTTTCGCAAAGAGAGTAATAACTGATTTGGTTTTCGTTATCTTTACTCAAACCGAGAGTCCTCATATCATTTAACCGAAACGAACAAGTAGGGCATGGCATTATCCAAGAGACTTCAAAGCCATCTTTGATGGTCCTGTCCAGGTTATACGAAGAACTTTGGGGTTTCTAAATGCCTTACGGGCTGTTTCACCCGTGTATGTCAAAAGTTTATCTTAGGAGAAACTCTAGGGAACCAATATCATCGTATTCTTTACAATCAAGGTGAGAAGCCAAAATGAAAGTATCAGCCCTTAGAAGACCTCTTGACTGTGGGCCCAGATACTTCTGGTCTTGTGTATATCAAGAGAGCAAAAAATCAAAAATATAATTGGAATGAGAGTGATCATTACGAGGGTCGAACTCGCGACCTTGGCGTTTACTTTCAATGAAGGAAGTATTAGCACCACGCTCTAACCAACTGAGCTAAACGATCTAGAAATAATAGTGAGGTTGAGTGTGATCATTACGAGGGTCGAACTCGCGACCTTGGCGTGTACTCTCAGTGAAGGAAGTATTAGCACCACGCTCTAACCAACTGAGCTAAACGATCTTGGTTGATTGATTGTTGAAGGATATCGGCTTATTTCGTCTTGTAAAGCAATGAGTGGGAAGTGGATCTCTGAAAAGATTCTTCTATTGCTGCCTCGCTTATTTGGTTTTGAGGACCTGCCATGCCGTCGTGACGCGGCCGCCCGAATGTCGTCTTCGTCGCGTCTACCGGAACGCGGTGAAATTGCAGTATTCAGATCCATTGCATATCCCGTCGTGTCAACATATTTATCTTCCAGAATGTCAGGGAGAGGACGACTTGTGCCGCGGGGTAGACGCGACCATGGGGATGCTAATACGCAAGATGCAACCGCACTCCCTCCCTACGAACCACCCAGCTACCCTTTGAATGTAGGCGCAAAACGAGCACTTGATAGTTTGGCGGCAAGGCAGGACACAGCAAAATACAAGAACCACCTCAAGAGAGCTATACATAATGTCACATACTGCGCTGTCGAGCCTGCGGATCGCCTCTTCTCACGGCAGAAAAAACTGAAGCAACAGGCTGAGAAGAGGCGTCAGCCGGGAAGAGAGAACGAAGAGAAGACCGACGCCGAGATGCACGATGAAGAATATGCAGAAGACTTCGAAAAGAAGGTTGACCAGCTGACCATTAAGGCTGAGAAAGCGCTTCGGGAGTTGATCGACTTCAGCGACGAGCTTGCGCTTCACGAGCAAGTCCTCAAAGATGTGAATGAGCAGATCCCGGCTCCGGTTGTACTGCCCTCTGCCGAGACGAGGCGACTGCGCCGAAGAGCACAAGATGGGGATGATGCTGAAGTGGAGGAAGAGGAAGAGGACCAGGATGCTGAGGCTCCAGCAGAAGATGTGGAGATCTTAAGTGCTATCGAGATACTGAAGAACTTGAAGGAAGAACACAAAACGGCGTACGCATCGAAAACAATGCGCGCAAAGTAAGAATTCACCGACCTCTACTTACCTGCACCAGTGCTGATATGGCTTAGATATGCTAGTAACAACGACTACCTTGGTTTCAAGAGACAAGTCCACGACGCTCGCCATCCTGGGCCAGATGCACCACCGTTGCCTCGTGCGAGCACCTGGTTTCCCGAAGAAGCGGGTGATATTCAGAGGAACCCTGGTGCGGCTCGACGGAGACGCACGGCAAATTCTGAACCCGCCAACAGTGACGAAGATTCTGACGACGATATTCAAATCGCTGGTGTCACAAATAGTCTCAAGTGCCCACTGACAATCAGACTTATGGTGCATCCTCTCAGTAACCATGTGTGCAAGCACAATTTTGAGAAGGAAGCCATATTGAGTTATCTCCAGGCTGAGGGCGTTTCCTTTCCTGAGGGTGCTCGAGGCCGTGGTCCACGGGGTCCTAAGAAGGTCAAATGTCCCCAGTCTGGATGTGAAGCTGTGAGTCTTGATGTATACCTTGGCCCCAGAATCAAACTAACGCCGTTTAGATGATTGGCGAAGCCGATTTCTTCGAGGACCCGTTGGTTATCCGCCAAGTCAGGCGCGCTGCTCGAGAGGAGGCAGGTGATTTCGATGATGACGAAGAAAATTACGGACCTCAAGGCTCACAGCGGAATGCTGTTCCTATTGACGATTTTGATGTTACCCAAGATATTGATGAGGATGATGGTGAGAGGCGGAGGCAGACCCTGTTGAGGATCAAGCGGGAGAGACTAAGCAGCCGCGGGCTAAGTAAGGCACCCTCTGCTCAAGAATCTTCTCCTGAGCCGGATGAGGATGAGATTGAGGTTGTATAAGATATGTAATGTAGTATGACTTCTTCTTTGACAGAGCTACATTCCTGCGTATATGAAATTATGACTTGATATTCCCATGTCCATGCAATGTTCCAGGCCAATTTCTTGTTCTTTGCCATATTTTGAATTCATATGATAGCTAGTTGGTACGGAGAGTGAGGTTGCTGTGCCAGTTTCATGGACCGTTGTGCACTGAATCTATGTTCATACCGAAGGATCTCTATCAAACTCCGATCGTGCCGGGCTTATACATTAGGTGAACAATGCAGAAGGACAACATCGGCATCTGGATTGAGATTCTATTTACAAGTATTGACCTTCCAAAGCATCGCAGGTTCGGTGTAGACTGGCATGATATGTAACGACGAAGTCTAGTATTCTATGTAAAGGCAAAGAATTAGACCTTGTAAAAGCAAAAGCCAACGTAGAAGCTCGCAGCCTCCATTTCCTCATCGCTGACCAACAGAGGACCTCTCCCTCTTTCACGAACACCCATCCTCTCACTCAGAGGTCCTAAAACCTCATCGTCTTTCTCCGTCTTCCAGATCTCATCAAATGACTTATGGTACTGCATCTCCAAATTGTAGTCCTCGGCAATGGCACGGAACGCTTCCCATGGCACCACATACTCCGGAACCTCCTCAACTGCCTCGTGGAGGAAGAAGTTGTACTTCCAGCCAAAGGGAGGCCGGAAGATGCCATCCTCTGGAGTCTTTCCTGGGAATCGTACTCGATACACTTCATTGCCCCATTCAGCAGTCTGCTCGGCTTCGCCCTCTTCAACTTCACCTTCATCAACTATCTTTTCGGCCTCGGCTTCTCCTGATTCAGCAGCGGCTGATTTCGCCTTCATGCGCGCGTTGAATGCCTCGACTTTGGCGCTCAACACATCTGAGTTGGGAATCGTGCCGATAAATCTTCCTCCCTTCTTTAATGCGCCCGCAACATTCTTTAGCATTATTCTTGCCTTCTCTTCGCTTTCGAAAGCGTAATGCATGCAAAACATCAAGCTCACGACATCGAAACCACCGCCTCCAAATCGAGATGGCCCACCAGAGCCATCGAAGCCAACATCCCTAACGAGCGCAACCTTCTCAATTGACTCCCCAAAGCAGTCTTGGACATAGAATTCTCCTTGGAACAATGGTTTTTGAGGTCGACTGTTGTAGCCTCCCCTGCCACCACGTCCACCACGGCCGCCTCGATTTCGCATTTCCCGGTATCTGTCTTTGGCTTGATCAATTGACACATCCGCTGGATCCAGGCCGACATATAGATCCACAGTCTGTGGTGCTTGCTGCCATTTGCCTAGATCACCTCCTTTTCCACAACCGATATCAAGAACTAGAAGTCCCTTGGCAGTCGCTGGATCTGGACCTTCTGCAAATATCATGCCACCACGCTCTCCCGCACGCTCTTGAGCACCTGGTGTGTAATCTTCATTCGGCGAGAACTTTTGTATGATTGTGCTCTTGATCCAATTGTTGAAACTCCGAAGGCCCTTAATACGACTGTCCGTCCTTCGCCAGTCCCGGCCGCGCTCTGGCACCGCATTGTAGTGCTGCTTAACAGCATCTTGAATACCCTGTTGCCTCTTCAAGGCCTCTACTTCTCTCTCGCGTTCCAATTGTTTCTGGCGAATATGTTCGCGCTCTGCATCTGTGATCCTGGCTCGTTGACCTGGTCGCTTTTGCTTTCGAATAGGGGGAGAAGCGGAGCGTTGGCGCTTTATGGGGTTTGAGGGCGAGTTGGGTCCCCCAGAACCCATAGAAGATCGTTTTGGAGTAGACTGCGATGGTGATCTAGATCTCCTACGCTTCTTTGCTGGCTCTAGTTTTGTGGCATTGAAAGGCTGAGGCTGAGCCTCGACGACCGGCATCTCGTTCGGCATGTTGCTTTCTTCTGTATATCAATATGCTTCAGAATTATTTGTATAATGCTATATCGATCCGCAGAAAGCGCAGTGAGCCTATTCTGTTCAGTTGACAAAGAAGTGATCTGGTTGTGGTGAGAAGTAGACTTTGAAGAAGACGACTGTAATAGCTTTGCTAGGAATCACGTGTCGTAGCCTTGTCTCGTGCCTCGCGTCGTTAGTGCCTGGAGCTCAAGCATCTCTCAGCTACAATATATACATCATCTGCAAACCTCCAAACACATCATCTCCCAGCAATATCTCGATTTCTATTACCAGTATTTCCTTCGTTACGCCCACCACCTGCATCTCAAAATGGGTTCTGATCCGCAGTATGCGAAGTACCCTCTTCTACCTCTCTCTCAACACATCTTCAACCTTACCAATCCCTCTGCACCGAAAGCTATCCAGCAGACGTCACTGAAGAGCTTACAAGATGCTATCACCGAGCATAAGATGGCGCCGCTCTACAAGTACTTGTCTCATCCGACAGAAGGTATCCTGAATTCGTCAGGCGAAAGCACATCACAAACAAACAAGCCTCTCGGACGGAAACCTAGTGCCGCAGGAATGGTGGCAAGCAAGCACTCAATACCTAAGATAGACCTGCCATGGGATAGCGCTGTGTATGAAAAGCTTCAGAAGGAGAACGATGAAGAGTTAGAGGGTTACAAGAAGGAAGAGGAAGAGGCAGAGGAGAAGGCTGGAGATATTGAGGTTCAAGCGGCGCGAGGGAAGCGTGCTGAATTCTGGGCGCGTGTTGGAGACAAGGTAATTATGATGGCTATCATTCTGTTGAAGTGTTTAGCTAACATGTGGTTTGGTAGGATCGAGCAATTGCAGCTTACGAGGAGGTATTCGAGAAGACTGGAGTGCTTGGTACCAAGATCGATCTTGTCCTGGCTATCATCCGAATGGGAATCTTCTATGGAGACAAGCTGTTGGTCAAGAAGCACGTGGATCGTGCGAAGACCTTGGTTGAGAGCGGAGGAGACTGGGATCGCAGAAATCGATTAAAGGCATACCAAGGTCTTTACCTCTTGACCGTACGATCATACAATCTGGCTGCTCCCTTACTCCTCGACAGCTTGTCAACCTTCACCAGTTACGAGCTCTGCACATACTCTTCGCTCGTGGTCTATTCTGTCCTTGCAGGATCAGTATCGCTAAAGCGAGTTGACTTCAAGTCGAAGGTGGTTGATGCACCTGAGATTAAGGCTATCTTGGGAGATGGCGAGGATAAGCTCCTTGCGCTCTCTGGAGCATTGTCGGCTGGACCAGGAGCAGACGAGGAAATGAAGGATGTATCAACAGCGACACCTGCGGCAGCAAAGACAGCGGTAAATTTGACCACTCTCGGATCTGGCAGTGATCAAATCGAAGCAGAGGCAGCTGTTGACTTTTCACCACTCGCGCAATTGGTCAGCAGCTTGTATACTGGAAGCTATCGCTCGTTCTTCGGTGCCCTTGCTGCTGTTGAAGTCAGCTTTTTGAGCCAAGATCGGTACCTTTACGAGCACAGAGGCTGGTTTGTCCGTGAAATGCGTCTGCGTGCTTACCAACAACTCCTGCAAAGCTATAGAGTCGTTGGTCTTGAGAGCATGGCGAACGATTTTGGAGTGTCAGTAGACTTTTTGGATCGGTATGTTATATTCTCTCGGTATGCTAACGTTACGGCTAACCATGCATTAGTGATCTGGCCAAATTCATTGCAGCTGATAGAATCCCTTGCACCATTGACCGCGTGACCGGAAAGGGTATTATCGAGACCAATAGACCAGACGACAAGAACAAGCAATACAATGATGTTGTTAAGCAGGGAGATCAATTGATTACTAAGATCCAGAAGTACGGACAAGCTGTTAGACTTCGAGGCAGCGAGCGTGCATAGATATGAGGGCAAGCATGATCTGGGCGGTTTAATGGCGCTGATGTGGCATGGGCATGTACTATAACAAGGCGAATATTGCAAAAGTGGCCATGGGTGCTATTGCACTGGATGCTGTAATGGTTCTTGGCCTGTATGAAACACCAGATAACTATTCATCAGTGAGTGACACTTGTGCTCTACGCTGGAGTCGAGCTTCAATGTTTGACTTAGTACGAAAAGCATGTTTTACTACTCTCTTTTTCCACATTCTCCAGAGGGAATCTCTTCATTTTGAAGCCTAAATTGCTCCTCCATAACAAGAATGAAATTCAGTTATATCTGGACATTCAGTAAGTAGACCATCTCAATTGGCCTTTCAGCGGTAAGAAGAGTGATTTTGTGATCGACAGGTACCTGCGACAAGACCAAGCATGTGATCCCACTCCAGAACAACTCACGGCGTCGACTTCTTTCCAGGTTACTATGTGTTCCCACTTTTGTCTTAGCCTTGATGTACCTTATCATAGTCAAAGCTCAAGGCCTGGCGGCGCCGTAGACGCCGCGACGAAATACAGACAGGAAGATGGGGTTATGATCAACTTCTAATAGTGCAGAAGAAAATCGCTCTTCACATTTCCCAATTGTACCCTGAACACTTGAGAATAAGAAGCATACTCATCATCAATCAAATTGAGCGGTTTGAAAGGATTACATTTACACCCGCTATCGCAATGATGGAGGAGATGACGCTTGATGATTACATGTCCATGGAAGCCCAGTATTCCGCTGGCATTTATCATCCACTTCCGGTAAGGGAAGCTCATAGCCACACTACACCTAAAGACTTGCCTGGCTGATCCAGTCTCGCACAGGTTGTGTTTGATCGCGCCAGCGGCGCCAAGGTCTGGGATACAGACGGCAAAGAATATCTCGATTTCGTATCATGCTTTGGCGTCGTGAACCAGGGCCACTGTCATCCCAAGATCATCGCAGCTCTCGTGGAGCAAGCGCCGAAGCTCACGCTGTCCTCGCGAGCTTTCTATAACAGCCAACTCCCGTTGTTTTCCAAGCTGCTGAGTGATGTAAGCTTCTGTCTTTTCGTGCAAGTCTATGTTTACGACGAGACCTCTGCCATTGGCCGATTTTTCAATTGATCGTGCTGACTAGGTCCTCAGGTGTTCGGTTATGAGAAATCGCTCCCTGCTCAAACTGGTGCGGAGGCTGTAGAGACAGCCCTTAAGATTGCTAGGCGCTGGGGTTATATCAAGAAAGGGATTCCAGAGGACCAGGCCATCATCCTGAGTGCGGAAGGCTGTTATCATGGGCGTACTTTAGCGACAACATCTCTGAATACATCCGCGGAGAACCGCAATAGTGAGTAGAAAGCCGCGGTCCGCTAGATGTTCTGGTGGCTGACTTGTTCAAATTGAGAATATGGTCCCATGATGCCTGGCATTGGAGCCACCGGGTCCTCAGGGAAAGTTATCCGGTTCAACCACATTGAAGATCTGGAAGCTGTTTTCGAAGAGAATGGCCCTCTGATTGCGGCATTCTTGACCGAGCCTGTGCAAGGCGACTCTGCGAGCCGTCCTGCTGAGCCTGGATACTTAAAAGCCGCGTACGACTTGTGCAAGAAGCATGGTGCTTTGTTTATGGACGATGAGGTGCTTGCTGGCTGTGGCCGAACAGGTTTGGGCCATACCCACTTAACACTGAACACCTCTGCTGATGCGGTATAATAGGAACTTTACTAGCGATCGAGCAAGATGGTGTTCGTCCTGATATTGTCATCATGGGCAAAGGTCTCTCGGGAGGCTGTTACCCAGTCAGTGTCGTCCTCGCATCCT
Source organism: Coleophoma crateriformis (assembly GCA_003369635.1). NCBI lineage: Eukaryota > Fungi > Ascomycota > Leotiomycetes > Helotiales > Dermateaceae > Coleophoma > Coleophoma crateriformis. The sequence goes on from PDLN01000005.1 coordinate 860,608, forward strand.
CAGAAATCATGAGTGTTCTAGACGTCGGCACGCATGGGAGCACCTACGGTGGAAATCCACTCGGGTGCGCCATCTCCATCGCCGCCATCAAAGTCCTCGTGGAAGAAGACCTCGCAGGGCGAGCAGCGAAGCTCGGGAAGGTCTTTCTCCAAGCTCTGAACGATCTGAAGCACCCTTCGATCAAGAAGATCCAGGGAAGGGGCTTGATGCTTTCTGTAATTCTGGATTTGGACACTTTGGATGGGAAGACAGCTTGGGATTTGTGTTTGCTTTGCAGGACTAAAGGATTGTTACTGCGATCTGCAGGCCCGGCATCATTGAGGATGCTGCCTCCAATTGTCATTGAGGAGACCGATTTGTTGGCTGCCGTTAACACTCTTGGAGAGGCTTTGACAGAGTTGCGGAGTTTGGATCATGTCCCGGGATGGGAGCTTAAAAGTGAAAGGGGGTATCGGCCTACTGCTTTGTAAATTATCTCTAAGGGTTATCTCCGTTCGAGCCGATATTTTATATCGAAAGCGCGTTGAGCCACTAGTGTTGATCAAGTGTTCTTTTGTCTAACACGCAGCTCTGTTACTACTGGATTGTTCTCCCTTGAGTCTATATGCATGTAGCCATCAAATCAAACCCTTGCCATCTCCTTCACCATCCACGTCCATACGCTCGCAAGGAACATCTCATCAATCCCTCGTGCATTCCAGTCAGTCCCACAAACAGCTTGCGTATTCCGTGTTTCGAATTCGAGGCTTTTTTGCAAATCCGCAAGACCATTCGTCTCTTTGCCATCAACCCAATAAGCCTTTTTCCACAGTCCTAGCAAATGCTTGGCGGGATGTTTGATTTCGAGCTCCTGCAGCCTAGAAATCCACTCATTAGGTGCAACAATCTCAAATGATTTTCCCGGTCCTTGAGCTTTCTGCAGCCAAGTAAGGATATCCATCCACGTTATGTGTTTCTCAGTACTAACGACATGATAGACAGGACATTCTGAAGCCTCTCCTTCATAACTTGCGCTGTGCATAGAAGTTTGTTGCATCACTGAAGAACAAGCAATTCCAATAACGGCTTTCGCAGCAACATCAACGGGCAACCAAGAGACTCTCTCCTTTAGAGCTGGAAGACATCCCAAAATTTCGGGAAGCGAGGTACTGAGCATTAGCGGCCAAGCCTCTTTCATATTCCAGACGCCATGTTCCGAATCCCCTGTGAGCTGTCCGATCCGCAAAATATTTACTCTGCCGTTCAACTTCTCTGTCTGGTTAACGGCAGCACAGATAGATTCTGCAACCCATTTACTGCGTGCGTAGCCGAGTGGAGAAGCGGTATTAGGGTCGTTGGAGATACGCTCTGGGACCTTGGGGTCGTCAGATGAGTGAAAGTGATTTGAGTGCAGAACGCTGGCTGTTGAAGAGCAAAAGAGGAACTTGGCGGGTTTACTTTGAGAGTGTGTGAGATTGAGGAGGTTGTGCAGACCTGTGATATGGTCTTGTATGAAGCTCGACAGTGGAAGGGCGAAGTTCACTGCCCATGCTGTCTGTAACAAATATATTAGATGACTTCCACGGCACTAATATTAAAGTGGCCTACATGTATCACGATACTCGTGTTTCGCATAATTCTTGAGAGCACATCGCTCGAGAGATTTAGATCCGGGCGAGCAAGATCAGACGCGAGACATATTACTCTCTGATCACCAGATGAGAGAGCTCTCTTCTTTCTAGAACGAAGCGAGGTTGAAACTCGTAAATGTGCCTCTTCGTCGCTCTCGGCTCGTACTAAACAGAAAACCTTCTCTATCTTTGGGTGGTCTTGTAATATGGCGAGTATGTTTGCTCCTAAAGTTCCAGTGGCACCTGTAAGGAGCTGTTGTCTGTCAGCAATATATATTTCATCACAATATCAATAAAAACATACGACGTAGTGTCCAGAATCTAGTTCTTGACTTCCATTCAGCAGTTTGTTATATTTGGTCAAAAGCAGATTATCTCCAACGCGAGAATATTTCTCAACTAGATGTAACATCATCTGTTTCTCGTCCTTCTCCTCGACATCTATGTTTCCTCTTCGTGCTTGTAATAAATAGTTTCCCAGCCTATCTTCGAGTCAGTCTTCGCCGATCCAGGAAGCCTTAACTCTGCTTACTGCTCGACATTTTCTTGATCATAAACAACATTTGATGGAAGTGGGTTTGTAACAAGCTGCAGAGTATCAGGTCAGATGGTAATATAGGCACCTAAGGCCCAGGACCAACACACCTTTTGTAGCTGCGCTCTAATTTGAGCACATTTCGCAGAGTCGATTCCCTGATGAAACAGATCTGCATTACAATCAAGCTGGTTCTCGGTTCCCATAACATCCTGAATGATATCTCTGATTCTAGAAAGCATTTCCTTATCAGAAATTTCTAGGTCGCTATTATACTTCTGAGACGTATCCTCATAAGCGCCATCAATCCAACTTTTATACTTCTCCTCAGCTGCTTTCCGAAGAATCGTGCCTTTACTACTCCTCGGAACTGCCGCTCGAGTAGGTTCCATAAAAACGAGCATATCTTTCGTTAATCTGGCATGGGCGGGAGTCTTACCATTCACGATTTCTATATCTACCCAGATCAGCCCTCTCAAGTGATCAGGATCATTGCATGCCGCTGCTTGGGCAGGGAAGATCAACGCCCCAGGCACTTGCCTGCCAGTGCCAAAAATCACCATTTCTTCGATCATTGTCGAAAGTCCACAAATCTCTTCCTCCATGGGAGCGGGATCAAACTTCTTGCCGGTCAGTAGTGTGATTTGGGCATCACTTCTAGAATGATAACGCCACGCGTGAGGGATCGAAGGATGCGCTTCGAAGAGGTCACTGGTTGTCCAGCTACCATCTTCACGATTCCGCTTAGCCATGTGTGGCCACCCTGACAGTACGACCAACTCGGAAAGATTGGAACTGCCGTGCTTTTCAAATTGCAGATACTTGGACTTGGCTGGCGGGCGAAGATACTGCCAAGCTTTGTCGACGGCATAGTTGCGATGAGAAGACAGGAGAAACCCACACTCGGCGCTACCAAACCTCGAAACCAAGTTGACATTCTGCTGAACCAAAGAATCGCCAACCAGTTGCGGGAGAGCTGCACCTCCCACACCGACGAGATCCATTTTCTTGAGCCATTCCATGCCTGCTTTGTCCTGTGCCATGATCTGCAAAACGTACGGAACACTAGAGAAGTATCTCACCCTCGGAAGTCCCAATTCCGTGTTTGCAACGGCCTCAAGACATGAAATAATATTCTTTGCGCTAATGGGCACATTGTCTTCGGGGAAGAGTACAATCATGGCGCTACTTGTCCAGGCACGAAAACAATCCGCAATCCCGCCGTGGTAGAGTGGCGTGGATGTGAAGATTGCTGAATCCTGTCCGTCGAGGCGGGGAAGGGCTCCAACGGCTGCACGATGCGGTTGTGGTATTGGTTTAGGGCTTCCGCTGCTGGTTCCTGAGGTGTGATGTAAATATGCCGTATCTGAAGCTTTGGGATTTCTGGTTAGGAGAGCACCGCTGGGCGTAGATTGTTGGAGGAGACTCTGTCGTGAGCTTCCGACTTCTAGCCATGGAATTAGTCGGACTTGGATGTTGGCCTTTGCACTCACAAGGTTCCTTGCGGTCGCTTGGCTTGAGTCATCATGAAAAAGAATCGGAGTTTTACAAGATTTGCAGAGATGCGCAATCTCAACCACGTTACATTTCGGTCTGGCACCGCATTAATTCTCTATAGTATCTCCGATGCTAGATCACGTCGTACGGAGTTACTCACGAAATGAGCAAGACTTGATACCCAGCTCTGATTAAACCCAGCCACATCAGAATAAAATCAAAAGACGTGTGACACAGCAGTGCAACACAGACTGCATCATGATTCTGAGATTTTGAATCCTGCGGCATCTGACTTATCAGGTGATGTGCGATCTTGAGAGAATAGTCTCTCATATCTCGGAATGCTAATCGTCTCATTAGGCCTCAGGAACAAAATAAGACTTGCGCATCACGATGCAATAACTGTTTAACAGGTAGGAGAACTCACAAACAACTTCACACACCGACCCTCCGCCTCCGCCTCCGCCTCCACCTAGAGACGGCAAGGCGATAGCTGGCAGATTTGAAGCCCCTTCAGCCTGTGTATCCAGAAATGCATTGATTGTAGAATACGGCGGTTGGGTTTTGGAATGCAATTCTGCGGCTTCCCCAAGCGTGCAGGTGAAATAGTTGGGATCTGGTGCTGAGACCATTTTGATCAGGGGTCAATCCAGAATCTTTGTTGATTCTCACGAACGATTAGAGTTTTCTCAAAAGCTGATCGAAGTTGAATATGGGGGTATAGATGTGGGTTATTCGACTCTCATGATATGTAGTCTCTGGAATGAGGAGGCTGAGATTTTAATCCTTGGCAATACAGTCGGTATGCTCGAATAGAAGTTCAATCCTCAGCTCCTGTGCTCTTAGTCTCGCACGTACATGCAACCCGGGCACAACATTCGTAGGTGAAGGAAACGTCGTAATCCACGTTGTTGCTGGCTTTTCATTTGTTGCTCGCAGTAATCAAGCACGTCATGTCGCTCGAAATAGTTCAGGTAGCTCGGCTAACCATACGTGACCTTTGTAACTTTGCACCTTTTGGGATTATGCTTTCTGGTTCATCTTGTCTTACCATACTAGCTACCACAGATGGTCATTTTTTATTGTTTTGGAAGCTTCATCTATGATCTGTCGCACAAAGTGTACAAAGTGGTCACTGCAACTTGTGGACTATTCCAACAGCTAACGGCAGGAGGACTACGATAGTAGAACTGAGATGAAGGAGAAGGCCCAGATTCGTCTTTGTGGATTGTATTCGGGTGGGGTGAGGGTTAATCATGATGAAATCATCAACTTATTTAACTTCGAGGAAGACGTGCTAAGAGAGGATTCAAGGACATAGATTTGAAAGTCAACCAAATTCCTTCGGTGTTAAGGAAGTAGTATGCTCTACAATGATAAAACAAATATTTTTCTATTAACAGCCAAATGAAATCCAATCTATTGTGCCCATAAACCCCCATGCGACGCGCCTCTCTTTTGTAAATCGTAACAATCCCAAAGCCTTGCGCCATTCGCTAAAAGTACCAAATCCCGTTCACACCATGTTATAGGCTAGAGAATGTTCTTCACTGCCATCTGTTTCTAGACGCATGGCCAGGTTTTTCTCCTTTGCCGCCTTCTTCTCCATCTTCTTGATCCTCTTAGCTTCTTTCTTCTCCTTCCGAGTTGGCCCTTTAGGGAATTCACTCCCCTCTCCAACCAAGATGCGGCCGGGATGCACAATATTCATAACCACGCAGGCAAGCAACATCACTGCAGCATCAAGGGCATAAAAGTATGCCTCATGGAACGGGATGGGGTTCTTCGAAGGGTCGAGACCGGAGGCAAATTCGATCATGCGAAAGATAATTCGAACGGTGATCAAGGCCAGTGCAGCATATATAGCCCAGATCAGTTGTCTCCAACTCCGGCCTTGTGAGGGAGACGTTTCGATGATGCGATTGGGAGAATCGCTCAATTCCCGTTCTTCCTCACGCTTCATGAGATAGAACTTTGTGCATAAGGCAATGAAAATCAGAATGCAGAATTCTTGGAAGCCAATACCGCCCATGTAGACGTGGATACCAATTAGAATCTGGTTTGAAGCGTTGCCCGGCGAGATCATTAGGCCCCCGGCCACCTGAGTGATGAAAGATGCGACATCTAGCCAAACAAAGATTTTAGTGATGCTCGTAGCCTTGATGCGCCATAGCCTTTTAGAGGGAATAAAGAAGTAGACCATCCGGCCGAGGACCATGTAAAGAAAGGCATTGACCCAAAGGGGTGCGAGTAAGACAAAGATTTGGGATATGAATGCGAATGCGAGGGATTGCTGGTTTTTGGCACCGAGAGTGCGGAAGAGGAATGAAATGAACTCCCAGGCGGTTCCCATGATTATCACCCAGCTCATCTTGACTTTCTGGTGGATGAATGCCTGGAAGATGTGGACAGCGGTTGTGATGCCGAATAGGATGGTGAAGAATAAGGCTGCAGCGAACGAGAGGTTGTAGTTCCACTCCGCATTGCAGGCGTCGTTAGGGACGTAGCCATTCTTTCCTGGCGTCACAGTAACACAGGATGCTGTGGCACTGCTGGTCTGGGTTGAAGTTGCCGACTGGGCACTCGCAGGCGATGGAGAGGCCATGGTGAACTGGTCAATCAAAGGACTTCCCAGATGTAGTCTATATACAGCTCTAATATGTGCCAATGATTTGAAGAAGATGGAAGGTAGAGGAGGGAGGCTGAAGATTGATACCGGTGCTAGATGCTGAACAAAGATGAGAGATGAAGGACGAGCTGCCGATAGATTGAGCGCTGCTCGACCACGACTATATACTTCTCGCAATGGTATGAAGATCTTCTGTTTCCATGCTGAGCCCCGTTCCCGTATCGACACAGCCAGAGATGACAAAGAGTATCGTCTGACATGATGCTACTAACATCGCTGCGGGCACATGTTTTGCGAGGGAGCCAGTAACTGAAGGACAAGCCGGCAGCATTTGATGAGTAAGGAGATACTCGATGACTGCAAAGAAACCAGGGGGAATGAAAGAGCAAAGCCAAGTTAAAAACAAGGTGCTAAAATAAATACCATGCCGCCCAATAGCAGATAAGAAGCACAGCCCTCATAAAAACTGGGGAAGAATGTGTGGCTTATCTCACGCTGCGATGCAGCCAATGAGAACTGATTACCAAATCAACTTGCGGAGGGCCACTAGGCCTTTCGAGTTTGCGACATAGCCAATAGGCATTGATTACCTAAGAGACTGTCAGCTGCTTTTGGAATTTGCGATACAGCCAATGAGCCATGCTTAGCTAACAGAGCACGCAAGCGATCAAGCTCGTTATCCCGGTCTCTGCTCTGCCTCGGACATGCTACAACTTCCCGTTTCCCGCTACCAACAAACAATAAACGCCCACCGCAGCGACGCCACGAGAACGACACTGAGCAAATCTGTTTCTTTTGCACACCCCTACCGTGAGAACCCAACGAGCAATCTGTGCGTTGGCTGGACCGTGAGGGTTCAATCGTACGGCGTTTCAGACAGCAAGGCCGCATCGGTGACAGTAAATAGTTCCAGACTCTGAGGGCAGCTGAATGAGCGAGACTGCTGCCGAACCGTGGCTGCTCTGCGCGCAGGCACGGCAAAAGAATGTCGGGCAGCTTTCCAGTGAAGCCAACCCCGCAGTATACCACCCGCAACCTGGTGGCTTTTGCTATTCGACCCTTCCTCTATGGTAGCCTGTCGTAGGTGAGCAGTGACCAACTGTAAAGATACAGTGCCGTGAGGGACGCCTTTCCCACGGTCAGCTGTGAGTTATGTATGCGCAGCATGTCACTCGTGTCGAAGCTTATTTGGAGCTATTACAGTCAACAGAAACTCTCACAATCCTCTTGAACGAGGGGCGCAGCGGCCAGAACGCAACCATTGTGTGCAGTTGGAGGCCAAGGACCCTGAGTGACTCCCCTTGACTGTGATTGGAGAGCCTCGAGCAGGGCTGTACGAGGCTCGTCTAGGGTGAATGCCTACCGAAGACCAAGCTTTTGCCAAGCCTTAAACAATCCGATCGTATCTGGCAAGGCGCGTCGACTCGAGCGAGGTACGAGCATCTCGGCTCCTCTGTACACACCTGACGAAACACTGCGACTAGAAGGCGTGTTTCCCGCTCAGACGTGTTTGAGATGGAAGCCCAGAAACCCAGGGCCTGACCAGATCTCGACGTGCCCATCTGTCAAAGTCTTGGCGGCAAGTCCTTCTCCAGACGGCCGTCGATCATCGCCATTGCCAAATAGTCGCGCCGGAGGGATGACATGCACGCAGGTGAGGGTATACGTAAGATCAGCTGCACGACACCCGTCGCGGAGCCCGCGTCGTTGGGCCTGGCTCGAGACACAGAACACTAGATACGAGCGGTCCTAGTGCCCGAGCAAAGGTACAGGAATGTTTCTGCCGGAGCAATTTTTAAATACCGCATCCTGCAAGTTAGCACCAGGGGCTCAGCTAGTCCCCCGTGTCCCTCAGACCGCCCCGTTAATCAGGCCCCGGCTAGGCCAGCAGGAGCTCTCCAGCTTCCTTCCGTCTCACAAGCACTTCATATAACAGCACGCGATGGAAGCTTCGTCGCATCTTGCTGCCCACAGACGTGGTGAGAATGATTTGAATTCGTGTTTTGTTTCTGATTCTCCGAGGGCCGCTGCTCAATTCTATATCAACCTGTAATCTTCCGGTTCAACTCGACCTGCAAGCATCTTCTCCCACCTCGGCCCCGGACACATAATCTTTTCTTCCTCTTTTCAACATGAATCTACACGTTCTGGCCCAGGCGAATTCGCTCGACATTGACAAAGGTCCTCATGTCACCCAGGTTCCGCTGGAAAGCATTTCCAAACTTGCACCTTTTGGAGCCCTGATCATCAGCATTGTTTTCATCTTTTATTTCCTCATCCGCTTCTACATCCTGGAGGGCTTCCTGCTCGCGAAGGTCTATGGCAAGGTCTACACCACTATGGACGAAACTACGCGACGAGGTTTTGTCAACCACCATATAGCCGGCGGTACCAAGATTCTGATCTTGCTCGTTGCTGCCTATCCTTTCATCGATGTGGCTTTTGGGACGGCTACCTTCCATACTCCGTACGCTGGAAGCAAATACGTCACCCAGGGCGACATCTTGATTGTGGTGGCCCAAATGCTCATTGCGATGTACGTGTTCGAGCTATTCTACCGCCCAAAGATCTCGCCTGTGAGCGTAGGCCACCACATCGGTACGATTATGATCGGACAGTCGGCCATAGCAATCAGCTTAAATCTGGTCCGCGAGAAGGATGCAACCATAGAATTCATCCTCTGCTTAGTATGGGGTGAGTACATTACATAGCCTTTGCTGACGCATCATGGTCTAACAATCTCCAAGGCGCCTTTGACATAGTCTCGGAATTTCTCCCACATGTCTGCATCATCCTCTACAGAATCTACCCAACCTCACACGCCTTTCTCCGCAAGCTCTTCCGTCTAGCATGCATCACCACTTTGACCGGTACCATTGCCGAGACCATCTTGACCATGTATCTTTTCGGCAGCCTATGGGACCGCTGGACCATCGCTTTCAAGGTCACCACGCCGATGTTACATGTGCTCTTCGCCTCGGCACAGTTGTGGGGGACCTGGAATTTCTGGCGCATGTACCAGAAGCAGACGAGACTTCTTAAGCGAGCTGGTGGTCTTGCCGTTGAGAACGACGAGGAGTCGGCGAAGACTACTAATGAAGGTAAAGGGGCGCAACCGACGGTTTCACAGATACCTGTGGCTTCGTTTACGAGGATTAATTCTTCGTGAGGGACGGTGTAGATAATTTGACGTTTTTCTTAGAGCCACTATTTGGTTTGCTTGGCAGCTGTTCGAGGAAATTTGGGAGCATTGCGTGGTGGAATAGGAGTTTAGCATAGCATCGGCGTTTGGGTTGGAAAGGAGTCAATCGCTCATTCATTTAGTCACTCATTCATTGTAAATAACTGTTGTATCGAACTCAATAGAGTACTACTACTACTTGATCCGGCACTAAAACTACTCACTCTCGTACTGTGTTAGAAATAATAAATCGATCAATCGCAGTGCGCTCTGTATTTTAAGTTGCTGCAAAGTCCAATAGGTCTCATTACGCTTTGATTAAAGTAGCTGAAATGTCTCGAACCAAGCCTACTTGTGCCACCCAACATATCCACCCATTGATATCGACAAGCAATTACTGGATCTATAGCAATCAACCAGTAATGGCTAGTCATATCTTTATCCTCACCTAAGTCTCCGCTCTCCCTCATTACCATTGCCTTCAGCCTCCCATCTCTCAGCCTCTGCACCACCCATCCGCACCAAATCAACACCGAAAGATCTTATTCGTACTCACATTACACCGACTCCACCACCGCCCGCCCTCCTTCCACGGGGACATCCACCAACTCCCCACCCCGGCCTGCAAAACCAACCCAAACTTCGCCGGCCAGTACCCCACACAGAGCCAACACCACGGCCCCGCATCCCAGATCTCCAACGTGCCGTCTTTCCACAACAGCAGATGCGCGCCAAAGTCCCGCAGATGCGTCATGGCTTCGCGGGCGGATTGCCGGCGGAGAATGCAAAGCAGGAGCGGGAGGAAGACGTTGGTGACCACGTCGTGGGCGAGCCAGTAGATTTTTGGGCTGCGGGGGGACGCGTGGAGGACTTTCGAGGGCGGATACTTTGCGGTGTGGCTGGGCTGGGGAATCTCCGGGTCGAGGAGAGAGAGATAGATCTCGGCCAGTTCAGGCATCTGGTCGGCGAAGAGCAGCACCGCTGTGTGAGCACGGGGATTGCACTCGATAGGGAACAGGCTTCGCAGTCCCCTCTCAATCTCGTATTCATTTACATCCATGTCCGTAAACCCGCCAAATGCCCTCTCATCCACCATGAAGTCTAGCGAGAAGTGCCCCGACATCCGGTCTCCCATGCTCGTGACATACCTCGTCGTATACAGCTCCAGGGCCCGTGATAATCGACAGCGGGCGGGAAGCGCCTGGTAATGCATGAGGATGTCCGCGCTGGGACATGCTACGAAGGCGCGGACTTCGCCCTTGAGGATGAGCGCGTGGGTGCAGAATTCTTGGCCGGTGAGGAACTGTTGTAGCACGAAGGGGCGTGAGGGAGATGGGTTGATGGCCTTGAGATGGTGCGTCGTCTGCGTGGATGTTGGGAGTGGGAGGAGCGTCATGTCGGCGCGGCTGGAATCTTCCATGCCAGCAGGTTTGAGGATATATCTTTTACCTCCCCATTCTCTCTCTTGATCTTTCTTATGCTCCTCCTCGTATTTCCTGCGAGCAGGGTGGAGATACTCCACGGCATCAGCAATACTCGTGACGAGTCTCGTGTCCGGCACCGTCAAGCCCACGCGAGCCGTATGCTCAATGAACGAATACTTATCATGCAACACCCCCGTCCAGCCAGCTCCAAACTGCACGACTTTGCACCCCGTTTCTCGACTCACCACCTCCGCCGTCTCGCCGTCCTCGACGGCCGTCGCGACGCCCGAGCAACTCACCCACAACTCAATCTTTTCCCTCCGCACCAGCTCCAGGATCTGGTTCGCGTAGGCCTTCGCAAAACCATTGCTTGTTTCCTGCGCAGCGGAAGAGGGAGACGGCGGTTGCACGAGGCGATAGTAAGACTGCAACGCTCGGGAAAACCGCCCCGGGACATACACGCCGTCGGGCTCAAAGTCGGCTCCGATGACGCTGTGTCCGGCGAGGTAGAAGCAGCGGGCGAGGAAGAGGCCCTTGGACATCCCTACGCCGGTGACGAGGATGCGTCGTTGCGAGCATGTCGGCGCCTGTTTTTGATTTTGGGCTTGGATGGCTTGTTGATGGGTTTTGGTGAGGGGTGAGATGAGGAAGAATAGGCTGGTGGTGAGGATGCAGACGGGTGTGAAAATGAAGGAAATGCAGAGGAGAGCGGTGTTCTGAAGAATATGGAGGTAGAGAGGGGAGCTCTTGGAAAGCGGCATTGTGATGGTTGTGCTTGGAAAATGCCCATCTCAAGTTGACTTACGAAGCTGAGCGAACAGTGCTTCGTAGTTAAGAATGGAGTCTTTTGGCAATATACAATGACCTTTCTTCTCTTGGGAATATGGATTCCTCCTGGCATCTTGCAAGCTTGGTGGGTTGTCTTGTTTGTTACGGTCATGCGGACCTGCGTTGGTGCTGGTTGGTGTATATTTTAGCTGCAGCATGTCTTGACGTCGAGACGTCATGATATTATGGTTATAACTACCGATTCAGCTATGCCAATACGTTAGTGAAACTCTCGCCGGACAAGTTGGCGGGTAATCTGCAAGCTTAGCTGTTCTAGTCATAGAACTTCAACGCAAGTACAGTAGCTGGGTGTCAGGGACGCAGGAGGACGCGAGGGAAGTCGGAGGTGATAGGTCAGTTCGCTTAACGACCCTTGCACTCAAACCCTTTATATTCACATTCACTCACAATGGAGCATCCGTAGAATCATCTTAACCTCTGCGGCATTTAATTGATTCGCCCAGGCTCATTCTGTAGCATCTAATAGATCATCCAGACTCATCTAGTCCAAGGCATCGGGTAATCTCAACTCCATCGGGGACACCAGTAGGTTCAAAGCTATTTACAAGCCGGCTTTCATAGATCAGATGCGGGTTCCCTTTGACATCCATACTCAGATCCTCGACCTTACTATACTGCGTTGCTGCTCGGCCGGGGAAGTTATCCGTGTCCGGCTTCGCAGCTTGGGTCAATCGCGATTTCTTCTCGGCTACAGAACTCCGTACGTATTCCAAGTATGGAGGGTTGCCTGGTTTGATGACATTGTCTGCGGCTAGGACGGTGCCTTTCTGGATCAGACCGAGCTCTTCACTGAGTTTAAGGTCGGTCGTATAAGCAGGTTTGTAGTGGTCGAGGAACAACATTTCGATCTTCTGAAGCCCTTGCGCGTGGAGCTTCTTGATACCCTCGTCGCTTGAGCCGACAATTACTTCCACGAAGTTGCCCAGGCCTGCCATCTCAACCAGGGTTGTGATGACCTTGGCGAACTTGGGACTTCGCTCCAAAGAATAGTATTTCTTCCCACCCGCATCGCGGACTGCGGCACTAAAGAGGATGGTTGAATATCCGCAATAACCCCCCAGTTCGATCATGGTTCCCGGAGCGACCTCTTGGATCAGATCCGTGACAATCTTTCCTTTGTCCTCACCAACATTCATCAGATATTTTTGCGTGCGTGCAAAGTCGTCGATCGCTTGCAATACTTTCGAAGGAGACCCCAAGACTTGGTCGCTTCGCTTCTGAACAAATTCGACGAGTTCTTCCTCTCGGCCATCGTCGAACTGTAGACTTATTAGCTTATTACTAGAAACAGGTTCAACTAACTCTTACAAATGTGTCTTCTTGCTCTGTATAGGCTTTCGACTTCTCGAATTGAGTTGTGTTTGCAGGAGCGTCGTCGCTCATCAATATCCCGGGCATATGGACGGCTAGTAGAAGAGAAATGGCTGCGTAGCTATGGCACGTAGACACAAAATACGATAATTGTTTGAACAAGAGCATGAGGTGGCTGAGGGAGTTATTTCACGCGTAGTGTAGACAGACTAATAGTCTTAGGTGGTGCAACGGAAGGTGGGGGGGTGGCTTCTCCCGCGCCATGGAAAGTCGAGCCTTTGAAGGTCGAGTGGAAAAGGAAAGAACTGCCGCGAACAAGGCAACTTGGCCAGGCTCGTGTTCGGGAGCAGGCAACTTCATCACTTTGGGAGGCCGGGAAGGGTTGTAGCTGTAATCACAATTACTCTTTCGGGACCATCGAGCTGGAACGAAGGAGGGGAAGCGGGGCCGGCACAAGCGAGGACATGTGGGGTGAGCCCAGAGCCAAAAGCAGGCAAGCCACATGGGCCACTCAGCTTGTCGACCTCGTGGTGGATCTCGGTGGGGCAGTCATAAAAAGAAGCTATTCGCAAGATGAGTACAAACTCTGCAGGGTCATGCGGTCATAGAAGTAGTTGACACATTCTCCTGTGAGAACTCTAATACCCGCCGATGCTCTAGTCTTAGTCTCTTCCCCTGGCTAAGCCTTAGACGGCATGCATGATGGAAACTGGAATACATTTTGATTCTTCATAAATCAACCTACGTCAACTGCCAATCCGGTCAAGGTCATATCAACCATCGACAAACGACCAACCACAGCTCGTCTCGAGTGGTAATTCATGGTTAGTTTATGTTAAGTACATCATAGATATTGCAATGTACAGGGGTAGGTGGGCCTTTCTACCCAGGCTAGATATGTAAACAGCATAACATGATCTCACGACATAACCTGGCAAATGCCGGTCCGACTTTGTTCTGCCGTAGCTCCAAGTCCCTCATGTCCATCATATAAGGCTGGCTTATCCCGACGATCTTCACCAATCACCGACAACATTCTACTGAAAGATCAAACATTCTTAACACAATGTCTGACCTTAAGGCCACCGTCACGGAGACTACGACGTCCTCTGGACACAACGGGTTCCACGTCGAAGGCTACGAAAAGATCGAGTATGACTTCACTCTTATTGATGGAGTCTTCAATATTGAGAATCCCAACTTGGCCGACTGTTATAAGCGCTGGAAGCGGTGCTTGGCCGTCACAGATCTCAATATCTACAATGTGTACGGGAAGCAGATGGAGAAGTACTTCGAGCATTATGGTTTGGAGCTGAAGATCCACAAGACAAAGATTGGAGAAAAGGCCAAGACTATGCCAACCCTCTTGAGCATTGTGGACTCGATGAATGCTTTTGGTATATACCGCAAAGCAAGTACTCTGGCCCGGGCTTCTTCCCATCTTCTTTGATGTCAACTAACACTCTGAGCAGGAACCTGTGTTGGTAGTCGGTGGAGGACTTGTGACTGACGTTGCTGGGTAAAGCCATCTTCCGAAGCCAGAGATTATTTCAAGGCACTCTCTCATCAATCTCATTTGTTAGACAATTTGACGACCATCTGCTAACAGTCTCTCTTCAGGTTTGCCTGCGCAGCATATCGACGTAATACGAACTTCATTCGAGTACCAACGACCGTGATTGGTCTCATTGATGCCTCTGTAAGCATCAAGGTTGCCGTCAACTACGGCAACTACAAGAATCGTTTGGGTGCCTATCACGCACCAATTCACACGTTCTTGGATTTCACATTTCTTCGAACACTGCCGAAGGCACAGATCAGGAACGGCTTCGCAGAGCTTATCAAGATTTCGACATGCTCGCACTTGGATACTTTCAATCTTCTCGATAAGTATTGCGAGCAACTTATCGATACCGGCTTTGGTCGGGCCGACGGGTCACCCAAGGAGCTAATTGAGGCGGCGGACAAGATCAATCGCGAAGGAATTCATGAGATGCTCAAGCTCGAGACCCCCAACCTCCACGAAATTGGCCTTGACCGTGTCATTGCTTACGGACACACGTAAGCCCAGATCCTTGCCTCGTAGTGATAACAGCTGACAAAAATCTCTTAGTTGGTCCCCATTGCACGAGTTAGTCCCTGAAACCCCACTCCGTCATGGTCACGCCATCTCGATTGACATGGCCTACTCCGCAACTCTTGCCAATGGTCGCAAGTTGATCACTGATCAAGAGCATCGCCGACTTCTAAACCTCTTTTCACGAGCTGGCCTGTCGATGGACCATCATCAGTTCAACGAAGAAATCCTTGAGAAAGCCACCGCCGCGATTTTGAAAACTCGTGACGGACTTCTTCGAGCTGCGGTTCCGAATCCAATTGGCTCTTGCACGTTTCTCAATGACGTTTCTGCGAAAGAAATGAATGCTGCATTGAGACGTCACAAGCAGCTCATGAAAGAGTATCCACGTAATGGCGAGGGAATCGAGGCATACGTCGATGCAAGTGATACTGGATACACCGAGAATGCGAAGATGGCCGAGGAAAGTACTCTGGAAAAATCCGCAAAGAAGGCGGGAGCTTTGAACGGTACGAATGGACACGTGGAAGCCCCGGTGATGAATGGGGCATATGCATCAAAGACCGAGAATGGTGTGGCTAGCAAGGGATTGAATGATCACTTGAATGGAAACATCAAGGCTATGGCGTCTGTTCATTTTTGAGTCAAAAGCCCGCCGGACGGATTGGGCGAATAAGATACTAGACATCTAGACCATAACTCATCTGTAGTTGATATCACAAAACTTTTTACAATTCTTGGGAATATACTGTCTATCTGAAATAAACTAGCATCAGGCTTCTTAATTGTTGTTATCACATCGTTCGTTCCTGTCGTCGACAATAATCTCAGCATTGCCCAACCGTATATAGAAGGATAAAACCTCCCATCTTACAAAACTTCATGTTTAGTGAATTGGTGCGTCTATTTCTCGAGCAGTACATTCCTAATTGATGCACCGAAATAGCGACGGGTATATACATTATCGTAAGTTAAGTAGCTTGCGCGTCAGATACTTGCACCCAGTACGTAGCGCTGCACCGTTCCTTTCCAACCACATCTTTAAATTTACGGTGAATGATTAAGCTATGCCGGGCTAATTTTTCGAGGACAGGCATCTTGCTAAATTGATATGCATTTGACGCTATCCGCATCGTTCTTGCCCTCATAGCATAGACATCTCAGCATCGGCGCTTTCTCTTCGGATAAAACATCGTTGAACAAATCCAGTGATTACTGCTGTTTCGATCTCCACCATCAAACATCAACCGCCAAGACCGCAATATCCAGAGGGCCGAGCAAGCATATTCCAAAGCATTCGTCAACAAATTTGTAGGTGCTCCTTGAGTCCTAGTGAACATTTTCTTACCGCAGACAGAATTACTACCAAGTTCCAATGTTTCGCCACAAAGATACCACATCTCACGAACACGATGATGCACGTGGGAAGGGAGCAGACAGTATGAGGCAAGAAAGCACAACGCAGAGTTCTTCAGCTTCCGCTCATCTCTCACAAATGCCCGTTACGAACCCCGAAACCGCGTTCTCTAAATTTCCCTTCGCGTCAAAGCCTATGGCTATACCAATTGCCCTCCAAGCTTTCAATCCAGCCACTACCAACCAATATGGCCCTCCGTATCCGGCTATAGGTCCATTTCATATGACGCAGTATGCAGAACATCGACCTGCACCCGTGGACAACCCGGCTCGAAGTGGTAGTAATGAGCCGTATAGGAATTACAATGGGCGATTTCACGATAATTTAAGAGTTATTGGAGCAAATGGCGTTATCCGGTCTACATTTGGCAACTTCGCTAGTAACCTTTTGTGGAACGGAGATTCTGTACAGGAAGTTCTTGTCAGTCAATCCCACTCTACCAGGCCCTGCATGAAGGCTATATTTGTACTGTTGAATCAGCGGTGGTGAAGCTAATACATCAAATAGGACGCGTTACCCTTTTTCTTCTTCAAGGCCATTCTAACCAGAGACTATCCATTTGTTATCTGCGACGAGAGAGGTCCCAGGGAGAACCAAGTAGATAATGACTGGCCTATCGTTTACTCCTCGCCTGGATGGAATAGCATGATGGGTTACACCGCAGAAGAAGTGCTTGGAAAAGATCCTAACCTTCTGAAGTGTTGTGATCCAGATCAGAACGGCGCACTTGTTTCAGCAGTTGGTGAACAAGACCAGGCTAGAATCTATGCAAACATGGATTTGGCGTTTCAGGATGCACCTCGAATTGTCAGTTACAATACACGACATTCGATGGGCTGGCGACAGCGGCTGAAAGATCGTTGTCAGATCCACGGGTATCAGATCAACTTCACGAAGGATGGCACTATCTTTAACAATGAACTTGTTCTTATACCAATCATTTGGAACCGGGGAGACCGAGAAGGGCTTGATAGGAGCGACTCCGATGAAGAGGCTGAGCCTTCAGATGATGACGATTCGGACTATTTCTCCACGTCTTATTTTCCACCGCGCAATTCCCCAGGATACGACCTCTTGGATGTTGTCCCATTGGTCGATCCTCCGCCACCTACTTCTCCAATAATTGGCGTTGGAGAGTATCACCCAGATGACTACCGATACTGGATCGGGCTTCCGGCAAGGAGAGACCAAGAAAATCCCACACTACAAGCAATACTAAACTCCTCTGGGCCCGTCCCTCCACAAGTACCTCAAGGTGCACCTCAGTATGTGCCTTTGCCTATACCTCAACATCCGCCACTTGGTCACCAGCATCATTTGCAACTTCCGCACTATTATCCGCCGTATTATCCACCAAGCTAATACGTACAACTACATTACGGCTCCTCCGCTTATATTGCATAGAACCCTTTGGGCTCTCTAAAGTTGGGACCTTTCATTGTATCCAAGATCCAGTATTCTTTCACCTTGGTCCTTTATGCTTAGTAGTTTCTAGTATTTGATTTCAATAAAAGCAACAAGGAATGGGTTGACTATTAATTGTTATTTTGTTATCACACCCGATTTGCGTTAATCCAAGTGATTTATGTGCTCTGTCCCTTATAATCTGGAGCCACGAGCGGCTTCTTGTAGCCTCGATTCCTCACCATCTCTGTGTGCTCAATCTTTGCTCTTTCAATATTCGAATATACCTATATTATTCAAAGATGAGCATCCCGATCATTCTAATTCCTTTCTATCTCAAACAGAGATAAGTTTCAGCACAGAAAAAGGTTGATCTCATTTCCACCCCACCTATACAATCCACAAGAAAGTCCCTTCTCCTGCTCGCTTAGTCGAAACATCTATTCCTTCTCACACGAGTCCCTCCGTTTTTTCCATCAGCATGTCAGGAAACATTCCTTATCAAGGACATTTACACCACCACATTGCCATTAGTGCTATTCATCCAATTAAGTTCCGTTAAATTTATCATATATCAGGAGTACCGTTCTCCTTCTCAGGCACTATTACGAGAGATCAATGCTGCGCTGCCCTCCGATGTCGTAGCTCGCTTTGGCCCAAGCCAAGCCCCCGAGCTCGCTTAGCGACGGCCGACGACCCTTTTTATACTTCGGGCGCTGGCCACCACCACTCTTCGCCTTCGACTTCAACTGCTTATCCAACAACAACATCTCCACCCCACTTTCAACGACCGTGCTTCTATTCGTCACGCTGTTCCTGGCTCACTTTCGGCTTGTTGGCTTGCAGTCTTGCCTGGACGTCGAGGGACTTGTTGATCATGGCGGTATGTCTTTCATTTTCTTTCCTTGGCGTTGTGACCTTTACGGGTGGAAGGACCTCTGTTTTTGCGGGCTGTGGGTTGCATAGGAGTGATCAATTTAATGGTTGGGAATCTGTGTAATTGACTGAGCGGCTGGTCATTAAAGCGAGTTTTCTTTCTTGGGTTTCCGTTCAGACCCTTGCTATTCCGTTCATGATGTTGTACTCTGCTCAGATACTCACCAACGACACAGAAGAACTCACATCAGCTGACACATCGTAGAGCCCTGTTTCAAAAAGCCCACAAGGAAAGAAGCCCGGCTTCAACGTTGTAGAAGCTTCAATCTCAGACCTCAAAAAAGCTTTAGATACGGGTGTAACTACCAGCGTCGAGCTCGTGGTGGCTTACCTGCACCGGATCGGGGTCTACGACATCTCAAACACGCAACTTAATGCCTTCACTCTACTTAACCCCTCTGTCCTGAAAGAAGCCCGTGAGTCAGATTTGCGCCGAGCATCCGGCCTGCCAGCCCGTGCCTTGGAGGGCATCCCCTACACGCTGAAGGACAGCTACAAATACGCCTCCCTCACTGTTGCCGCGGGCTCGCCGGCCTTCGCAGACCTGCTTTCTAATGAAGACTCCTACATGGCACACCTCTTGCGTTCCGCCGGCGCCGTGCTCATCGGCAAGACCAACATGCCGCCGCTCGCCGCGGGAGGCATGCAACGGGGCCATTTCGGACGCGCTGAGTCGCCGTACAATGCCGAGTTCCTAACAGCAGCGTACGCATCAGGCTCGTCGAACGGGGCGGCGACATCCACAGCGGCAAGTTTTGCGGCCTTTGGCCTCGGGTCCGAGACGGTGAGTTCAGGGAGAAGCCCCGCGAGTAATAATGCGCTGGTATGCTATACGCCCTCGAGAGGTGTGGTGAGCTGCAGGGGTCTGTGGCCGCTGTATCCGACTTGTGATGTTGTGGTTCCGTATACGCGGTCTGTGGCGGATCTGCGTCTGGTGCTTGAGGTTCTCACGCAGAAAGATCCGGAGAAGGTTGGGGACTTTTGGCGGGAGCAGCCGTTCGTTACTTTACCGGAACCGGAATTTGCTTGGGGGTCTTTGAAACCGGCTTCGTTGAAGGGCAAGCGAGTTGGCGTTCCGAAGGCATATGTCGGCCAAGAGGACGGCAAGCCGACTTTTGTCAGTCCGGGCGTGCTGGCACTTTGGGAAAGGGCGCGTAAAGACTTGGAAGGATTAGGAGCTGAGGTTGTCACGGTGGATTTCCCCGTGGTTACGACGTACGAAGATGATTCCGTTTCGGGGATTGTCAACAACGTGGCTGGCTTCCCTGATGATTGGAACAGTGTTGAGCGAGGATTGATGGTCGCGAAAGGATGGGATAAATTCCTGGTGGAAGGCGGCGTGAAGACGGGATTCAAGGAAGTGGACGGCCAGAAGCTGTTCCCCAAACACGCGGATAATATGACGGACCATTTTCTCGAAGGCCGGAACATGATGAACTATCCCAACCTCGTCACCCTCGCGCGAGAGAACCCCGGCTCTCTCTGGGAGATCCCTGGGATCGGGGAGGCATTGAAGGCCCTCGAGCAGATGCGGAAGCAAGTGTTTGAAGATTGGTTAGAGAGTGAGAAATTGGACTTCGTTGCCTTCCCGGCCGCAGGCGATGTTGGGAGGGCAGATCTCGAGGAGAACATGGAAAGTGCTCGGCATGGCATGTTGAATGGAGTGCGGTACTCCAACGGAAACCGAGTGCTGAGACATCTTGGGGTGCCGACCGTGAGCGTGCCGATGGGCGCTCTCGACACAGACATGCCGGTAAACATCACTTTTGCTGGGAAGGCATACGGGGACGACCAGCTGGTGCAGTGGGCGTGGGCCTTTGAGGAGGCGACAAAGCGACGCACCGTGCCGCGATCAACGCCAGTTTCTGAGCGTCCGGTCGGTGGTGGGAACTTCTTGGCTACGTTAAAAGATGGCAGGGTTTATGTGACTGGGGAGGTGGAGGCCTTCGTCAACGGTGTTCCTGCTGAATTGGTCCCTGTTGGTGATGGCTTTGAGGTTGTGGTTGATCAGAAAGCTCTGCCGAAGCCTCCGCTTGTATGTCCATTTGGTCGAGAAGAAGGACCGGAGACTATGATTCTTCTTACTGGAAAAGGACATGAAGGACAGGTAGCTGCGGAATTGTTCTTGCTTCCTAGGGAAAAGTTGTAGCCTGCTGGTTATACACACACACACACATATATATATGTCTGACTGAGCAAGTAGGAATCGGGTAATTGTTCAAGTTATCTTGGATGTAAGGGAACTGAGTTTAAGCGCATCTTTTGCTATACTTATAGCAATTGTATTACCCTATCACGTCAGACTATTCCTCCGCTACTTACTATGTGAGTGAACTGTAAAGAGCCCTCTGTGGGCTCAAGAAACAGAAAAGTGGCTGTCATTACCGGTGGTTGGTCAAGTCGTAGCGGCTAAATGACCCCCAGCCATGAAGACATTATTGAAGAGGCATAGCCTATGCTCTGGACCAAAAGTAGACAGTAAGCTTATTTGTTCTACTTCCATCACGAAATCCTTTCGTAGAATGAGATAAATGAGCCTAAGGCACTTCCGTTGGATTTGAAAGGTAGTTCTGTTTGCACTGCATAATGGATCTTTGTTTTGCTCTGTGTCTTCTAAATGAGGAGTTGGCTGAAATTTGTACTATCAGAACCTCCCTGGCTTCCATAGTCACTTGTCTTGTAAAGAGAAATGCTCAAGTGAAGTGGACAGGAATGGCTCTTCCAAGACTACAAAATCTTCTCCATGGGTGTAGTCTGGAAGTCTTCGTTGCTCTTGGTAAGCGTTCAATCCCGAGGACACCCCGAGTCATGGAACGGAGAACTCCACCCCCCCCCTCTCCCCCTCTCCCCCTGACCACGATACCGAAGAGCGAACCAAGGATCGGCGCAGGATTCTCTCGGCCCGGAAGGAATATTTTGGCCCCCGCTGTGAGTGGAGCAATTATCCGGACGACATCGAAGTTTCCGCGCCGAGAAAGACTGGAATGTGCAGTATGACGACGGCCATGCAAGAATCCCCGGTTTCCAACTTGCTTTGGCAATGCCATCAGCCCCGTACCGAAGCATGCGCCAGTATCGGGACTTGGTCAAGATCGATTTATCTAGAAGAGCTTATTATCAAAGCCGTGATTGTACAGCCTCCTCCTTTAGAAATTCATATAAACTCTAGCTTTAAATATATGGTCAAGAAAATAAACAGAACCCAACTCTGTGAGTGCGGTTGGCGAAGAAGTTGATAGCAACTGCGACAACTACGAGATCAAAGACCAGGGTAAGTAGGGTAGACCCAACCGAGTCCTCCACCCAATATACAATATATACCCATATTCCAGAAGCAAGAGCGTATTTCAAGAAAGTGCTCTCCTCAAACAGAGCATTTATAGAAATACCTATAAGGCGAGGTCCTATCCATTTGTCATTGTCGAGGAGGAATCGGGTTTGCCGAGGCACGACAGCCAGCCATGATCCTTTGAGATGGGCAC
This sequence comes from Coleophoma crateriformis, assembly GCA_003369635.1. Lineage (NCBI taxonomy): Eukaryota > Fungi > Ascomycota > Leotiomycetes > Helotiales > Dermateaceae > Coleophoma > Coleophoma crateriformis. Next base: position 882,960 of record PDLN01000005.1, read on the forward strand.
GTTGCTGCGTCGGATTGCGGCTTGGTCAAGCTTTTTTAGCATTTCTGGACAGCCGCCCGGACCATGTTTACGCGTGGAAGGATTTAGAGAGCTAGACATGTTTCTTCTTCTTCACTTCTTCGCAGCTGTTCCCGGCTACGAGGACCCTGGGAAGATGTCACCTTCGTGTTGCACAACCCTCGGTGATGAGCGCGACGGGATGAAGAATAAGAGTGACATGCGAGGAGGGGGCTGTCGGTGGCACTCCCAGGCCGACGTAAGGATGCGATACTCCAGACAAGGTTTGTGTAGTGGCTTTTCTCTCCTTCAACCTACAGTTGCTCTGTATCAACCAGCCTTGGCTTGTCCCCCCGCCCTGCACAACACCGCAGCGCCATGTCTGGTCTTGGGAAACACGAAACAAAATCTTGTCACGCCCGCTCCATTGTGTTTACCGAAGAGGCACATCCCGCAACGCTTGTCTGGCTCTTATTCACAAGTGCGGTACAGCACTTGGCGCACCGGTGAACACAGTCACCAGACGAAGAGTGCCTCCGAGCTGGATACTCTTTTCCTCGGGCGACTCGCTATATGCTGGGCGGCGTCTGCCATCCCGCCGGCCAAGACTAGCCTCTGTGTCACTTCAGCGTCCGTCGTGACGCTCGAAGTGGCCGGTGAGATAGAGTTTCCCGGTTCCACTGTTTCCACATCCACCATTCTCCAGCCTCGTCAGGTCCTCTATCTCGTCCTATCCCATGCGCCATCCCAGTCTTTTCATTCGTTGCAGCATGAAGTGCCGAGGCAGGATGCTCGATATGGCTCTGCAATTCCTGGTCGCTTGTCGTCGCTACAGCTTCCTGCCCGAACCAAACCCAGCCAGCCTGCATGTCTTAAATACCTTACTCCCCACCCGACTCACACGACTTCTTCTACAAACCATAATTATTTTATTGACTGATTATCCTCTCTGTATCAATATTGGGCCTTTTGCAACTCAACTTGGTTGACGACTGCCCACTATGTTTGGTAGAGAAAGGGACACCGAGGAGCATGCTCCCATCGCGACCGAGGTGGACCTCGCCCATACTGGCAAGAGTTTCTGGGAGCGTGTCTGGCCGGTCTTTGCCTGCGGTGCTGGTTTGTTCTCCGATGGCTATGTTAACAACGTATGGCTTCTCGTCCCACCCGAGGCTCTTCGCCCGCTGACATGAACTAGGTTATTGGTTCTGTCTCGACAATGCTTGGTTCCACCAAGCTGTACGGAACAGCATATAGTGGTTCCAAGGCCCAACAAAACATCGGGGCGATCACTTTTGCTGGAACGGTCTTGGGCCAGTTGGTGTTCGGGTATACCAGCGACAAGTGGTCGCGCAAGAACTCTTTGCTCATCTCAACCATCATCCTCATCGTCTTCACTGCTTTGGGTGCTGGCGCATATGGAGCAGGAGGAAATATCCAGGGCATGTTCGCCGCCCTGACAGCGTATCGTTTCCTCGTCGGTATTGGTATTGGAGGAGAGTATCCCGCTGGTTCCGTCGCCTGCTCTGAGGCTTCTGGAGAAATGAAGTCAGGAACGCGCAACCGGTGGTTCGTTCTATTCACCAATGTCATGATTGATTGGTACGTTTAGGCTGAAGGCCAAACCCTACCAAATGTCCTCAAGCACGCATTCTGACTTCCTTAGGGGTTTTGTTGTCGGTGCCTTCGTCCCATATCTCATGGTTGTCATCTGCACCGAAAATCACCTCCGAGCAGCGTGGAGAATCTCGCTGGGTCTGGGAGTTGTCTTCCCACTTTCTCTCTTGTGGCTTCGCATCAAGCTAAAGGAGCCGGAAGAATTTGCCAGGTACAAACCTTCCGAACAAGCAACACTCTTTCTTCGTTCTAATGCGGCGTAGGGAGTCCATGAAATACGTTCAGATTCCTTATCGTCTGGTGATCAGATTCTATGGTCTTCGGCTTCTGGCGGTATCAGCGATCTGGTTTCTGTATGATGTGAGTCAATCATATGGGATGACTCCGAACAACGTTTAACGTATATAGTTCTCCGTCTACTCCTTCAGCATCTACTCCTCCGCCATTTTAGCCAACATCTATCCAAGCGATGCGCCACTGACGACCATCTTTGGCTGGAATACTGTGATCAACTTGTTCTATATTCCCGGTGCAATCCTAGGATCCTTCTGGTCGGATGCCATCGGTCCAAGATACGCACTTGCTAGTGGAGTCTTCGCGCAGGGGATCGTCGGGTTCATCCAGGCCGGGCTGTATGAGACTCTGGCCAAGCCCGAGAACGTCGCCGGCTTCTGCGTCGTTTACGGAATCTTCTTGTCTCTGGGCGAGCTCGGCCCCGGCGACAACATCGGTCTTTGCGCCTCCAAGAGTTGTGCCACGGGCGTCCGCGGTCAGTACTACGCCATTGCTGCCGCCATGGGCAAGATCGGGGCGTTCGTCGGCACGTACATCTTCCCCATCATTGAAAAGGCCGGGGGTTCCAACACGGTCGCCACGGCCCAGTATCCCTTCTACGTCTCATCCTCCTTCTGTATCCTGATGACCTTCATCGCTATCTTTTGCATTCCCAACATTGGGCAGGATACGATCACGCACGAGGATATCCGCTTCCGAGAGTATCTCGAGGCTAACGGGTGGGATACCAATCAGCTGGGTCTCATGAAGGACGAGACTTACCCAGGTAGACCTACTATGGACGGTCCTGGGACGGAGACAGTCGCTTCTGGCGAGAAGACCAGTTTGTAAAGACCTTCTCGTGTTTGATGGAAGCTTTGGATCGCACTCTCATCGTATGTTGGTTTATAAACACTAGAATTTCCTGAAGTCTTTGAAACGATTATAATAATATATAGTCAGTGAAAGGAAACCCACTTGAACAAATCACTGTTCCCGCGCGCGCGCAAATGTCCAGTCTGTAGGCCCCTAAAGCGGCTGAACAATGGAACAAGCCTTGCTCCCCTGGCCACCGCATCTCCTCCGCTCCTTAGCAGTTAGTCACAGAGCACAAACAAAACAAGACGGAGCGGAACGAGAAACCCCCAGGAAAGAGCCGCCACCAAAATCCCGCGTTCGCTCCAAAGCGATTCCTGCCGCTACTGTACCTACCTTAACCTTACCTTTCTCTATCGAAATTCTCAACCCAGCCTAGCGCTCTCGCTAGACTTTCGTTCCAAGGTATTCCTCCCAAGGAACCGCCTTCCCTCGTCGGCAGGTAAGGAATTGGAACAGATAGGAAAACCAACCCGCACCCCCCTACCAAGGTATCAATCTCGAATAGCCAGATCCCTCGAAAGAGAAAATAAATACCTTATCCAAGGGGGAGAATTTGCAAGAGGGTGAGTCTCGGTAAAGGGGGTGTGATTTCTCACTATCGTACCTATTCCTATCTATAGATGTGCGCTAGAATGCTAGGGGAGACCCATGGGCGGGGAAAATAAGTGAGCGAGCTAGCTACCGAAGAGCAGAGAAGGAGGGGGAGAGAGAGGGCAGGAGTCCCTTGGCTGCGATGTGCAACAAAGTGCTGAGGCGGCCCAGGATGACTGAGTGAGGATTCGGCTAGTTGTTAATTCTAGAAGGGCGAGAGAGCACCATCTCATCGACGGACATAATTTGCTCGACTCGGCAATTCGTGGATGTATACCAAGTCACACCACCATCCACCAAAAAACCCGTGTTTCACAGCAAGACCGTATCTGAAGCAAAAAGAACTCACAGCAAAACCCTAAACCCTTATTTCATGCATGCATGCATTCATCTATAAGTACTGCTCGGTCTCAGCTTCATCCCCGCCTTCTCGTACGCACTATCGATAACCTTCATCTGTTTGATGCTCTCCTCGCCTTGCATCCATACCGCATCCTTACCTTGCCGCGCACGAATCCGATCAACAAATTCCTCCAACATATATCGATACGTCGACCAGTGAGCCGCATCTTTGCTACCCTCCTTCTTCAACGAGCTTTCTGCCCATGTATATACCTTCTCGTGCCTCGTGACATCCCATCGCTTCACCTCCCTCCCAGACCCCTTCTCACGAACCGTGTGCGTCTCCTCAATATCGATCCGATGCCAAAGCATCGGGCTCATGTGGTTCCACAGCGTAACTTTCTTGACAACAACATGCTGCTGTGTTTGCGGTAGCCCAGGGTCAGAAATGGTGACTTCTTTGTGCGTGACAACCGCTCGGGGCAGGCATATGTATGGGAGGCGGGACGTTAAATAAGGAAAGGGCCAACGGCCCTTTGCCATCAGATCACAATCAACCTCTCCCAGCGCACCATTAGGAAACTTGAACTTCCCCCTGAACGCACTGTCGCAATCCTGATCAAATCCTTCCGGCATCAGGCGTGGGACTGCTTCGATACACTCAACCGGCTCAGTACCCATGATATCACGCATACATAAGATGCCATACGTCCCAAAATCCATCAGACTCCCGCCGGAAAGATCGTACTTGAACCGGATATCATCATTTGGAAGCCATCCTGCAAAGAGGGTGGCCATGCAGTACACCGAGGTGATATTCGGGCGATCGACCAGGGACATGAAGGTCTGCCACGCCGGGTGAAAGCGCGAGTGGAAAGCTTCCAGCAACACCGGGGCATTAGGTTTGTGCAGGATCGGATGGCGGAACAACCTCGTTGCTTCAGCGGCATTGGATGTCGAGGGCTTTTCTAGCAAGACGTGTTTTCCAGCCTGGAGCGCTTTAAGGGCCCATTCGAAATGGAGGCCATTCGGGAGAGGGTTGTATATGATATCGATAGAGGAATCGTCGATGAGTTCTGGACCAGGCGTCAGCATCGGGTTCTTGTCTCGACGGCTGGCGGTCGCGAACCCTGATAGGACATGTGCACGATGGGAATCCCATGCTTGGTCGCATATGCTTGTGCCTTCTGTGCGTCCCGAGCTGCGACGGCGGCGATGATGATCTCGGGGTGAGATTTGGCTGGGATGATGATGGCCAGGGGTCTGCGATGCTTAGAGTGCCCCGGGATGGAGGATCGAAGATCGTGTGGACGGACTTACGCTATGTTGGAGGCGCCTAGCAACCCAACTCTCAAAGCATTGGATGTCTTTGCTGGTTGTGGTGGATGAGCTATTTGCCAATTGCGATGGGCCAATTGAAGAAAGGATGCCATGGTTGCAAGGCGCAATAGGTCAATCACCTGGTAGCGGACCAGTATGGCCTTCGTGGCATCTCTATCTCTGTAAGTGTAGCGGACTGTATGCGGTTTGACGGACGGCGTGACGGGGACGGCGCGGGTAGCTCCAACGTCATCGGCCCGCCTTCCCAGCGTCGAGTCCGGGGGTAGGGGCAGGGTAGGCCTTTGGTTGGTTAACGTGCGAAATCACAGTACTACCGACATCTATTTCAAGATTAATTTCTTCAACTCTACTTCTTCCTCTAAATTTGAAGGTCTTTCCAGGTTCCGAAACCACCTTTCTGCCTAATCTGACTCCTCTTCCCAAATCTATAACCATTGGTGAAGGGCCACTCCTCTAATACCTGAACAATATGAAAGCTAGCCGAAGCAATCCCCATTAATAGTTACGAAAACGCCCCCCAAAAAAAAGGTTGATAAAATGTTAACATGCTGCAATGCAGCAACTCATAGGAAACAAAGGCCCTTAGCAGGACCAAAAGCGAGCCTGAGATCAAACATGCCAAGTCAGGCCATGGACGAATATGCCTGGCATGTTCTTTCACGTGTTTTATCTTCGTGCTTACTCCTTCTTGGCCTTGGCCTTCTTTGGCACTCGAGCGAGCCAGTAGAAGAACAACGCACCAGCAGCGTTGACGATAATGTAGACCCACATGAGTCCGAAATTTCTCCATCGCTCGCTGTAGTAGGAGCTGACGCCGGCCAAGAAGACATTGGTATCCTCGACTGTGCAGAATGCACAATCTGAGGTTGCGTTCTTGGTGGCATCAGTAAGGTATCCACCAGCAGCGGCTATATAGGGCGCCATATACGTCGCACAGGTCTCTCCGGATGGTGGATCGAAATGCAGGTACTCGATGGAGCTGCAGACCACTTTGGTGTTGGCAACACCAACACTGAGCACACCGGAGACCAGGTAGGTGAATGGAGAGACACGGTACATGAAAATCCAGAAACCAGGGAGAGTTGATGGGCCAGCGAGTACACTAGTAAGTGGTCAGTAAGTCTTGTTCTGATGAGATATAGAGAAGTAGCTCACCCGCAGAAGATCAAGCACAGGGAGAATGCGAGATTGGCAAGGTTACCAGCCGTCTCGGCCAGTTCCATACCGGCAATCACCATGTTAGTGAAGGTGCTAGTGAAGAGCAAGAAAGTCCAGATGAACAAGAACATAAGTCCAGAGCGTTCGTTTAATTCCCCCGTGACCTGCGCATTGCGATACATGCCAATAGGGTAATACCAGCAGACAAAGATAATTACGGCCATAAGACTGTTCCACGGTAACTCAACAACAATGTTCGAAAGCATAAACACCTGCCAACTGTAGGTCTTTGATGGACGTTCCCGGACTTCGTAAAGAGCTCGCTGAGTAACGAAATGAGGCATGATTTGTTGGACCAAGTTGCCAAAGATGGTAAGAAGCATAAACATAGAGAACATCTGGTTTTGAAGGCCCTGAAGGGAGGTTGGCGCATTGTAAAAAGAGAAGCCGATGAAAAGAGAGGATAGCAAGCAGAGCGCAAATTTTGAGTATAGGTATGAGGGAGTGCGCCAGTATTGCTCAAACACTCTGACAAGAACCGTAGTGAGCTGTTGACCGAAGGGAGCTGCAAAAGGATCAGAGGCAGTGCTATCCTGCTCGACGGGCTTTTGAGACAACTGAGATTTCATCTCCGCGAGTGTTTGCCTAACTTCTGCTCGCTCTGGAGACTCGTTCCATACTACAGGCCAGTCGATAGAGGTCTCAGATCCAGGAGCCGCGCCAATAACCTCCAACATCCATTCGGCAGGATTCTCGTCAACACCACAAGGACGGGCTCCATTACGTGCGAAATAGTCCGTCAGGATCTTGGAAGAAGGACCAATCTCTCCAAAATAGACAGTTCTTCCACCTCTTGCTAGGAACAGAAGACGATCGAATTCTTGAAACAGGATAGCGGAAGGTTGGTGGATCGTGCAGAGAATAGCTTGACCATTGTCTGCAAGCTTACGTAATAAGGCACAGATCGACCATGCGGTTTGAGAGTCAAGGCCAGAAGTAGGTTCATCAAGAACTTGAATTGTGGTTAGAAGAGAAATTTTCAAGGCAATGAGTTTGAACACTTACAAAGTAGAAGTGCAGGCTTGGCCGCCATTTCGACACCGATGGTTAGTCGCTTACGTTGTTCCACGTTAAGACCTATATCAAGTCAGCGATAGCTGGGTACTAACAAGCAAAACATGAGTATACCTTCACCTGGAACGCCAACTACCGCATCTGCGTAGCTCTCCATTTCTAAAACCTTGATCACTTCATCAACATAGGCGAGCTTTTCTTCGCGGGGGGTCGCCCTAGGCTGTCGCAAGAGGGCACTAAAGTTTAAAGCCTCCCGAACAGTTGAAGTCGCCAAATGAAGATCTTGTTGTTGTACTAGAATGTATTAGCAATTGCACAGTATTTAAGGAGGGTGGTCAAACCATATCCTGTAGCTCTTTGAAAACCTGGTCCTCTTGGATGCCCATCAACCAACATTTCGCCAGTAACAACACCCATGGTGACACGACTAGCAAGGACATCAAGAAGGGTAGTCTTTCCAGCACCAGATACACCCATAAGTGCTGTCAAAGTACCAGGGCGGACCCATCCATCAACACCATCCAATAATCTTCGAGGCTCGCCCTTGATTTTGATGTCATAGTTAACTTCGTTCCAGTGGAAGATAGCTGTCTGCTTTTGAATACTTGTTGGTGCATCAGGAACAGTCTTCTCTCGGGTGAGAATTTGCGTGGTGATACGATCATCGGCGTTAGCTTCTTCGTCGGAAGACTTCGTGGTGAGCTTAGGGATTTGGGTACGTGGGAAGAGCAGGACTTCTCCTTTCGACTTCTTTGCTGAAATGAATTCCGTTGCTGTTAAATAGATGCCACACATGAAAATGGTCAAGGCGACGAGAATGCCGAAGTTTCTGTTACAAAGTCAAAAACGGTCACTGAAGAAGCGGAAACTGCTTACCTCCATAAGTGAGAGTAAGAATATTCGAAGGCTGTATGCAGGTAGGTGTCACCATCAAGAAAGTTTGATCCAGCCGTTGCTCCTGTAGCGGAACAAATCCTTCCAGATGATTCAGCATTAGGGTAACTCGGAATGAATACACTGCAAGGGATCTTGCGATCATGGAACTAGAAACGTTAGCTGGGGAAGAAAAACAATTGTTCCTCATCAACAAACCTCATTGACCATCAAGGCTTCAAAGGCATAGGCGACGGGGTCCAGGTAATTAATCCACCTGAACCACGGATGCATGTCTCGGGTAGGTATAGTAAAACCAGTATAAATAACTAAAGCCAGAATAAGAAGTGCGGCAGGTGCCATTGCTTGCGACAGAGTCCTTGACAGCGAGGCGATCGTTCGGAAAATCATGGACATGCATAGGACACATAAAAAGCTGAACAGGTAGAATATGAAGAAGTTTCCAGGCTCTCTGCGCAGATTGGTCATGAAGTAAAGGATGATGTTCGTCGCCAATGAAGAGGCTATCTTGTTCGGCATGTCGCATATCATCGATGCAATGGCTTCTGCGAATGGGTGATAGAAGGCATACTTTTTGTGCTTTTCTACTATCGGCCGCTGGGCATAAAGGGTGAGGATCTAGCAAAATGTTAACATATGCCGTTCTCGGTCAGAAGAAAGTTCACAAACCTCGAGAGAACTGGCGAAAGCATTCAATAGAATGGCGAAGAAGAGCAGAGCACCTCGGCTGTATAGCGCTCCGGTATCATTCTGCAAGTTATAGAACACACTGGCGACAACCAGTGACATTATGGAATTGCCGATTAAACCCGTGAGCAAGAGACTCAGGTCACCCTGAAGACGTTGGAAGCCACGATCAACGCACAGCTTGACCTGCATAGGGACCGAAATTGTGAATGGTGATTTATGTGGTCTATCAATCCTTTGGTCAGTCTCAAACTTTCAAAAACTCGGGCAGAGACATACGTTCGCTTTGCTTGCGCTGCCCGGCGGGCGACTTGAAATGCTTGCAATGACTGTCCGCCAACTGGATATTGTTGATTAAACGCATCAATTTCACGCAACAGTTGAGCCCTGTCTTCACTCTTCTGCCACTCTGCTGCGAATTCATCTGGGGTAAATGGTGTCCTGTTTTCAAAGCCTGGTCGCACTACACGCTCTGCTGGACTTGTCAAGGATGTAAGGAAATCGGCCGTAGTCTGTCGCTCAGGGCAATCAAATCCCATGTTTACGAAAAACTCCTTGGCTTTGTGAATATTGCCAAAGTAAATTTGTCGTCCCTCATACAGCACAGCCACCTTATCGAAAACCTGGAAGAGTTAGCTCGTCCAGAATTGGTTGGACAAAATACTCACATCGTAGATGGATTGGGAGGCTTGGTAGATGGCCACAACTGCAGTTGACCCACTGACTTCCGTCGAATGCCTGAGCGTTTTGACGAATTCCAATGCTGTCGCACTGTCAAGACCACGAGTACTGTTATCCCAACATTGGAGGGGCGAACCACCAAGGGCAGCTTCTGCGATACTAACACGCTTCCTCTCTCCACCAGAGACACCTCGAATAAAGTCGTTTCCGACTTTGGTATTAATAGTATGAGAGAGACCAAAGATGGCCATAATTACATCACGCATGTGGGCAGCGTATTGTTTGCGAGTGATTCCAGGGATTCTGTTGCGAGGTGCCCGTGCCTCTGCCGCAAACATGAGGGTTTGGCCAACGGTCAACTGTGGGAAGTGAACATCGACTTCGGCTTGATAAATGCACTCTCCTCGGAAGTCTTTGTGCATCATCTCCATAGGAATACCCTGATAATTGATCTCTGATCGCTCGTCGACGAAGTAGCCGTCTGTCTCGCCAGCAATGGTCTTTAAAAGCGTGGAACAACCACTATAAAGTGATAAGCCATTGTGTTCTTTGATGCCCGCAAAATGCTGTAAATTGGAAGTGAGTAGTGCTTACCTTCCAGGTCTACCCAATACAACCAACATTTCACCACTTCGGACCAAACCGTCAAAGTCCCTCAAGATCTGAATCTTGGACTTTGCGGCACCTTTACCAACAAGCTTCTGCAGCAACCCGCCTAGTTCTAGGGGATAGTTACCAAATGTCTTCTGGTAATCAGTGGCCTCTCCGAATCCATGTGCATGCAGGTTCTTGTATGAAACTCCTGCAGTGCGTCCTGGATACCTTTCTGGATCCCTTGACTGAAGACTTAGTAGAGCCTTCGCCCAAGCTTTGGCACTGAACTTTCCCGAGCTTGGATTTAGAGCAGGATCATCCGATCCCAGGAATGGATTGACGGGTTCACCATGGGCATTCTTGATGGAGACTTCGGTGATGGCTCGGGCCAGTTTGGTGATTTCCTTTTCCTCGTCATCGGTAGAGCCAATCGTGGAAGTACCAGTGTCTGCAGTGCGTGTGCCACTTGCAAATCGCTTCTCGTCCATGTCAAAGTGGTTGCCGTCGGCGTTAATCTCGTCTTGCTTGTCTCCATCAGGTCGTTTTTCTCCAGACCCAGATAGAAGATCGCTAGCTGCAGCGGGTGCAACCCACGGGGCTTGTGAAGCCATGCTGGTATACCGAAAGCTGGTGTGCCAGTTATTGATGTGGTTGCTAGCTGAGCCTTGGAAAAATCCAAACGGAGCCCGGAACTGATGTTGATATCAAAGCAAAAGAATCGAACAAGGTTAAAGGAAGCTGGGGAAAGGCTGACCTTTAAACAGAATCCATGGGCGTGCTATTTCATGAGCTAGGGGTATAAAGGTGGGTCTTGCTCAAGGCTCATTGCAACTCATAACGGACGTACTCGGCCGTGGCTTGCGATGACACGAACACGCAGCCAGGTAGGGCACAGGACAAGCTCGGAGTGGGACCGAAGATGCCAGTACGATTTGCACGGGGCCTGGTCCAATGCTTCTGCAGATGCCTGTACGGGTGCTGTTGCGATCCGAACCAGACGGAGAGCATTGTTCTTCCGCAAGGATCTTCGCCTTAACCACTTTTCGCGACCCGTCCAATCTAGGGCACAACCGATGTCTCTTCATACAGTAGTACAGTAGGCTCGCAAGTCCAGACCGGCGTGGGTTGCTGCATAGAAGCGAATGCCATCTTATCTGTCGCTTGTTCGGATGGCGATGACTTCCGAGCCGATGCGTCGAAAGATTGGTGGTGGAAGGCACAGAGCTGGTGTTGTCCCATCTGACCAAGCATCACCGTGAGAGGCACAGCGCCGGGTACACCACATGGAAGCACTTTGCACCAGCAGAGCACGGCTTGATTTTGACCTTGGCGGTTTGTATCCTGATCAGTGTGAGTGCATAGCGTCGCGACAATTGAGATGCATAGCCATGTACAGCAATTCCATTTTCGAAATTAACTAGATCTTCCAAAACTGCTTCTTCTGTGTTCCGCGCAGGACATGGGTGGCAGCCAGCATCATTAAAAGGCCATCGGAGCTTTCGTCGAAGCGAAAGCCCCGGAAATTACTCTTATATCCGTCCACTGGCATTTCGACCGATCCACGGCGGAGACGCTAGACACTGGCACAAACATGGTGGGCATGGATAGGGGTTCATGGCCGAGGCCAGTGGTATACGTGGGGTGTCGGCTGCTTTTTCTCTCCCGTCCCTATCCTATCTGATATCTGACAACCAAAGTCAAGATACAGTAGGGCTCCGGAAGTCGGAGGGCTGGATGTACAGTCCCTCGCAGCCTCATGCCAATTGTCACCCTTGGTAGTTTCACCGTATACTACATATTGTAGTGGTGTCGTCAGTAACTCCAAGACCAATTTGCCTTTGCAAAATCGGAACGTAGGCATGTTGTGATATGGTATACACGGCGGGGTCGTCCATGGGAGTGCGCAACAGTTTTCCTCCGCACGATCCCAGTGCTTGACTAATTATAAATATTATGGTGATCCCTGTCATTGTCGCAGCTGGCTTGCCTTGCTTCGCTCAATGGGGCCTAACATAATTATACTGCTTCATATCATCTACTCCACGATCAAATGACAACCTTGATTATGTGGTACAGGGCCTGTTGGCTGGATAGGGAAATTCTAGGGAAATTCAATTGCCTTGGTACGCGTAAATCGTTTCTATTGCATATCCATTGGCTTGATGCCCTCTGCTATGCTTGTATGCGAAAGCTACACATGTTGTTTATCTACTTTTCTCCAATCAATATAGAAGTATCTAGTTCAGTTACCAAGTCCCAACCATATCCAATCATTACTAGGGTAGATTCGTGGCGGCCGCAGCCGGATATCCAGGTCATGGCTCCAATAGTAGGCAGGAGGATAAATACGTACGATCGGGTTAATATTTCAACCGAGTCTCTGGCTCGAACGCCGGGATCTACGAAGCACATCAGTTGTTTCCGCCGCGGGTGTCCCGCCGCTTCTTTCGGAAGCTTTTGACTTGCGTGCTGATCTTGAAGGGGCCTTGGGCTTTGTGGCCACCTTCACCAAATCAATCCCTTGCGTCGCATCAGTCTCAGTTATCGATGCCGTTGGTGCCAAGTCTTGTGCATCTTTGTCGGTATCGACTTCCCCTTTCCGACTCTTCTTTGTTGAGGCATTAGACTCCGAATCACCCTCGATTTTGAAGTAGGGCGATTCAGTACCTTGTGCAGCTGGCTTCCTTTTTCTCGGGACTTTAACCTTAGTCTCATAACCGTTCTCACCGTCCACCGATTCGGCGTCTTCTTTCTTGACGTCTGCTGCAACAGGTCCCGTCTTCTTTTGTACGCTCGGTACTACACAAGAAGTCCTTCCACCTACCGTGAGGAAGACCAGCTTCTCTCCCGTTGGAAGTGTTGTCGGAGCGCCCCTTTTACCCTTTCCCCAACGATGGTGGAAGATCCACTCATCTGGAAATTTGGTGGAGTCTCCAAGGGCATCGACTGCCAGCTGACAAACATGTAGGATTGAAGTGTGTAGTTGCTTGATTTGTGCTGAGCTAAAAGTGTCGCTGTACTGCTCAGGATGGAGCTTTGCATGGTAAAGTATCTCGTCTCTGAAATAGTTAGCAAATGAATTAGCAACCCTTTAGATCTGCTCCTCACCCGACATAATTTCCAATGCCACTAATATTCGCTTGATCGAGTAGTAGTGCTTTGATAGGCACATGTTTACTCTTCAATTTCTGCTCCAACCAGTCCTCGGTCACAACATCTTTATCGATTACTGGATCAGGGCCATTCTCCTTCAATGGCGTGGTCTTCCGTATATCCTCACCGGCGCAGTGCAATAGCCGTATCCTTCCGAATCTTCGCGGATCTGTGTAAGCTATTTCAACCTTCGGGGATTCTTTTGTCTCTATGATGCATTTCCAATACTTCGGTGGCCATTCCATCGTTGCCTCTTCAGCAGTTCGATAGTAGAAGGTTGGCTCTCCACGAATATGTATCCATCCTGATCGTGGTTATATCACTATCCACAGAGTGTTGAAATCGACTTACCAGTCATCCCAAAATGAAGCACGGGATGAGGTGGCGATGACATGACCAACCTTTAAACTTGTAAATAACAATATAGAGGCTGGATTGAAGGCTGATTTTTTAACGCACCAGAAATACTTCCCCTGCTGGCCAGCGTCGAGGACTTTTTTCCCCGTCAAGCTCTCCTGGAACTCCGCAGCACTCGTACCAACTTTCCCAAAAATGTTTGCATCATCTTGAGCTTTGATAGCTGCCAGAGTCTTGCCCACGAGACTCTTTTTAAGATAATGCACAATCCGTGCCACTAGTTGTATCAGTAAGGACGTGTAAGTTACAATCGATGCTTAATGGCAATACCTTCTGCAATCTCGGGCATAGCAGATGATTCGTATCGTGCTGAACACAAATGAGCAATTAAGTAGTTGTCTTCCCAGACCGAGCGACCGGCCAGTATCGAGGCGCAAAGACAGCAAGCAACAGAAGTTAAAGCAATGACTCCAAGTTGAGCTGATGATGACGCGTCGCGAGATTGTCACGATAAATCGTGATCACAATGGAATCACATGATGAACTTCTCTTTTCCCGCACTGCCGAGGTGATCCAATGTCGTCGGAACCGGATTATCACAAGCTCACCCATTTCACCCCGGATTACTTTCCTTCAACATCAATCAACCTCTACAAGAAATCCGACGTTCTGGTCGAATTCAGGCAAACGAGCATTTCGAAGAATCTTATTATTGAATTTCAGATCAACTCGCCAAAATGGTTGCAGATGCACTCGTCTACCACCCGTCGGTGTCTCACTACCTCAAGTTTGTCTCCACAACCGTTGGTCGCGACAAGCTGCTGCGAACACTTCAATACTTTTCGCGCTTCTACGCCTGGTACCTCTTCCGCACCAATGGAACCCCAGCAGAGATCGCTCCCTGGGAGGCAATCAAGAAGCAATTCGGCCTTGCCCGAAAACTGATGCGCGTCGGCAAGAACGTCGAGCATTTCAAGGCGGCTGCCATTGCTGTAGACAGCAAGAGCCTTGACCCTGTCGTCAAGTACTGCGCAGTTGGAAGACAGTTGGGATATGCGGGGTACTTGACCTTTGATATGGCAACGGTGCTGGATGCGGCGGGGATTCGCAAGAGTCCTGCTACCAAGAATCTCCAGACCCAGGCATATCGCTTCTGGTTTATGGGATTGCTGTTCAGTACCATTTCTGGGTCGTACAAGCTGTATAGCTTGAGACAGCAGGAGGGCAGGATCAACAAGGAGGATGGGGAAGGTGTCGTCGCTAGCAAGAGGATTGAGAAGTATATTTCCCCAAGATTGAAAATGGGGGTCTGTCACTAATATATATATCCAGGGAACGTGCTGCCACTGGCCTGCAACTCCTCTCCGATCTTTGCGATATCTGTGTTCCAAGTTCTGCACTTGGTTACACCAATTTGGATGATGGTATCGTGGGTCTGGCTGGAACAATGAGCAGTTTGATTGGTGTGTACAGCCAATGGAAGAAGACCGTGTAGACAATGTCCATGGGAAGGGAGCCACGAGGTTGATTCAGTCGGGATAGCTGCTGTCGGAAAGCAGGAGCCAAGACGTGGGCCCGATATACTTGAGAGGTGCGATTACACTAGACTTTTGCGCTTGTGGTACTTGCGAGAGATCCGTTGACGAATTCACGTCTATTTGGTATTTAGGTGGTTGATCATATGCAGTTATTCATTCAGTTCCATAATTTGTAAATCCCTATCTGCACTCCACTCCACAGTCCTCTGCATCCTTCCGAGAACCGCCAAATGTGGATATCATCGACATGCAGTACATATGCGAGCCTGCGCCACGATCTCAGCCTTGCTACTGGTTTCGGTGACCGATTGAGACAAGACCAGGAAATAATGGCCCGATCTCCTGGGGGTGATGAGCCAGCATTCATAGAGGTTTATTTGTTTGTCTGCGTTGAAACCTAAGGAAGAAATTCCCGAGTCTCCTCGACCTGTCACCGACTTAAGTGGTACATAGATATAGACGAGGATCGAGCCCTCCACTCAAACAACACCCTCCTGACTCAGACCCTTGGAGACAAAATAAGAGACTACTCGACAATGCCTCTCCCCAGACACTGTATCTACACCTGCCACCAACCACCTGGGAGATCGGCTGTTTTAATTGCCACACCAATCTACAGATCTTTGGAAAGCAGCCTCAGGAAGCAGCCCGAGCCGTCTTTCCCAATGACAGACGATGCCGATACACAAAACAGTCAGCTCTCTTACTTCCTGGGACGACGAGCATCCGCAATTACCTGTATCTCTTGAGATAGGGGAATTGCGCCTGGTTCTCGCAGAGCTTTATGGATTCGAGGTCGAAGAATGGAAGATTCCAAGTATGAATAGCCACAACGAGCTGAATTTGAGGGTCTTGAAGTTCTTGTCTGATGATGGCCCCGATCATTTGAGAGTAATTTATTATGCTGGGCATGGGAATTTAACGAACCATGGACAAGCTGCTTGGACAAGGTAAATTTTGTTTCTCAACTTCCATAGCTTTCTGAGTTCCGGGCTTATCCATTTGAACTTAGTCATCGGAACCATGGGAAGGCCGACGTCTTACTATAAAGTGGTCCGGGATTCAAAATGCTCTCGAGGAGTCTTATTCAGATGTTTTGATTCTCCTGGATTGCTGTGCGTCGGGGATCAGTAATACCGATGAGGGTATAGGTCTCAGAATTAACACTATTTTATCAGCACTAGCAGGTTTCAAGGCAACGGCGTCACAAAATTAATTGCAGCTTGCGCCTTCATAACACAGCGAATGGCGTTGGGCCCTTTTTCATTCACACGTGCATTAATATCACAACTTCGGAAGCTCGCTCACCGACCATCCTACACCCGTAGCGTATTTGTACAATCCGATATTTGCAGAAATTCAAGGCTGGCGGGTTGAGGATTTTCGAAATAAGAAAGCTCCGGTATACCTAGTGTTGACGAACAGTGTTGAGTTCCCAAGGAGCATCTATCTTTCAGGGAAGCCACCTTCGACCATATCCGAACCATTAACAACTTTTAGCCGTTCAATGGATCGTTCATCGTTCGGGCGATACGGTGGATCTTGGAATCTCTCTACCAAATTACAGTGCACAAATGGTCACAGCCAAATAATACACAGGAAGTCCTCGTAATACGGATACTACAAACAGCCCAACCAGCAATGCAGCGTCGTCTATCACGTCGCTATCTCAACTTCCCATGTATCCACGACTCCCCTTCAGTATTCACTTTAGCAAAGATATACTATCTCAAAGTCTCTCCACAGACCTGTTCGCCTAGTGGCTTAGTAACGTACCAATACGAGCAGATTCTAATAAAGCTAAGACTGGCTTTGCAAGCGATTCAACCATCCTGCTGATTCCTATGCCAGCGGGAATGCTTGTATTCCTGCCTAGAGATCCGGCAATCACAATGCTGGGAGTGGCAAGGTCTTCAACCCTTCTGGGAGCACATTCACTAGAAGAAGTGGAGCATGATCTCGACTCCATCATCGCGCCACTGAGGATTAGTAAAAGTTCCATCTGAAATCACAATATCCATCGCGCGCAAGGATCCGGAGAAGATTAAGTCGCACAAGACCTTTTCGAAGATAATGCGATATTCCTCTTGCTGCCTTGCATTCGTCGATCACTTTTGACGTCCCTTCCTTGACGGGTGCCCCATTCCGTAGGTAAAGAATTCCCAACCCAAGATAGGGACGGTGCAGAATAGTGAATAGGGTTAGAATTGATGCCATGATAGTTTCACTGCTGGGTTAGTGAAGAAAAGTCTAAAGCAAAAAGAGTAACAGAATTAGTTGACCGAGAGAAGTGGAAAAGAATGTCAGAAAAGCTGTTGCGTAGTAAAAGAAGAACAATGTAAACTCTGCTATACAGACTTTTTCAAGATTTTCTTTTTGTGTTCAACAGCAAGCTATCTGATTACTATGGACTTTGTGTTATTTGACAATGGCCTTTCCCTGCTTTGTTCCCAGGTGGTCGATCAGATTTATATGGTCTCTCATTAGACACTGTTCCACCTACTCGTTACTTCAATGCCAACATCCGAATACGGCGATCTTCCTAAACGCCATGCCAAAGAGGTCAACAATACACCAAACGATAATACCAAACAAAAGAAGAACATCCACTACATCAAGCCCAGGCAGGGGTGCGAACATGCGCGGTAATTAAAACGCTCATACGTCGTTGCCCATTACAATATACACCAACCAGCACTCCATCCTCAAGGCAATTCGCTCTTCACGTCGAGCGGAAATTCCGAGAGGCGGTTTCCCACACTTCTCCGCCTGACTTCTTCAGTGGTGCTTTGACTCCCCCTCAACTCGGCATTACTCAGGCCCCAAGAATGCTCTGCAGTCCTTGCTTCCGCTGTACTTATCTCCAAAATCGAGACCGGGCCTACTGGAGACTGGGGCGCTGATGCTAAACTCCTGGCGCGAGCGGCTGCAAGTTCTTGACTAGGCGTTTGATAGACCGGTGAAGGGTAACTGATTGGACTGCTGGATAACTCCGAGATCGGGGAATTATTAACTGGTATACTGGAGTGGTATAATAGATTACTTGGTGTATTCCAGCTCGAATGTGGTGATAGTGGTAACGGTGAAGAGGGCTGAGAGGTGTCGCGTTGGCGTTGTTCTGTCCAGCCTTCTGGCCAGTGCAGAGGAGAAATGTTATTTTTTCTGACGAGATTTTCTTGGCTTTCGGAGTATTGAGGCGGGTGAGAGGTCGGTAAATGTGTGAGATTTAAAATTGATATCCCTCGCACGCGTTCAGATCCTGTTGCGTCACCAGCTACTTGCTGATCCATTTCTGCTCTCTGTTCTTTTCCTTGGCGACGGTATAAGACGAAGAATAGAAACACTGAGCCAGCAATTGCAAGACAGCCCGCGGTAATCATGGTTATCAAAGCCACAGCTACATGGTGTGGTTTATGGGTCTCATTATCGGGGGGGAATGGTGTTCCTGGCTCTTGCGAAGTGCCCTTCTTTCCGCCGGTGTTTGATGATCCTGTGGCCTGAAGGGGAAAACTTAGAACGCTGGATCCTCCAGAGCTTTGTGATGCTGCAGAAGGGGCGGTGATTCTTGATACGACCGTAAATAGCCGTGAAGCGTCGTCGCAACAGTCTGTTCCGCAACACCAGAGACCGCTATTGGAGCATTGCGTGACTATAGCATTTCCAGCAAGGTCAACTGTGATATATCAGCACCAATTGCAGTAACAGTTTGATTTGACTTACCTCCAGCGCATAGTGACGGGCAGTTGCTATCTTTCCAAGTTTGATCCTATATTGTGGTGAGCTTTCGAAAAAAGACTGTGACCACAAAGCAAACTGAAACTTACTGTACAGCTTCCTCTCAACTATAAGATCATTAGACTATGGCCGGTCAAGGTCGAGCGGATACTTACAGCCACATTCCCAGTTGAAGTACATATCCCACTCGTAACGTCCCCGCATGAAGAGCCCGAGGGACAACAGACAGAAGCGCCGGATGAAGCTGTTCCACAAGATACATCGCTACTTAAATTGCCATTTGGATAATAGCAATCTGAAGCCATGACCAAGTGGTGTTGAGCTAACAACTGAGTCGCAAGCGCAACCAGACCTGCATGCCTCCACGAACATGAAAAATACATTATCAAGAAACTTTAATGGTACAAAGGACAACCGAATGAAAGAGAAAAGAGAAAGAAGGTTGGGACAAGAAGTATTCAATGCCAGTACTGACCTAACAGAACCTCCACGGTTGTGGATATCCGACCCCATTCATGGAGATATATGCGCTTAGGCAGGATCCTCCAAGCATTCAGGAATCTCGTTGCGGACATTGATAGAATGGCGCATAATACCTCCAAAGTGACCAAAGGAATTATATGGGGATGCTTAAGGATTCTCATGCCAGCAAAGGAACCGCAAGAAAGCTTCTTCTCCTTCCAGAAGCAGTGGAGCTGTACCAATGCCGATAGGATGGGCAGTAAGGACAACAGGCTGAAACATGTGGACCGATCCGCCTACCAAGCCGACTCGCTTCTTCAAGAATGGTTGGACCAGAGCAGAGTGGAAGGAATAACATCCGATAGGATTTGAAGGTTCATCCCTCGCTTGACATTCCTCCTTTCAAGGGTGTGAGGTGTAAGACCATCCTTCCGCCTCTGGTACACGATGACATACCGGAGAACCACGAAATGCTCCCCCCGTTACACTGCATATAAGGGCACTGCAGAACGATGCCAAGATACATGAAAGAAACCACCTTCGTCAATGAGAGAATAGCCTGAACAGCCCAGATTTGTCTCACGAAAGGTGGGGGCCGCTCTCTATTCGGGAATGAAGCCTCCGCCATAGTCATCTTCATATCTACTATCATCACTTTGTATGACCTCATCTTCCTCGTCTGGAATGTCCTTATGTGGTTGGCTCGGAAGGTCTCCGACAGGAGGATCCTCGCCTTCAATATCATAAGTGTCGATGCGTTCTTTGATTCTGAGGCTGACCAGGAAACGCTTCCAGAACTTTAGCACGGTGATAGTCCGCATTTCTTCTTGCGCTCTGGCCTCTTCGTCGCGGAAGCCTTGAATCACGGCCTCGATGCCTTCATAATATTCCGTAGCGACTACTATTCCCTTTAATATAGCAGTTCCATGCCGGCCCCGGAATTCAAACCCTGTCAGAGCATCGGCATAATCAATTCCCAGAAGACGAGCAGCACGGGAAGCCTCGGGGTCTGTAAGAGCAATCAGTATAATATCGCAGTGCTAGCTCGGGCTACTCACAGTGAATATGGACACCTCCTTTTGGTACCATGCTTGGTACATATATATCCAAATTCCCGAAAGAATTCTTTGGTACTCGTCCGTTGACAATAGGCGGTGACTCATATAGAGCGGTCTGGTCTTCCGTGTACAGATTCGTACCTGCACCTTCCTCTGCATCGTCACCGATATCTTCGTCGTTGGTTCTTCTCGCAGGAACCACTTTGACAGGTTGTTCTCCTATTTTGACTTCTCGGCCAAGACGATACCAAGCATCTGCACTTTTCGCTATCTTGACATCTCGTCTTCTGTAAATACTCTCCAACTTTTTTCGCCCAGGCGGCCCCGAGGTGTCTTTTCCAGCCGCCACTTTGCCCACTTCTCTCGTGCTCGTCAAAATCTCATTCCTCTTCAAATGCCGTTCCAAGGCATAATATGGATGGTCCTTAAAGTCGGCCACGTTTTTGGGCATGGGTTCTCGAGCTTCGGCCTGAGAAAGCTCGGTATCCTCAATCTGATCTAAATCACTCTGCCAGCCGCGTGAATAAGCTCTCATAGTTCGTCGCCACCACTTTTCACCACCTTTAATCGATTCCACACGATTCTTGCGGGTCTTGGCATTATATGTCTTCGCATATCTCCTTGTGACATCTCGAGCGCATCCATCTTCTTCAAAAGCTACTACGTAAGACATATTATTCTCTCGATCTGCCGCAGGCGGTTCAAAAGCGCGAGGTTTGGACATAGTGTCCGTAACTAGTGGATCAACAGGAAACCATTTTTGATGTGCTTCATCCAAAACTTCGACCCAGTAAACCGGATAGGGGGATTCATATATTGGCTTCGTTTTTGGCTTAGGTGGCGCTCTAGGCGGTGCAGCCATATCAGGAAGATGGTAAGCTGCAGCATGGGGATGTCCTAGACGTCGGCGTGCAGGTATGGGAACAGCAGGGCCTTGGCCGCCATTCGATCTGAATGGCGAACTTGAACCATGCAAGTCGATTGCATCTTCTTCGTTGCTTGATTCAGGACTTGGTACTTTGGTAACCCGAGGTGCGCTTCTCGGCATAGATGGACCACTTCCAGCAAATGTCAAAGGTTGCAGTGAGCACGTGAGTCGAGTTTCAACTCCTGCACTACGGAGTAAAGCACAGAATAATTGAATCCCTAAATCCCTCGAGCCGTTAAGAGTCTTTGCGGCAGTTCTGAAATCGGATCTCTCAGTTGCCGGCTCCGCATCTGCAGGCAACTCATACTGTGAACATAGTTAGCGCAGCTATCAGCATAAAAGGATGCCCAATCCTTAATTGTACATTTTGGATATGTTCTTCATCCTCAGCCCAAAGCGAACGACGAAGGCCTCTCTTGGTGATTTTATACTGGATCTTCCACATATTGCCTACTTGCTCTAGGCCTCGCTTCAATGATTCTATTCGGCCAAATTGTGACAAATCAGATTTGGGTCGTAAATAAGCCAATGCCTTTTTGCTAATCATCGGCTTTAACGCTGCGTGGACTTCAGCGTCGTTGCACCAGCTATTCCGTATGTTCACGTGAGCCAGCAGGCACAAGAGGTGCATTCTGTGGATTTCCAGTCTCAGGTTCTTCTCAGCCTGAGTAGTTACCTTTCTTCTGGATGGAAGGGTTTTCTGGTCTGGCAACGTCTTTTTGATCAAGGTCAACTCTAGATCTTTCGGGCCGTCTTGAAAACGGCTTCTGGACTGGAGAGCATCCCAATCGAACCCTTCCTCCGCAGAGTCGTCATCACCCTCCGAGTCTCTGTAAGCGGTTTGTTGCTGTTTTGCTTCGGGTTCGTCGTCGTCAGAACCAGATGCATTTCTTGATGCTTTTATTTCTGGAATATCAAGCACGTCTTCAAATTGGACGTCCTCATCCTCGGCATCAACCTCTTCGTCTCCATTCTCAGTGCTATGAGCAGGGCTTGAAGTTACCTCCTTTCCCTTCCCAGTCTTTCGTCGCTTCAATAGCCTTTCAAAAACATCGGATTGGGCAGGTAGCACTTCCGCAAGCATATCTTGGTAGACATCAGGAATCGGAGCCCTTCTTGTTGTCGGTTGACGCGCCGAAGCTCGTCTCCGCGTCCGCATTCTACCAGCAGGAGAATCACTGGTGTCTTCAAGATCAACAAAACCAATGCTGCCGATGATTTCCTCGGTACTAATGTCTGGTCCATTTTGGCCCTTTCGACGATCTCTAGATTTGGGAGGCATCACAATTGTCCATGTTGTGTTCTCAGCAGATTGGCTTTAAAGCACAGGGGAAATGGCAAAGATCATCTCTCTTTCCGGTCGTAACAAAGGTCAGTGTTGTCGTCGTTGAATTTGAGTGAAGCAAGGCAGCCAGATCTGGATGACGCATAGGAGCGGAAAGATGCGGCCGCTTGATTACTTCTAACGACTTTTTTCTTGCCTGAGGCGACAGAGCTTCTTGATCTCGCCGGGGGCGGCGGGCGCGGGTTAGACAGATGGCTGAACCTCGAAAAGCCTCAATGTAGTCATTCAGAGCTAGAGAAAGGTTCGAAAGCAGAAAATTCCAAAGATAAGACTTTTTCTTCATCTACCGTCGAGTAAATGGCAATGCATGCTTCTTTGCTTCTGAGCTTGGTCGCCAACTTGCACTACATAGAATAGCATCCTCTGGCAAGTGTATTTCTAGACACTCTCGTGACAGTGGTTTTCTTCTAGAGGAGTTCAGTTCTGAAAAGAGTGCCACGTGTTGGATGTCTGGAATCTTGGTAACTGAAGTGGCTTGATCAGTTCTTGAATCTTCCACTCTAGGCGGAGCTCTGCCAAGGAAGCAAAGACGCTACCCCAGACTACGTCACCTGTCTAGCTTTCAATAACAAAACAGTGAGATCCTGGCTCAGATCTGGCTCGTGGCTCTTAAGAAGTACACCGTCCCGACTACTTGGCTCCCCTTTCCCGCTCATGTTGACATGTAACAACACGCCCATCTTCTGCATTCTCATCTTCCAGCTTTACGCTCTACCTGATCCCTGATCCTGCTGTGCGGCACCTGCTCGCCTATTTCTTGCCTTAGACGCCTTGCAACCATGAATGATCCAGGTACGTGGGGACAGCCACCCTCTGTCCGCCAGAGCACTGATGCCTCCTAGGACTTGATGAACCGATAGCCAAAGATGCAAAGGATATCGAGAAGCAGAAGCTCGACGAGCATGCGGAGGCGGAGGAGGATGAGCAGGCTTTCTTGCAACCTAGGTTAGCGCGCGACCCGAGCTCGACACCAGAGATAACGTACTGATAGATTGCGCCAGTCGATGGTGGCTAGCATCTACTGCTTTTCCATTGATAGCTGGCACGTTTGGGCCGATGGCTTCAGCTTTCAGGTAAGTCGCTTTACGATCAAAGCAGGCAACTTCTTGCGCTTTTTTCATCGAGAGTTTCTGATCACCTATAGTATCTGTGCCTTAGTTGCCCATTGGAGAGTACAGATACCGCCAGGTGGAGTCGAGGAACATGGTATATATGTAGATGATCCCCCATGGCTTATTGCGGTCAACTCGGTTCAACTGGCTATTGCCCTCATCTCGAACTTATTTTTGCTACTGAACATGGCAAGAAGAGTACGCTTTTCGATTGCGCAGCCGATTACTATCATAGGATGGTCAGTACCCTTTATGTCAAAGCCTTTCCATTCTCCTCCGGCTTCTAACAAAGTACAGGTACCTCTCCTCTTTTACGCTCGTCGGATTGACAGCTTGTGCTGCTGGGCCTCTTAAACTCGAACCCTCCTCAGAATACGCCTTCACACAGGCATACTATTATGCATTGTTTTCAGCCGCACTTTACTTTATAGTAGCAACACTAATGCTAGTCACTGCCTTGGGAGCGTTACGAGGAAATTATGACAAGGAATTCCAGCTGACGATGAGCCAACGCACCCTAATGCTACAGACCATCAGTTTTCTTGTGTACCTACTGGCTGGTGCTTCTGTTTACGCACATATCGAATCATGGCAGTATTTAGATGCAGTATACTGGGCGAACTTCACCCTTCTGACAATTGGGATAGGCGACTATTCTCCAACAACGCATTTGGGGAGAGCCCTACTTTTCCCCTTCGCCATCGGAGGAATCATAATCCTAGGTCTGGTCATTGGATCGATCCGCTCCCTAGTCCTGGAGCGAGGAAAAGAAAAGATGGGATCCCGAATGGTAGAAAAGCATCGCAGGGTACTCCTCAAACGATTGCACAAAAAAGGGAAAGGACAAGTCTTGGAGCCTATCAAAGACGACAAAGCATCCATATCGAGATCCTCGATACAGGAAGAGCTAACGGAAAGAGAACGTCGAGAGCAGGAATTTAAGCTGATGAGAAAAGTCCAAAAAGTAGCAGGCAGAAACCGAAAGTGGATTTCGCTGCTTATCTCGGGCAGTGTATGGATGCTCTTATGGTTTGCAGGCGCGGCAATCTTCCAGCGATGCGAGTACGGACAGAAGTGGTCCTATTTCGGGTCTTTGTATTTTGCATATACGTCTCTCCTCACCATTGGATACGGCGATTTCTATCCACAATCCAACTCGGGGAAGCCCTTCTTTGTATTCTGGTCACTGCTCGCCATCCCATCCCTTACTATCCTCATCAGCAACATGGGCGACACGATCGTGAAAGGGATCCGCGATGTTACTCTGTGGGTTGGAAACTTCACAGTGTTACCTGGTGAGGCAGGAATCAAGGCCACGATCAAGCAAACAGCCAACAGAGCGACCGGCGGACGAGTTTTTGTTGATGATATCGAAGAATCCCCGCCTGGAATCTTAGGCGAGAGCAAAGCAGAAGGCAAAGAAGAATCCCATCTACCCAAAGACGATCCCGAATCAGCCGCTCAGAATGTCCTCAGGGACAAAGAAGGTCGGGAACAAGAACAAGCGCAGCGACGAGGCCATCCACAAGACACCGATGTAGAAAGGCTTCCTGAATCCCGGCGGCACTACCACGTTATGCTGATCAAGGAGATTGCGAAGGTACTGAAGCACCTGAATAGTGCACCACCGCGCGAATATACGTATGACGAATGGGCGTGGTACCTCAAACTGATTGGCGAGGATGAGGCAGATGCGGAGACGCATCGAAAGCCGCTGAGGAAACCGAGGCCAGATGGAGAAGGTTTGGGCGCGACGACGACAAGGGCCGAGGATAATTTTCAAAATAACAAGAAGAAGATTAAGTGGAGTTGGCTAGGAAATCGAAGCCCCTTGATGGGAAATAAGGAGGAGGCGGAGTGGGTTTTGGAGAGACTGACGAGAAAGTTGGATCGGGAGTTGGACGAGATGCACAAGGAGGAGCTTGAGGAGAAGCAATATCGAAATCGGGGTGTTAGTGAGGACCGAGAGGGTAGTAGTGGTGGCTCGTCCTGAAAAGCATGAAGTTGGAATACGGCATTCGAAACGATGTAACTTTATGGGTTAGAGGCGTGTATGATTTTGCGGCATTATGATACCACAGCATATGTTTTGTATTCCCCTGTATTTAAGATACCGCTGTCCAATGATTTTTTATCATAATCGTACCAATATTCAATCGCTGTCGTTTGATCTTATGAACCTGTCCTTCCAAACCACTCGAAACCCAAGGCAAATATAATTAACAGTTCAATGCCAGCATAAAAGCCAAGGTTCTGTCTTATCCCAAAATTCAAATGTCATCATAATCATCATCATTATCGTAAAGATCCTCATCATCCTGAGAATCATACACAAACCTCGGAGGCGGTACGCTCTCAGTGAGTAGACTTTCGGGAAGTAGTTGACTTTTGGTCAACAACTGTGAGGAAGCCATCGAATATGGGACTGTGGTGTCAAATCCGACGTTGGAATTACCCTCTCCTTCAAAATGACTGAGGGGCGTACTCGAGGGTCCATATTTGCGGACAGGCGACTCAAATACAATCTCGACGTCTGAATTGCGTGATTCGGGACGTGCTGGAGTATTCTGTGTTTGTGTCAAGTCGACTGTTGTGGCTTGAGAGGGTCGAGTAAGCGGCTTGCTGCTAGGCAGATTTCGGTACGACGATCGCGTTACATTGCGAATGGAAGCCATCTGAGGCAGCTGAAGAGGGGAACTGGAGGGTATGGGGGAACTGTCATGAAGAGGAACAAAAGTAGTCGTAAGCTCGGTTGCGTACTCTGTCGCACCTATAGGGCTAGACGATCTTTGGACTTGTGATTGATGAAACTGAGTCGATTCGCTGATCAGTTGGGCCTCAATCTCTTGAGTATCCGTTGAAGATGAGCTGACTTCAGCAAGTTCCTTCTGCACGTTGGTGAAAAGAGGTGGTTTGAGATTGGCCATCAGATGGTCAATCACAGCAGGCCTGACCAATTCATTTTTAGGTGCCTTATCGAGCCATTCGTAATTTCGAAGTCGGGCAAGGGAAAGTGGATCCGCAAGCTCATAAACCTCTAGAATCTCATACGCATATTTGGACACATTGCTCTTTCCACTGTTAAATTCCAAGTTGCCAATGCCCCTTTCATCACGCAATTCGCCTGGACACAGAGCACTGCTAATGACTGCCATATACTTCAGCAAGCAAACGGGAGCTGTCTCATACAGCCATATTCGGGATGTCTTAGGGTGTAAAGCGTGTGGTGTAAAATGATGGTCCCTCTTCCGCATCATAATTTCTGTGACTTGTTGAGAATGCATAGAAATGAAAACATCCGATCCGTAAAATCTAGGCGCCATTGCATCTACGTGCTGCGTTGAGAGCCGTTGGCTCTCCATTCCTTGGGTTCTTGAGAACTGGGTGGTTCTTTGGGTTTGTAATGTTGGATCTTCCATCTCGGATTGCGGAACAGGTTCCTCGCTGGACAGCAACAAACTACTGTCTACGTTATGTAGATTTATTTGAGTTGCCATCCCAAAATCGTCATAGCATTTTTCTGGCGGCTGCTGTATCGGAATTTTAGCTTCAACCTCAGGAATTCCTTCGACCTTAAGGGAGACATCCATATCCTCTTGACTTTCTAGCACTTCCTCTTTGATCTGACTTTGTGCCAATTTATCTGCCTCATCGTGGATATCTGAATTACTTCCAGAGGCCAACACAGTACTTGGTGGATCATCTAGCAAGTTGTTGGAAATCTTATCATGACGGACTAATCGCACGCCTGAAAATTGTTCAGGAGCGACAGCCTCGTCGTAGTTATCCTCGATCTGTGTTTCTTCAAGCTCAGACTCCATCTCCAGGTCGCTCTCATCATCTTCAGAGTCCGAGATCTCAGTCTTAAATATTGTCCGAGGCGTAGATGGTTGAGCTGCAGGTGTCGACTTTGGCAACTGCGCCGCCGGTCCATAATTATTGTTTGTCGACCCATCTATGTAAGCATCTGCTGTCTGAAACCTGTTACTTCGCATTGGGCTCGAAAGTTTGGGAGGTGACGAGGGTATGCGTGAAAGCTGAGTCTCAAGGTCTGTCTCGAAAGTATCCTCGATCTTCAGTTTGGGCGCCTTTTCTGTAGATTTATTGGGCATTGAGCTGAAATTGGTAGACTTCTCCAGTAACGCGCGTCTTTGTGTATGTGAAGGTGTAGGACATTTTGGGGGCGAAACGTGCCTCTTAGCTTGAGGTTTTCCCAGACCAGAGAACTTAATCGATCTCTCAGGTTTTCCTTTCACTTTTCCTTTCACGCTATTTCCATTTCTTCCAGTCTTCACTGATACCTTGGTAGTCTTGTTTGAAAGCGGGGACTGAGGCTGTTCAAAGGGGTGGTCGGCATCGTCAGGACTTGCTGGTGACTGTGTTGAAGGTATCTCAAATGTTCGTCCCGACTTTGGCGTCTTCGGGGCGTATATGTCTCCCCGATATTTTGAAGGGCCGGCTTGAATACTCCTTTGCGATTGGACACCTCTTTTGGGGATGCCTTCTTGTTCATTATGTATCGCAGTGGGTGAGGTTGCCTCGAGAGCTGCCTCTAAATCTTCTTTGAACATATCCGACTCTTCTTCATCTGCTGCAGAGAAGCTTCGATCCCATTGCGTCAGGGTCTGAGTGTGGAAAATGGAGCTTGAAGCCGGCCCAGCAGCCTCTGCACGCCTTCGGTTCCTTACAGCTCTGATTTCATTGTGCTCGTCTCCCATAGTCCGTCTTCTTTTTTGCTTCCGTTTTGCTTCCTCTTCCTCGACATAATCTAAGACTTCGGTGCCCTGGCCTTCTTCCGTATCGTCTACCCAGTACATCTGTGTGAGGGTCGTTTGAACGTCTGGCTTGGGAATGCGAGGGCCTGTCGATTTGCCATATGTGACGCGCTTCCTCCTCTCGGGGAATTTCTTCTGTTCTTTGGGAATTGGGGTTTTATAAATCCGATCAGCTGGCGCACTCGGCGTTGGGGTTGCCTTTGCTCGCAGAGGCATCTTGCTTTGCGCAACCGATGGCCTTTTCAAAAAGGAGATATACTTGAAATTATGTCAAAGTTCGATGTCATCATTGTCAACCATTGAAGCTCGCTTTGGTCGCGTCCACGGATTCGAACGCGATGATTGGCCCGTATCGCTTACTAAGTAGTACCTTACCCGGCACAGCCCGCCCAAAACTCTATTGTTGCCTACTGTACTGTACCAGACCACCAACTACCACTCTGTTCTTCTACTTTCTTACTGTGTATGTTGCCTAGCTCTGAGATCGACTTGCCGCATTTCATTTCTCAGAAACGGGGAAGTCACTCCGTTTCCTTTGCCATTTTGATTTCCTTCCACGCTCGATGTTTTCCAGGCCTAAGTACAATGGTCCGTTAGTGTTCTCGATACCAACTGATAATTCCCACGGATTGCTAGTCGTCTTGCAATTGACTGCCTCCCCGTATCTCTATTATTAAACAAACTGAAGAGCACGAAGTACGGAAGACCAGTTCATTATGGATGTTAGACAAGACTATTCAATACGTATTGAGGCGCTTATCACGAAGGTGCATGAATGATAGATTGACAAAAGTATTGTAGATACAATTACATGGAGTGCAAGTACAGAAGTTAATCTGATATGTTTCTTCACTTCTAAAAAAAGGCCAAATGCGCAGCTCCTATGAATCGAACCTCGTACCGTCGAGGAACAGCGCGATAGACATGGTGAAAGAGATCAGTAACCATCCTCGGAATCACTTCCGTCGTCTGGCATCATGGCACGATACCTTCTTGTCGCAAGATCCTCTTCCAAGCCTCCTTCGCTCTCTGGATCAACATACCCCTCACCACCAAGTAAGCTCAGCGCCACAGGAAGGAAGATGAGAGCATGGGTAGCAGCGAAGACCACCAGAGCTAACCAAATCCTGAAGTAGTAGATTTCAAAAATCTTGCTCTTTGTGAAAGCAAGGACAAAGACGCCAAGCAGCTTTGTAATGGTAATCCCCGAAAAAACAGAGCCACCAACGTTCACCAAGGCAGTCCAGGCACGTGCATCACGGCCACGGAACTTGTTTTTGGCACGTTCCATGACTGCTCGAGACGGGAACATGAATGCCCTAGCAATATGTGCACAGAACTCGACTCCGATGCCAACACAGATGATAAGATTAACCAGACTGACGGCATTCAAGGAAACGTCAAACACTGCCATCGTGCCGATGATGTCAACAACAATCATGATAACGGTAGCAGTGACCACAGCACCCGTCTTGACAGATCCAAGGAGGATAGAGGAAATGACGAGAATGAGAGCTAACGCCGAACCAAGAAGAGTGGCTGTGAGGCGGACAATCGTTGAATATTGATCGAAGAATATGTAAAAGACACTATAAGGGAAAACTTGCAAGCCAGAACGGTCACTCAAGTCATCTGCAATCCGCCGCGCGGAAGCATATGCAGCTATGAAGTCTTCCTGGCTCTTTAATGGAGTGTGACTCGTGCGGAAATGGCTTGCAGGAATGGTGTCTTTCTTTGCATCGATCACCACAGCATTGCTATAAGCAGCCTGTCCACCAAGTGAGCAGCTCTGATCTGTTGGAGACGTGATCCACTTCTGAAGGTAGTGAATAAACTCATCGCCCTCAGGCATTCCGTACATTGTCGTATTCCAAGCTGGGTCCCGATTTTCAAAGCACGCCGAGCCGTGCTCAACGCAACAAGCATCGAGTTCTGGGTTTAACCAACTAAAATAATCGTCTACCCAGCTAGCAGTACTAGACGCAATGTACGATACATTTGGTCTCTTACGTTCCTGCTCTAGAATGTTGGTGAGAGACATTTGGTCACACGTGGTAAACCGGGAGCATAGCTGCTGTTGATGTCTGCGCTCTGTGACGTTAAGTTCCCGGGTAACAAAGTACACAGGCGGGCCTGAGTCGAAGTAGGCGTAAAGGTCATTGAAGTAAGGAATCAAGTACGAGCCATCGGGGATAGCGACTCTTTGATCCAAGCCCAATTTAACTTCTGGCATCAAGGAGACACCAGCCGTGAAGAGCCCCAAGAATAAGACAATGACAGCAGTCTTAACTTTTTTTCCGAGCAGGGTAGGAGCATAGTGCTTCCGGATGAAGAGCTGAAGAATTCCTTCGTCTTGGCCTTCATAAACTCTTGAGGGACCGTTACCATCCATGCCTAGCTGAACACCGGCGCCCTTGATTTGAATACAGGGGAAACAGTCGGCACGGTTGTCTTCGACACGACGCTGGTTGAGCGCTAGAACCGATACGAACATTGTCACCTGCAAAATTGCGTTGATAAATACGGCGCCTGCAGCATAAATAGCAAAGTTTCGTACTGCTGGCATCCCAACCAAAGCACCGAGAGCAAAGGCGATTGTTTCAGTTGAGGCAGATAGTAGAATTGATGGACCCATGCGGCCAAGTGCTTTCGAAATTCGAAACTCGACCATGTCGTCAGGATGGCTGATGTTGACTCGCTCGAACTCGTGCACAATGAGGAAGATATTGTCGACACCAACAGCCAGAACAATGAATGGAATGACTTCGGCGATGATAAGCGTAACCTTGATGCCAGCCGCCGAAAACAGACCTATTGATGCCGATATAGACATCAGTACAATAATGATGCCAACAACACCAAGTGCGAATTTTGACTGAACGAAAGTTGTCGCAGGATAGCGAATCATTGAGCGAAGCGAAAGCGTAGTGGAGCCAAGAGCTAGAGAGGCATAAAAGAACATGAAGATGTAGCTAATAATTACAATCTTAGCATCAGTATTTGTCGACTTGTTGAGTTCTTGCTCCAAACTGATCTGTGTCGAAAATGATAGCCTCAAACCACGTTCGCTCGCTTCTTGTTGAACGTTGAGTAAGGTGGCTTTGAGAGACTCTTCCCAGTCCATAGCACGAGCAACCTCAGACGAGTCCTCGGCAGCGTTGGATACAACCCAAGTAACAATAATGGCAGAAGCGTTGGCTACATCTCCAGACTTGGTCCATCCTCCAAGAATCATGGCTGGTTCGATCGGCTGTCCAAAAGCTGGACGACAGTTGACTGGAGAAGCAGCACAGTCGCGCAGACGTGCTTGCCAAGTTGTCTCCTTGTAACGAGCCATACTATTTCCGAAATATGCACCAACTGACTGAACCACACAATCAGTACCCGTGGGCTTGAAGCAGACATCATCCAAGGTTGCTCCAGTTTTGTTTCCCGTAAGACTACTGACTCGTTCTTCGACTGTAAACCACCACTCCAGCGTCTCGTAGGACAACACTGGAGCCGGTCCTTCAGGATTAATATCATTAACCAAAAAGACCTGCTCCGCACGATAGAACGGGCCAAAGCTGTCGTCAAAAAATGCCTTCTCTTGTGCCGCCGCTGATGTAGGGCTAACCCAAAGGCGAGCTGGGTCTCTCTCAATCTCGAAATTCATCCAACCAAGACTGAGTAAAGCCACGAGAAGTATACTGCTACCAATAGTGATACCTGGATACTTTGCAGATTTATAACCTAGCCAACTGAAGATAGAATCACAAGCGGTATTGATTGAATAGTTCTTTTGTGGCCGATCATACATGGCACCATTATGAACCATGTCGCCTTCGTCCTCGTCATCGCTAGGTGCGGCGTCTTGAAGGAGACGTAGGCGTTCGCTCCTCCTTCGGGAGTGCTTAGCGTATACAATATGACCAACTATTGCTGTGATGAGAAGTAAGATGAAGACACTATAAACCATGATAGCACCAAACGACAGGCATGGCAGTAAGCCTACATGGCAAGAACCAGCCAACTTGACTGCTGGGAGCTCGGGGCAGACATCAGGGCAGTCGATGCAAGCGCATCTGAACTCCGGGTTCTCATCGTTGCATTTCTTAGGCGTCATATCTAGCGCACCCATCTTCGGCTCAGGATAATCGCTCGGTCTTGGAAAATTGATCTGAAATGGGGATCCAAGGAACTTTTCATCTCCCAAGAACTTCAACATTGCAGTGTAGTTCTTGGCACCACCGCCGATCAAGGCCATAGCGTTGCCATTTGTAGCTCCAACTTTGACATCTTTACAACTTTCGTAGAGACCAGATCCGTATTCATCAGAGACCAGTTGATCAAGTTCGGTGACGATGAACTTTTCACCTTTCTCTTGAATCTGTGTCACGTTGATGAACAAAGATTGGTCGGGCGAACAAGTGAACGTGCAAAACATGTTATAGAAATTCTCTTTGCATGCGGGACAGGAGGATATTATCGAATTCGCAGTCTTGAGGTTTTCTTCCAGGGCGTCCAGCTATAGCCTATGTGAGCGAAGGCCCCATCTTCCACACTTCGGATTACACAAACCTGTTCTTCCTCACAACACACTGGTCCTGAAGTCCATTTTGGTCCGCATAATTTCACAAGCTTTTCCCTCACAGCATCTTCCGGTTGCTTAGCAAGCCCGTTGTCTGGGCATGGCAATTCCTTTCCAAAGAACGACTTCTTGCCGCACTGCCCTCGTATAGAACACCGTCCTGCTTCATGTTTCGGAGTAAATAGCTCTGCAGAAGCGATCCCAGTACCCAGAAGTGCTGCGATCAAGGTAGAGCTCGAAAAGCGCACCATTGTTGATAAGGAAGTACTGCTCGAACTCTTGAATCTTTCGTCGTTTCAGCCGTCGAAGATCTAGGTCAATACATTGGGTACGAGAGGGGCTGTGAAATGTTCCGATAAACAAACGTGTAGACTATGCAACACTCTGAACTCTATGGTTGTAGCTTGGAGCTCGATGTTGTTGTGGTGCCTGGGGGCTCACGCGGCGATGCGGTCATAGGTCGAGAGTCTAACAAGGTCAAGTGGTGGGGCGGTGGCTGGCGTTTCATGCCTTAGCGGCTCAGACAATGACCGGTTGAATGGAGGAGGCGATAATGTCACGTGGATTGCTTGAACACCTTTCCAGCGAAGTTTTTGGAAAGAGAATTTAGTGTAAGAGGCACTTGAGTGACTTAGCGTCACGCCTTAGCTATTCGGATTGTGTAGTTTTTAGAATCGATGTATTAATCGCCAGTTGGAAACATTTTGAGTGTTTTCAGGCAGCCATATTCAACCATTCATAGCAGAATTCAAGGAGCTTCTTAAAACCAACATACTGTGGGAAAGACCACAGGGTCTGGTAGTATTGTCTACAGGTAGTCCTAAGCCGAACTACCTATACTGCCGAGTCGGATATTTACGCCATATAAGCAAAAGCCAAACCACTCATCCAAACAATACAAACAGCTGACCGATACTTGGGATGAATAACCCTACTCTATACTAGGTATCTTGAGTGGTATATCTGCTCTTGTCATGTGCCTGCCATCCGGAACACCCTTGTGCCATCTCTAGAAATCTTCCTTTTATGAAAGAAAGTATTGGGCCAAAAGAGGATCATCACGAACTTGGTCTAGTTTCTAACTTCTTGGAACCCGACTTGGGAAAGGACTAGAACAAGTACCTGCGCGCTTTCCTTGGCGGGATGATATGGCTCGGTACATATTTGTTTGGTTTGAGAGATTCGAGAAGAGTCTGAAGGAAAAGAGCGATAATAGCAAGTCTCAGCTTTTCGAAGAGCCACCAACGGCTGGCGATGCTCTACCAGAGCCGTCTATCGTTCTGCTCTTCCCCTTGCCATCAGCAGTAGAATCCTCCTCGTATAATCCATTTTGCTCGATATACTCGATAACAGGGGCGGGAATCAAGTACTGAACGCTCATTTCTCTTCGTAGGAATAGTCGAATCTTGGTGCTGCTGACGTCATTCTGAATGAGTTGCTGAATAACGTAAATGTTCTCTTTCCACGGTTGGAGGTTTGATAGAGCATCATCGATATCAGTACCCGTACGTTCAACGATGAAACTGCCGAATCTTCCGAGAATATGATTCAGATCCTTCTCCGACCAAACTCCGGGGGTTGACATAGTTTGAATAAGATCAGCGCCTGCCAAAAGAGCAATCCTAACAGGAACGCGCGATCCGTCTGGTCGTTCTGCGCCACCAAGGACTTCATTGATTTCGTGCTCGAAGTGATCAAGCACCAGTGCGGTAGGTTGATAGTCGCTTTGAATAGCCTCCCATGGGTCGACCATCAGCCAGTTCGAGGTCTGATCAACAGCCAACTCACACATACGCAGCCTGCAAGGTGTCCATTAGTCAAAGTCAAGAATGGAACGGCCTGCCAAACCTTACCTGTGCACAGCACTTGCGAGCCCAGCCTTCTTGTAAGCATCGGACACCGGTGATAGGTATCCTCCTAGTATTTCAAATTCTGTGTTGAACTTCGCAAAGTCGGCGGCCATCTCAAACATTCTTAGGTGGAGATAGGTGATTGGGCTAAAAGAGCCGCAAGCAACGAGGACCAAAGGGGTTCTGGAGGGGTCATTCTGTGTGAGTCGCAAGCGGTGCCTAGGAAATGAGTAGGTCTGCAGTGTCTGTGTCGAGGCAGACTGCTCTGGGAGATTCGAGGCCATCTGTGATATTGGAAGAGATTGCGAGAGTGATGAAGACGTCGCTGTTGCAGAGAGTCTCTGGGTATGATGTTGTAAGTATGACGAAAACTGCAGCCGACGTCGCACCAGAGTTGGCAGGGCTGGACGGAAGGATACTGGACGTTTAGGTCGCAAGATGCTCTTTACTGAACGACTGCCACCCAGAGCGGTGTTCGAGTAGGGTATGCGATTGAAGGTGCGGATGTCTCTATATATATGTGCTGGCGTTGAAGAGACGTATTGGTTGTTGTGTATTATGAATGCTTTTGACATGAGGTAAAAATGGGGTCTTCGGTGGTTAAGTGCAGGACAAGGTTAGGCAAAGAAACGATGCTTGGACCCCACGTTAGCGCATCAATCAATAGGGAGGGGTCAGAGCGATTGCTGTATCTACGCGGCCTTGGTTGTTGCAACTTCACAATGTCTCCGATATTCCCAGGATGTATGTTGACACAAGGTGCCAGAGATGTGTGATTGTCACTACCCGTGGCTGCCTTTGTGTATCTCACCGGACTCCTACATGGATGACATTCAATGAAAATGCTTCTTGGCCTCGTGCGACAAGTTGACTCAACCCCCACTGCGCGGCGATATGGCGCGATCGATAAGGTAAAGCCGTTTTTCAGGTCTGCTTATTCAAGCAGCCTGGCCGGAACAGTGGAAGAGACATGACGATGCTCGCCGCACACATGGAAATGCATAAACATCCAGATGCTGCATAAGATAAGAACAGTGTCCAGCCTTGCTACCAACACTCTAAATATTTAATGTGTTATTCTTATGGCTCGCAATACCCATTCTTCCAAGACAGTTTGACTAGTGAACCAGCCAGCTATGCACCCTGATGCCCTGGTTAGGAGAATCTCACTTGAATCATATCGGTCATTTAGTGATGTCTGGTGTGTGCGACGATCATGATCCTACGGCCACTACGGCCCCGCGTGCAGGGACATAAAACCCGATGAAGGCATCCCACTGAGACAGTTAGCCACCCTGGTGCTTTTCTATTTAGATGCATTATCGGCTTGCAATTACCAGGTTGACAAGCTAATATTACTGACTGAAGTGCTAGCTGTCATTGGCATAAACTCGTCGAAGCGTAGTGGTTTGGGGGACCTGGAGGTGATTGAGCTATATCGATCACGACATCCGATCTGATGCAGAGAAAGGTGGGCTTTCTTGTACGTGCAGAAGTGCCATGTTGGCAGGATTTGACGGGCCATAACGAAAAAAGATCACTATCGGTTGACCTTTGGCCCGCCGCCATACAATACCCAGACAGGTGCGAACCGTATATATTTGTGAAAATATGTCAAATAAAGGTACTGTGCTCTTTGCAGTTGAAGCAGCACCAGAAGCGAGGTAACTCGTAAGGCGGCCAAATGAAAGAGAGACATTGAAGAGACACGAAAAGCGAAACCCTTCAAAGTTTGTCCCTATCTATGAGAGGGGGTTGATTATATCTTATGGAAAGCTGAGAAAGTAATCACCAAGGCCTTGTCCTTTGTTTATGTAACAAGTGCTCTGCTCGCCGCAAGTACTCGTGGCACACATTGATTAGCCATATCAGGCTTGCTGAGTATCTCTTGCCTCGCAGGCAACTGAAGCAGATCGGCCCAAGAGCGTGATCAAGCCGGAGCCCGAGGTTGACAGGTATCCGGTCTGCTGTCGATATCCTGCCCATAGCTTCTCGTTTTTGTTCTTACTTCGTAGGGAATACCCTCTTGGATGGGTATCTAAGATACCATCGTCAATTCACGGAAGCTGCCTTAAGGCTCGCGCTTGAGGTTGAGAATCGTGCTGCCGGCGGGACGCTAAAAAGCACTGACTCCATCACCTTCTCAAGGCTGTACTCAACTCACCTTGATATCACCGCTCCACACGACAATTCATTCAAACCACCGAACCACCAACAAAATCCCCTCCCCATCCAACAACTCCGAACACCACAATTGCGAAGACCTTCCCGACAATCATCGCCGATGGCGTAAATGGCACAAGACAAGTCTTCGCAGGTAGTCGCTCCGTCTGTTTTCGATCACGAACCAGAACCAGAACCAGCAGGCATCTCTACAGCTACTTCCGTTTCTTCATCTTCCTCTTCTACTACACGCGTTCCTAGGTACAACCACCTTCACTCTTCTGTTTCTGCACACACTCTTTCACTAGCACCAACTGCATTACAGCCTCGATCTATCTGTGCTTATGATCTTCGAGCCGTTGTGAAGTGGTGACGGATTCTGTGGAGGGCAACGTGCACGTATTCAGAGTCAAATACTCATGTCGTCCAGAATCATCCGCCGCTCTGCGAGAGTAGCAGCCAGCTCATCAGACTCAGGCAACCCAGCACCTACAGTGCCTTCCGCTGCCGCACCGTCGCGGCCTCCATCTCGGAAACGCAAGGCATCTGTTCGTGAGCCTAGTCCAGCGCCTGAGCCCGAACCCGCGAAAGCTTCATCTACCAGACGCCCAAAACGCCAGAAGGTAGTAGAGCCCGAACGTTCTGCACCTGCACCAGCAGCACCAGCTCGAAAGAAGAAGGGCCAGACTGCAGCGGTGATGTCGAGTCCTAGGTGCGTTCTTTTGATCTGCTACAGCTTTGATACTGACCGCATACCCTCTCAGTGCATCTTCAGGGCCTTCTAATGAGACACCCGCTCCCTCGACCAGTTCAACGAGACGTAAATCAACTAGAAATAAGAAACTGAACCAAGGTTAGTTACTGGATATTCTTCGAGAGTTTTGGTATTGACTTATCACGATAGATGCATCCACAACTACTCCTAGCTCAGGTCGACGGTCGAAGAAGGGCAATAGTAGTAAGGACGCTGATGCTGTAGACAACGAATCCGACGATCGACCTTCCAACGCCGAGGAAGATGGTAGTGGTGATAATGACGAGGAAATGAACAATGACTACGATGGTGATGGCGATGGAGCAGAAGACGAGGACGATGATCCATTTGGGGGCTTTGGTGGTCCTGGCGGACCTCCTCACGGTCTTTCAAGTACACTGCGAGCTCTTAGTGGTATGATGTCCGGGGTTTCGACAAGATTACGGGATATTTTGAACAATTTGAAGCAGAAGGATGACCCTTCGATGCAACTGATAGCTCTGCAAGAATTGTCCGAAATCCTACTGGTGTCCACAGAAGATAATCTGTCGGGCCACTTCTCTCCCGATTCTTTCGTCAAAGAACTTGTCGTTCTGATGCAACCATCCGAATTTGGAGAAGAGAATCCGGAGATGATGCTGCTTGCTTGCCGATGCCTTGCCAACTTAATGGAGGCTCTGCCAGCTAGTACAGCCAATGTGGTCTACGGCGGCGCTGTACCTGTCCTCTGCCAGAAACTCTTGGAAATTCATTACATTGATTTGGCAGAGCAAGCACTTAGCGTTTGTCCTCCTAATACACTCTACTTTTCTGTCATTTACTAATACTATATACAGACCCTCGAGAAGATCTCTGTTGAATATCCGGCATCCATTGTGCGCGAAGGTGGCTTAACCGCCTGTCTTACCTACCTTGATTTCTTCGCGACGAGCACTCAGAGAACCGCTGTTACTACCGCTGCCAATTGCTGCAGGAACATCCCAGAGGACTCTTTTCCCGTGATTCGAGATGTCATGCCCATATTATTGAATGTACTCAGCTCAAGCGATCAGAAAGTGGTCGAGCAAGGTTCACTCTGTGTGTCACGCGTGGTAGAGAGCTTCAGATATCACCCTAGTAAATTGGAGGAGCTTGTCAGTACTGATTTGCTGAAGGCAATTCTTCGACTGCTCCTCCCAGGCACCACAAACCTGATTGGACCGAACATCCACACTCAGTTCCTGAGGGTCCTTGCATTCACAGCCAAGGCCAGTGCTAACTTGTCTGCTGAATTGTTCAAGATGAATGTGGTCGAGACTCTTTATCAGATTTTGACTGGTGTTTCACCACCATCTGCAGATGAAGATATTGCCTCCAAGCTGGACAGCGTTGTCATCATGCAAGCTCTGATTCATAGACCACGAGAACAAGTCATTGAGACACTAAATGTGATCTGCGAACTTCTTCCCGAAGTACTTAGAGAGTCGGATGCTGCTTTCGAAGGCATATTTGACCTCGATCCATCAGCAGCACCGGCAAGCTCGAGGAAGAAGTCAGCAAACGAGAAGCGAATTGAACTGTTAGAAGGATGCAAGGCAGAAGTTAAACGCTTTGCTGTTATTCTCTTCCCAACACTGACAGATGCATTCTCAAGCACTGTCAACCTCAGTGTTCGGCAGAAAGTCCTCACAGCACAGCTCAAAATGTTATCCAACCTCAATAAGGACATTCTGATGGAGGCCCTCCGCTCTCTACCTTACGCCTCCTTCCTTGCTGCGATATTGTCACAGAAAGACCATCCGAGTCTTGTTAATTATGCTCTGCAGGCGGCAGAACTTCTCTTGGCCAGGCTGGACGATGTCTATCAGTATCAATTTTATCGTGAAGGAGTCGTTGCCGAGATTGCAAAGCTAGCTGCCAGTGATCATAGGGAGAACATTAGCAACAACGCTTCTGAAGTAGCTTCTGCACCTGGTGCGGATGAAGCTGGCACAGAACAACGTATCAATGAAAAATCTGCAAATGGCGAGAACGGAGATGACGCAGATGATCATTCCTCGGACGACGAGGATAACGATGATGAGAACGAGAACGACGACAACCCCGAGGACGTCTCTGCATCTCCAGCAAGCTCGCGCGGCTCGACCATGTCGATGGATGGTCCTCCACGCCACATTCCTTCAGACTTGACGAGCATGCAGCATTTGATTGCTCAACGGGCCCAGCGATTCTTGGATGTTCATGAGACGGATGATAATGGCAAAGACATGAAGAAGAAGGCTACCAAAATTCTGACAGACTTGCAGACACTTGCTACAAAGATTGAATCTTTCTACCTGCACCAGGGCCCGGGAAATGGTGTAGAGCTCTTCACTACCCTTGCGTCGCACTTCGAAGGCGATGTTTTGGAGAGTGTTACAAGTGCAGAATTGTTGAACTCAGAAGTAGTCCGAGTCTTATTAGAAGTTTTCAACAACCCTGATGAGAAGCTGAGCAATGATGCTCGTTCCGCCTTCCTCGAGGTCTTCATGGGTCGAACAGCCAAGAATAAACCCCAGACTGCTAGTGCTGACTCACCAGCAACACCTTTCAGTAGCCTCATCCACAAATTACAAGATCTCCTAAGCAGATCTGAGCATTTCGAAGTTGTCACTGTACATCAAAACACATTTGATGGCAATCGAAGTAGTGCTGCATCAATGCTTGCTAAGCAAATTCGATTGAAACTTGTTGCGGATGATGATTCCGAAATCCCTCGGCCTTATCGAAACATCATGGTATCTATACACGCAATTGCGACTTTCAAGGCCTTGGACGATTACTTACGTCCGAGAATCAGCCTTTCTGAGCGCCCACGAGGGGCACGTAGTAGAGAGGGTCTATCTGGAGCATTAGCAGCCCTCGCTGCAGCAGGCATGCCCCTTCCATACGCAAATGGTCCTGGAGCTGCTTCTCGTCTTGCAGAGCGTGCTTCGGCAGCAGCTGGATCAGTTCCTGCAGCATCCACCCCTCGGACTACTCGCAAGTCAAAATCCAAGAGCTCCCCGAGTGCTGCAACAGGATCGTCTGATCAATCAAGCACACCACAAGAACGCTCTGGCACACGACGATCAAGCAGACGTCAACAAATGCAATCTGAACCTGGCCCACCTCCTTCCCATGACGATGATAGTCTGGCCAATGCTTTAGAGTGTGCGGATGAGAGACAACTCAGTGACGATGAAGATTTGGACGGATCCGGCGCTCTTGATACCATTTTAGGAGAACTCGAGGATGATATGGAGGAACCAGATGAAGCTCCAGATCCAGGCGCAGTAAGTCTTGAAGTTGCAGCAGGTGGTAAAATTACTGCACGAAAGGATGACGGTACACGTGTTGCCACTCCTTCACAACTACATGGCGGCTCTACACCATCAATTGCTACACCACAAACTGCTTCAACTTCAACACCAAGTGCCCCACGGCCAATGTCATATGCAGCTGCCATTCAAGCTGTCCCTCAAGACTGGCACATTGAGTTCAGTCTTGACGACAAAGTTATTTCGAACGAAACTACGATATACCGTGCTGTGCACAGTACCTCCACCCCGGCCGATGAGCACGTAAGCAGGAGCGTATGGTCTGCGATCCACCCAATCAAGTTCAAGCGTGTCCCTGGACCACCACCGCCAGAGCCTAACTCCCTCACTCAGCAATCCGAATCAACTGCAGAGACTACAATTTCAGGTATTCCCGCATCTCTGGACAAGCACCCTGCAACTTCTTCCATTTTGAGATTGCTTAACATTTTACATGCCCTGAATGCAAACTTGGACGATGTCTTGGCCGAGAATACAATTACTTTGAAATTAAATGCCGAGCCACTATCACAATTTGTTAACACCAAGCTTACAGCCAAGCTCAATAGGCAGCTTGAGGAGCCTCTGATAGTTGCCAGTAACTGTTTACCAAGCTGGAGTGAGGATCTGGCACGCTTATACCCATTCCTCTTTCCATTCGAGACACGACACCTCTTTTTACAGTCCACATCATTTGGCTACGCTCGATCAATGACGAGATGGCAAAATGCTCAGTCTGCCGAAGAAAATCGCCGAGATCGCCATCGAGACGAGCGTCCATTCTTGGGTCGTCTTCAACGACAAAAGGTGCGGATATCACGTTCGAAGATACTCGAGTCTGCATTAAAGGTCATGGAATTGTACGGTGCGTCTCAAAG
The DNA here is from genome assembly GCA_003369635.1 of Coleophoma crateriformis. Lineage (NCBI taxonomy): Eukaryota > Fungi > Ascomycota > Leotiomycetes > Helotiales > Dermateaceae > Coleophoma > Coleophoma crateriformis. The sequence continues at coordinate 925,083 of PDLN01000005.1, forward strand.
CATCCTCGAGGTTGAGTACTTTGAAGAAGTCGGCACTGGGCTTGGACCTACTCTTGAATTTTATTCAACTGTGTCTAAAGAATTCTCGAAGAAAAAGCTCAAGCTCTGGAGAGAGACAGACACAAATGATTCTGATGAGTACTCTTTTGGAGCCCGTGGTCTTTTCCCGGCTCCCATGAGCGAAGAACAGGCATCAAACGAGAACGGGAAGCGTATTCTTCATCTGTTTAAGATGCTAGGAAAATTTGTCGCCCGGTCAATGATTGACTCTAGGATCATTGACGTTTCTTTTAACCCTACGTTCTTCCGCATTGGCGACGAAGCAAAGACAGTCATTCCTTCCTTAGGTGCAGTCAAAACTGTCGATGCTCAGCTAGCAAAATCCTTGAAGTTGATCAAGAAATTCGCGGTTGCTAAGAAATCTATTGACGAGAATGGCAATCTTAGTGCTGCAGAAAAGGTGGCTGCCGCTGAGGCACTTCAGGTCGATGGTGTCCAAATTGACGATCTTGGACTGGACTTTACACTTCCCGGTTATTCTTCTATTGACTTACTTCCAAACGGCTCCCAAATTGGTGTAACGATTGATAACGTTGAACTGTATCTTGAGAAGGTTATCGACATGACTCTTGGCAGTGGTGTTCAGCGCCAAGTAGATGCATTCCGAGCTGGCTTCACTCAAGTATTCCCATACTCGGCACTTAGCGCTTTTACACCGGACGAATTGGTCATGCTCTTCGGTAGAATCGAAGAGGATTGGTCTCTTGAGAGTAAGTACAACTACTTTAGAAAGGCCTATGCTACCCGAGCTTTACTAACTTCTCGTAGCTTTGATGGATTCGATCAAGGCCGACCATGGCTTTAACATGGATAGTAAGAGCGTGAAGAACCTTCTTCAGACCATGAGCGAGCTTACCATGGCGGAACGTCGAGACTTCCTCCAATTTACCACTGGTAGTCCAAAGCTACCCATTGGAGGTATGATTCTAAGTCCTACTCAAACTACATGCCGGGACTAACTAGGTTTTAGGATTTAAGAGTCTCACACCGATGTTCACTGTGGTCTGCAAGCCAAGTGAGCCCCCTTACACATCCGATGACTATCTACCAAGTGTCATGACATGTGTCAATTATCTCAAATTGCCCGACTATACCGACCTCGATGTTATGCGTCGTCGCATGAATACCGCGATCAAGGAAGGCCAGGGTGCTTTCCATCTTTCTTAGGCGTATTAATAGTCATGGACGGGAACCCTCAATATCGAGCATTTACATCACGAATAATGAGGGGTGCGTGTCGCGGCGTCATAATGTATTCATGAGCTTTTTCCAACAGTTTACTTCTCTTCGGTCAAATCTGGCTGGGTGGTCAACACACAAATTGCATGGTATGGAAGTTTGGGCGTACTATTGCTGCGGAGGATTTCCATGATGGTCTCGTTCTCTAGCAGTCATACTTAGATAAATGAATGTCAGCCTTTTGTAGGTTAACAATGTAAGACGAGTCGCTATCCTTTTCGGGAAGCATCGCATTCAATATCCAAGCTAGCACCTCTGTGCATCAATATCTTACCTTAAAAAAGCGACATTACCGAGCATCTCAAGGAGTTTATCAGCGCTTGCTTAAGAGCGTCCTGGTATCCTCAGCAAGGTGTCAAGATTCAAATACGATGCCATGAGACTGAATCTTAGCCCAAGTCCCAAGAGGTTTTTCCAAGTAGACGGGGACAGGCCTATTAGCGTATCTAAAAGTGGTTAGTGCCTTGACTAGAAAGCCATAGCACGTACATACGATAACGATGACTTCACGATAACCGTCTCTCATCTTTAATTTATTTGATAAATATGCAAAACCTCCCCAGATTTGTACCAACCTATAGGATTGAAGCCGGCACTCTAGATACTATGATGCCAACACAGAAGTTCTTGGGCCTGGAAAGCGGGTCAGCTTGAACCTGACTGTGGATTCAAAATTTGATGCGATCGCATCCATATGGTTGCATGCATGCAATGTCCCCTCCAAGCTTGACCGAGCAAGAGCTACAAGCCCGCTTTGAGGTTCGTCGCCCTACTCGTATGCATGGAGAAAGGACCTTTCTATATATGTCTTGTCCATCAGGGATGCTTGGACCTTGAAGCTGACTTAGCTATTGCAGAAAGAATATTGCCCACCATTAGATACTGCGACCCTTCTCGCCATTATTCAAGACTATGACCTCACCAACGAGGCACAACAGGTTGAAGCACGTCAGACTCTTGACATAATCAAGGAAAGTGCTGCTGAAGAAGAAGCAACGGGGTTTGATCCCAGCGGAAGTAGCTGGATACAACCAGGCCCTGTGGACGATACAGCAAATGGGCTGACGGAAGACGGAAGTCTAAGTGCTAGAAGTCACCCTGAATGGGCTAGCACCACAGATGGCACCTCTATTAGCCAAGGTATACCTGCTGTAGACCTTGACGGAGTGGACTCCTCTGAAGCTCTCCGCGAGACGCATGGCAGATCTGATGATGTCTATGGATTCGACCTGGACGGTCTCGGCGATGAGAGTAAGGAAAGCCTTCTCCTCGGCATTTTCCCAGCGTTAAAACCTTTTGACATTACTTGGACTCTGAAGAAATATAAGGGGGACGCTAGCGCAGCTATAGATGAACTGATGAACCAGTCCTTTCTCGAGGAGAGCGGGGCAAGACATAAAGGTATCGATGCATTCTCGGAGAGTGAACTGTCTTCAAAACAAAGGAAAAACAAAGGAAACAAAGGGCGCAATCGACGGATGGAAGACACTTCCCAAAGCTCTACGGAATCACCTCCTACCAATAGTAAATGGGACACTGGACGTCAAGATGTAGAGTTCATCTCTTCGAAGACGAGCATGCCTGTTGAACAAGTTAGTTCTCTATATCATAAGAATGGTGCATCTTTACAGGCAACGATATCCGCCATAATTGACGCCCATGCTGCCCTAAATATCAACACAGAAGATGATGCAGTCCTACAGCTCCATGCCCATGAACTTGGCAAGCAATTCTCTTCCATATCACCTTCGGACATTATGACTTTGGTCCAGATCACGCATCCATCACAAGGATTTGCTCAAGATCTTGCTGAGGCATTGGCGCATCGTCCCTCTACCACAAAGCCAGGCCTCCATCTCGAATTCAGGCACGCGCCAATAGACCTTACTCCAGAAATTAGATCATCTAGATGGAAACCGCAATCGCACAACGCTGTGCACGCTGAAGGCACACAAACATATTTCGACTCTGCGGATGCGTCAGCAGCTGCTTCAGCTTATAGAGCCACTCGCAATGATGCATTTGCTAAAGCATCAACCGCGTGGAGGAAAGGGAAATCCGATCATCTCATGGGCGCAGCTGCAGCCTACTATGCAGACCTTGGGAAAGAATACGATGTTCGAGCCAAGAGTGCCGAGAGCGCTGCAGCGGATGCTCTGGTAGCCACGCAGAGTTCTTGGGATTTGTTGGACTTGCATGGCGTCAACGTCAAGGATGCCATACGAATCAGTCGGGAACGAGTCACAACATGGTGGCATGGCCTTGGAGATGCTAGGATTAGCGGTAGGGCTGGGTCATACAAGATCGTCACAGGCCTGGGTATCCACAGCAAGGAGGGGAAAGCAAGGCTTGGGCCGGCTGTTGCCAAGATGCTCATGAGGGAAGGGTGGAAAGTTGAGGTAGGACAAGGCACTGTTCTGGTCACAGGAGTCGTCAGAACTCCAGCTACAACAAAGAAGTAAGAAATACGTGTCGATATCAAGGTAGTTGGATGATATGGTCAAGCCGCACAATTTTCCCTGGAGGGAACATTTGGTTTCAGCTCTTCAGATCTTGATCTCGGTCTTTTGCAGGACTAGAAATGTATATAATGTACGATCATGTTCAGGATAATCAGGAAAAGGTACATAAACTGTACATGACATATCAGCCGAGCTCAATCACAAATACCTCGAGGTTGAAATCATCACATGTTTCGCAAGCGTATCAGGGGGGAGGATGAACCTGCAGAATGCGTCTGCAATTCAAGTCTGCGATTTCAATCCCAGTCATAGTCGCTCCAGAGATATCAGGACAAGCCCGCTGAACTCTGAGTACGGATAGTCCAAATCATGGTCTCCTCGTATTTTCCCCATCCACGAGAGTGAATAACCGTTCAGATATCGCGACAGAGAGATACTGGCAAGGGCCGCGATGTTGGATATTGGATATTGGATATTGGATAGAAGTTATGGGTACTCTCCGAGGAAATGAAGATAAGATTATGTCTATTGTCATGTTGCTTGAAATGCCAGGTTCGAGTATCGTCGGATTATGCGATAAATTTGTGAATACCATTGTTTGGCTGCTGGGTTTGCAATTCCCATCAGTGCTGGTTGATAAACTGGGGAGCTTGATCGGAGCACCAAGACCAACCGAGTTCAGAATAAGGTGGATAGACTAGACAATTTGATGAAATAATCCAAGAAGAAAGGTCTTTCATGTACTCATAAGCTCTACAACGCACTTTCCGGACTTTGCGTGGTGAGCATTGGTCTGCAAGGCAATTGATTCTTGCCTTATCACATTGGCGACTTCTTTTCGGAATTACCAAGATGACATTCACGATGAGAGAAATGGTAGCAACATAATAGCTTTGAGTCTCTAATACTATCTTGATAAGGAGTCTATGCCGCCTTCAAACTCACTAACATCATATTCGTCTGGATATTTCTTTATGATATCTCTGAGTTCAGTCATCTGAGCCTTGAGATCCGGCGTTAGCTCCTCGTACATATCCTCGAACATGGACCTCAGCGGCGGTTTCTTTTCCTTTTCTGCTTCCGCAAAAGCCTTCAGGCACTCCTTTCTTATTCGACCTCGTGCTTCTTTCTCCTTCTCTTCGTTCCAGATGCCTTTTTTTTCAAGATACTTTCTGAGTCGTGTGATAGGGTTATCCCTTCTCTTCCAATCCTCCACTTCAACTCTTGCTCTGTAAGCAAAAGAATCATCAGAAGTACTGTGATGAGAGATTCGATATGACATAGCCTCAATAAGTACAGGACGTCCACCATCTTTAAGTGCTAACTCTCTTGCTCGTTTAGTGACTTCCCTGACGGCAAATATATCATTACCGTCGACACGAATTGTATCGATTCCATATCCGGTACCTCGACTTGCGATTCCATCTCCTCGGTACTGCTCAAGAGTAGGGGTGCTGATTGCGTAACCGTTGTTGCGACAGATAAAAATCACTGGACACGATCTTGTAGCTGCTATGTTCAGAGCTGCGTGAAAGTCGCCTTCGCTTGCAGCTCCTTCACCAAAGTAACAAGCGACAACCCGAGCAGGAATATTGGGGTTCGTAAGTCGTTGCATCTTTAGAGCATATGCTGCACCTGCAGCTTGGGGAATTTGTGTTGCTAATGGCGAGGAGATTGTATGCTTCAAATAATTAGCACATACAGGGCAAGGGCAGAAATGGTCCTACAATCTTCAATGCAGCACTGCCATAATGCACAGGCATATTCCGGCCTCGTCCAGCATCTAAGTTATTGGCGAAGAGCTGGCTCATGAAGTCGGTAAAAGTATAACCGCGCTGCATGAAAACACCCGCTTCTCTATACTGGGAGAAAATAACGTCGTCCTTTTGCAGCGCAGATGCTGACCCAACGCAAGTTCCCTCTTCGCCCTGGCTTGTCATATAGAAGCTTAAGCGGCCCTGTCTTTGTGCGTCGAACATGATCAAGTCCATGATAGACACGGCGACCATATTCTCGTACATCTTGAGAACAATTTCCTCGGAAGCAATTTCAAAGGAGGAATCGATTATATCTCCATCCGGTCCCATGGCCTGGTATGTCGGTATCGCGGGGTAAGTCGCTGGGTGTTCGAAGGAGAGGGAATTGGTGAATTTGCTGTCAACTGCTCCAGGAAACCGAACTCTGAAAAACATCAGTCATTACAACTTGCATTTTGAAATACAGGCATATTCACCCAGCAGCGCCTGGCTTCTGGGACAACGAGGAAGCCCGCCTTCGTGACCCGGTCTGCAATACAGAACATCGCGTAGTTGTAACAAGTTGAACTCGCAGAAAACGAGCTCCAGGTCTGAGAAAATTCATAACTATTGGCAGTATATCCGACTTCAAGTCGGGTCTTTTGCAGAGAATAAGAAAGCAATCATGCTGGAGTTGAATATTCGGACTTTGAGCCGGGACGTTCTGGGAAAGCTGGAGTTGGAGAATCTGGGGTAAGCCGTTAATAACCATCCATCCATCAACTCGGACCGAACTCCTTGGCGTGCACGTGATTGCCGAGAGCCTTAACAACGAGGCTGAGTTGAAATTTATCTATTGACGTCCAATTGAGCTCTTGATGTTGCGAAAACAACGTAAGGTTGCCAATCTAGCCCGAAGATTGAATCCTTTTGATGATATGGCTACACGATCAGTCCTAAGGCCTCTCTTGAGGTCAAGGCAGCTCCCATCCTTTTCTGCGCAGAGATCTTTATCGACTTCACTCCGGAGAGCCGATTCACCATCACAGCCAAGTAATCATGAAAGAACGACGCATTTTGGATTTGAAACAGTTCCAGAAGCAGAGAAAGAGGCCAGAGGTATTCCCATTAGGCCAATCAATTGATCAGGGTGCAGGGTGCTTATCTCATTTTAGTTGCGGGTGTTTTCAGCAATGTCGCAGCTTCATATGATACCATGAACGACTTCATGTCATTAGGGATCCACCGACTTTGGAAGTGAGTGCTCCACCTGTTGATATCGATTTGCTGCCCCAATCAAAGTCTGATCGTGGCCCTCAATCAGGGACCACTTCGTCCGAAGCATAAATCCGGGCTCTCCAAATCAAGCATGGAAGATGCTCGACATCGCAGGAGGCACAGGAGACATCGCGTTCCGTCTTCTCGATCACGCTACCAATATCAACTCATCGCCTGCAAGCACCATCACTATATCCGACATCAACCCTGCTATGTTGGCCGAAGGCAAGAAGCGATCCCTAGAAACCGCCTACGCCAATTCACCTCGCCTCGACTTCCTCGTTGCGAACGCCGAGAACCTGCACACAATCCCTTCCAATAGTATTGACCTATATACAGTGGCATTTGGCATTAGAAATTTCACGGATAAGGACAAGGCGCTGAGAGAAGCGTACCGGGTGTTAAAGCCAGGAGGAGTGTTTGCGTGCTTGGAGTTCAGTGGTGTCACGAATCCGATCCTGGATGCAGTATATAAGCAGTGGAGCTTCGGTGCAATTCCAATGATTGGGCAACTTGTTGCTGGTGATCGAGCAAGCTACCAGTATCTTGTGGAGAGTATTGAGAAGTTCCCAAAGCAGGAGGAATTCAAGAACATGATCCAAAATGCAGGTTTCGTGGTTCCTGGCAAGGGCTGGGAGGATTTGACCTTCGGCATCGCCGCGATACATAAGGGTATCAAGCCCATTGAGACAAAGGCTTGAAAGTAGCAAGCTTCGGTTTAGCTGTATCAATATTGTAAAATACCTTGTTAGGCGACACGATCGGTTTATGTAGATGTATATGAATGTCAATCACCACAAACTACCCCTATTCAGACCTTTAGTTAGGAAAGCGTTGCGTTGCCAAACCTCCCATAGATCCGGCGCCCAAATACTGTAATAAATGCATTGTTGGAACTCACAGTTCACTTTTCACGTGCGTCAAAAACACCAACTCCTAATACGAAGCATCTGTGGTATTTTCTATCGTTGCTCCATGATTGCCAGCAAGCGGACTTGTTTTCTGGCTAAACTAGACTAGAATACACGCAACGCTCAATAAGGCAGTCCATGAATAATTGGGGGTCAATAGTACAGAGAGAAGAGAAAAGAGCCATCATCGCTTTCACAAGTAGTAAAGCATAAGCTATTGAACTCCCTTCCGAGACCCAAATTCAAATACCTATAATGAAAAGCTCATTATATGAAGCCTTCACCTGTTATCTTTCACTCCCTAGGAATGGCCATTAAGAAGATGTACGAGAACGTAGACTTTTGGTGCAAACAAAAACAAAGATCGTTCAGGTCGAGTCATTTATGAGTCGCCAGTTGCTGGTGTTGCAGCTGCTGGTGCGGGTGATGATGCTCCACCTTCAGCCTTGTTAAAGTTGCCTCGACCGCCTCGGCCTCCTCTACCACGATCTCCTCGCTCGCCGCCTCGTCCACCGCGAGAACCACCACGTCCACGTCCGCCACGGCCACCCTCACTGTCGCTGGCACCACCGCTCTGGTACCCACGTCCAGCATTTGAGCTTGACCCGCCTCTGCTGCTGCCCCAGCTTCCAGCCCCACCACGATTGGCAGGGAAAGTCTTGTTCTCTCTTGGCTGGAAGATTTTCACCAGGGGTCTGCTTCTGTCTTCATTCGAGCGCGACTTGATATCTTCGGGGAGACGTGATAGAACAGCATCTCTCTCTTCTATCGTCTTGAAGTGGGCGACCTTGTTGGATTGTCCCCACTTCTCAATCTTAGTGATCTTCGACTTGTCATCTTCGCTGAACAGCTCCTTGACTGCATCGTCCGAGGTAACGTTCATGATGAAAAGGCCGACTATTGGTTCCGTACTTTGCTTAGTGACGGGGGAGGCTGCCTCAGCTCCATTGGTTGAAGTGCCGTTGGTAGCAGCTGGGGTATTCTTCTCACTCTCCTTGAATGATGGACTGGTTGAGTTTGGTGCAGGAGTAGCTGGCTTCTGTTGGAAAGAAGCTGGCGAATCACCTGTGCGTTCTGGACCAGTTGGTCCTCTAGGTTGTTGTTGTTGCGTATTCTGACCACGCTGTTGACCTTGGAAAGGTGGAATGGGCTGGGATGCTGCTGCTGCACGTTGTGCTGGTCCGGTTGGTGTTGAGGCAGCAAGAGCATGACTTGAGCCTGGGGTGCCTGATCCAGTAGATGGTGCTTGAGCTGCTACCTGACCAGGATGTTGCTTAGCCCCACGGTGGGCAAAGTTGAAGCCTTGCGCCTTCATCTCAGTGCCAATTCGACCATCCTGTACTTCCAGGACCAACCATCCAAATGCAGCATCAGCCAAGTTAAAGTTCCACATATTCTTGAAAGCACTCTCATCGACTTGACCAACCGCAGCCGCATTAGGTCCTCCAACAGGGCCGCCGAAAGGATTTCCGCCATGAGCAGTGGAGGGCATCTTCTCTACTATTCCTAAAGCATTGTTGAGAAGATTTTGTTGTGCCTCGTTCTGCTGGATCGCAGGTTGGACTTCGCTCTTGACAGTTTCCCAAACGTCGTTGAAGGACGCTTTAGATGCGGCAAGCTTTCCCCGATAATGATCAAGGGTAGGGTTGACGCTGAACTCGTTGTATGAACTACCATATCGGAAATGCAAGCCTGCAGAAATGGAGAAATCGGCCTTCAGAGTAACTGAAAGTTGATTCAAGATACCCTCTCGGGCGGGCGATGCATGCGTGATGAAAACACGGGTCTCCGTTGGGTCGTAAACTCGGTTCGCTGTATCAACTAGTTCACCCATCTGCAAAAGTGTAGTCCACATGGTTCCTTGTCCACCTGCAATGGTTGTTCGCCCTTCGCCGTTATCGAAGAGCTTGTGCATGACAACAGCTCCTCCAAGGCCGAGAAGTCTGAGCTTAACACCCCCAATCTCCAGAAGCATGGAGCGAGCCTCATCAATGATATGTAAGTTCGCAACTTTGTACTCACCAGACCGGAACTTCTCGAGGACCCGTACGTCTTCGCAGGCACCCCAGACTGTGTAAACCGGAACGTCAAGCTTTAACTGGCCGCTGAGAAATTGAGGAAGTTCGGAGAGAGGTAAATCGCTAGCGGGGAAACGCGTCTTTACTGGACCTCCTGGGGCTCCAATAGCTTTCTTCGTAGCTTCGGCGATCAAAGGTGAGTATTGCGCAACATGCTTAAGAGTCCTGCAAAGGGGTTAGCCTGCCCTCCATATTTGTCTAGTAGCCAAGCTTCATCTCACTTTTCTGCGATTCTTTCCAGTGAGGACTCATCGTAGAATCCAAAGTCGCCGGTATGTATGATGTGACTCGCATTCGCGCGCTTTGCAAGATCGTTGAAAGATTTGAGGTTTCCTTGCTCAGGTCAGCGCAGTCAAGAACAAAGTGATTTAGTCGGAAACATACCTCGCACATCTGCTACGCAGAGAACTCGGACGCCACCGGTCTCTACAACCCGTCCATTATTTGGGAGAAGAGGCGTAGCTCCAGGCAATGTACCGTGACCTCCAACAGCTCCGTTTGGTAGATAGCCTGGGTTGTTGTAAGGGCGCTGCTGTGTGTATGGCACCGTTAGCTGCTGCTGCGCAAAAGATCCGGGGTAGTCAGAGGAATATCTGATATCCTGGACCATGTGGAACCGTCCCACCGCAGAGGGGCGTTGAGGCAACATGTTGATGCAGGTGATGTTGATGTTGGTGGATCTGACGTTTTGGGAAGGATAGTGCAACTCACAGATGCCATAGCTCAAAGAGAACGATTTCAATAGCGGGAAGCGGAGCTTTCGACGTGGGTAGGTAATCAGCGCGAGAGAAAATGAAAGACACGTCCAATAATTCTGAAGGAGGCGACAACGACGATATGATGGAAACCAGAAACCGAAAGCGCGATGAAAAGCGACATCTCAGCTCGCAGCCCAATTCGTACTAGCGTCCTTGCGGCTAGTCGTTTATTCAGACGACCACCCCTTTCTACTATCGAATTGTCAGGTTCAGTTGAACTACTATATTTTTCTTGAATAAGTCTTTACATTGATATGAATCACTGACATTCAGTTGTCGGTGGGGTAGTGCGAGATTCCATGATCAGACATTAGTCCTTTATTTGGTTTTCACTTCCACTTTTTATAGTAGACCTAAAGTAAAGCAAGCTAAAGCACTGACAACACTTATGCCATGATCTTCGCTCTAATTGGATAGCTATCAAGTAAATCCGAGCCATTTTACCTTATTCGGTACTTTTCTAAGGAATGCTTTCTCAAGTAGAACTATCATAAAATCTGTATGTCATGGAACTTATCAAATTATCATGAATGCTATCTAGGTAACCATCATGAGCCCAAACACTAAGTGCACTGAAACACTGTAGCTTCTAGCTTCTCCTCTCGAACCACCCAAAAATTCAAATAATCAAGTTCCCTTGAGGACGGTCTCGGGAGTCTGAGAGGACTCCTTTTTGTTCTGGAGTCTTCGTGGATAGCTTACGTCTCACCGTAGTTTCTTCATGAGACGTCTAGCAACTTTGATAAGCGAGGTATGCATCTGAAGAACAAGGTACATAACCGGATTCTACGATCTAATACTTGTTGATGCTACATAGCTTTGGTATGACACCGAGTGCCCACTCGTCATCACCCAACTACAGATCACAGAGAAGAGATGGGTATCATTTATTAAAATAGTCTAATATCGCCAAAACTCATCTCCCACAAGAAGTATCTTCTACTTCGCAATTAATTCGCATTGGTCGTTCTCCTCCAGATCATTCCAGCAGCAATAGCAGCACAAGCTACAGCCCCAAGCGCTACATAAACGCCAGTTCGATCCGGCGGCTCTTCCTCACTCTTGGGAAAGGCAGTGCTGGGGTTTGTTGCTGCTTCTGCTAGCGTGACGAACAGTTCACTAATGCTATTCCACGTTACACTGACATGCAGAGGTGTACTCATGTTCAGACTCATAGTGTATTCATCTGGTTGCATCTCTGATCTCTGTGTGGTTTTGTCTTGGTCTGCTTTGAGTGCTGTGTAGACAGCTGGGAGGTCGTCAAGTTGGGGATATTTCTGCCGAAGAGACACGATATGAGAGAATGAATCTGGATCTGAGGAGTCATATGTGTAGCAAACAAGGTCGCAAGCGTCCAGTTTTGCTTGATTTTCAAGGATTGCGGGTTCGAGCTCGCCAAGCTCCTCGAGAATGAGGTAGCATTGTTTTCCACCTTGCAGTTCAACACTATTCACAGCTGTTCGGGGTTTGATAGTGGGGCGGTACAGCGAATCAAAAGGTCTGTTGAGGAATGCATCCAAGAGAGATGACTTTCCTGAAGATGCCGCGCCAAGTACGTAACAGAGTACCACGTTCCGCTCCACCCGTCCAGGACGTCGTCTACGCTTCCGAGGTTTTGTGATCTTTAGAGCCGAAATAGTAGATGCTCGGGCTCCTGCCGGCTCAAAGCCTAGATAGGCAAGATAGGATAGTGTAGTTGTTGGTGATACAAATGTCGTCATTGACCACTGAGCCAGCCATCCTTGAAGCGTTATGTGGCCACCTTCGTTTCTAACCGTCGTGGCAGGAAACGAAGAGTCCAACCATAAAGACGGAAGTCCTGGAGTGGGTGCAAAGAGAGCATCGAGCTCCGAGTTGTTTAATCCTCCATCATTGTCCTTATCGAACAGAAGAAACAAATCGACAAAAAATCTGTACCCGATTGGACTTAATTCCGCAGAGGAATATTCCGGAATATCAAACTTGGGGTTTAGAAAGCTGTCCTTCAAGCTTAAACTATCCGTGTAATGAAACTTCCTTAATATTATCCAGATCGTCTCGTGTCTTCCTTTCTCTGCAAATATCTTATTCAACTGCAGAAATCCCTTCTGATCAATGCCATTGTCCACATCATATTTGTGAGTAGTCTTGCTGATAGATAGCTTGATATTTTCCAGATCTTCTGTAGACAAGGGTTTCTCAAAGCACTTGGCCTGGAAGTCGTGCATCTCCTGGTCGTTGAGATAGCCATCTTGGTCCTTATCACAAAGATAGAAGATCCTTCGCAATGCTGCTACGGCCGCCGGCTTTAGATTTCCCTCCTTCGAATCGAACAGAGGAGCAATCGGGTGGGTCACAGCCTTCTGACACAGAAAGAAGACTTCATTGACATTATGGTGTTCTCTGGCACTTGTCCGTATGCATGAGTCGATCTCCTTGAATTCTGCCATGACTGGCAACATCTCGTCCTCCACCACTTGCGCGGTGTTCTCATCTGTGGCAAGGTCCGACTTATTGGCGCATAAGACCACCGGCACGTTCACACCCAATGAGCGAAAGTATGGCATCCAAAAGAGTGCGACTCGTTCGTAGCTGTAGTGGTCTGAGTACACCAGGAGGATCACATTGGATTTCCGGATCTCTTTTCGAAGGGTGTTTCGTTCCTGCGGCAGTGCCGATGTATCGACGATCGTAGTTGTGACATTCTCAGGTGTGCCAATGCTCGGTGGAATATTGATCTGCGGAAGGACACTCTGGATCTTGTTGGTGACAAAGACATCCTTCACCAAAGATGTGATCAGACTGGACTTGCCAGCGCCCTCGTCACCACAGACGCATATCCGAACTACCAGGGTCAGCCAATGTCGTAGCTATGGATAGAGGCGACCTTACCTGTAGCCATGATATATCCTGGGCCAACGGCACCACTACAGAAGTTCCATGCTGTGCAGCACAAGAGGAGACAGTATGGAAAACCTACTTGTAGTTGGGAGGGCGAGGGATTGACGATATGGGTGAGGGAGTGCCCGAGCAGCGCAGCGCAAAGGAAGACGCCAGGCGCTTAAGAGACTTTTGCAGGGAGGCGCGGATAGTGCTGGCCACGTTGTGGGCAGGCAGGGTGTCGATCGCCAGAGTCAAAATGGCCTGTCAGAAAGCTAGAAAGCGGAGGTGCTACAGTTCCACGCGAGGCCTCCGTCGGAACAGCTCTGTCTCGTTTAGATACTCGACTGCTCCGGAAAGTGCGACGCCTACATACGACCGACGACACAAGCCTTCCACCTCCTCCTGCCCTTCTGCTGCATACAACAACACCACTGTGCGCCCTCCGACTCCCCCCTGCTGCTCTTGATATATCCATTCGATTGGCCGTATATCAAGCAGTCCTATCCGCTCCCAACGTGCAGCGAGCTTGCAACAGCTCCTAGCTACCCCACACTTGGCTGTTGCACCCCAGAAAGCCCGGTGTACAGGGCTCCTGTGCGCATCTCGAGACCCTCTTCTACTTCCTGATTCCCTCGATACACCACCTTCTGCGCCTAGCATCTTCATCAATCGCCATGTTGTGAGTATACCATGAGCCTGCTATTCCTGCCCTTTGCCGAGTCCACTTGACTGATCTACGCTCGACAGTGTTCTACCACCCCCTCCAAGATATCCTTCCCAGGCCGCATACAATGCGGCTGTGGCAGCTGGCCAAGCAGCGCCGATGATTGAGACGAATAACATACTGTCGCATCCAACCGGCCCAGAGTTTCAATTGGTAGTGGGAGAAGGTCGGCTTTGTCGCATTGGTCTTGAGAGAGATAAGGACTAACCCGGCTGTAGGCACCTATGTTCTGAAAGAAGACCTTCACCTTGCGACACCGCCGCCCCATCCGTCTGAGGCTCCGATCATCAACCCGAATCCTCTTGCGACAACCCCACAACCTGCGACGGCTGGAACAAAAGTGTCTCTGCTATCATTTAGTTCGAAAAGCTCCGCACCACTCCTATATAGAGCCGATACAAATAGAAGTAATGGAGGATACACAAGTATCCAAGAGCATCCAAATGAGGGTCGTAACTCAGGCGATGTGCCAGGAAGCAGTGACGGCGGAGGAACATCGATAAGTGGCAGCGCAAAACCCGCCATGTCAATTGGCTCTGCACCGGCCTTTGGTGAGGGCAACTCATCACTACTATCTGCTGGGGGAAAGGACGCCGGGAAAAGAAGGAAGCCCAAGAACAATATTGCGAAAAGCAACTCTTCCTTTATCTCTCGTTGCATCGTGAACGAAAGCTTGACGAAGAGATTGCAAGATAGGCCATCTGATGGGTATTTCGCTTTCGCAAACATCAACAGAGCATTCCAATGGCTTGACTTGTCCTCGCCTCAAAAGGTTTAGATCTCTCTTTAATCAACAAGCCTTGAGCTAACTCTTTTCATAGGCAGATCACTTGACCAAGATTCTCTTCACCAAAGGACATTGTCTCTGCCACGACATCAATCAAGTCACCAAAAGTCCTCAGCATATTGATCTTATCATGGGCTTTTCTACTGGCGAAATCATCTGGTTTGAACCTATCTCACAGAAATATACAAGACTTAATAAGAATGTAAGTTGCCATTGTCTATTCAAGGTCAAGTATTGACTAATCTCATTGAAGGGCATTATCAACTCAACCCCTGTCTCAGAAATACGCTGGATACCTGGCTCAGAAAATTTGTTTCTTACAGCGCACATGGACGGTTCCCTTGTAGTGTACGACAAAGAAAAGGATGATGCTGTTTTCCTACCAGAGAAGAATGGCAGCCAAACAAATGGCAATTCTGATAGCGACGGCAGTCTGGATATTTCTGCCAAGTTACACATCGATAAATCAGTACATTCCGCAAACCAAAAGACGAACCCAGTCTCCTTCTGGAAGCTGTCAAATCAAAGGATAAATGCCTTCTCGTTTTCCCCAGATAACCGCCACATAGCCGTGGTCTCAGAAGACGGGACGCTCCGCATCATTGATTATCTCAAAGAAGAGTGCGTGCATCAGTCATAGTTATGTATGAATGCTAACTAGGCAGATTATTGGATTTATATACGAGTTACTACGGAGGTTTTATATGTGTCTGTTGGTCCCCCGACGGAAAATACGTCCTGACTGGAGGTCAGGACGATCTTGTTTCAATTTGGTCCGTATCTGAACGTGTTATCGTTGCTCGGTGTCAAGGTCATCATTCATGGGTGACAGCAGTGGCATTCGATCCTTGGAGATGTGATGACCGAAACTATCGTTTTGGGAGTGTAGGAGAGGATTGCAGGCTGTTGCTCTGGGATTTTAGTGTTGGCATGCTGAGACGTCCTAAAGCCGTTAGTTGACCTCACCATGACTGATCACGAAAAGGTGTCAAGGCTAACAACTTTGGATATATCAGTCATCTGCTAGGCAAAGGGGTAGTATTTCATCACGCTTTACGAATACTTTACAACGAGCGGAAACGCAAAACACGACCACGAGCAGATTGCGATCAGATTCGAGCCTTTCTGCAGATGACGATACTGAGCATACAATCGAACATCCAGTTGAACCCAGAGCTACAACTGCAATGTTGCCACCAGTATTGGTTAGTGCTTGTTCTATTTTTCTAACAGAGGCACATGATAGAGCTAACCGCAATATAGTCCAAAGCGATTGAGGTGGATCCTCTATGTTGGCTAGAATTTACCGAAGAATCAATCATCACCAGTTGCAAGACTGGTAAGTAGCTCTTACGATTCCATGATACTTCTGGAAACGATTGCTAACTAGATTTCAGGCCATATACGCACTTGGGATCGACCCAAAGATGCCGCCAATGTCTCAAACTAGTGTCCCTTTCTACATTTGTGTATTGGTTAGAGTGGAGCGCAATGTAGCCAATGAGCATAACATACGGATCTTATAATAGAGAATGTTAGCGTAAACCATTGGAACGGTTGAACTACGAGCTTCCTCGAAATCCTGCTGTGATATCCTGGCGCCTCCAAAAATGGTGAGCCCGGGGTCTTTACAAGCTTGCATTCACCATGTCTAGCGCTTCTTGAAGGTTGATCAAACAAAGCCTTGCTTGTTTCACGAGCTAGGTAGTAATCACTCTAATACTTTGTTTGCGCAAGACACAAGGTATACCTTAGACCAAGATGTTGGTAAAGAGACGTTCGAGCCCAAAATGTAGGAAGACCTTGCCTGCATTTCCATTCTATTACAAAATACTATAACGTGCCTTCATGGCGATCTTTGTTTGTTTCCCATCTTTTCCTAACGGGAAATGATAAAATTCAAAGCCAGTCAAAAACCCAAGACTTTCGGAAAAGATTTTCCCAAAAACACGCACTTCGTCAAAAACAGATTAAGCAGAACATGATTTGCAAAGCAATAAAGTCTCTCAAAGATTAAAACCACCAAGTTCCTGCGCTTCTCTTTCCTGCCTCGTATGTCTTGGTGTTTCCCCTAGAAAATGCTGAAATTATAAAGGTACATCAAAATCCTACCAACAACCCAAAAGCTCCCCCATTGCCGACAAATAACGAATATATTATTAACCTGGCACTACACTGCCGTTGGCGAGCTGTACGTAGCCGTGCTTAAGATAAGTACTCCAAGAAGCGTCGCCATTGGCGCCTGCGGTAAGTCCACCACAGATTTCGGAGCTATTCCCAGCACATGGCATATAACAGTTACCATCCGACTGGGAATTAGCTTTTACGGTGCCATCAGGGTTGTATTGATCGCCTGCAAAGCCGGGCTGAAACCCGTCGCCACAGAAGCAGTACACTGACCGGGTCACTATTGCAATGGGCATGCTGTAATTTTTTATGCATGTACTGATACATAACTCAAGCGTGAGATTTTTCGTTATAGGCGGGCCATCATAGTAATTGTACTTTGGCTGGTAGTTCGTGACACATCCATCGGGCAATGTACTGGCATAGGGATCTATCCAACATCCGTAATAGTCAAAGCCCAATATGCTAGGAGAGTGGGTCTGGTATGGGTTGTATGGCGATCGAGTAACTACGGTACTGCTCGCCTTCTTCGTTGCTGAAGAAGTACTCAGCGTGGGTGGAGAAGTGGTACTGACAGATTTGCCAGATCCTGATGGGTTTGTCATCGTTGTGAAAGACGATAGACCGCCTGTACTGCGCGAACTTGTTGGGCCGCTGGTTGATGAGCTTACTGAAGAGATTCCGCTTCTTGAGGCCGTAGTCCCTAGGGTAATACTTGTGCTTTGGGATATCATCGAGCCCGCCAGATTCACCGATAGCGAAGTGCTTGTACTGCTAAAGAGAGTTGTCGGGCCTTTGACAGGAAGTTTAGTACAGTTGGCCGATGTTATAGTACCTGTACCATTGTATGGATCATACGTCACGTAGACGGTATAATGAGATACGGCATTGACATATCCACCACATATCTCTGTAGCGTTTCCTGAGCACGTCGTGGTGCAAATGCCTGTGCCGTCTATGTAATTTCCATACGTACAGCTGTTGCGTGCAAAATCATCTACAAAACCATTCGCGCAATAGCAGTAATCTTCCGATAAAGTTGCGAATGTCCTGTTGTAATAAATGCATTCATCAATACATTTTTCGGCTGTCATATTAGGTTGTGGGTATGCTTGACCTTGAGGACCAAGTGGCGGCTGGATCGAGTCATCTAAATTTGCACCAGGGTTATGACCACCTGCGTTACCTGCCCAGCAACCGTAATAGTAGTACCCCTTCATTCCAGGAAACGGTGTGGGACTTATAGAAGTACTGCGTGTGGAGACTGATACTATCAAAGAATTATTGGTCGAAGTCGAGGTTGAAGTAACAATTGATGAGGGCGGTCCAGTGCTTGAGCTAGTCATTCTCGAGCCAGATCCAGAACTGAATGCTGTTGAGAATACTGTAGATGAAGTGCCTGTTACAGCCGATGTCGTTTGACCAGATGTAGTCGCAAACGCACTTAATGATGAAACAGTTAGGCTCGTGACCCACCCAGTACTTGATCGTGTAGAAGTGCTGAAGAGTAGACTTGAGCTTGCTATTGTAGAGCCTCCAAGAGCATTTGTTGAAGACGAGAATGCAGGAATACCCAAGGGGGAACTGGAACCCGTTGATCCAGTGGTTATTAAGCTTGACGACGAGCTCGTGTAAGCCCTTGGAACGATTGTTGAAGATGGCAGCATGGAGGTAACCAATGATGAGACAGAGGTGGTGATCCCAGTCAAATCGAAACTCGCGGATGTGCTTGTATATCCTGTAGGACCAGATGTTGACGAGCGGGTTGTGGAAGCACCAGACAAGGAGGAGCTTGGGGTTATGGTTCCACTAGAACTGAAGCTCGGAGATGGCATGGAAGCGCCAGATGAGGGTGAGCTTGGGTTGACGTAATTAGTAAAAACCAAGGTTGAATATGTGGAGGAATATCCTGAAGTTGTCAAGGATAGAAGGGGAGATAGTGGGGTGATTGCACCCGTGCTACTCGAACTTAACATAGTGCCTGTACTGGAAACTGCAACAGTCCCTGACAAAACTGCTGTGTTCGATACTGCACTGGATGGGGTGCTACCGCCAATACCGTATGTCGAGGTTAACAGGCTTGAGGAGCTCTGGGGCGAAGTGCTGAAACCTGTACTCTTGAAATCGGTAGATAATGCTCCAGAGATTGAAGAGCCCGGGATAGTGATTGCGGTGGTACCTGTGCTTGAAAGTGCGCTTGAAGAGCTACTTGCGATGGTTGATGCCAACGAAGGAGTGAATACAGACAACGTTCCTGCTGTTGAAGTAGGGTTTGTCGGTGAGCTTGGAGCTGTGCTTCCCTGACCAATAGTGGAAGGCCCAGATACTGAGGTTCCAATGAAGGAAGTAGATGTTGATGTCCCAATAATCGAGCTGGAGTATACAGTCGTTGTCATGATGCTGGAGGCCGCCATCGAATTACTCGAATAAATTGTTATTGTAGTGGATGTTGGGCTTGTCAAAGCCGTTGTAATTGTGCTGGCCAAAGTGATGCTTGAAATTATGCTTCCAGCAACAGTTGTTGAAAGAACGGTATAAGTTGATACAGAGCTTGATGTAGCCAAGCTTGAGCTGGAACTTGAAGTGACGACAGTAGTGGAAGGTCCACTTGAAAAGCTGCTTGCTAGAGAGCTCGAGGTGTACGGACTTGTGAGAGCCGCCGTCGAAAAGTCAATTCCAGTAGTCGTAGTCAATCCCGCTTGGGTTGAGCTTGATTGTGGTACAATATTCGAGCTCGAGGTAGCTGAGCCAGTTCCACTTGTGGGTGTTCCCACCTGGCCTAGACTTGAAGTAGCACCACTGGAGCTCAAAGTTGTGACCTGTGTCGAAGATGCGGAGTTTGTAGCAGAGGTTAAACTGCCAGCTTGACTTGAGCTTGAGGATCCAATGCTGATTGGAATACTCGAGCTTCCTGATGTAATAGTATTTGTAGTCGGCAAAAATGTTGATGTTTGGAAACTGTAGCCACCTGTACTAGCCACCGCACTCGAGGCTGATGAAACTGTCACGACATCTAGCCAGCTCGAGCTTGAATATCCAGATACAATTGTAACTGACGTACCTGAAGAAGTCCCGCTTGCCATGACGGATCCTCCTGTCGATATTGGCAAAGACATGAAGCTACTCGCCGACTGTACACTTGTGACGCTTGGACTGCTTGGTAATGCACCTGTAAACGCAGAGCTGCTTGATAATTGTGTAGTTGTAGCAACTGTGCTGCTTGACGAGAGGCTTGACGTGATAGGAACAGCTGAGGAAGCAGATGTTAGACCATAAGCATTACTTGAAGATACCACTGTTGGTATAGAGAGGCCACTAGAAGATTGCGGATTTGTGTTAGACTGACTGCTCGAAGATAGCCCTGTTAATCTGGGAGCGCTGTTTAGCGACTGGAAGGTGGTGCCAGAAATAATAATGCTTGGAGACAGTCCAGACGGTCCAGTAGAGCTGCTTGAACTTTGCGAGGTTGTGCCAAATGTATCACTAGAAGTGATTCCTAATCCGGAGCTTGTTGACGGAATACTCGAGGATGAGAATTGAGTGAATACTGCAGACATACTGGCCGAGGTAATGCTTGACGACAGCACTGTCGAGCCAGCAGAGCTACTTGGAGATTGGGATATGATACCAGAAATACCACTGCTTGATGATAGTACTGTGGATACAATGGAGCTACTTGGAGACTGAAATGTGGTATCGTATGTACTGCTGCTTGGAGACAATACTGGTGATCCAATAGAGCTACTTAAAGACTGGGAGGTTGTGCCGAATGCACTGCTGCTGGGGGACTGGGAGGGAGACTGATAGGTAGTACCAATTGCACTGGTGCTTGGAGACGGTACTGTCGATCCAGTGGAGGTACTTAGAGACTGGGTGGTTATGGGAAGTCCACTGCTGCTTGAAGATAGTACTTCTGATCCAACAGAGCTGCTTGAAGGTAGTCCTCCTGATCCAACCAAACTGCTTGAAGACTGGGAAGTTGTGCCAAACATACTGCTACTTGAAGACAGTACATTTGATCCAATCGATCGACTTGAAGACTGAGATATGGTTCCAAATGCACTGCTACCTGAAGACAGTACAGTTGATCCCGTGGAGCTATCCGGAGACAGGGAGGGAGACTGGTAGGTAGTACCAAACGTACTGATGCTTGGAGACAGTACTGTCGATCCAACAGAGCTGCTTGGAGACTGAGAGGTGGGTCCAGAAGTAATACTGCTTGGAGACAGTATTGTCGATCCAACAGTGCTTATAGACTGGTATAAGGTACCAGAAATACTACTGCTTGGAGGTAGTCCCGATGGTCCCGCCGAGCTACCTGGAATTTGCGAGGTTGTGGCCAATGAACTTCTTGAAGCGATTTCCGATCCATAGTTTGTCAACAAAATGCTTGGGGAAGGCGTTTGGGTAAACGATGAAGAAGCAATGGTCGAGATGCTGCTTGAAGACAGTACTGTTACTCCAGTGGAGGTACTGAAAGACTGAGAAGTGGTGCCGATTGTACTGCTGCTTGAAGACAGTACTGCTGATCCAATGAAGCTACTTGGAGATTGAGATACAGTACCAAGTATACTACTGCTTGGGGACAGTGCTGTCGACCCGGTGGAGCTACTTAGAGACTGAGATGTGATACCAGATATGCTGTTGCTTGGAGACTGGGAGGCTGTACCAATTGTATTACTGCTTGAAGGTAGTGCTGATGATTCAACAGAGTTACTTGGAGCCTGAGAGGCTGTGCCGGATGCACTACTACTTGAAGATTGTACTGTTGATCCAGGAGAGCTGCTCAAAGACTGGGAAGTTATGCCAGATGCACTACTGCTTTGAGACTGTACTGTTGCTCCGATGGAGCTGCTTGGAGACTGAGATTTTGTACCAGATGTACCGCTGTTTGGTGACAGTAATGTTGATCCAGTGGAGCTACTTGGGGATTGAGATATGGTATCAAATGTACTACTACTCTTAGACAGTACTGTCAATCCAATAGAGCTGCTTGGAGACTGGGAAGGAGATTGGTAGGTAGTACTAATTGCACTGGTGCTTGGCGATGGAGACAATACTGTCGCTCCAATAGAGCTACTTGGAGACAGTGCTTTCGAGCCAAAGGAGGTACTTGGCGACTGAGAGGTGGTGCCTAATGTACTACTACTGGAAGATAGTACTGCTGATGCAATAGAGCTGCTTAAATCCTGTGAGGTAGTACCAGATGCACTGCTGCTTGCAGAAAATGCTGTCGACGCAATGGAGCTACTGGGAGACTGGAAGGCAACACCAAAATCACTACTTGAAATATATCCTAGTCCAGAGCTTGTCCCTAAAAGGCCTGAGGAAGAGACTTGGGTAAATGATGGAGAAATACTGGTCAAGATGCTGTTTGGAGATAGTCCTGAAAGTCCAGCAGAGCTACTTGGAATTTGTGAGGTTGTATTAGATGCACTGCTTGAAGCAATTCCTAGTCCAGAGCTTGTCGATAAAATGCTTGATGAAGAGGGTTGGGTAAATAGCGGAGGAACACTCATGGTGGTGCTGCTTAGTGGCAGTAATGACGATCCAATAGTGCTGCTTGGAGACAGGGAAGTTGCGCCAAATACACTGCTTGGAGTGCTTCCCAGCCTAGAGCTGAGTGAAGGAATCTCAGACGAAGAACTGGAAGTAACTGAAGATGTACCAGGTGATGGGGGGTTGAATTTGGTAGAGCTTTCAGTCTGTGGGCTGCTCAATATAGCTGACATATAAGTTGTGTAAGTGGCGGAGCTTGACGCACGAGGAGACATTGACAAAGTCGTTTGAGATATGGCCCTGCTTGTAAACTCATAGGTCGAGCTCTGGGATGGGTTATTTAGTAATGAGCTGGTGCTCATGGCTGTTGGACTGGCAAAGGCTGGAGTCGAAAACGTTGTAGAAGTGCTACTCATGCTGCTTCCAGAAGGACTGGCAAAGGTGCTGCTAGGAATTGTGCTAGTGGAGGGAATTGTGTTAGTCGAAGAAATTGTACTCATACTAGCTATACTGCTTGCAGCAAAAACGCTCGTGGAGACGGAACTGCTCGCAGCAATCGTATTACTAGTTACTGTTGAGCTCGAGATAACTGCGGTGTACGCCGAGCTAGCTGAAGTGCTTGATCCGCTGCTGCTGCTTGAGAATGATTGCGAAGCTGACGCAGAGTATCCTGTTGTGGTAGCGGACGTGCTAAAGATGCTGGAACTTGAAAATGGGACAGAGCCAGAGATAGAGTTCCATATAGTTCCTGTAGAACTAAGTAGAGAAGTTGCCAATGAAGAAACTAGTTGAGAGTTGATATACACAAGCCAGTTTGAGTCCGAGCCAGAAATTCCACCACAGCATTCAGTTGCATCTCCAGGACATGTCTGACATGAGGGCGAAGAAGCAGGATCCATCAGGTTTGCGGTCCCACAATAGCAGTATTGGACATTGATGATAGCAACGGCTCCACCAACACCATATCGCTGACAAATATCTAGACAACCCTGGACGGAGTTGTTTGAGATAGCTTGAGTCGCGAGATTAGGCGGATATGGCTGAACATTTGCTACGTCCTGGCTAGGATCCAGGACTCCCTGGGAAGCATAATTCTTGTCGGCATAGCTTCCATAATACAAGTATCTGTAGCTTGGTACGGAAATTACGGTCGATGCAGATACGAATGACGACGTTGTTATAGGGTTCGTGAGTGTAGGCGGCGAAGTTATAGACGTCAATCCCGTAGTACTCGAGTATAACGAAGTTAGAGACTGAAGCATTGATGCACTTAGAGTAGTTTGACTGGGAGTAGTTGATAGACTGGGTATCGGTCCGTATGTCGAACTTGCCACGGTATTAGGTGATGATGTGGATGTAGTTTCGGTTTGAATAGTGGTAATTTGCAAACTTGACGTGGGTCCGTACGTCGAGTTTGCCTCCGTATTAGATAGCTGGCCACTAGGTTTTGAAGCTGATGAACTTGTTGAGCTCATTATGACCATAGGATTTTGTGAGTCTGATAAGAATGAAGCAGTTGATCCAATGCCGCCTGTAGTCCCTAGGCCCGAGGCCATAGTTGATGTATATGGCAGCATAGAACTTCCTCCAAAGGCAGAAGAACTGTGACTAAAGATTCCAGAGCTGGAAGGGCTCGGTGAAAAGATAGCAGTAGGCGAACTGTAGCTCGTGGCCTCCGAAGTCGAGAGACTTGGGGTAATACCAGGTATTGAGGAACTGTAGCCTAAAACACCCGAACTAGAAATGGCTGGAGAGGCAATAGACATTGATAAGCTATAGCCTGTGTTCCCAGGACTGGAACCACTGGGAAGAACGTTAGCTGTAGAGGAGCTGTAACTTGCAGATCCCCAAGTCGTAGGACTTTGAGAGACCCCAGGTGTTGATAAACCATAGCCCAAAGTTCCTGAATTAGAGAAGCTTGGAGAAAGAGTAGGTATCGAAGAACTATAGGCAATATCTCCAGAACTGGAAGCACTCGGGAGCAATACAGCTGTAGAAGAACTATAAGTCGTCGCTCCCGTAACTATCAGACTTGAAGCGAGACTTTGTGCTGAGGCACTAGCACCTAGAAGTCCTGTAGTATACAGGCCAGAGGACACAACTGTAGTGGGCGATCCGGAATTGGGAGTTCCGTAATTAGAAATGCTACTAAGCGTCGTAGCTATAGAAGAAGCATAGCCTGTAGTGCCAGCCCCAGAAGCACTTGAGGAGATTGCGGCTGTGGAACCATAGTTTGTAGCTCCAGCATCAGAAGAGCTTGTAAACCCCGCTGTGGAAGAACTGTAACTCATTCCAGAAGCCAACAGGCTTGAAGAGACACCAGATGTGGAAGAACTATAGCTTTCCAATCCCGAACTAGAGATAGCAGGAGATATCGAGACTGTGGACAATGGATTTGCAGTTCCAGAACCAGAATAACTTGGAGAGGTCCCAGAAATGAGGTAGCTATAGCTTGAAACCTCAGCGCTCGACGTGCTGGATGAGGCAGCAATAGTAGATCCAGGGCTAGAAGGACCTGAAGCGACTGCAGGTATGGAGTAACTGCTGCCTAAAACCCCTGAGCCGGAAGTGCTAGGGGCGACAGTAACAGTGGTTCCAGAGACTGTGATTTCATAGCCAAACCCGCTTGAAGAAGCCACGGATGTGGAGGAACTATAGCTCGGAACCCCAGGATCAGAAGAGCTAGGATAGATCGCAAGTGTAGTTGATCCAGAGCTAAAAGCATTAGGGGAAGTGGCAGCTACGGATGATCCAGGGAGCGACGCGCCATAAGTGGAAGTGCTAAGAGAGATAATCGACGAGCCTGAGGTTGCCGGTGTAGTCAATGATGAGGAAGTGGCAGCTGGTGACTGCGCGGTTGCAGAGCCTCCAGCACTTGGTATGATTGTCAGTGAAGGAGAGCTACTAGGTAAAGATATAGCAGTCATTGTTGATGTACCAGCAGTTGGAATTGAAGTGGATCCGGTTACCGAGATAACTGGAGTTAGGGATGCCAATAAGATACTGGACAGCGTTGATGAACGAGATTCAATCGATGGGCTTAGCGCTGTGAAAGATCCGGTCATTGCTAACGTCGGGAGCTTCGCACTGGCTCCTATGCTTAGACTAGCATCAGACAAGGAGATAATGCTATATGAGCTCCCCGAAGTAGATCCCAGTTCTGGGGCTGGAGATGAGACCAACGAAGCAAACGTGGCGGACTGTGTGCCTCCAGAGACCGTGAAGGCTATTGATGCAGATGTGCTTAATAATGCGGAGGAAAAGCTGGAAGCACTAGAAGCAGCCGAAAAATACATGACGGAAGACGAAAGTGATGGTTCTGGACCAAAAGTCGAAATTGATGGGCTTGTCGACGACGTGAGGTAGCTTGACGAGCTCCCTGGCGTAGATGGCGAATTTCCAAATGCAGAGCCTCCGGACGAAACTCCCGCTATTGAAGTTGAACTCGATAGCAAAGAAGACGCTGGGACAGAAAGGGATGTAGTGATGCTATTATATTGGTAGACTCCTAGCGAAGATACCCCGGACGAGGTTGGAATTCCATTTAAGGAGGAAGTTACTGAGGGTTCTTGAATAGTTAATACGCTTGTCGAAATTGATGTACTGATTGAACCTGCTCCGTTTGAAAAACTTTGGAATGGTCCAGACGAGGAAGTCAATGTTGACATGTCTCTAGTGGTAATAGAAGAGGGCGGGAGCGATCCACTGGCTGAGGTGGTTATAGAAACAGACTCAACAGAGCTGGAGTAGCTTGAAGAATGTTCGTTTGTCGAGGTTGATAATAGGAGTCCACCAACGAAGGTGAAAGAGCTTGAAGGGGCTCCTGGCGTAGACACCAATGACGATACTGGTTCAGCGGAGCTAGGATAGCTCTGTATTGATCCCGAACTAAAACTCGTCCAAGATACTGACGGAGTCATGACGCTGGAAACACCCGAAGAGGCAATTGTGGAATACCCAGAAGACGAAGCAGACGGGGAAATTGTGGCACCGGTGCTCGAGCTAAATACCAGAGTTACTATGGAAGAACTTCCAGGGGTTGCAGCTGCGGAAGAGCTCGTTTCGATGATAGGAGAAGAGACAATGCCATTTGATGAGGTCCCCAATACGACTGTAGCGGCACCGGTCGCTGTCCCTACTTCGGAGGTCGTCATCTGTGTGCTGAATGATCCAAAAGCACTTGTAACCATAGGCGCACTTGTACCGTATGAAGTAGAAAGGAACGAGCCGAAAGACCCACCACTGATAACTGTGGTATAAGTAGGTGAAGATGTTTCGACAACACTAGCCGTGCTCGGAATGCTCTGGAAATCACTTCTGCCGCTATATCCACTCGCAATAGTAGAGCTTATAGCTACAGAAGTCGAGGTGGCTGTCTCAAACGTTGGGCTTGATGACACTGCTGAACCTGATTGTTCAACACCAGACGAGAGCCCCTGCATTGTTCCGCGCGTAAAACTGCTGGAAGCCATCATAGGAGAGGTGGGAGCAAAGGAGACTCCAGAAATCAAAGCACCGGAAGGTGAACTAACCGCTGTACCGATAGTGCTTTCGGGTGCTGTTGGACTATATAAACCAGTATCCGAGCTGGATATAACGGCTGACGAGTACCCAAAAGAAATGCTTGATGATGCCGATATACTCGCTACGCCTGGTATTGATGCTCCAGACGTTGGCCCAGACCCAGATGTAGAATCAGATATAGATGATGGTGCACTGGGTGCGATTGCCGAGGTTGAACCAACTCCTGCGAGAGACGAAGCCTCCGCAAACGAGGTAGTAGTAGTTCCAGATAATATATTTACCGTTGCCAATGGACTAGTAGCAACAAAAGACGAGATTGTAACTGATGGCGATGCAAGTTCTGCAGATGTAAATCCAGGCATAGGCGATGATCCGCCTTCAATTGACGTTGATCTAAGTTCCTCGGATGCCGAGGCAATAGTATACAACAAGGATGCAACTGCAGTGGTAGCAGTTGGATTTGAAGAAGGACCAGACGATAATGGTGCAGCAGTAGAAGTACTACTAGCAGGCACCGATGAGGAGCCTAGTAGTGTATCTGCCCCAACTGAAGTTGACAATGTGGCCCCTAGTGAAGTGATGCCCTCAGACAGCGAAGCAGAGACTAGCAACGATGATGATAGTGGTGGTAATGTTGCTGCTGCTGACGGTGTAACAGGACTTGAAGAAGTTTCTGGAACTGATGATGTGACAGTGGACGTTAAGGAAGAACTTGGCGATGCTTTCGCTTCAATGGAAATCGAGATTGTATTTTGTGAAGTGAAGACTCCTGATGTTAGAACCATAGAAACCACCGAATTTAATGACAACGCGGAGCTCGACGAAATTGCCGGAATCTGTGCTGACGACATTGGTAAAGAACCTGAAGGGCTACCTATAGAGCCCGAGGAAGTTACTGAAATAGATTCCGGAGATGTCGGTGTGGCTTTCGAGAAACTACTGGGGGACATAAAAGAGATACCCAAGGAAAAGCTTGATTCTTTAGTTGACGGTAAAGCCACAAAGCTTTGGGTAGATGGAGTGGCTGCTGCTATCGTTGTGAAAGGTGACTCAGCATTCGAATAAGAGGTTGAGATTGCAGCACTGCTAATATCTGTCGAGAATGGCAAAGTAGAAGTTGGCATGGTCATACTGTACGACGAGGATTCGTAGGTATAGTTTGACTTCGAGTAGACGACGATCCTAAAGGACGTCGTATCTCGTTTCCCCATGCTATTGGGCTTACCACCGCAGATTTCTGTTGGATCATTTGGACAGGCATAAGTGCAATTTTCAGGTGCCGTGATGCTGCTATCAAATATGTTGGAACAGAAACAATGGCTAGGCTCAATTCCAGAATAAGCAAAATTAGAACAGGTGTTGAGGCAGCCGCCAACTGTCGACGTCGAGTTGACATCTGTATGATCGATAGCATTCACCAATGGACCGCCACCTTGGGAAGGATCCTGGTAACAGCCGATCAATACAAAAGTGCCGTTATTGGTAAGAAGTGCTGCGACGAGTGTTGGTGATGCTGATGCAGATGTGCTTATCATACTCATTGTAGGGGTCGTCTGCGTTAGTGTCATAGTGATTAAGGACTGAGACTGGGCAGCGTTTGTACCACTGTAAAGTCCAAGTGTCGACGAACTACTAGGTGTTGCACTGTAGGACAAACTTGTTTCGGGCGACGATGCAGAGGCAGATAATATAGAAGTTGGAACTACCAGTGCAGTGAACGAGGCACTTCCAGAAGAAAATGTAGAGACGCCCAAGGGGGTCGTATCGCTCGTAGATAACACGAGGGTCGACTCTGCCGTGCTAGAAGCAGTCACAGAAGCAGTCAAGAAGGGGCTGAATTGTGAGCTATTCGAAAGGTTGCAGGTACCATACGCGGGCTGACATCCAGGGCCACAATAGCTTGGAATGCCCATACCACAGTACCCATAATATGAACAACAGTAGCCAGAGGCACATACTGCGCCATTAGCACGTGGTCCACAATTGGGTGGGGTCCCTGACGGTATCGTTGATTCACTGGCTGCTCCAGACGCACTTGAAGCACTAACCGACTCGACAATGGTAGATATAGAACTAGGAGCCACAGGCGAGGATAGGAATATAGAGCCTGATTCATATGCTGGTGTATAGGGTGACGATGTAACAGCGGTACCAGTAAGAGAGGAGACAGGTCCTGGTCCAATAGCTACGGATGTAGGGCTCGCGGAACTAGACTCTATAGACAATGAGACGCTGCCTAGTATAGAAGGACTAGTCTCTGTTGTGGATGCAAGCGCAGTAGGCTGCGAGTTCGTCATCGCATTAGATGCAGTCAACGATGATCCCATGCCTGAATTACCCAAAGATAGATAGATACTGTCTTTAGTGGAGGATAGGGATCCAGTAGCTATAAATTCAGAAATTGAAGCAGATGAATATGTACTAGAAGAGCCACTTGAAGTTACGGTAGGACTATTTGACAGAGACAATGTCGGATATACTGCAATAGAACTACTAACAGATCCTGAGCTACTTGGCTGTGCAGAAGCTCCGTATGAGTATTTTGATGAAGCGGCGTTAGTCGTAGATAGTGATGAATAGCCAAGGATCGGGGTGCCAAGTATACTTGAGCTACTTGCAACCCCTGGTGCAGATTGGGAATTTGTCTCCGGAGTTCTTGGAAGATTTGAAAATTCAGAAGCACTTTGCGTCGCAGAAGGGATTGGCGATGAAAATAAAGTTATCGAAGCGGTGAAGGAGGGAGGATTAATGCTTGCGGTTGGAGACTGGGCTGAACTTTCGAGACTTGGTGATGCACTGGTTGATGCTGGTGATATGGAGGCGCTTATCGGGGAGGAACTTGAAGGCATTGATGCTTCGAATGGAGATGAACTAATAGCCCCTTTGGAAGTGAAGAACGATACTGTGGAATATATTTGTCCTGAAGAGCCTGTCAGAATGCTCGCAGAAGAGCTCAAATAATCATGTGAACTTAAAGCAGAAAAAGGAACTTCAGAGCTTTCTGATTTCACAACACTTTCGACAGAGTGCGACTCCGATGACGAAAGGGAATAAGTCATTGAAATGCTTGAATGATAATTTGCACTTGTCGCAACCGTAAAAACAGGTGATTCTTGAGCAACAGAGCTAGGCGATGACACTGGAGACAAAACAGAACTGGAAGACGTCTCTTTAGCACTTGCAGAGGACGTGGTATCTCGCGGAGTAAGCGACGTAGTCGACGCACTTGAACTGCTCGCGGTTGGACCAGTCAGGGTTGTTAGGGAGCTGACCAGGCTCCCACTACCTAAAAAAGACAGAGTGCTCGTCGCATAGAACGACGAGATTGCTGGTACTGGTGGCATCGTCAACGTCATGCCGGGATTGGACAATGTGCTGATGCTTTGTGGGATGTATGGTTCAATAAAAAGCTCGACTGGTGTGCAGGCGTTGTTTGCTACAAGGAACAACCAAAGGATCCCATCACACATCATCAAAGTTTTAGCATTATCGTACGGCAGGCTCAAGCTTAGCGAACAATCGGTGTTGAGTACAGCTGTGACTGGTCGCAAATTTCCCTGTTGGAAAAGATCGTCTGTCGAGAACGTGACCGGTTCATTTCCCGCTTCGTACGTGTCCTGGTTAGAAAGTAAAAGGACTGGATTTCCACGAAGATCTGTAACTGTGAACTCCAATTGTCCGTAACTACTAAGGCTGAAGATGACACTCTGCGACTTCTCGGAAGTAAATGAAAGCTGGTCATCGCCCATAGGATTAGGATCCCAAAGATACTGTACAGCCATTCCTGCTGCCTCAGCCAGTATAACAAAATACGGAGGAACCACACATAAAGGTGGAGCAGTCGGCATCAGTGTGACAAGCGCAGACTGTGCTGGACTGGCTAAAGAGTTCGTGCTCACGGCCGTTGGTGCCGAGCCAGTCGATTGTGATTCGGTATAAGGAATAACAGAAAGGGTGGCTTTCGTGCAAGATCCTTGTCTCAAGCGAACCCATCTGGGCGAGAGTATTGTGAGAACCCCTCCACAGTTATAAAGATAGTTCATGTTGGAAGCAAAATTTCGTATGTTCAATTCGCATGTGCTCTCAACACTGGCATAGTATATGCTCATATCAGAAGTGATAGCCGTAATTGGATACATTTGGACGATTGAGTTTCCGACAGACCCTTTTTTGACAGCGGCGTATAGTTGCGTGATAATCCCGTTGTAGGAAGCATTTGAAGTAAGATCGTGAGAACCATCGATACTGAAGACAGCGGCTTGTGAGAACGAAGATATGATGTTCAACTGGTCGTAGCCCGATCCTATGTTTCCTCCCGCCACAAATTTCTCGCCAAGATATTGATCTGCCTGGCCAACCTCACTGACCCTCACCTTAAATTTAGTAGGTACAGAAGGGCAACCTGTACCGGTGACCGAAAAGCTTGAAATAGCCGATGGATTCGAGGTGTAGCTCGGGTCCGACGGCATAGGGTTTGTAGAAGCGAAGGCCGTGTTTGTTGGAGTTTTAGTCGGTAATTCCATGGATGAGCTTGTAGCATATCCCAAGGGGGAAGCAGCAGCACTGCTCGGAGTAACGACAGGCGCTTTTGCTGACGAAAGGGAGCTTGAAGAGAGGCTAGAGAACGGAGAATTGAGAAGTGAAATTGGAGCTATGGTTGTCACTTCGGCTATAGTACTCAAAGTGTTCGTCGCTGCAGGAGACACGGAGATATTTTCCACTGTGCTCGCTAACCCAGACGGTGCAGCGGCAATTGAGGTCTTTCCAGTCGGCGAAGCAATGCTTGGTGCGACAGAAGAAGCACCAAGCTCTGATGAAGAAACTGAATATTTCGAAGGCGGAGTCGATGACGACAAGGGAAAGGCAGCTACTGTTGTTGAACAACTATCAAAGGAAACCGTGACTGTTTCAGTGACAACAGAAATTGAGTATGATTCCTGAGCGGCGTTGACGACTGCATAACAAGCAGTCGCCGCACGAAGAGCCCACTTTGCGAGAAGCATGACTCTTCTTGAGTCCGCTTCGTCTGATTGACGTTTTCAGTTAAACCAAA
This sequence comes from Coleophoma crateriformis, assembly GCA_003369635.1. NCBI lineage: Eukaryota > Fungi > Ascomycota > Leotiomycetes > Helotiales > Dermateaceae > Coleophoma > Coleophoma crateriformis. Next base: position 957,181 of record PDLN01000005.1, read on the forward strand.
GCAGCGAGATAACTTGTATTTGGAAGAGAGTGTGATGCTTCGTGAGCGCGTTAAAAGAGCGAATGTTAGTCGGAAGGTTATATGAAGATGGCTACCACACGTATTACGAAGTCTGTCTATATACAAACAGTCCTGTTGCTAGACAGGGAGATGGAGAATGTGTCTGGTGCTATCTTTGTACCCATATGGAGTTCCAGAATGGAGACAATGTGCAAAGCACGAATGAAAGTACTGCAACCCATTCTTGTGGTTGGTGGGCGAGCAAGGAGTGAGCAAAGGTCTCATCTTGAGGGCCTGAGAAGAATGATGGGCTCTGCATTTGCCGCCTGCAAATTAAGCGACTCGAAGCTCGAGGCGACAGTAATTTTATCGAAAAATGAGAATTGCAAAGCGATGAGACAAAACATATACTGTTGAAGCTATGGATTTCTTGGATTGCCCTCGACAGGGAGGGTTTCCGCTACGTTTTGCCAGCACTACTGGGAAACCATTCGTCTTATCAAGACGAGCCACCAACTATGGATAGCTAGCTGATCCATCTTGTCGGTTGTCCCTTCGGGGAGACGGATTTCCCAAGCGCCAGGCCAAACATTGCATATGGAAAAGTAAATGAGGAGACAAGAATTACTGCTGATCAGGCAAGAGAAGAAACAACTATGTTTGCTCATAAATACCTACCAAAGTCAAGATCGATGATCGTCGCCAGACTTTAATGTCTCTTAACACTTCTGCCGTATGGGAGGTGTGCAGGCTCCCTCGCACGAACATAGCACAGCAGCTCTCTCTTGCCCTTAACATCACGGTAGGTCTCAACCTGCACTCTTTTGCTCGCAAGCTCGGAAGTGTGATGGAGGGGGAAACATGGGCGAAGAACGTGAACGAGCCCTTCATTCTTCGGTGTTCAATCGAATTATCATCGCAGATTCGCAGTCCGGATTGGCTATATTGAATCGGGCTCACCCTCCTCTTTCCTGTACTGGATAAGGAGGGTCGAGTGAAGGAGACCAGAATATCACCCACTGGCAAGGGATATAGATCTGAGCGCAGACCAGGCACAAATGTGCTACCTCTGTCCTTCTCCGTGCTACATATAGGAGTATGAGTTGACGTTGGAGCTGATATGGATGTTTATGCACTGTGAAGTGTCTGCAATACGTCTTTAGCGCGCGATTACAGCCTCACAGCCGCTTTTACGCGTTTGCCGCGTACGAGTTCAAGTGCTGTGGGAAGGGGGTCTCAAGAACAAAATGTGAACATTGACTCCTTTCCCTCCCCTCCCAGCTAATCTAAGGCTTGGAGAGCGACTACTACATTATTTTGTAAATTTGAGATACGATGTGTTCATTCTATTGTTGATCGGTTAGTCATTTTAGTCAATTGAAACGTACTTTGCTATTCCTTTTAATTCCAATACCGCGAAAGCAGGCCTCATAACCAGAAATACATCATAAGTAGGTTTTGAATCAAATTACAAGGAAGTTAGTTTTGTCTTGGTACTAGAGTAACTTTCACACCATCCGCAACCGACAAAGTTAAACTAAGTTGTTCGCGCCATGGATTGTTGTCTCTGGGGACGATATATCCAAATTCCTGCATGATGCGAACGATGGTGTAGCTCGCTTCCGTGAGTGCAAATTGTTGTCCTACACAGATTCGCGGTCCGCCGTTAAAGGGCAGATACCCCCAACCAGGTCGCAAGCTTGGAGAATCCCACCTCTCGGGCTTGAACTCGTCTGCATCAGGGCCATAGATGGAAGGCATTCTGTGCATGCTATAGACAGAGTATGCGACGACTTGATCCTTGGCCACGAACAAAGGATCTTTGCCTTGAGGACCGCCGCCTGTGGGAAGAACGGTTGCTTTGTTGGCAAAGCGAGCATTTCCTGGAACAATCGGATACAGGCGGAGAGCTGGGTTTGTCTTGTCAGAATAACACAACAGATGAATGATGGGTTTATTTACCTTCGTTGAGAAAGTTCTTGAGATATTTCATGTTCCTCAACGTCTCGTAAGTAGGCTTGGCTCCATTGAGCTCGTCGACCTCTGCCTTAAGCTTCTTCCAGATATCTTGTCTTCTTGCTAGCACATGAAAACTATGGGATAGTAAACTGGCTGTAGTATCTCTGCCAGCAAGGAAGACATTGAGCAATTCGTCACGAATTTGCTTTGGGTTCCTGGTTGCCTTAACCAACTCATCCAGAAAGATATATCGTTCTGCCCTTTCCTTTCCATCAATGTTCTTCTCGAGGTCAAGTGCCTTAGCACGTTTGAGTGCTCCATCCACAATGCCATCAACATATTCATGAACTACCTTGCAAGCCTTTTCGAATTCAGCATCGCGGAAAATGTGTACCAAGATGCCGAGCCGAGATCTATTCCCTAACCGGCTCTGAGCAAAGTCAAATGAAGCTGCAAATTTGTTCGATTCTGAGCCTTCTGGACTGCTGAGCGAGTTGACAGAGACGCCTAGCAAAAACTCGGATGCTGAATCCATTGTCAATTGAAAGAAAAGGCTCTGAATATCCACGGTTCCTCCCTTCCTTGGAATTCTAGCAATTAAGTGCTGAATATGGGTTTCAAATGTGGTCAGGTCTGCTACCTGAGCTCTTGTGAAGTTCGGTCGGACAAGTGCCTTGAACGTCTTGTTAGTGATTCATAATATTCTCGACGTGTATAGGACTTGCCCTGGAGTGTTCCCATAGAGCGCCATCGGATGTGAAGATTCCTTGGCCAAGAAGGGGTCCAAAGGCATTAATCCTCTTTCCGATCCCAAAATCTTTGAAGTTCGTAGCTAGTATGGCCTTTATATTCTCGGGTTCGGTTGTGTTGATGAAAGTTCGTCCTAAACGAGTCAGTTAACCCTGAGAGGATAACCGCTGTGAAGAAATCGAAATCTATGTCGCTGGCAAAAGAATGAAAAGTCAAGACTGAGGAGCGTCCCAAATAGGAAGTGGGAGGCGAGAAGGCTGTGGGGACAGAACTCACCCATCATCGCCGCGGACCAAGTGTTGCCATAATCGGCAAATCTCTTCCTTGAAAGGTCGAGTAATCTTTTCTCCTTGTGAGCCTTGACCTGGGTTTTGTATAAGTCGTATCCGATAATTCGCTCCCTCTGTGGGATCGGGCGGGCAGGTTTGCAGCCATGCTTTTTCTGGAACCGAGCTACAGAGATGAAGTCACTAATTTTCAAAGCCACAAAGAATGCCAGAACAAGGGCGCCTGCGTAAACATAGTAGGACCATTCCATCTTGGCTCACGTCTTTCAGCGCACAGTATCAATACCGAACAGAGATGTGAAGACGATGACAAGAACGAAGATGGTGGTCGTTGGAATAAAGTGGCAGGTGGTATGGTTTGGGATTTGACGCCAGGAATTCTAGCGAGGCAATAGAAGGCTTCAGCTAGACCGAGACCAGGAAGCAATGGAAGGCGTCAGCTAGACCGAGATCAGGAAAAGCGGCTTTTTGCTTCTGGCACCCGCTTCGTCGTATTCGGAGATTCGCGCGTATGGAGCTGGGCTGGTCTTAGGCTTTCAGCACGGGTTTCCACGAGAAGAAGGGCGTCTTCTGTGCCGTCTACAATTCAGATATATAGTGGAAAGCAAGCGAGAGCATTGGCTTGTTTACGACCCGGCAGAACGTTAAGATGGATGACCCTGGGTGCCGCGACTCGCGATTGGTCGGTTCGCATTTCTGCCCTTCCGAAACTCCTCTGGGAGCAGAATCAGTGTAAACCTTGGGTTAATCTGTCCGACGGTACTTATGGATGGCCCAGTTCCGTGTTCTCCTTGTCCAGCCAATCATGGCACCCCAGCATACGCGGCAATCGGAAGATGGGCAGCCTCTGTCGTGCGATCTGATTCACATGATCAACATGATTGGGAAGCGGCTCAGTTCATTCTACTTCACCGTCGGAGCGAGGGGGTGATGGGGCAGATAACCTTGCACAATAAGGAGGGGTGTGGTAATCTCAAACCAACTGGCTTGGGGCGAGGCGAATGGAAGGGAGACATTACAATATACAAGAATGCAAACCATCGGAACCCCGGAAGTAAGCCCTTGACGTCAGAATTGTTGATAGGTGCCAGGTTCGATGTTGTGGCACTCATTCATGTGATGGGACTCTTGCTAGAGTTGTAGCCATGAAATTGAGTCATTCATGAAGCTTGTGCTAAAACTGTGGTCCTCTAATGCACATATACCACTGCTTGGAAGCTCAGTCCTACTCCTATCGAGAAAGCAAAGATATCCTATCATTGGGCTTAAGCAGCATCTTAGTAAACAAAAACTACCACATCCGTAATGACATATTCAGGCTCACATAAGCAAATCAGGAGCCCGAATACAATCTATAGGGGGCCCATACAAGTTTTGAAGATCCTGCGCCTTCGGTGTGCAATTTAGAAGCTATATGGCATCAATTATGACCTTGTAATGAAACTTTTCACTGGAGCAGTCAATACTACTCACCTCTGGCTAAGTTAGAGCCCAATTCTACCGAACGCATGACCTGGACATTTATTTCAGTAGCCGAGGGCTAAGTCATATGGTTTTTACTAATATTGTAGCATAGCCAGCTGAGGTCCTTTGTATAATTTTCCTATGCCTGCATAGAATAACCTCTTTAAATTAATTGTTATCTAAAGCTTGGCTTGGGGTCCAAATCTCAGTACGGCTAAGTATTCGTCTCTGATCCGTCAGGCCTCAAGGCTCCTCACGCCATGCGCTGTTTAGCTTCTGGAGGTTTGTTCTTATGGCTCGTTTCCCTCTTTTGCTAGTTGAGTGCTTGTAGCATGCGAAGTTACTAGGCTTATGCTCCGCAGCTCAGGTGATAATTTTTACAACGAAATACTTCTTAAAGTAAAGACTTTCCTCTCCAGAATCATGTATGTAAGCACAAAATTCAGAGCCAGTTGGCGCAGGAACAAACTCGGTAAGAATTTCAAGAGATTCAAGACACCTTGTAAGAGACCCGAATCAACGAGCACGTTTGTGTAGCTCATATGTATATAGAGTTTATTGCCTATCATTGCTCATCGCTGTTCTCACTGTTTTGATCCTAAAGCAGTGGTGAGAACTGCCTAGAAATCCAAATACTGCAGGAGGCAACACGAGGAAAACAAAGCATGCACAGAGAGAGGAGCTCGTCGATAAAAAGAAAATGCACCATCCATCCCATGCCTGTGTTACGCCGATGACAGACTCCCGAGTGATTATTCCCTTGCGCTTACCCATATGAACACCATAGTACATGCAGCCTGATAGAAGATCTAAGAAAGAGGACAAGTCTCCTCTGGCACCATTTCCCTTAGCACACACCCAGGACCGCAGTCCTAGGTGTCAAGGGGGTCAGAGAAATCTGCCTCTACACCTCCTCCATTTGACCTGCTGGTTCTTGGTCATCATCATCTCCAAAGCTGCCCACCGACGACATTTCAGAATCAGAATCAGACTCGGCCCCAGCGTCGTCTGCGGCCTCCTTGCTGGCATACCTGCTTACGTACTCTAAAGATTGTTAACGGGTCATGAAATTGATTGGAAATATGATCAAACCACCAACCTTTGACCTTGGCATCATAACTCTTTGGCTCCCGCATGAGCAAAGCGGCTGCTTCGCCATTCAGAGGATCAGTCGGATTAGGATATCTGAGTAGTTGAGGCAGGAAGACCTCGAATATATTGATCATGTCGAACATCGGAGACCATGTTTGGTTGATGACATCGAGGCAGACGGAACCGGAACTTCATAATTTAGAAAGAGGCAGAGATGAACAACCAACCTACTTACAGCTCATCGATGTTTGGGTGAAAGATTCTATTGACGAAGCCAATGCTAGGAGACTTGTAGGGGTATTGGTCGGGGAGTTCAACATGAACTTTCCAGATCCCACCTTGGAAAGGGGCTTAGACTAGTTAGCCATATCTGCGGTCTCTAATTTTCCCATCACTAACTCTCTTCGGGTCCCTTAAACCGAACATAGAATTCTTGCCTGTCCGTTGTGTAAGTCGATCGATCGTATGCGCTGGATCGGGTGGTTGGTATCATACACTGAGATGCAGATTAGCCACAGCTCAACGGCAGATATCGCATGGTTCCCTTACTGTTGTCATTAACGAGGGTTACCTCGTAGTCGCTCATCAACCTACAAATCCATCAGTAGTCGTCCCCCGATCGCATCGAGTGGTCCGGCGGGAAGCGCGCATACATCCTGCACCAAGATATGTTAGCAAGAGCCATGGTAGATCTTGGTTATATCAAATAGTAAGGCTTACTTCATGACCTGTGATAGAGAGCGAAATTATCAGTTCCGTGATCTATTTTGCCGCGCCGCGATAGTGTATACATACATCAGTCTCGATTCTACGTCGAGGAGAAGACATCGTAGGGGCTGTTCCTGCAGTTCTTCGGATAGAGGCAATAGCGGTCCGCTCGAGTTTAATTATCAGTCGACTAGGTAGACACAGAACTTGGAGGATGTTAATGTGTGTTTAGTCGAAGGCTCAGGTAGGTGTTAAACATGAAGGTGTGAGGTCTTGTGAATGACGAAGATCTGCGCTCAGTGTCTCCTTATCGGACCTTGATTAGGAGCACGTGAGTGCCGCCGCGAGAGGCGCTCAATAGTTCACTTGGTGAGACAATGGTGCTGCACAAAAGAAATCTGTTGCAAATTTAGCAAATGCTGGTCTTTGGTGGTAGAAATTCAAATATCTAATGTGCTCTAATTCAATGATAATATACAATCATAAGCCTCCGTGCTATGGCGGGAGGTAGTTCATTGAAATACAGCAGGTGCAACCATGACCCGATGACCTCATGTCAGGCACAGAAAGCAAGACAAACCTTTGTTCGCGAGCAATCAGCACCACAACGGCTTGCCCCATCCCCAACCCAACCCGTTTCTGGATCCTCATGATTTCAGCACTTGACCTGCACAGAGATGAATGGTAAGAGGAGATTGCCGAGAGCAGCCCTTCGCACTTCTGATCCAGGCACGCGAGTGAAGGCGGCTAGAGCCGAGCGCGGTCCCTTGCTTACTTATCCCGAGGCAATACTGAGCTCATCTGGAAAGCCAGTATGAAAACCACTGCAAAGAACTGATCACGACCGTGATAAAACTCATTTCTCAGCTCGACATGGCAATCTATCCTTTGCAATCGCTTGTATACTTTCATGCCTTTCTAATCCACCTCTCAAGAAGAACCAATCCTAGATTCCTACGATAATGTCGACCTTCTTGAGGTTTAGAATTTGCTTCAAGCAACCAGCCTTCTCTGCAGCCAGACCATTTTTGACCCAAAGTCAGGTCAGATGGAGCTCGCACTCCCCGATGGGGTCCGCCACTCCAAGTACGAGGAAGAAGGTCACCATAAGTACGTTGCGACTCATGTACAAGAAGGGTGAGCCAATAACCATGATCACGGCCCATGATTTTCCGAGTGGCCATGTTGGAGATGCAGCAGGTATGGACATGGTCTTGGTTGGCGATAGTCTCGCTATGGTTGCTCTTGGAATGGAAGACACAAGCGAGGTCCTCTTAGAGGAGATGCTGCTTCATTGCAGGTCTGTGTCTCGAGCAGCCAAAACAGCTTTCACAGTAAAATCCCTTCGCCCATCAGCACAGATCGAGAACTAACCACCCTACAGGTCGGAGACCTTCCTATGGGCTCGTACGAGATATCTCCTGAGCAAGCTCTTCAATCGGCAATCCGAGTCGTCAAGGAAGGTCGAGTCCAAAGCATCAAATTGGAAGGTGGTCGTGAGATGGCCTCAACAATCAGGAAAATCACAACTGCTGGAATACCGGTTCTAGGGCATGTTGGACTCACACCACAACGCCAGAATGCTTTGGGGGGCTTCCGAGTACAAGGAAAGACTTCTGCAGGCGCCATGAGCGTCCTAGAAGATGCCTTAGCAGTACAAGAGGCTGGGTGTTTTGCAGTAGTCCTCGAAGCCGTACCCCAAGAGGTTGCTTCCTTGATCACGCAAGAGCTCTCCATCCCTACGATCGGGATCGGCGCTGGGAATGGCTGCTCTGGCCAAGTGCTGGTCCAGGTAGACATGACTGGACATTTCCCCCCAGGCAGATTTCTTCCAAAGTTCGTCAAGAAGTATGGAGATGTATGGAGTGAGGCCCATAAAGCCATTTCGACCTATCGTGACGAGGTCAAAAGCCGAGCATACCCTGCACCAGAACACACATACCCCATTAACAAGGAGGAGTTGGAGGCATTTTCTCGTACACTCGACGAAAGGCGCAAATGAGTGCAGTGCTGAGACTCGCTGTGTGGTGGGATTGTGAACTGTACTTCTTTCTAGTTGCATTGCCGGTGTTGTATAGCGGATGTCATAGTTTTATAGATATTCTGCCTATTGCCTCCTTTAAGCTGTCTAGGTCGGCCTGATGCTTGCTGTGCATGTAGTTTGGACTATCCAAAGGCCGGTGTCATAGAATAAGTAACAATTAACTGATCATTAGAGTCCTTGAAGCACTATATCAAAATCAGCCACCTCTCGAAAGTTTCCCCTACCAAATTGATTCTTCCTTCTAGACTTACTACAAATAAATTCCCCACAACTTCATCTAGAGCGGGAGCAAAACTGCTGTTCACATATAGAAACACACTCTCCTCGCTCTTTACTTTCAGTACCCGCCTTAGATATGCAACAACCTGTTCAAAACGCTGCGTAGCAGAGATCTTACAGACCTGCTGCCGCAACACCGGTGCTGAGCCAATGGCTTTAAATCGTACTGTGACTTTCGCGACTGGGAAGGTTCCTGCACTTGCGAGAGCTGAGGTGAGATCTTGCGGCTAATTAATAGGGAGAGGGAGGCTCGTCAGCAGTGGTTCACAGGCGATGGAAGATAAGAGATGAAGGGAAGGATGGGGAAGCGTACCAGTGAGGTGAGTATCATGGATGATGCTAAAGTCAGTGGCAGATCGGGCGAGTTCGTGCCATCTGGGATAGCTGGAGAGTTCGAGGGTTCTGCCATCGTGGACCTATGGCTTCAGGGCGTCGTCGTGTCCGGAAGACTTATGGTTGTATAATGTTATACGATGAAAAGCATCATTCCGCAAGGCTGAGGTTGCGAGGCAAGCTCGGCAGATCATCAACCCCACCACGATCTGTTCTCGATGAGCCTCACTTGTATAAAGCATCTCAAGCGATTTGTTGGTTTTCGTATATTTAGGGTTTGCTTTATTAAAGTACAACAGTTGTCAGATTATTCGCCTTTATCTCAATATTTCAAAAATCTGTAACTTATTTTGAGAGGTAGCCAACAGCTATGCCGCCTCTCTCCCGATCGGTATCCTACACTTTTGCTGCTTATAAGTACAGGAACATTACATGGATCTTTGTTAACTACGCAGAGCCTCGATATCTACAACTTCTTTGACGGCTTCTGTTGTTAGTATCAGAGGTGTATCTTCCTGTACACATACACTGTCCTCTATCCTAATACCAATTCCCCTGAAGTGTGCAGGCCACCGCTCATCGTCTGGGACGTAGATACCAGGTTCTACAGTTACACAGTGACCGGCTTTCAGAGGAGTTGTGCGAGGATATCCAGGTGTATCATGGATATCGACTCCTACGTAGTGTCCGACATGGTGAGGAAATAACAGGTCTAATGCATTACCCGACATGTCGAACCCAAGCTGCTTCAAAGAGTCCTTGAGGCCATGCTCAGTAACTTGATGTATCTTGTCCAGGGTCATATTGGCACTTTCGCGGCAAAGCGACACACTACTCCTCTGAACACGCAGGACTGCTTCGTATAAGTCTTTCTGGGCATCAGAAAACTTTCCTGATACTGGCCACGTCCTGGTAATGTCTGTAACATAACCACCATATTCTCCTCCAGCATCAACAAGGACCAAATCCTCATTTTGCAGAACTTCGTTATTGCGAACATAATGAATGCATAACGCATTCGCACCACCAGCAACAACCGGCACATATGCTGTTGCCTCGCATCCTCCTACCTTGAAGTCATACTCAAGGTAAGCTGCAAGGTCCTTTTCCTTTGTCCATTGCCGTCGCATAGCATTTGTGAAGGCTCGTCCGGAAATCTTCCCTGCCATGCGCATATTGGCAATCTCGGCCTCGCTTTTGATGGCCCTCAATTCGTTGACTATGGGTCTCAAAGACATGGTCTTCTTGCCATTCAGCATCTTCTCGAACGGGCTCGAGTCCGGTCCAGGCTTGAGGAATCTAGAGAGCCGTGAGGCTTGCACGAGATCGATATAAACTTCGCTGGCTCCATTTATGAGTGGCGAAAGTAAACTTTCTACGTGTTTTATATCCCCCGACTGTATTTGGCATCAGCACATTCTCCAACAAATATAGCTGAGTAATTGACCTCATCAGCATTGAACACATCCAATGCGGCTTGCTCTCCAGATCGAGCGCCATCCCACAGTTCCGCTTTTGCATCCTTCGGTCTGAGGAACAAATAAAAAAGATAATCCTCTATCCCAGGCCCAGTCTTTCGTATCACAGCAACAGCCTCGGGCTCGTTGAAGCCCGTCAGATAAAAGAAGTTCGGCTCCTGGTGGAATTCATAGAATACGGCTCCGGATCGCCACTTGGTATCCGCTGCTGGGAGTACAGCGATTCCATTCTCAGGGAGTCTGGCTGCTAATCTTGCGCGTCTGTCAGCATATTCTTGGGCAGTAATACCAGGCGTGACTGTTGCTTTGCATTAGCTGGAATTCTTGGCGCCCTCGAATCCTCATGATGCGTACTCTCTCCGGCCCTCAACAGATGTGGATGCGTCTCGTGTACTGGCTGGCCAAATCGTAGCTCTGCTGCAGAGACTGATGCATAATGCCTTTGTGCTTGGTTCGACGCGTTCGTAGTCGCTGTGGACTTAAGTGATTGTAATTGGCATCGCGGCCTCGCTGCCGAAGTACGTGTCGTCCGTTGCAACTGCTGGAACACAGATCTCCTCAACTTCATGATTTGAATCTGTGCCCGGGTAGGCACCTCTTTACAAGATGCAAATTGATTGGAATGATCGCAGTGAACGCCTGGGCTGAGCTTAATCTTCTCGAGTCGGTCGATAAATTGACTTCCCGAGCCGTTCTAGCGCGGACAGGGGTAGTGGTTGTCACAGCAAATTGCAAGGCACTTCCTTTGACGAATATCACTCTCTGAGCTCTTGTTTACAGTCCTCCCTCTATTGGCACCACCGCTGCAATACCCACCAATTACTCCCTCCACGCTCCTTGATTTGTTCACTCAAGAGACTTGAACTGCACCCATCCGACCGAGCATATCAACATATCTTCAAATGTCCTCGTAGCCTCGATTTGAAGGCCAGCCACCCGGTCGTCGCGTCGCGTGAGAGAACCCCACTCCTTCGAAGTCTCTGGCTGCCCAGAGTATTGCCCGTATCTTCTTATGGCAGCAGTATCTCTATCACCACTGCCGCCTCCTCTTTCTACCATGTCAACACAAAGAAGAGTCCCTCTGTCTAGCAATCCGAATGCCGTCAACTCCCCCTTCCGCGCTGTAGCAGCAGCAGCGGCCTCCAAGCAGAAACGTTCATATGCAACGGTCCAGCGAGAGGATAGCTATGGACAACAACCACCTGCGAAGAAGCAGATGTTAGACACGCATCATGTTCTTAGAACTCCTCCACGGCAACAAACTACCCAGACTACTGAAGGACGAGTCTTCACGCGAAAATCCAATGCACCACAGACTGCCTTTGAGAAGAAACTAACTGCTGTTGGCCAGAAGCCACAGCAGACTGTCACAAGGGCAGAGAAGACACAAGAGGAACAACTACAACAGATACGGGTCTGGCAACGGCACCACCGCAAAGTTTTCCCACAATATGTATTTTACTTTGAAAGTATACCGGAAGAATCTCGTCTTAGATATACGAAGCAAGTCGTTGCACTGGGTGCTGTAAGTCTACCATATGTCAAGGCATGGCTTTGGAAGAGATTGAGAAGGCTGACAATTGGCCAATAGCGCGAAGCAAAGTTCTTTTCGAATGAGGTCACTCATGTTGTTACTTCCCGGGCAATTCCTCCAGAAGGGCGCGTGTTGGATGCCACCTCGTCGACCATAGATGATTCTCATTCCCAAGGTAGCCAACCTCAAACCATCAATCCCACATTGCTCGATGGTTCCTCGGAATCCACGTCACAGCCTGACCCTTTTGGCACGAAGGGAAAATTCACATTCGATGTACCTATGAGCAGGAGACTGGTTTCTCAACAACATGGAGGAGATACTAGAAGACCACAAGGGCGCAATGCCGACGTCTTACATCGCGCGCGTGAGCTTGGAATGAAAATATGGTCCCTGGATAAATTACATCGAATGATGTCAACCATGTTCGATACCGATACTCAACTAGCTCACGGCCATAACACAAGAAGCAACACCGTACACGGACTTGCAGCTGTTCCCAAGGCTGCCCGGGAGGCCGATCTGCATCAGTTGCTGAGAAATGAGAAGCTGAATGGACCATCTGATCGAGATCCAACAGTGGTTACGAAGGAAATGAGCTTGTTCAAAGGACCGTTCCTTTATATTCATGATATTGATGAAAAGCAGAAACCAATTATGGTACGAGAATATGCCAAGGTTGCTCACAAAGAAGATGGAGATTGGCCGCAATTCCGTAGCGTAGCAAATGGGAAATGCCCTTTCGTGGAAGAAGTTGACTATGGTCGACGTGAGGCAGAAAAAGAAAGTATACGACAGCAACGTCATCAATCTCGAGAGAAGACAAAGGCTCCGAAAACGAGGGCGGCTACAGCTGTTGAAGCAGCGATGCAACCACCCAAGCTTGTAGACACCAAGCGGGTGCTCAATGAAACTGAGGACGCCTCTAACCGCACGGTCAGAGTATCTTCAAAGCAAACAAATCCTTTCGATGGACCACGTGCCTATCCTCCACAGGTCGAGTCGGTATCTTCGTCGAAAGGACCACAAAATGCTTTTGTCAGCCGCGCAGGCACTGGTCGGCTTTTTGGTGGGGAACCACTTGCTTCCGGTTTACAGGCAACAAACCTCACATCAGCAATCCGTTCCCAAATGATATCTTCGACCGCTGCCCAACCTGGTGCAAAGGCCGGAACAAGTAAAGAGGTTCATGGGTTGCAGAGAAAGGTGCTGGAGAAGAATAGTGGCGGCCCAGGATCATATGGTCAGATGAGCTCTCATCGCATGACTGATCTTGGTGCTACTGCTGCCGCTGCAGCTGCTGCGAATGAGCAAGCCAACCGCCCCTCGAGACGGAGAGCTAACGATCAACTTGGGCTTATTGAGGAAGATCAAGACCCTTCGGAAGTAGAAGAACAAGCTCGAAAAGCTGAGGCTGCTCGAAAAGCCAAGGCAGTCCAGAAGAGAAGGACGGAGAAACGTGATCCAAAACCTGGGTACTGTGAAAATTGCCAGGATAAGTTTGAGGATTTTGACGAGGTACGGTCTTAAACATTACTGCTTAACCCCTATGCTCACCCTTTGACAGCATGTTGTGTCCCGAAAGCATCGAAAGTTTGCAGAAAAGCTGGAGAACTGGTCGGAGCTTGACTCTCTCCTGAACCAACTAGTCCGGCCGTTAAAGCCTTACAGCGGCAGTGACTACTAAATGTAGATCCGTCTACCTAATGAATTCCACAATTGTCGCCTGAATTTTACCAAGGTACTCTTATCTTATACCAGTTTCATTATCACCGCGGCATGGCTCATCAACAGCATTCATTTTGTTTTACCAGTGGCGTTCTGGAGTACCGGTATCATGCGAATTCTACGTTCGAGTTTGCCTCAGCCTTCCCGCATTGCCTCTCGCTACTTTACAAGAATACCAAGGTTTTCTCGCTCCTTTTCGCACATTTTCAAGCCTGGCTTCGCTGCGTGCATCATTGGCCAACGGAGGAAAGGCATTATCTCGGTGTGTTTTGTTGCATTTACATGGGCGTTCTTTGGTCTTGTATTACTTTTCTGCTCCTGGTCTGCTGTCGAACTGTATTTTTCACTTTCCTACTATAGCATAGCATAGCATGGCATGGCTGAATTTGGCATCGCATCGCGTGGTCGAGTAAATAGCGGGTGGCTGAATGGACGGGAATGTGTGGTTCCTTGTAATCTCTTCAGTGCAGATATTGTATAAAATCTCTCACTTCCATAACTGTTGCCCTTTAAAATCTACCCAAACAGTTTTCTCCATACCCGACAAGTTTATTTTCCGGCCTACCCGGTAGCAGACGTACCATAGTCATGGAAATCTGTCAGTCTTGCGACATAATAAAGAAAACAGATAAAATAAGAGCCAGTCCTGTAAAGAGACAACTTCAAGGCCCCTCCTGGTCTCCGTTCTATACCAGATTCCTTGAATGGAAGAGAAAGGCAACATGCATTCAGCACATCAGAAGGGATGCCGGCTTTCTAAGGTTTCTACAAGGTCGGCAATTACTGATTCATTTTCAAATTTTCATGCAGCTCCTGATTTTGAGCAAAGATGCCGAGAGTTTTCTCCCCGGGGCAAGCGTTCATTGTACTTGCGTCATCACGGAAGGGGTATTGGTGTCTCTATTCCTGAGTTTGAACATCTTGATACCCGCCCGCGACTATCTTACCGGTCAGTATCTTCAGAGCATGGATCAAGTGCTCCTTGGGTATGCTCCACACTGCGTCCCTGATTTGTCTTGCCTTCCCCGCATGCTGTGATTCGTTTCTCAGCGGTAAGGGAGCAGGTCTTGATGAGCATGCTGGATATGTATATCCGTACACTGCTTACCGCCACGGCGGGAAACTACTCTTGGGGATGATAGATGTGTCATTTCCAGAATCATTGTGCATCTTTAAACTCAGCATGGGGGTTATGATGGAACGTATGGAATGTTAACAGTTGCGTTGAATACAGAGTCTTTAAACAGCACTCGTCTAGTGTGGAAGTTTGCTGACTGCTTTTCTTGTCCTGCTCGCCTCAGATAAGTAACCTTTTACCTTGGAACGGCTCCACTCATAGACATTTGGGGGAAGAAACGTTGTGGATGTTGTTCAGTAATGATGCCATTCGCCGAGGACAAGCCCCCAGATTTGGTTTGCTTCTTTATTCTCCAAGTATACATTATATACCTACCTATCGAATATAGTCAAATGCTAGGGTATTGAAAAGCATCATATACTTGAATGCACCAAGTCTTGTATGGACTTTGACCGCGTCTGTGTCAGAGGAACCTTTGGAGATGTGAAGAAGGAAATATCAATTACCTTAAAGATTTGATACTATTGAGCGGATATTTGATTGTAGGTATTAGCGTACCTGTTTTTTTACTAGTTCGCCACGATTTTACATCCGGCTGTTTTGTGGTGAAGATATTGAAGAGGCCCCTAATCGGTGACGTGGTATTCCTTACGAGATACGTGGTACTCCTCCTTGTTTGGGAATATTCCTTACGCAAGAGACAATAGTCGTTCAAGAATCCTTGACATTATTTGAGGCATCAAACCCCCAAGACTTCCGCTTGGGTCCTGCTTACTCCGCCACATAAGATTTCGCTTCGAAGCCGCGTTCGACAATTCCGGCAATTGAGACATAATAGACCTATATCTTCCCCAGCTAAGGCATGATTCAGCGCATGCTCAGCATGGTCTCCATAAGGGTTTTCCCGAACTCTTCTGCATTGCTGGTATGTGGGGGCTGCAGAAGATTAAGCTGCAGCAAGAAGGCTGTTAATTTCATAGTAATAGTAAGTTCCGACTTCTGGATTCTCCTCAGTCGTCTTTACACCAGGGCAGGAACACAACTTTCTATCCCGGATCAACTGCCGAGCTTGTGTGGCTTTGCCCGTGATTCATGCTATTTCCCCGGGCCTTGGCATATTCTCCGTTATTTGTTGACGGTCTGTCTGCTAGATTTTGTCCAAGTGCTACATGAGTCGCTATTACCTACTCGAACTTACTGCAAGCACGTGCAGATTGGAGCTAGACCGGCCTAGACGTACGTGTACTCAAGGCCCTAGATGCTGTAGCTAAGCTTCGATGGGGTGGTAGGAGGTTTTGCAGATGGGAAATTTGGTCACACTGAGAGTAACGATGTGACATGAGTTCAATTGTGGGGTCTAAACCCAGCCAACTTACAAACCGTGGCTCATATACCGTACAACATTACCACTTTCCGTATTTTGTTCCCGAGAGCCTCGAAAACGTGGCTTGTGGAGAGGCACGAGGGCTAGGCCAGCATCTTGCAGCTGCGGCCAACAGAACCAATCATAGACTAGACGGAGAGAAGAGTAGTCCGGGAGATATTCTACTCCATTACCGCTTTGGGATTGGAATGCAGGGAAGGTGGAGGTTGTGGCAAACTTCGGCTTTGGCCATAGGGCTACGAGCACCACGAAGAATCGACCTGAGCGTATTTTTTCATTGCCGTAGGGAGATGGGTATGCAGTTATCAAAAGATGGCGGAGGGTTCGTCGGGACAACATATGGCAGGTACGCTACTTTGCTACTTACTTGACCGTTCAATACCGACTTGTATTGGTCGGGCACGGGATTCACAGCCGAAAGTCAAGAAATTGTTGCGAAATTGGGCGTGTTATCTAGATCCTTGCGCTCTTGAATTTTTTGATGCTATTACAGGGTCTTCTCAGTAGAAGGTAAGCTCAGTCACATGGGCCGAGAATAAGCAATAGGCAGAGCCCTACACGTCAGTCTTGTTTACCGCCAACGAGATGATATTACACTGTCCCTGCTCGTGCATGATGAATACCTCAGCTGTGGTTGTGCTGCCTCATCTAGCCCGCATTCGTGACTTGGTCCATCAAGTGTTTGTTACATGAGTGAGACAAGCTGGATAGCGAAGTGAAAGCCGAAGCAGAGTCTGAGCCTTCGAGCAGTGTGGAAATGCACATCTCCTATCATTGACACGCGGGCGACTGAGCGCTTGTTTGTACGGATCTCATGAGCTCGAGCCTAGACGACGGCTTCTCAGAAACGACTGGCACGACACCGGCACGAGGTGGATCGGAAGGGCAGTATATCCGCCTCGTATGCGCTAAATCACCTTGTCATGAAACGCCGCAGAATCCTTCTCCATTCCTGGGGTGCGTCGTTGGGATGACGAGAATAATTTCCGAAAATAATTCGGCTTCTATTGAGATGCGCGCTGCGCAGAGCGACAAGAAAGGAGACGAGAGGTACCCCTGAGCAATGTGATAGGTATTGGGTGGTGAAACGAAAGAGAGGGGCGTGTCTCACCAAGCGAGCAAGCCCGCAAGCAAAAACCGGTGGGCAGCAGCAGGAGTTGGCCAAAAACTCAAGTCCACCACGCTCCCAGAGACCAGACCACATCACCAGGGATCATGCTATCACCCGCCCGGGAATGGCCTCTTGATGCCACTCTTCCACCGGTGAAGCCAGCCTTTCACTGCTCAGGCGCAGACAGGCTCATCCGTAGAATGGGGGCTTTTAGGCGAGAGCAGAACTGAATTCATCTCTGCTCTGTGATTATTGTTGTCCCTACCATTTAGACTTTCGCCTCTACGTTTGCAGGTTGCAGCCCTGTCAAGACTCAAGACTAATCCCCTTCGAAGCAATAGCGACTGTAGATCGCTCAGTGTAATGGATCGACTTGGCCATCTCGACCTCCTGCGTTTGGAAGTCATTTTATCTCCGCAACCGAGGCGAAGGGTCCGGGCAGGCCATGCTTCAACAGAACAGAACACGCATTGCTTGCTTGCATCCGCCGAGGGTCTTTATTCTTAGCCGGCAAGGGGATAATGGTGATCCCTAGAGCATGCCGTTACGCTGGAAGACAGGAGGGCGGCACACGGCCAGGGATGGATAATGAGATGACAAGGCGAGAGAATCGGACATTTAATGGTCGCAATTGACTTTGATATGCTGGGCACTCCTGGAGGATTCTGTCGTCGGCATTCTGAGAAGCTGAGGGCTATCACTTTCCCAGCAGCAGTAATACCAGCCATCCATGCTTCAGCCGGCCGGGCAAAACAAATCATGCGCTGCCATGTGCAGACCCTGCAGCTCATCCTCGTGGCTCCTGTGGCTACCTGAGTCCCATGCTGATGCCGTCGTGAGAGGGCGAGAGCGGCAAATAATGGTGAAGGAGGAGCGTAGAAGCATGCAAATCTACTCGTTCAGGCGTGCCTGGGCCAGCCATGCAGCTTGCAGCCAGAGAGACCACGGTAGACGGCCGACACTGCGACTCCATACGCCTGCTGCAACTGTTATCAAGCCACTCCCTGTCTGCATTCCTTCTGCTCCACATCGGAAGTGGCCAATCATAGCCGCTAGCTCCCTCCACTACCTGGAACTGTTCGACTGAACTCTGAACTGCTGAACTTCCCATCCGTGGGACTTGCTCTTGCCATCCTCGAAAACTTTGCCGGAGAGACGTCAATTGCCCTCCAGCCAGCATCCTGTAATATCGCCGTTGTACATTCTTCCCTTGCTTGTATTGTCGTTACTCGGTGGTTGTTTGGCCGTGTCTCGATTTCATTTGTCTCCTGGCACCGCCTGATAACGAACCTCACTTAAGGCCTCCCCGAACCTCGCTTCTCAGGGAACTACCAATTTCGAGACTCGCACTCTCCGCGTCCACGACACAACGACATCACCTCCCGTTGCGGCCGATTTTGGAGCTGTGCATGTTAAAGCTCTTGTCTAGGGGCATGCCTACGGGCAGAACACGATCCTAACACCTTCACGATCTCCCATCCAGGCTATCAGTCTACAGTCTCTTGTCTACTTCCCCTACGCGCCAATGGGCAACGGCCAAGGCAAGCCCGTGAGCTTCACCGATGAAGGTATGTCACACACCAGACGATGCCTGCGATTGCAGTGCAGACAGAAACCAGAGCGCCGATGCTGTTCACCTCTCCCCCAGCTTCATCCCTATCGCTGCCAGTTACTGACGGTTTGGGCTTGGCGTAGTGAACCTCAACCACTTCCGACTTTTGCGAGTTGTAGGCAAAGGTGCATTTGGGAAAGTTCGGATAGTAGAGAGAAAGGACACAGGTCTCACGTTTGCGTTGAAGTACATCCGTAAAGATGAAGGTGTGTAGATGCTCTCATCCGAAGCACTTCAGTGACCCTCGCTGACAACTTGCCCAACAGTTGTCCGATCCGAGAGCGTACGGAACATCATCCGTGAGAGACGAATGCTGGAACACCTAAACCACCCCTTTATTTGCAATCTGCGGTATAGTTTTCAGGACATCGAGTATATGTATGTGGAAGTAGCCCCTTTGTCCTTACATTGGACTGACAATCTTGGTGCCAGGTATATTGTGGTGGATTTGATGAATGGCGGAGATCTGCGATTTCACATTTCACGAAAAACCTTTACAGAAGAGGCGGTGCGATTCTGGATTGCAGAGCTGGGTTGTGCTTTGAGATATATTCACAAACAAGGGATTATACATCGAGATGTTAAGCCTGATAACGTGTTGCTAGACTCAGAGGGACATGTCCATCTGGCAGATTTCGTCAGTGATACCAAAACTTTTGCGAATGGAATGGCTGCTAAATAAGTCTAGAATGTTGCTTCTGACTACACTCCCGGGAAACCACTCACAAGCAAGTCTGGGACTCTTGCATACCTTGCTCCGGAGGTCTACAAGGGGACTGGCTACAGTTCAGGCGCCGACTGGTGGTCACTAGGGGTTTTGTTCTACGAGTGCATCTACAACAAGGTAGAAAAAGTAATGATTTGTCTTCAACAACTATGCTAACTTCTTTGCAGCGACCATTCGAAGGCAGCACTCAAACCACTCTAGCTGCACAGATTACAAAGGCGGCCCCGAAGTTCCCTGTCACAAACCCACCTGTGTCGATGCCATGTCTGCACGCCATTAGCTCTGCCTTGGAGGAGGATCCTGAGAAAAGGATGGGATCTATTGCCTTTCAAACATTTGCCGATAATCCATTCTTCCGATCCATAGATTTTGAGGCTCTCGAGAGGAAAGAGATCGAACCGGTGTTTGTGCCATCAAGTGAAAAGACAAACTTCGACGCCACATACGACTTGGAGGAACTACTTTTGGAAGAGGCACCATTAGAAGCAAGAGCTCGCCGACAGAAGCCCCGCGAACAGCTTAAGGATGATGCAACTGATAAGGAAATCAGAGAGGATGAGCTCTTCAGGATGATTGAGAATATGTTCATGCCATTTGACTATACCAAGGCAGCTTACGAAAGGTTTGCCATGTTACCCAATCTTCTTGGAATTTAGCTAATTGTCTATACTAGATATGCAGAAACGGGTGTACTGGATCCAACCTCACCAGCTACTCCAGCGGCCGACGTTAGCATTCCGGAGGAAAACAAACCACACCCAGTCAACGTGCGTACCACTTCCGGCGCGTCAAGGAAGAGAGCAAACTCCAGATCCAATCCAGGCTCCTCATCAGGGTCTCCTCCGATGCCCTCACACCCACCTCCATTACCAAATGGCCAATCCACATCACAACTCAATAATAACAATGCTCCGAACTCGCAAGCGCCGAACCAAGCGCAGAATTTCTCAAGGCTCCAAAATCCCCAAAACTTCGTCACTCCTCAGCATACAATACCACTATCTCCGTACCAGTCCTCTTATTCAAGAACACAACGACCAACGGGGACAAGAAATCAGTCTATGGGCGGAGGCATGCAAGTTGTGCTCGGCGAGACTGGTTCTTGGTCTGATCTTGCAAAACAAGACGCCACTCTACCAGCTGATGCAAAAACTGAAATGGCTATCAGCAAAGGTAGTGGAAGCGGCGGCATGCTTGGTTTCCTGAGCAGGAAGAAAGGCAGGGGACACAGCCCTAAACCACAAGAACGGGGCATTCTTGGGAAAGAAGGAGCACGTGTGGTCATCAGTAATGGTGAATAAAGTGGCAAGGAGGTGATACCAACTATGGACTCACGTTGCACAACAGACGATAACCTCTCTGCGGTGTTATCAATTTCTTTTCGTTCAGATGCGGCATATCTCATACCAAGCATTGGACCCGCTGGAGGGCATGGAGTTTCTTGATATCTTATTGTTCTGCGTACTTTTCTTTTCCGTCATTTGTTGTTCTTGTCCCACTCTATCTGCGACCCCTTGGACCTCGATAAACGAAGTGTTATCGAACATGACTTGACCGGCCAAATTCCATACGAGACATCGAAGGGGAAATAACAAGCAGACGCTATCGAGATATCCATCAACATTTCTTATCTCTCCTGAGATTCCTCCTGGTCGATTTGAGCTCTCTAGGCAAAACGGAACCAAGCAAGCAATCGACAGAATGTTGGTAGTTGATGTAGGGGTGCATTGAAAGCAAGAGGTAGTTGAACAGCAGGGGTCAATCAACAGGCTTGAATTGAAATAATGAGCAGCAAATCAGGGGGCTATTATACCAGTTACCTTTCTTCTTCTAAGGTGTAGACGAGATGAGAAGGAAGAGAGTGAGGTTAGAATCGGGCAGAAACACATACTTGTAGATAAATGATACCATTTCCATATTTCACTCCTCTAATTGCTTCAGCCTTAATCTGGTGGGTCTTGTCGGGCTACAAGAGCAAAATCGTACTGTCTCGAATGAGGCTTGAAAGATATTGCTCCAAAATAGGGCCGTGCTGAAATATTCCATGCGCATGAGAGGTTTCCAACATCAGATCCGGAAAACTCAAACCAAGAACTTCATTCATCTTTTTCATTTCTACTGCTAGCTGGTATGATGGTAGCGCTAGTAGAAGGACAAGCACATAGCAGGCCGATATCTCAACTATGAGACCGATTCCGTAACGACATAATGGAAGATCCCCGATACAACCACTAGCAGACCACTGCAGGTCATGAATACCTGATTTCGATATGCTTCACCTTCCTGAATCAAGCTGAGTGCCACCACGACAAATATATTCAACGGAATTCGCATCAAGCCATAAACTCTGGCCCGCACACTATCGTCGATAACCAGCCCCTTCAAATAGCCTACTGAGGGCCAATACATACCTACGCAAGCCTCGAATACGCAAAAGGACCAGAACGTCAGTGTTTCATCTTTCACCACCACCGTCACCAGGAGCGAGGATGAAGCTGTGGCGAAGATTATGGTGAGGAGGCGTGAATGCGAGATTATCCGGTACTTGGACACCAAGAGGTTGAAGAGGAGAGAGCCGAGCATTACTGAGGCCATGAAGCATGCAAATATCATGCCCAAGGGTAATCCAGCAGCGTGGTGATCGCCATTTGTACTTGCTTGGCTTCGAGCTGCTTTCAAAGCCGGTGTCCAGAAGAACACGAAGAGGTACATGGACCCTTCGAAGAAACAGGATGCGAGTCCAAGCGTGAGGATGCGTTGGTCTGTGAAGACCATTTTGATCACGTTCTTGGCCGGCACGGTCGGATTCGATGTTTCTGAGGCGTTGCCGCTGTCGCCATAGTTCTCGGTCCAGGTTCGTGAGATAATCATGAAGGAGATGATGAGCAGTGCTGCGGAAGCCATGAATGGAGAGCGTCTTGTTGAGGTGATTCGTACGAGCCATTCGCTGAATACACCAGAGAGGATCGCCACAATGCTGTTCAGCATGGTCATGATTCCGAACATGCTGCTCAAGCTTGTGCCACTCTTCTCTAGTTGTCTCTTATGATACTCGGTCACCATCCAACTCTCGACCGCGCTGTACATCAGACTCGTGCTGATGCCACCAAAGACTCTTCCAATGAATAGGACTGGCAGGCTAGGTATTAATGTCGAGAAGCAGGAAATCGCGTATGTGACACAGAAGAGTAGGCATGCAGTCTTCCGCCCAAATTTGTCCGCAAAGTGTCCTACGTAGTAGCCGGATATGCCTGCAGACACGAAGCCAGTCGTGAAGAGTGCTATATCCCATTAGCATTGGCACTCAATGGGATACGTGCTGACGCCTTACCTGCAACAACGGTTTCCTGGAGCTCAAATTGGTCTTTGTAGAGACTGTATACATATGGTCCTTGCAACCAATCGGATGCCATCACCAGACAGTATACCGTCAAGAACAATTTCGAGAACTTCTTGGCTTCGGCCTTCTGTGAGGGGCTATATGCATCTTGCTGTGTTAAGCCCTTCTGTTCTGCTGTCTCCTCCGAGGTACGATACTGTCGCCAGGTGAGTAGACCACATGCTGAAATAAGAAGCACAAATGCCGACGCGTAGAAATCCATCTTTGGTTGAGAATGACTATGAGACGGAGAGTATAGAAGTGTTCTTTCAGAAAAGAGCGGTAGGGGCTATCCGTGTACCAATTGTAACTTTGAGTATTGATCTAGTCAGAGCAGCTAGCTTCCTAGACGTGAATTGACTAGCAAGAAAAGAAATGGCAATGGTTCATGGAGTGATGGAATGACAAGAGGATCAGAGAGAGGAGGATCAGAGGAGAAGAAAAACAAACCATACTCGTACCCATCCATCTTGGCATGTCAGCTGAAGAAAATCAGGTACAAGCAATACCTCGAAACGCTCGAGGTCTTAGCTGTGGCTCGGGGAGAGTTGGCAGGTTTGGTGGTGGATACTGAGATCGATAGGTGGAGGTGCCTGTATAAACAGCTTGCTACACAACCCCGCGCCTCCTTATCGCGATACTCCAGCCTCGCGTCAAGCACCGCTACCTTACCGGAGGCCGACTGCACGCATTTTTATCTGTAAGTATGGTATAAAGGTTTGGTCTAGTTCCGATGACATGGACGCGGACTGGGAGGAAGTAAGTATCCCGACTGCGCTCTTCGATGGCTCTGCAGTATTCCAATGCTTCTCGTAGCCTGTCCTGCTTCGTGCTAATAGCTTCATCAGGTTGCGCGGCTTGCGCTGCCACCTCCAGGTCTCAACGCGCTGCAGACACCTGTTAAGACCACCGCATTCGATACGCACCAGGAACTGCTATGGACTGGCAACGAATACGGTCGAGTGACCAGCTTCTATGGCACCGAACTCCAGCGATACACCTCCTTCAAAGCTGGCGAAGGACCTGTACGCCAGCTACTTTTTCACGACAAGGGCATTGTAGCCCTCACTCCTCGGGCTGTGCATATGTCAATGAGACGAGGACCTCCCCTATGGCACATAGCGTACGTCTTCCACTCGCGGGCGCTTGCATGCGGGACTGACAGGACACAGACACGAGGAGATGAAGGACTTACAATGTATGAGTTATACCTCGAAAGGGACCTCGGAAATACTTGTGGCAGGAATCCAGGATGTTATGTTCGTGATTGATGTGAACAAAGGAACCATTACCAAACAGGTATTTGTGTTGTGTCGATGATGTGGGGAGCTCTGCTAAACGGGTCAGATCCACACAAGCGATCATTACATGAAGATGCAACGGAGTCGATATATCTGCGGCGCTACGAAAACCGGCACGGTCAATATCTTGGACTCGATCACGTTCAATGTCATCAAAACATGGACTGCCCACTCCGCTCTAGTTAGCGACATGGATGCACAGCACGATTTTATTGTAACTTGCGGATTCTCAATTCGCCAGTTGGGAAACTACATGTTGGATCCCCTTGTCAATGTATTTGACCTGAAGAATATGAAGCCGCTACCACCGATCCCCTTTCCTGCTGGAGCTGCTTATGTGAGATTGCATCCAAGGATGTCTACAACCTGTATTGTGGTCGGTCAGACTGGCCAGATGCATATTGTAGACTTGATGAACGTCAATACGAGCAACGTTAAGCAAGCCAACTGCTTGACATACCTAACCTACCTGGAGATTGCCCCGTCGGGAGAGGCTATTGCTTTAGTAGATGCTGAGTGTAACATCCATCTATGGGGTTCCCCCTCGAGAATCCGATTTGCGGAATTCAGCAATCCCGTTGATTTTCCTGATCCGATTGACGAGGTACCTACCCTAGACTGGTCTCCTGACACGTAAGCGTTCCCATACAAGATTATCGGGTTTTCCTAACATTCTGGACAGCCCACTCAGTAGTATTGGCATGCCATATTACAGAGAGCAGCTTTTATCAGGATGGCCTAGCCATATGATCTTTGAGGTTGGAGCTCCACCAGTAAAGATGGAACAGCAGCCCCTACCCGGTTTCAAGACTGCAGAATGGGGATCGTATGGTCGAAACCCTCGAGGCGTGCGGCGAAATCAAATTGAGAACACCAGAGCCATTGAAAAGAAGAACGAGAGTTTGCAAGCGCCAAGATTTCTGAGTGAGAAAGCTCGAGAAGCGGCAAATGATGCGTCGTCTGAGAGACGTATTAGTGATGCATCTGAATCACTAAGTGCGCTCGATTTATCGAAATCAGAAATTCCAAGAAGATATCGCAATGTGGAAATCAAGTACAGCAAATTTGGGGTGGACGACTTTGATTTCGGGTAAGACTCCTCGACGTAATTCGGCTTATTAATGACTAACCTGCATAGCTACTACAATAAGACATCTTATTCTGGCCTGGAAATTCACATCTCAAATTCCTATGCGAATCCTTTACTACAGCTTATGCATTTTACACCTATTATAAGGAATATGGCTCTGCAACATACAGCAACAAGCTGCTCAAACGAATTGTGCCTGCTTTGCGAGATGGGATTCTTGTTCGATATGCTTGAAAAGGCCGAAGGGTCTATCTGTCAAGCCACGAATATGCTCAAGACTCTTAGTTGTCATCGAGAAGGTACGGCTTGCCCAGTTCAGCCTACGACAAAGCTAACTAGCATGAGCAGCTGGCCCTCTTGGCTTGTTGGAAGAAGAAACCCCTGGTTCTTCTTTGACTGCAATGCTTCAAGGACTCAATCGTTTCCTATTAGATAAGATCGTTCAGGATTTCAGGAGTATTCCCCCGCGTTCTACTGCACTCGATCAAGTAAGATCTTAGTTTTGTTATCCATGACTTATTCTAACTGTCATAAAAAGGTCTTGGCGACTCCAGCAACCACAGCTATCAGATGTATGAACTGCCGAAGTGAGCATACACGACCTGGTACCACTTTCGTTAATGAGCTCATTTACCCTGTACCTGTATGAGCCACCCACGAATAGATATGAAAGACTGCTGACTGTGATAGAAAATCGTGGTTCGAAATCCGCGAACACCAAAATTGTCCTTCTCCCAGATCCTGAAGTCAAGTGTAGAACGAGAGACTACAAGTAGAGGTTGGTGTAGCAGATGTCAACGCTACCAGTCACTACAAACAAGAAAAACGATCCATAATATACCAGCTGTTCTTATGCTCAATGCAGCTGTAAACAGTCCCGAGGCCAAGCAGTTCTGGTCCACTCCTGGTTGGCTTCCAGATGAGATTGGGGTCATCGTTGACCAAGGTCAATTCTTCTGCTATCAAGGAGAAGATCTGAAGCTTCATCTCCAACGAGGAATTCACAATGTTATAGTATATTCGCTTGTTGGGCTAGCAGCAGATATCGAGAACGGACCGAATCAAAAGTCACATCTGATATCTTTAATTAACGGTAGGTCACCTTTCGCGGTATATTGGCCTTGTTCTGACAGTTGCTATAGTTGGTCACTCCAAGCCTACACCTCCAACGGAAAGTCAGTGGCATCTATTTAATGACTTCTTGGTGGCGCCAGTCTCGAAAGACGAGGCATTGGCCTTCAATACCACTTGGAAAGTGCCTTCAGTCCTTGCATATCAGATCAAAGCCGCCAATAACCAGATCGATAACACTTGGAAGCAGAATCTGGACACGTCTCTGCTCTACATTGACCACAAGTTCGTTCTCATACTCTTTATGTTTTGCATTGCTAACCTGTCCGAAGTCGTAATCCTGGCCCAAAGACCTATCGTCCCTTAGTACCACCACAAGAAGCACCGACCGAAGGCACTATTGTCGCCCTCGATACAGAGTTTGTCGCCATACGACAGCCTGAAATTGAGATGAATTCCGATGGAGAGAGGGAAACAATTCGACCCATTGTCTACGCTCTAGCCCGTGTCTCAGTAGTGCGCGGCTCAGGCGAAGACGAAGGTCTTCCATTTATTGACGATTACGTCAAATCAAAAGAGACAGTTGTTGACTTCTTAACATCCTACTCTGGCATTGTCCCTAGCGACTTGGATCCCCGAGTTTCTAAGCATAATCTGCTTCCTCTGAAGATAGCCTACAAGAAACTCTGGATTCTCCTCAACCTCGGCTGCAAGTTCCTCGGCCATGGTCTCAAGCAGGATTTCCGTGTTACCAACATCCATGTACCAAAGAGCCAAGTCATCGACACCATTGACTTTTTCTACGTGAAATCGCGGTTACGGAAACTCTCTCTAGCCTTCCTAGCCTGGTACTTCCTCAAAGAAGACATCCAACTCGAGACGCACGATTCTATTGAAGATGCACGCACGGCTCTTAAGCTATACCGCAAATACCAAGAATTCAACGACGCCGGCATCCTCGAGACGATGCTGAACGATATTTACAGCAAGGGCCGCGAGACGAACTTCAAACCTCCCCCACCACCGAAGTCTAAAGGTGCCCCTGAAATTCTAAGGACGGAGACTCCACCGATACTTAGTGATGGGAGTTTGAGTGCTGCTGCTTTGGAGGGCCCTACCACACCCGTTAGGAAACCAATCTCGGGTTTGCTCCCTGGTAGTGCTGGCACTGGGGGGTTTGGGAGTGGTGGGTGGACTCCAGGGAGGGGAAGTGGACTAGGTGGAAGTCCGTTGAGATGAAGGGGCTGTTGTCATTCAGAGAAAGCACAGTCAAATGTGACTCTCACCATATTAGGCCGTGGATGGAGACCATCCTCTGTGTCTGATTTGATGCTTGATATCATCTGTAGCTATTCTTGCGAGCTAGTGAGTGACTGAAGTGAGTAAGCGATATATTGTTAAGGCAATGTGGGGGGTGTGGGGTGTCAAAAGGTAGAAACTAAGGAGAGGCAAGAATCGGAAGAGTAAAAAATAAAACAGGAATCAAATAAAAAAGAACCGATCCAAGACAATCTCGCCATCATGTTCAAGGCCAGAAGGGTGCACTGCGGTGATACATTTAAGGCCTAGCAAAGAAAGCGTTCGGTGCAGTTTCTTTTAAAACAAAGGTCATATCAAGACTTCATCCAGCTTTGTATTCCCTCTGTTATCTAACTACGCCTCCTCTCCCTGTTTGCTAACACACCTCGCTCTCCATTTAACTTCAAACAAAGAAAGTAAGAAGGCAGAACGCCCCCTGGAACCCCCCACCCCCCCTTAAAAACCCCGCAATTCTCCATTCCAGTCTTGCTTGTTTCTAAACGCCTACCGGTGTGAGCTATCTAGCGTAGCGTAGCATAGCGTAGCCCAGGCCCAGTCGAATTCCTTCAATCCGTTCCCCAAGTAAAAGGGGAGAAAGGAAAAGGATACAAAAGATAAAACTCCTCTTGATACCGCCCCAAGCCCAACCAGCAGGGTCAAGCGCCACGCGAAAAAAAAAACCAAATAACAATAGCAACACGGCATTAGATATGAGCTGATAACAAGGTGAAGTGAAGTGAAGCAGGCTAGATAGGTTACACACACCCTTCTTCCAACGCTTTCTCCGTAAGGAAGATTATCGAGGAGAAGTAACGGGGAAGTTTCAGGCTGGGGTTGGAAAAGATGACTGTTAAGCACTCCCACTCATCTCAAAGTTCTTCTCCCAGATACTCCTCAACAAGGCCTGCGCGTTCTCGTCTATCTCTCCATCGCCATCCCGCAAACTTCCCTGGCTGCCGGGACCCTCAAAGCTACTCCGCCTCGTCAACGACACCGGAGTCTGCACACCACTCCTCCGATCCCGCAGACTTTGGCTGAGTCCCGACCTATCATCCAGTACTGCAGTCTTCCTTGCGCCGTTCGCGTGTGCAGGGATCCGCCGCATCTTCTCGTTTCCGGGAAGCAATGCAAGCCGCTTGAGGGCAGCACCGACGGGATCCTGATACCTCCGGACGACCAGGTACTCCAGGCCGGTTTTCTCCAATTGCGCTCGTGTTCCGGCCGTGCGGCCTTCATATCCCGGCATTGTGGTTCCGGCTCCGGCTTGTTGAGGCTCGATATTCGAGCTGGCCCGCTGCAGCCAGAGTTTCTGCTGCGTGCGCGATTGCTGCGCAGGAACATAGGATTGCGTGGCCGTGTGCCCTTTGCGGGACCGCGGGGCCAATGCGGATTCCGATTCTTCGTTCTCGGTATTCGAGGAGTCGTGCCAGGTCAGATTGCCCATGCTCTTGGTCCGCTTAACCTCGTCGCCATTACTTTTGGGCAGACTACTGCTGCTGTTGCTGTTCTTGTGGTTCCGCGGTGCGGTGTACAGGAAGGGCGATGGCTCACCAGGCGTAGCTGACGACCCGCCATTGACGAAGCGGGAGGTCACTTCGTCCTTGCCAGCGCTACTGCCGCCGGGCGTGTGATGGTTCGGAAGGGAGTTATCATGGCTGCGTGTGAGACTTGTTGGTGTTGGTTTCGCGGTGGTTAGCGACATCTTGGTGGTATTGAGACTAGGTGTTCTCTGTAGCAATCTCTCCGTGATAACTCTCGCATCTGCCGAACTGCGCCCATTGGTATTGGCAGGTAAGGGTTGATGTTTTTGAACTGGCGACTCGTCCGGCGAGTGGTGCTGTGAGTTGTTGGCCGAGGGTTTAGCAGACGATTGCTGCGAGCCTATCCTCGAAGCCGACCGTGAGAGCGCCGGCGAAGCAGACGATGATGCTTCTTCCCAGCCGTCTTCAGCCTCTGCAGCTCCCTGGGAGCCAATCTCAAAATGTACAGAGGTCGGCCGCTTTACACCACCATGTGAAGATTTCGGGCGGGACTTTTGTACGTCGGCAACAGAGCGATTGCGTCGCAGGCTGACGTGCGAGCTGTTCTTCTTGAGATTTGTCGAACTGGCTGCAGCCTTCTTGAGATCTGTATGTGAGCCGCCGCCGTGCTTATGTTGATGCAGGCCCTTAGAGGATGGGACGCGAGCGTGTAGCTGGTGTGGATGCTTCCCAACAACGTGCTTCGACCCCTTTGCCTTGTGTTGCGGAGGTGTGGAGGATGACGAGTCGTCGTTGGTGTTTGTAATGGAGGAGGTTGATCGATGATGGCCACCGAGCGAGGGTCTCCGTTCTAAAGGCATTGTGTGAGCTGGACGACGTGCTGGAGATTATCGTTCGGCCTGCCCTGCGATTCGGACGTTGTTGCGTCTGGAACCGCCAGCCTTGTGCGAAGGCCAACGCATCAACCAACCTAGACCGTTTTGAGTCAACCATTGGCATGGGCGAACAGGAGGGGAATCTATCTAATCACTTTTAATTCCCCCAAATAAAAGGCGGTCATTGTTATCAATCACGTAATGACTTATCCTGTCCAAATTCGATCACATTCGACAATTGGAATAAAGAAAAAGTAAAGATCGCTAATCTCACAAGGCTGTCACGTTGCGCTCGCGCTGGAGACGTCATCGATCACTTTTCAAAATTCGTATTCGATCTCTCTTCGTCTTTGATAATAAATACGACCATGTGTTGCTACAGGTTGATCATCAGGGTACTCAGTTTATTGAACGCCATGCCAAAAAATCAGATTTGGTCCCATTCCACCCACAGCCGTCCCGGTCTAAACAACTGGTCCAGCTTTGATAACTTCCTCGGTAGCCTCTGAGGAGTACTTCTTAAAGTTCTCAACAAAGAGACCGCCCAGCTTGGTGACCTCGGCCTTAAAGCTGTCGTTTCCTTGTGTCCAGGCGTTTCTTGGGTTGAGAAGTTCTGATGGAACACCGGTGCAAGTCTTTGGCACAGCAAGGTTGAAGGTCTCGTAATTCTCAAAATCGACCTTGGCGAGCTCTCCAGAGTGGATTGCGTCAAGAATGGCACGCGTGTATTTAAGTCTGAAATTGTTAGTGACGGAGTCTTTTGCAGATGGAGAATAAAACTTACGGGCAACGCTTGCCACCAGTGGTAGCACCAGCTCCAACCCATCCGGTGTTCAACAGCCAGGCATTGGCCTTGTGTTGCTCAATCTTCTCGGCCAACATCTTAGCGTATCGCATTGGGTGAAGAGCCAAGAAAGGTTGAGCGAAGCAAGACGAGAAAGTGGCTTGTGGCTCAGTGATACCATCTTCAGTGCCAGCCATTTTCGAAGTGTATCCAGAAATGAAGTGGAACATAGTTTGGGCGGAGTTAAGCTTTGAAATAGGTGGGAGGACACCGCGAGCATCACAAGTGAGGAGGATGATGTTGCTTGGGTGGTTGGTTGATAAACAAGGAATCTTTGCGTTGGAAATGTACTCGATTGGGTAAGCACTGAAAAATTGTTAATAAAATCGCGACAGCGTTCGATACCAAAACATACCATCGGGTGTTCTCTGTCAGGGTACAGTCGTCATAGTCGACGAGACGAGTCTCTGGGTTGAAGACGACGTTCTCAAGGACTGAACCGAACTTGATAGCGTTGAAGATATCAGGTTCTTTCTCACCAGAGAGGCCAATGCACTTGGCGTAGCACTATAAAAGTCAGCGCTGATCGATCGAGTAGAAATTGGAGTACTTACACCACCCTCAATATTGAAAACGCCACGGTCACTCCAGCAGTGCTCATCATCACCAATCAAGGCACGGTTTGGATCAGCTGACAGAGTGGTCTTGCCAGTACCCGAAAGACCGAAGAAAACAGTAACATCGCCATTCTTGCCTTCGTTGGCAGAGGAGTGGAGAGTGAGAACGTTGTGCTTAACTGGCATCTCGTAGAAAAGGACGGTGAAGACACCCTTCTTCATCTCGCCAGCATACTCGGTACCGAGGATGACCATCTCCTTGTCAGCGAAGTTGATGGCTACCGAGGTGCCTGAGGTCATTCCCTCAGTGTATCTGTTGGCTGGGAAAGATCCCGCATTGTAAATGGTATAATCTGGGTGGAAATGCTCGAGGTCTTTTCGCTCAGGTCGGATAAGCATGTTGCGCATAAAAAGAGCGTGGTAGGCACGAGCGCAGACAACTCGGACTCTGATTCGGTATTTCTCATCCCATCCTGCAAAACCGTCGACAACGTAGATACGATTTCTGGTGTTGAGGTAGTCAATCGCTCTTTCACGGTTGATTCGCCAGACCTATGTAGTGGCATGATTAGCAACGGGCAAGGACTCATTGGAAGCGGAAGCACGTGTCATGTGGGCGGATCGGTCCCGGCTTTGGACATTGCATCGCAGCACTAGCGAAATGCGGGGTTGCCAATGCCGGGGCACGCTCATGACGTCGACCCAGGCCAAAACATGAGGCCAAGAGATGATAGAAATGGGTGGAGGGGAATTGCCGCGTGGGTTGTGGCAATTGTTGTGGTGGTAGGTTTGTGCATTTTCGTGAAGTTCCGGGGTGATCTTACATCAGGTGTCATTGGCTTGTTTACAGGTCTGTAGGTGGCACGTTAGAAAATTCCGTTTTCAGCTGGAGGAATGTTGCAAGCACATACCCCCACCAGATTTCATTTTCTGAGCTTGGTTCCTTCACAATTCGCTTGTCTAACGGTGATCGACCGGTCTTGGCTCCTGAGTATGCAGTGAGGGCACCGGTGGATGTGATGGCTGAGCCCGTCTCGTAGACGAGGGCATCTTCGTACAAGGCAGCGACGGACGGGTTGGGAACCTGGCCAAGTCTGTTAGCCTGGCTTCAAGTGGCTTGCATAGGCCGCCGATACGTACAATAGCAACGCGATCATAGTCGATGTGTGCCTTTTCGTGAAGTTCCTCCTCGAGCTCGGTGTGCTCCTTGACGGGCTATGCGTGGGTTAGTATGC
Source organism: Coleophoma crateriformis (assembly GCA_003369635.1). Lineage (NCBI taxonomy): Eukaryota > Fungi > Ascomycota > Leotiomycetes > Helotiales > Dermateaceae > Coleophoma > Coleophoma crateriformis. The sequence continues at coordinate 989,881 of PDLN01000005.1, forward strand.
GTGAGGGAGTTAGTGCTGGCGAGGACATACAGCAACTCCGCCAGGGTCTGTAGAAAGTGAGGTCAGTATGGTTTGTGCAAAGATGGCAAGGCTGTGCTGGGGAGGAGATCGGAGTCGAGGGGGACTACAGGTCCATCACAAGACTCTGCTGAAGCTTGGGGGCAACTGGTGGTGGTTGGACTTACGGAGGGCAGTCTTGTTTACAGTGTTGGTCACCATTTGGCCGGCGATGATCTGTCGGAGGGAGGTAGAGTGGAAATTATTGTTGGACTTGGACTGCTGCTGAGGACCGACGAAGCTGGGGCTGGAATATGGGGATTGAGGCCTCGGAACCGGGTCATGCGCGGTCTTAAGTAAGTTGTTCGGCATGGCTGCTATCGTCTTCAGGTCTCGGCTCGTGCGAACGGATTGCTACCAGGCTACGAGGTTAGCTGTACTATCGGAAGCGGTTGTGGGGAAGACATGAGGTTACAAGAGGCCGCTCGCCAATGGGAGTCTGGATCGTGCTGCTGGAGGATGCGACTTTTCCCGATCTATGCTCGAAACTCCCACAGAGCGGGTGGATGCGGAGCGAGTAGGGGTGGGATAAGGCAGGGCAATACTTTGGATGTTTGAAAGTAATGCGATGACCGGCGGCCAGAAGGAGAGCCCGGTCACAGAGCGCGGATGTCAAGGCGAGTTGGCTTTAAGGATGGGAGAGGAGCGCAATGGTCACCATGGTGAGGAGTGAGTTTTCTCAGAGGTGCTCTAAAGTAGCTACTATTATCTAAGCGTGCAGCGATGTACAGGACACCACCACGGGCCAAACAGGTTGGTCCCGTGGGATCGAAGTGCAGATTCCAGCAGCAAGGTACGCAGCGACGAATGAAACTCTCGACATCACATTACAGACATTACATCACATCGCACACGAGGTGTGTCTGAGGCGCCAGGGCGGGAGCGCAGAGGGCAGTCCGCATAAGAGCAGCACACGATCAGATGCAATCCACGCCCACCTGCACCCGAACAATTGCGGGGACGGGACAGGAGCAGGCTGGACCAACGTGGACATACAGCACCAAGTCCTTGTCCGATCAGTGGAGCGTTCCCGACCAGCGCAGCCCCGCCTTTGCACGACTTGGCTTCCGCATAATCTGGGCCGGGACACTGGGCCTGGCCAGGGGGCCCAACCTGCTCGAAAACTTCCCGAGGTTAAGAGCGTCGGCGTGCGGCTTGGACGCGAGCTTTTCTGGGGACGAGAAGAAGCACACTGCGATCTGCCGTTTGCGATCTATGCAATCCTTCCGCCCGCCCTATGGGGCTTGTTCGCGCATTCCTCCCCCGACCATTGAATGAATGCCTCTGCTATGGATTCTGCCGCGTCTCCATCCCATCCACCGGCCTTGCATGAAGAGAATGGGGCAAGGCAGACAGCTAAGAAAGCTTGTCGCATCCACCCCATCTGCGACATGTCTGGTTTTCGTCCTCTCGCTGTCCCCGATGCTGCGCTTTCCCCCTTCCGAGAAATGAGGGGCACGGCGTGGACAGGGAGTGACGGGAGAAGAATTATCCGCTGGTTGCTGGTCGACATGTACTTAGCCGCTGGCTGCCATCCTGACGACAAGTCGGGGGAAGTTCAACCACCGGATGCTCCAGTTCGATCCTCTTTCATCGCTGGCAGCATGACCCGAATTTAGCCACGCAGCCGACGCCGCCGGGCACAGGAGAACCAAGGCATCTCCTGGTCTCGATCCTTTGCCCCGTCATCTTCACATGTCTAAGCGACCCGACCTGACCCGAAGTCGCTAAATGCGTCTTATTATTGACGGCCATCGACCTTGGCCATCGAATCGATAGCCCGCCTTCTCTGGATAAAAGTACCCACTCAGTTCAGCTCCGTCGTCTCACCTCATCTGTTTTTGGCCATTTCATGCCCGTCAAGCCGTGCACGTGCACATGCCGCCTCTGCGTGCGAATTGCTACCCTCGACGCATCCGAGTGTGCCCATTCTTGCCTAGGACAAACTTCCCGTGGTGTCTTTGTTTTGCTTTCCAGTCTGGCTGTGCGGGTAGTTTCCTGTACTCAGCCCCCGTGAGCGGCACCGACACGAGAGTTCGGTGTCACAACTCCTGGGCCGCAACCTTGTGAAAAAGTCTGGGGTTTTCAGTCACTGAAACTATCTCGGGAGTGGTACTATCCTCTACCCAATACGCGGATGCATATGAGAAGAGTGCGGTTTCATTATCCTCAGTGCAGTCGCTGATGCATCCTGGAGTCGTGACCATCATGAATGCTTAAGAGTATATTGATTTCCAGGAAACTCACTCCCAAAGAAATGTTTTCACAATGATTGGAGAGAGTATCTCCAATGGCTTTTCACAGCTAGTTGATAAGATGCTACTGATCATCTCTACGCCGAAGGGGTCCCATTACTTCTTCATACTTACGAGGCATCCAAGATGGGACTTGGCTCTACATCCTTATATTGCCGGCTGACCTGCAGGGGCGGCGCGCCATATGTTGGACGCGGAGTCGATGATATAATGGGATCCTTGTGTTCGTGGAAGAAGATGAGAACGCCTGTAGTCTGTTTGGTCGCTGATCTTTCCTGGCCTTGCGTTCATCTGATGTCGCTGTGTCTTTGGTGTTCTAGACCTTCCCCCAAGCCATCTCGTAGACTCACGTGTGGGGAAACGTTTGTCTCGATCTGGTATGTTTTAATCTCCTTCCCCATAGCTCAGCCCATGCCTTTGTGGGGTTAGGTTACCCCGTGGCGGGTTGAACAACGGCAACACGCGGCCAAGATTCTGTACCCCTGTCCCTATTTTCCACCTAGGTCTAAGTCACCGCAAATGCACCTCCGTTGATCTGCAAAGAAAAATGCCATGGTAAGAGAGCACTAGTCTCATTATTGTAATGTCAATTCGTCCCTATCACCATATTTCTACGTGAGGTCCTGAGCCGCCGCTGACCAGCTATAAGCGGGCCACTATGAGTGACCTATGAAGTTTCGTTTAACAGTACGGTGGGAATCAAGTGTTCCTGCTTCCGCAGCTACTTTTGCTAGCTGATCCGATTCCCTTGGAATCCTTGAAATCCAGGACGGCACCGGAGAAGGTGGAGTGCTGAGCTCTTCCTTTCCAGCAATACCTGCAGGAATTCTCGCGCCTGCATCATCCTTCTTGGAGAACTTGAAAACTGGAAGGAACCTCGTAAGCTCTGGCAAACCAACATCATGAAGCTAGAAAGGATGAAGAGATACAACCTTCCACATTACAGGGACCGTGCAACCAGCTGGGTCAATTTTGGGGGGGGGGGRGGGGGTTGATCCGACAGGGTCGGAACGACCCGTCTTCAAGATCTGCTCAAACATGATGTACAGTCTCGCCTTTCAAAAGTACGTATTTTCGTCGTCTTCCTCTCCCTGCCGGCCCTGTCTACTAAAAGTCTTCTATCAAAGAATCAAACAAGACTTGTACGCTACTCTCTTCATGAACATTATGTTGAAACAAATAAACTCAACGATTCTAAGATTGCGTGAAATGACCATGATAGTCATCACCTCACGCTCGCTCCGCACATGGAAGACCTTTATATTCACTCGTGATCAAGCATGCTCCTTCCCAGCACTCACTTTTCCATCAGCGATGATTGCAATGCAACCTTGCATACTCTACTAGCTACAGCGAAAATCAGGAGCGCTTAAAGCTATAACAGAAGTAGGCTTTGTCTCCAAGAGCTTTCTCTACTTTCGAGTTAGCAGACGAGGGTTTTCCGTTCCGGTCCTGGAGATGAAGCTCGTTAGGGAGTCCTATAGACTGGGTTTGATGAGTGTCAGGAGGAGAATAGTGACGGTAATGTCGAAGAATGTTCGTTGTAAATATTCATCCTTGGTGGTCCAGGTCACATATGTATGAAATTCCCTAAGGTATTTGATATTTTGTATATCGGTACAAGTAGCTCGGAAGAAAATAGGGTCATGGACGGCAGCCAATTTGCTTTAATCACAAACGGAAAATTGTGCGAGCTTTCAATATTAGTGTAACCCGATTCGGACAAATGTACAGACTTCAGCTATTGCTACCTGTTGATGAATACTTGGTTGGGCCTACTGTTCAATGAGTTTATCTCCAGCTTACTAAATTATTATTTGGCTTGTGATACTCAAAATGTGAGGAAGCGGCTGGGCTCTGTCCCATGGGAACTAATAGATACTATCCCCTCACCATTGAAGACTAATGTATATGATCTTAAGCTTCGATAGCTTTCTCTTCCAACCCACCCTTCAATCTGATCGTCTTTCCTTTTATCCTAGGCCTCCCTATTTCATTTCCTTCAAGGCACTCGGCAAAGTCTCCGCCGCATCACCCACGAACAAGAAATCCTCCTTCCCCAGCCCCGTCGCAGAGCCAAGGTCCGCACCATCGACATTAAATACCGCGACCTTAGCACCCTTGCGGCGAGCAACGTCCACATAGCCCGCGGCAGGATAGACCGTTGCCGTGGTGCCGATGACCATAATGAGATCAATGGGACCCCGCGCGATGAAGTTGGAGATCTCGGAGATGGTGTTTACAGGCAGTGCTTCGCCAAACCAGACCACGCCCGGTCTCAGGAGGCCGGTGCGGCAACTCGGGCAATGGGGAAGTTGGGATGTCGGGATCGTTTGATCTGTGGAAGATCTCTTGGAGGAATTGCGACCGTTTTGTGCCCCGGCGCTTGAATCCGAGGTCTCGTTGGTGGTACCTGCTGCGTCCATGCGTGGGTCTTCCTCCGAGGTGATTGCCAGTGAAGGGTGGACTGGATCGTTGAAATTATCCCGCTCAATATAGCCGCAGCGCTCGTTGAAGCATTTGATATCAAAGAGAGAGCCGTGTAGAAGCTTGAGTTGAGCTGACGGGTGAGCAGCTCGTGTTGATAGACCTGACTCTATGTTAGCATATGGAATAGATCAAATCTCATAGGAACACGCCCCCCCCCCTTGAGACCCCCGCTCTACAGACTGAATAAGAGCAGTGAGGAAATGTACAAACCGTCAACATTCTGGCTCAGGCACCAAAACTCAGGCATGCGCCTCGCCAATTCCGCCAGAGCGTAGTGGGCAGGATTGGGTTCTGCTTGGAGCGCCTTATGGCGACGATAACTATAGAACAACCACACGAGTCCCGGATCTTCTGCAAAAGCCTCGGGGGTGGCAAGGACGGTTGCATCGTGGTTTCTCCACATACCCCCTGCACCTCGGAAGGTTGAGAGACCAGATGATGCTGAGAGCCCTAGTTGAGAGTATTAGTACAATTAGAACCGAACGAAAAGAGGGAGGGGTAGGTGATAATGGAAGGTAACGTACCAGCTCCGCATACTGACGAAAGGATATGTTAGCTTGAGAGTTCGTGCATTAAAGCCTGGTGTTTATTCCAGGAGTAATTAAGAGCAATTACAGAAGACTGACAAGCCAAAACACGTTTTGAGCCCTTTAAAAGAGTGCGGAAAGCCTCGATATCAGAACTAGGGCCTTGAGAGGCCATTTTGTCCAAGGCGCAGCCTAAGGTGAAAAGGTGTCTAGATCGATAGGATTCTTTTACAAGCGGGAGGGTAGCTGATCGAAGGCCTCTTGATCCTAACAGCATTCCCGATTCTTATAGAAGTCAAGTGTCTACCTGCAGCAAAATCTGTTGCCTATGGGAAAGAGGCACTGTCGTGGATACCTGGAGCACCAGGCTCGCTCCACTAGATGACATAATGAAAAGGTGGGGTTTGTTCAGGGGCTCGCTTCAAGGTTACTGACGAAGTCATCGCCGTTCTCACTTGCATGCATACACTGCTAGTTCGGTATGAACTCCTTCACAAACTCGGACGATTATTTTCCTATTGCTGAGGATGGTTTAGATTCCTAAGATACATCCTCGAATGAACTTTTCGAAACGATTTTACTTAAATTTTCTAATTATCCCAATGATGTGTTGCCCTGACCTTTATCTCATAGATGCGATATTATTCGCAGCGTGATCATGAGTCTCATAGACTACCAGGATGATTAGGTACTGGTTTGAAAGCTGGCGGGGTCTATCTTCGCGCTCTTCATTTAAGCAGCAACCTCCTCGGTGATCAATTTGGTGATCTTGCCAATAGCAATGGTTTGTCCCTGATGATGTTAGCAGCATTCTTGTCGTGCGAAGGGAGCCAAACTTACCTGATCTCTCAGCGTGAATCGTCCAAGTTGTGGGTAATCCTCAAACTTCTCAACACAGACGGAGCCTGCTCCACCAATGACCTCCATCCGAGCGATAATGCTGTCGCCCCTCTTCGCGTGCGTGGGTGGAACCTTACTCTTTCTGCCAGTTCCCTTCTGGAGCTTGTGAAGTAGTGCTGCAAAAGTAACTTCCTCAATTGCTGAGTGGACATGCATGACACAGTTGAAGCCTGCTGAGAGGATACTCTTCAGGTCCAGTATAACAATCTGGGCCTCAAAGGCAGAAACGCAGTGAACCAGTCGCTTGGGCGAACACAGCACAAATCCGGGCAAGATGTCTTCTTCTTCGATACCACGCAGCCGCAGCCTAGCTTGGTCACCGCACTGTGCGATATCCACTTCGTCTTCAGTCTCACCGTATGCAGCGGCGACTTCGACCTTGTCTCGGTTGGGCATCAAAATCAAGCCCATCCCCTTCTTGACAACACCGGCTTCAATCTTGCCCTCAACGATCGTACCCATGTCTCGGTACTTTCCGTTCACGGGCATCATGAAAGGCGCGTTGACCTTACGCTCCAAGGTAGTCATATTGTCAAGGTATTCCAACAGAGATGGTCCATCATAGAAGCTACACACTCCCGGTGGAATGCGATCCTTGATACCCATAGTTTGTTGGGCTGCAATAGGCATGAAGAAAACATCTTTCTTAAGGTTGTAACCAGTCTGTTTCAAGAAGTTGCTGAGCTTGGTGGTACACTCTTGGTATCGCTTCTCGGACCATTCGACGGTTGGGTCATCCATCTTATTGATCACGACAACGAGCTTGTTCACACCTTGAGTCTTAGCCAACATAGCGTGCTCTCTGGTCTGACCTCCCTTCTCGAAACCGGTCTCGTACTCTCCCTTTCTCGCCGAGATGACAAGAATTCCAACGTCGGCTTGTGAAGCACCACCGATCATACTTGGAACGTATGTCTTGTGTCCCGGTGCATCGAGAATACTATACTTGCGCTTCTCAGTCTCGAAATGTGCCCGTCCAACTTCTACCGTCTTTCCCTTGGATCTCTCCTCCTTGGTCAGATCCAATGCCCATGATAGGTACCATGTCTCACGGCCCATATCCTTGGCCTCTTTCTTGTTCTTTTCCATGGTTCGCTCATCAACCATTCCAGTGGCGTATAGGATGGATCCTCCGAGAGTGGACTTTCCGGCATCAACGTGACCAATGAAAATGATGTTGACGTGCTCCTTGCCATAAATGCTGGTGAGCGTCTCCTCGTCAACATCTGCCGAAGCAATTTCCTTCTCGACAGCATCTGCTTCTCGAGTGGCAGCTTTGTTAGCAGCTCGGGTTGGGCTCGACCGACCGGAGGAAGGAGAAGGAGAAGTTTTGCCACTGTCGCCTGCAGCTTTCTCGCTCTTCTCAATCGCCTTCACCGCAGCAACCTTGGCTCCAGCCTCTGGGGTATCTGTAGGTGCTGGCTCCTTCTTTGCCTCCTCCTTCTTTGGTGCTGCCGCAGCCGGGACGCCGATAGAAAGGACCTTGGCCTTGGGCTTTGGTGCGTCTCCTCCGATGCTCAGCACTTTTGGTGCACCATCCTTGACCGTGACCGGCTTGTTCAGATCTCCAGCGGATCCATCAGTCGGGCGCTTCGCAATCGTGGGCGTCGGGCGAGGAGGCTGAGAGGTAGCAGCTGAAGTTGCAGCGGCTGGCTGTTGAGCGTAGCCGGGGAATTGTTGTGCTAGGGTCACGTCAGTTGAAACCCGGTGAAGAGTTCAAGCGCAAGAGGTGGAGATTCGAACCGCAGGAGAATCCTTGAGATCGGATCGAGCCCCGAAAACGAGCATGCCCTCTTTCGAAAGAGTTGACTCACCGTATTGCTGGTTATAACCTCCTTGTTGGTTGTAGCCACCGTACCCTCCTTGCTGGTACTGATACCCTCCTTGTTGTTGGCCGTATTGGGGATAACCGTAGCCACCCGCTTGTTGGTTATAGTAGTTCTGATTGTACTGCTGGTCATATCCTCCACCGTATTGCTGGAAGGTCTGGCCTGGCTGGAAGGATTGTGCGCCGGGCTGGAAGGAGTTTGCACCTGGCCGGAACGAAGCAGCGGGCTGCTGGTTGTTTAAGTTCATCTGCTGAGTCTGGCGCGACAGGTTGTCCTCCTGCGCAGCTGGGTCGTCTTCCCATGAGTTGAGATCAGACATGATTGTGTGATGGTGTGGTGTTGTGCTCGAGGGTAGGATGGGTAATACTTTTGATGAGGTCGCCTTTCCGCCGTGTGGTGTAGTGCAAAATGTGTGTGGGGCTTGCCGCAGCAGAGCGGGAGTCACTGGCGATAATTATGTAGGTTCTTGGAGGGGTAAGGCACCGGAAAGGGCCTCCACGCTTTCTGTATGGACGACACCGGCACAATTCACCGAGAGCCCACACATGAGTCACTCTGACGCCCAAGATGATATTAGGCAGGGGGCTCTTCAAACCCGCAATAGATGAAATCAGGAACGATGACACTGATGCCAGCCCTCTTTCCAGCCACAGCAAAATGCTGCCCGGCGCAGCCCAACCAGCCAATGATGTCAGCAGAGCCGAAACCTTTTGGGCCCCACCCAACTGTCGCGTAAAGTGGAAAACGCGTGACCGGACAGGACCGAGATGTGGCAGACGAGCGCTGGTAAGTAAACATTGCCCAGGCTGCAGTGTCACCGCTGCGCTGTGCTACATTCGACCCGGGCACCTTCGTTGCTCTTGATGCCATGAGATTGTGTGCTATTCCAGCTTCCTGCTGTGACGGCCGACGCCCTTAAGGCAGCATGGACGCCTTCCTAGGCAAGGTAAGTCGATTACTCCCTGGTCGTCCTCGGTCAGCCCTACGGAGACTAACGGTCCCAGATCACTCAGCATGCCATGAACTATGCGATCAGGTAAGACACTTGGGCAGATCCCGTCTGGTTATTATTCTCATCAATACAGATCTGGCATTGGAATCACGGCCTCTTTCGCTATCAGACAGACCTCGCGGCTTCTAAAGGTAAAGTACTGCACATCTACGGTCCAGCGCGATGGTACCATCGCTAACCAGCTTGTAGACGGTGGAAGATGGATCTGCACATCAAGAACTACATGAATTGCAAAAGCGGCTCAACGACAAAATTAGAGTATGCTGTCCTGCCCCGGAAATATGCATTTATGGAGGAGTCCACCTGCTCACTGTCATCACTTCGCAGATTATATCTCCTTCGATTGACATGATAGAGTTAATGTGAGTTGATGCTTGAGAAGTGTACACCGTTAGCTAACAAGCCTTAGCTCGGCAAGAGGCAACACAACTTTGGAATCAGCTGTAACCTTAACCAAGGCCCTGCGATGGGACATTCAAGCTCTCGGTCTGAGACTTTCCAAGGCAGCAGCAGCAGAAGAAGAGTCACGGAGGAAGAAAACAAGAGCAAAATCACGTGTCTCACATGAGATTGAGATCCGACTGATTGTACAAGATATCAAGAATCTTCTCACACGGATTGAGGATGCGGTTCCTCTGATCAATCTTGCCATCACCACATCCGGAGCTAGGTTGACCACCGCACTCCCAAGCACTGTTTCCCCATCAAGACTCCTGCAAGCGAGCACCTTTCTCACAGCAGGTGATACTCAATATGCGATGAGTTCCAATACATCCACGCAAATCGGCCCCACCTTTACTCTTACTCTATACATGTTGTTTGCTGGCCACTTGTATCAAAAGCATTCTCATTCCGAGGATGCCAGCGACATGACCTGGAAGGAGGTCATACACAAAGCCAGAGTGAAGCTGATGCGAGTCCCACTCAAAGTAGCTCACGACTCTGTCCCTGGAACTGAACAGTCCCATGAAGCGGATAGTTCTGATATACCACTAGAGTCTGTGGAGGAAGGCCCACCTCCACAGCCGTTTCTGACTGGCGAAGGAAAATCGAGTGAGTTTGCATACCAATTTGAAGTCATTGAGGATTTAGATGATGGCAGAGTTCACTCTTTTGACGAAGGTACTCCTCAACCAGGACCTTACAATGGTGTGGAACTCGCCGGGATACGAGATTTCTTACCTATCCATCAAATTTCGAAAATATTCTATGCAAGCACAGGCAGGCTACTGAATATAGGAGAAGCGGAGACGAATAGTCCAGTACTGTTGCTAAAGCGAGATATCAACGCCTTGCCTCCACGGAAGATGATGCAGAAAGAGGAAGAGGGTAACGATTGGGCTACTGAAATCGATGGAGATGCCGTGCCTGATAATCTTCCAGAGAGTCGTTCCTCGGAGAGTGCTTTGCCAGAAGATGTCCCTCCGGATGAGGAGGAAGAAGACCTGCAAGACGACATCGACGAACAGATCCGTCGTGAAAGCTCAGTTCTAGAACCCGAACCTGAACTTCTGGAAGTCAATAAAGAAGAGCCGCCTGCTAGAGCATGGCAACTCCCTCCCGACCTTGACCCAGAATGGCTTGCACTTGAAGTGTATACAGAACCAGAGGAGTCAGAATCAGAGCTGGAAGAAGATGCAAACGATGACTCAGCATATGTATCCCATCGACCAAGCTCAGTCGGACCCAATGAAAGCGAGACTATGCTTTCTGCTAATCTTGAGAATCTTCAACTCAAAGATCCAGATTCGCCAGCACCGGACAAACCACTACAGAAACAAACCAGTCCTCGACCAGCACACACCTCCTTTGTACCCAACAACTCACCCTTCGGAAATGTCCGCTCCTCGCTCTCCCTAATGGAAATGCTCATCCGCCTGACCGCGCTGCAGCAATTCCAACAGGCCTCCCACCTTGCCATCCCCGACGAACTTCTAACTTTCTTCCTCGAAGAATCATCCACCACAGGTGCAGGAGGTGATAGTGACGAGCGTCGCCGGACACGGCAAGATGCACGACGAAAAGTCGGATTTGACCCTTACGATGAGAGTCCTGTCAAGCGGAGGGGCGAGGAATACCAGTACCAGTACCAGGATGGCGCACAAAGTCCCGGGTACAATGGCTATTCGCGCTCTGGAACGCCGCATGAAGATTATGAGTACCAGAGAGTAAACCGGGCGAATTGGGCTGTAGTTCATCCTGATCACGAGCGCTCCACTTCATATCAGGGCTCGCCTGAACCATGGCTGCAGCGTAGTACGAGCAGTCCGCAACGGAGAACAACACCTGAGGTTAATCCCCCTTCGCCGTCAACACCTATCTTACCATATAGAGCACCACGTCGAAAGAACAAGAGCAAGACCAAGGCCCGAGGGGAAGGAGGTGGCGGTGGTGCGTTAGGGAGAGTACGATCGGAGCGCAGGGGCGCAGTGAAGGCAGGCAGTCCGTTGGGAAGAGCGCAGAGCGTCGAGACAGATTCGACCTTAGGAACTAGTCCTGGCTCACCTACCTTGGTTGGGAAGGCGGCTGAGAAACTGGTGTAGGCACTGTGCTTTCTTGAGATGAGGTTAGGTGATTTTGGTTGTGCTGAAGGTGAAGGAGAGTACGTTGTGTTTTGGATGGAAGCGAGCCAAAAAGAAAAAAAAGGATTGAGCAATATTTCATCGTAGCGAATGATACCCCAATGGAAGGACGAATCATGAACACCCTTATACGTGAATCAGTACCTAGATCCGATCGAGCAAGCAATGGCGGGTGGGGAGTGTGAATCCAGTTGTGTGGAATAGAGCCACCGAAGTAAATTCGTAGACAGGACGAGAATTTTATTCAACACTGTTTTCATTTCCTGGCCTCACTAAGGTACGAAGTAGAAACCATACTGAGATGGAAAAGAATCCCTTCAATCAAGTACTCAAGCAAAGCAAAGCTGGGAATCCTATTTCAGAATAATTAAAAAATAGCAAAGCATACGTCTCGTACAGATAGCAATAGTTCATTCGGAAAAGCCCCTCAAGCCAAATCAATCTCAGAAAACCCCCTTTTCCATAGGATAATAACAGGCAGTTTTAGAAAGGAACGGCTTTTGCCTGTCAACTAGTTCATTCAATAAACATAAAAAGTGAAGAGGTCCATTCCCATCCACCGTCTGAGTCCACGTTGGAATGCTCTTTCCATGCGCCTTGTTTGATAGACCCTGTGCCCCACCCATAAAGAAAACCGTGCCACTCCTGTGAACATCAATAAGAGAGATATATCTCTGGAGACCTATTCTGGGCTTTTTGGGCCCCGAGCTTGTAACGCCACTGGTATAATGCAAGACATCCGAATATGTCACTGTTGTGTTGTGTATGCGCCGTTATCCCAGCCTCCCTCAAGCAGTAGTAGCCTTCTTTTCCTTCAGTCCCTTGTTCTCAGAAATATATCCATTCATGATCTTATTGAAATCGGCTTCGTTAACAACGGCGCCAGTCTCAGAACATTTGGCTTTCTTTTGAAGATCCTTGCAAAGGTTATCAAGATCAAACTCGCCGCCTTTGACCTTGGGGCATGCTTGGAGACGGTCCCTAAAACTATTGTTAGCACTTTCTGTACTTGGCTGACTCATGTCATTGGAAAACATACCAAATAGTGTTACAGGTCAGCATCTTTGTTGTATCTTCGCCTGGCACCACTTCATCATCTGCGTTCTGCCTTTCATCGATCTCCTGGAGTAGGCCCTTTTTAGGAGGAGCAGGGCTCGTCGCAGCATTAAACGGAGTGTTGAAATCTGGAAGCGCGAAAGCGTCCTGGAAAAAGGCGTCGCTGAAAGCTCCATTCGAAAGAACATTCTCCTGTGGTTCACGGTAGTCACCGAAGAGTTGTGGGTCGAATTCGTTGTTGTTCTGCTGAGCAAACCAGTCGATACCATTGATATCGAACGCGGGTGTCTCTGGGTTTCCTGAATTGACACTTGGCTCAGACATTGTACGCGGAACAGGATTGTTGGGATTGCCACAAGCCATGTTGAGCTTTTCACAGAAGGTGGTCTCACCTGGGGCCGCAGTACCACAGTTCTCCTCTCCAATTGTTGTCAATGAGAAATCAGCCGCCTTGCCTGGGGAGTGTCCGGTGGGTTCAGGTGAAGTACCACACGATGAGCTCGGACCATGATTCGAGTTGGAAGAAGCGGATGGAGAGCTGTATGAAGTGTTGTGGCCATTGCTCATGGTTCCGTTGTTAGACTCTGTGCTGGATCTTGAAGCAGCAGAGTCGGCGTGGCCGTTATGGAGGAAGTCAAAGGGCGAGGTCTTGTTAACACTTTCCAGTAGTGACGGGCTAAATAGGCCGGACAAAGAAGACATGTCTCCATTATCTAGTTGAGCCGGGCTCTGGGTAATGCTGCCAGTGCTTGTGTATGACTGGTTGCGTGGGCTGCTTTGTCTGTCAATCGGGCTAAGAGCTGCAGGGTTTGACACAGTTGGTGACGTTGATTGTCTGTTGGTATTGTTGACTCCATTTGGTCCTGGAAGACGGCCGAATCTTGGGAAGTCGAACTGGAAATTGACATCATTGAGATTGCCGACAGCGCCACCTCCGAGACCTTTGCCAGTAAGATAAGGTGGTAGCCCTGTACCAAAAGATGAAGCACGAGTGTTAGTTCCTGTCACTGAAAGCCTCTTCTTATATTCGCGCAACTCCATGGACATCTTCTCTATCTGGGCTCTCAAGATACTGTTTTCGTGATTGGCGGATTCGGAGGCCTTTTGCAGGTCCTCGACTTTAGTCTCTAGGTCTTTGAGATGCTTCTCCTTCCGCTCTCGGAACGCTCGTTGAGCAGCACGATTTTGTGCCTTGCGCTTCTGCAGAGTATATCAACTTCTGTTGTACTAAAGGGACTTCGCTGTGGGTACTCACCGAAGTGGGTTCTGAGGTTAGTGGTTTCCTCCCTGGCTTCTTTGATGTCTTCTCCTCGCCCTCTCTTCGTTTTCCTCCGCCCTCGTCATCCTCACCATCGTCCTCTGGATGGCTCCGTTTGTCATGAATATTCTCACTGTTGTCGTCACCGTCCGAAGAAGTGCCTGGTAGCTGTCCAATCATCTGGCCCTGAGTATCATTGAAGTCGCCAAAGTCGAAGCTGCCGTCCTGCTCAAATTCATAATCGTAATCGATAAAAGGGCTATCGTCAAATCCATTCAATGTCCCGGATCCAGGAGCCTGGCCCTGCATAGGCGATTCGGTAAAAGCGCTGGGAGCCATTGCGAGGCCGTTGGTGGATGCTGGGAGAGAGGTGTTGTTGAAGGCAGGATCTTTGTTCGAGTTAAGGGCTGCAAACAGAGCCTCTTCTTGCTCCGGGCTGAGTTTAAGGTTGTGGTGCCGAAGGCTAGGATCCATATCAGAACCGTGTATACCTCTCTTGAGGTTCTCCCTCTTTTTTCCAGAATACGGAAGCTCCTTTTCGATAGAGGTGTCGGGAGAGTGGGTCAGAGAAGGCAAGAGAAGTTGTACGTCAGATGGAAGGCCGACCGAGAGGGTGGTGTAGAAGTAAGCTGAGCAGCAAGGCGCGCCAAGTGCGAAAAGAGACGGTGATTGGACGAATGCGTCACGGAGTTTGAAGGAGGCAAAGACCACGGTGCACAAGTTGCGGCTGGGGAAGGGCAGGTCAGCGGGAGGGAACTGGGGGAGCGTCTCGATGCCTTGGTCTCGAGCAGAGAGAGTGAGGGAAAGGTGAGGAGAGAGTGCGTGCTGGACTGTCTTGCTCCTATCGCCGTCTGGTCCGGTGCAGCTTGGAGGGGGTGGAGGCTGCTCGATACTGCAGGCCTGGTGCTGCGAGCCAGCTGATAAATCAACCAACTTGCGCTAACCGTTAACGCCTAGCGCAGAAGATCTGACGGGAAAAAGGTCTCTCCGCAAACCGCCGCTCGCCCATTCTGCGTGCTCGGGGGTATTTTGGGATTATTCCAAATTTATGCATAGCCTGTCCATTTTAGTTGTGAGTCAGAGCGAGAAGTTTTCTGAATGACGATGCAAGCACCACACAGTCATCATTGCTCTATGCTCTCATCTGCAGCCTTCTCACAGAAGCCCAACCCCTGGCTCTGATGCTGTGGCTAGAACTATTCGCGAGGCACGAGGCAGCCAGCGGGAGTCTATGGCTAAAGGCTACCTATCTACCTACCTCATGTAGCTAAAGACCGAATGTCACTCTCTGCTCCGTCCAAATTCCCTTGTTCCTCAACGTGCGACAGCTCTGGCAAGACCGCAGCCCCGAGTACTGATAGTCTCCGGCATATGTGGTTCCAATGAGCTCATTGGTGGCGAACATCTGACCGGGCGAACATCAAACCCGATCCAAGGCGGCCGCTTCGGGGTCTACAGAGTGCGGTTAAGCGAGCTCTGGCAGACAACGTTCAGGGTTTACATTATGATTGCCATCTCCATACAGGCATAAACTGCCTTTAGCACAGGAGTATTTCCTCATATTCAGATAGTTTTTGTATCGAGCCGATATCGGAAAGTGATCGCAGGTTACATGGCCCTATGACTGAATACGAGTCAGAGGAACCTCGACTTGCTAAACTGTTGTTCATGGCAAGCCGTAGTACAAAGGCATGCAATGTGCGGTTCAGCGCCACTACAAACACCTTGTCTCCGACTTGAGCATTTTCAGGGGTGTGGATGATCTCTGTGGCTTCATCTTCTTGAATGTCTAAAAAGCCTTTCGACCCTCCAGAGATGATGCAGAATCGCTGCCTCTTGAGCCTTGCAAAATCTTTTTGGTAACTCGTAAAAGTGGAGGTTTTGTGATAAACCGATGTTTCGTATGAATCTTCCCTGTAACTAGGTGGTACTTGTGGGCCCAAGAGCAGATGGGTTAGGGTTTGAGCCAGCACAGGCTCTTGGAAGAAGCGCGATTCAACAGCGTTGGACCCGAATAAACCTTCATATATAAATGCATAGTTCGTTGTTTCCAACCTGGGCCATGCAAGTGGGCTCCAATAACGCTCAAAAGATGGTAAAGAGCAGCCGCCAAGACCAATTGCTTTTAACCAGGCGCTCAACAGTGCACAGCTTTCCTCTTCCAGCGCAAGTTTTGTTTCTTTTGTATCTGGGATTTCAGCTCTGAAAAACTGGTATGCAGCAGACAGAAACGCTTTGTATCGAGGTCCCCAGTGCTCTTCCCAGCTCAATTGGGTAAGGTCAAGACTTTCTGGTGTATTGACAGGCCCTGCAAGAGTTACGTATCTGCCCACTTTTGATATGCTTCCCAAGTACATTCCTGGTATTGCCAGCAGGTTCGAATTGCCTTTGAAATGGTAGTATGTGGTTGAATCTATTTTGACTTTCAGTCCCTGCCAATCTGGGGCAAGATCTGATATGCTTTGTGTCCAGTCCGGTACCCACGAGGGAAGTCCTGGATAACGACGAGCGCGGTCTTCAAAATCCATCATCTGAAAGATATCCTTTCCTTGTTGCAGCGCATATTCAGCCACCGCGGTGAATATGTCAACAACTGACCTGCTATAATCGACCTTGAGTAAAGCCGCTGCATGAGATTTGTCGCGGGCAAGGTCCATTTGAGCGAAAATGATATCCCTCGGATCAGAAGCTCCGAGCCCTCGTCGAGCTGAGACAACATCCAGCAGAGTACCGCCTTCGCCCATCGAGAAATGATACTCGTTCCTTGCTTGATCCATACTTAATAAAACAGACAAATCAGCTTCCATGCTGCCGTCAGAGATTTCTTTATCCTCCTCAGGAGCAGAGGGGGTAGTGTGGAGAGCATTCTTGAAGGCCACTCTTACAAAGTCTACCAGAGTGGTCCATCTCAGCCGTCTACTTCCACATTGAACCCATGGATCTTTGGAAAGTACAACTTCCTGCAAGGTCCAAACACGCTTGAACCAAGGCCTGGACATGACACGATTCATAGACTGTCTCGCCGCATCAGAAATACCTAGAATCTCCACAAGGCGTTCGTCCACTTTTAACATAGACCTTGGTTTAGACGCTGATCTGATCTCTTCCAGCACAGCGTCCAGCTCGCGACTCGACTCGTCGAGATAGATGATGGTGTGGCCTGCATATGCGTAGACGGCACCCATCCGTCTTACTTGACTTGTCTTCTCAGACACGTCGTCCTGATTGATACAAAGAGCATCCGCCCAAACGTCTAAAACTCGCTCGGTATCTCGTATGCCTCTCAAGGCTGCTTCCAAGTTTGCCGTAATGTTGCGGAGGCGTCCATCCACTTGTATAGTTCTCAGGTCATGTGCATCTCCCCAGACATATGACAGCGCAATGTACTGGTCAATAAGTTCATGGTTATATTTGGCTAACGTTGTATGCTCTAGGATGCACCTCACCAGAGCCCTAGGGTCTCGGGATGGCTGTAGATGAATGATCCTGAATCCATCATTGGACGTCAGAGGTCTGTACTGGAACGCAGAATTTCGTTTCGCAGCCAAGGTACGCTCCATGGCAATGGGTTCTTGCAAGCTTGCGTGACCAACTTACACCACATGGACCATGCATAGATGTGGTAGAGTGCGAGGACGATAATGTTGAGATCTAGTGTCACAAGAAGTAACTAGTAATAGCATTTAGATTGCAGAACCTCAAGTGTTACCTATCTTTGTTTGCTGCGATGCTCACTTTATAGTGCACAGATCAGACACGGCGATATACCTTATGCTGTATTTGTCATATGGCCAAGACTGCTTAGTGGAATGGCAACAGGGTGGAAGCATCTGTAAGCAGAAGGTGGTTCGGCATTCACAGATGTCGGGTCTAGTTCACCAATATCTAGATCGCTGGGCGTTGCTTGAGCCAGGGGCCAGCTCACAAGATTTGAACGTTCCGTACGAGTCGTGGTTGACGACCCTTTATTCAACGTAAGCGACTTGACGAGACAATCGCGAGACATGGTCGGGACTTTCAGCCTTACACAAGAGGCATCAATGCAGGAAATGCCAAGACCTGCGAAGCCCGCATTCGTCCCGCTGATCAACCTCCGACACATGTCTGCGGATCAACTGTTCACCATCATTTACTTACACAACGCACCATGGATCTTGCTTACGACCAGATAATACAAGCTTCGGTGAAGGAGCAGGAAAAGAAGGACGATCAAGATGAGAAACCAGAACAGACTCTCAATGAGGACTTTCAGGAAGCCTACAAGGCCATCTCGTCAAGTCCTTGGGGTGCGAAGCTAGGAGGTTTCTTTGGAAGTGTAGTTAAGCAGGTGATTTACCACGGCATGCTTGGCCCTGACGAGTATTGACAGGGCATTAGGGCGAAAGTGTCTACAAAGAAGCCCAGCAAGAACTTACAGCGGTCAGCGAGGAAGCAACCAAGGGCTTCACGGATCTGCGATCCTCCATTATCAGTCGGACACGAGGCCTGTCCGTGGCTCAAAAGCCAGCAGAGGGCGAGGCATCCGCATCAACTGATGAAGCCACGAAGGAGTCCGAGGGAGTGCTTGCTACTTTGCGATCGGAAGCCGCCAAACGACTGAAGGAAATACAGAAGGCCGAGGATGCAGCTGACGAGGCATTATTGAAATTCGGAACCAATCTTCGAAACTACTTGAAGGATGCTATCACTATTGCAGCTCCGTCGGGAGATGATAAGGACCAGAATAATACGGTGTTGTTCGAGAGCAAAGATGCCCAGGGCAAACGTGTCATTCACACCACTCGATTTGATGCGCAACTACACGTCATACATTCCTCCTTGGACAGCTTTACAAAAGACCCCGTCAGCGAAGAATATGCACCATGGGCGAAGTATTTCGATGTTGGCAACAAAACTGAGGATATCAGCAAAGATTTGGAGAATTTTGCCGAGCTGAAGACTTCTATGGAGAAGTTGGTGCCGGATCAAGTCAGCTACGAAGCTTTCTGGAAGCGATATTATTTCTTAAGACACAGTATTGAAACCGCTGAGGCACGACGACGAGACTTGTTGAAAGGTATGATTTCGATAAAGTTTAGCAGCCCCCAGACTAACGTCATTAAGGCGCTGCGGCTGAGGAAGAGGAAGAGGTTGGATGGGACGAGGATTCTGAGGATGAGGCACCTGTCAAGGGCAAGGCTGACGCTGGCCGTCCTGCTTCAACCGAGTCTTCGACCACCCTTCATCCAGCCACCTCCCAAACACCCCAAATTGACCTTAAGCCTGAGCAAGGCAGAAAGTCACACGACGAGAAGTCTCAGGCAGACAGTGACGGAAGTTATGATGTTGTTGGTGCTGCATCCGGAGCCCCGAGCCATGCTCCAAACAGCCCTAAAGAATCCCGCAAAGGAGATGAGAGCGAAGAGGAAGACTGGGAGTAGCGGTCTAAGTCTATTTCATAAGGCACTGGATGGCGTGTTTACGGGTAATACTCAACTGACAATGGAGTTTTGGGTGTACGTTTTTTTATTCCTGACTCTTTCTGAGCGACGCATTGCCTCTGTATTGGCATGATGCAATGGATATCCCCTTTTCCGAACGCCGTTCAATGCAAATGACAAAGGTCGTTCCAATCACCTCTTTTTTGTGACCTTGGTAAATCCATCCTCGTCCACCTCAGGAACAGATTTGACCTTCGGAGCTCTCTCCACCAGCTGTGG
Organism: Coleophoma crateriformis; assembly: GCA_003369635.1. Lineage (NCBI taxonomy): Eukaryota > Fungi > Ascomycota > Leotiomycetes > Helotiales > Dermateaceae > Coleophoma > Coleophoma crateriformis. Next base: position 1,009,546 of record PDLN01000005.1, read on the forward strand.
TGCTTCGCCCATTTCCACATCATCATCTGATTCATCATCTTCACTGCCATCGGTCTCGTTGTCTTCCTCGCCAGCATCTTTGAACATGCCACTGGGAGCCTTGCCCTTCCCACTCACCCATCGCTCCCTCAGTCTCTGAACCTCCTTGTAATCTCCTTTAGCACACTGAGTTCTGATCCTCAAAATCTCCTCCGCAATCTCGTAACCGCTATCGTCGTCCACGTTGACCTCGAACTCGTCCAGCATGACCTGCAACAGAACAGTCTCGACATCTACCGAATCCGTCTCCGGGTCATTGTCAAACAGCTCTACGATGGCACCAGCAAACCAGTCGCGCTTCTCGGATGCTGTCGCCCCGTTGCCTGCCCCCCAGTTGGAAGAGACGGCAAGAGAGAGCGCTGGCCAGAAATTGAGGAGGAGGGAGACGCCGAGTTCGAATTGGGCTTGCGCAGATTCTGGTCATGAATTAGCAGCACTTCCCATACTGGATTCACCTCCAACGTACCAGGCAGAGGCCCTGCCACTTGACCCTCGCCTACATCCATGGCTGAGCCGGAGATATGCGTTGCAGATGCCATGATTCTGTTGATCCAACTTCACGTGTGGGGCAGTGAAGGTGGCATGGGATATATTTTCATAAATTTTCGAAAAGGTGCTAGCGGCGATCGGGGTTTAGACCCTGCAGACTTGTTCATGTCCAGTCTCCCTGCAAACGCGGTAAGAAGCGAGCGGCTCCGCATACGTCACGCTCGTCCTCCTCTACCTTCATTCGGCTCTCGTGCCATCTGGTTTGGGCTTCTTGGGCCGTTGATCCTCGCGGGTGAAGAAGAGGAGGTCGAAGCTCTCGGGGTTATGGTCTCATTTCCCTTCTGCATTTCATACCTCCCCATTTCTCCTTCCTACTGTGTAATTGAGAAGAACACAATTGTACTCCTTATTTTCCTTAGTCATGGCTGTCCTTATGGTCGGAGCTTGAAACTCGAAGTGTAACGGTCAACAACGCGCAACAGCGCCATTGTGATCAAGTTAGCAATACAATGGTTTTCAACACGGCTTCAGTCGGTGCTGCTGTTACTCCAGCTGTGATAGCTACATTTATAACCCATGTTTGTGGCTTCAATTCCTCACGGTTCCTTCTCCAGAGCTAACAACGACACAGTATCTCAATAGGAAACCCCTTGCTCAGAAGCCTACTGCACACATATCCTACGATGAAGGTATTCATCTGATCCGCCAATTCCTGCTCTATGCTTCCCATCATACGGTGGAGGATATCCAGCGATTCACGTCTCAATGGGTCCCTCATCCGACCTGGGTGAAAGTGGACGAAGTCAAGATTGGAGGAGAACATATCCAGAAGTCAGCAGCAGCAATACAGGAGCAATTAGGAAATCATGGAATCGAGAAGGTCGGAGGCAAGAATTGGTGGCAATGGAGGAGACCCGGGAGCGAGCTGAAGGCAGAGTGGATTGAGATGAGGAGCGATTACCAGGAGAGGAAGAAGAACAAGGACCCAGGAAAGAGGGTAATGCTTTACGTGCATGGTGGTGCTTATTTTTTTGGAAGTGTTGATGAACATCGTTATCAGATGCAGAGACATGCTCGAAAGCTCAAGGCGAGAGTGTTCGCGCCCCGATATCGACTTTCGCCTCAGTTTCCTTTCCCATGTGGTCTCCATGATTGTTTAGCCGCCTACCTGTATCTTTTGACTGTTCAAGATCCAACCACTATTATACTAGCGGGGGACTCGGCGGGGGGCGGGATGGTTGTGAGCATGCTGGTTACAATGAGAGATCGTGGAATACCTCTACCAGCTGGTGCCATTCTGATATCACCATGGGTAGACTTGACGCACTCATTTCCCAGTGTAGCTGCAGACAATCCTCTTGACTATATTCCGCCACACGGATTTCACCAGCGTCCTTCTAAGTCATGGCCTCCTCCAAATTCAGACGACATGTTGGCCATCCAAGAAGGAATTGTCAGAAAGCTCGCGAGCAAAGATCATGCACGACCGGAGATTGAAGCAGATGCTATTGAGGGCTTTCATGTTGACCACCATCCTACCGAGGTTGGTAACGACACTGCGGCCACAGGAACGGTGACTAGTGACGGAAATGGCCCCGAGGCAAATACCATCCCTGGACCTGGCCATAATTTGTCAATTATGATAGATGGGAGTTTGGTTGAGATAAAGGACCAGATCCAAATGTATGCGACAAATCATCTCATCTCGCACCCTTTGGTATCGCCAGTCCTTCAGCCCTCCCTTGGCGGTTTACCGCCACTGCTCATTCTTGTCGGCGGAGGAGAGATGCTCAGAGATGAGCAGATCTACCTTGCGCACAAAGCAGCGAATCCCACAAAATACCCGCCTGGAGACGCTTTCCTGGATGAGAGCCCTCATGACCATAACAGAAATCAAGTTGACAGATGGAAGCCTACGGATGTTCAGTTGCAGGTTTGGGATGATCTTTGCCATGTTGCTCCTACCCTTAGTTTCACTCGCCCGGCCAAGCACATGTATAGGTCGATAGCACAATTTGGTGCCTGGACCTTGGCTCGAGCTCAGCATGCTGATATAGACATCATGGATGACGATGATGTTTCTGTCATTTCTAGCTCGTCTACGGATTCTGGCGACGAGGACGGCGCAGCTACAGAAAAAGTAAGTTATACATCTACCGAAAGACGATATGAATACTGACAAGAGAAGAAGAAGCTCGGCGAAGAAGCAGCGGGAACTATTGGTAAGGCAGGAGATCCTTTACCTGCGTTTAAAAATCATATGATTCGACAACGAGTAGATCGTCATGGGAAAATCTTCGATCTAGAACCAGCCTCGGAGCTCCCGGGCTGCTGCATGTCACCAAGTGAGATCGGAGTTATTAAAGCAGGACCTGTGAAAAAGTGGATGGCTGCAAAGAAGGACTGGGACACGAAGTACGCATCAATCAAGCGTCGTGTACAAAAAAAGCGGGCAAAGGAGATGGCTGAAGGGTATCAAACTTTTGACCATGGTGATGTGCCACCACCATCCGCTCTAGCTGGTCGTCGCAAAACCGGCGAGAACATGAAGGAAGATAGCAAGAAGCGAAGTTACGGGATGAGTCTATGGGCGCTTTGGGGCAGTTCCCATGATGAGAAGACGATGGGCAGAGAAGAATATTTGAACAAAGACTCGGAACGAGCTATTGCCACGCCGAAAGATGGCCAAGGTGCAAGGGCATTTGATGACATGGAGACTACTCGAGGCCAAATGCTCAAAGCTCGCGAAAGGCCTGGAGTTAGTAGACGTCGAACTCGCCGAAAGACTGTTACAGACTTGCATCAGACTGAGGGGAATAACGAGCAAGGTACATCTCAGAATAATAACTCGACCACTGAATCTACCTCGGGGAGTGAACCCGGTTCAAACACCGAATCGATCCCCAGAATCCTGGTCCACCAATCAGCCCCAGATGAAGAATATGACCTTAAGCGACCCAAGGCAGGCGGCATTGCATTTCCCTTCACCCTCAAGCAAGAAGCTGCCTCGGCGAGCATGACGACTCTTACTAGTACTGCAGAGGTTTCTCCCACGAAAGATATCCGTACCAGTGGCGTTATGGATAGTGGCGTGAGACCAAATACAGCTGATTTACAAGCCGTCAATTCCCCTGAGGCGAAGAAGGCTGAAAAGTTATTGCAGAATGGCAGTGATGAGGAAAAGGCTTTTGAGGCTGGGGAACTCGTTAGTGCTCAACGACCGCCCCTAGAAAAATTCCAGACTGCCTCAGAGGATTTACCAACTTCTAAATAAGTCCTTCCAAGAAGGGCTGTGAGAATGCCTGAGATTGTGTATTAGATGTTCAATATTTGTATGATCAATATCAGTACTTAAATTCAGCAAGTGAGGAATGCTTAGGCCAATTCAGCAGTTCGGATCTTTTGCATATCTGCGTTACGTGCGAGATCCCCAGCTGCCGTGCAATGTGACAGAGTCTATGAAAGTGGAAATCCCCGTCAAGCGTTTGGAGTTTTGGTGAGGCTGTTTTGGCAAGCTATGTGCAAGGTCTTGGAACAGAGTCAAAATTATAGAAGGCACATTCATTAACTTCGTACACTAATCCAACAGCGCAGTACTTCTCGTTCCGTCTGAAGAACAGGCCAAGCAGATCGTTCATCATAGCTTTATAAATCGCCCTTCTTCCTCGTCTAAACTGGCTGCCGTCCGGGCTAAGATCGCATACAAATAGCACAACGTGGAACTCGTACAGGCACACCTGGATTATCACCCGGCCACCTTTTCGCCTCTCTGATTAGAACAGTCGAGGTCTACAGTACCTATGGAGAAGCGAAAAAGCAACGGAGAAGAACAGACCCAAGCGCCGCCCACATGCAAGATATATCCTTAGAATCCAGAACGTTCATAAAGAATGAAGCAAACCAGAACCTTTAAGTTCCCGATCGTTCCGCTGTCCTTTAAGGAACTCCTCAGGACGCCGTGGTTCAAATATGTGTTCCCTAGCTCGAAAATCTTTGCTTTCGAGATGTGAAGAAGTGAAGTCAGGTCATCTGTTCAATAGACAGGTTGCGAGAGTGGTCGGGCACCCATCTCGTGAGATCGATAGGCAGAGTTCAAATCATGTTCATGAAGTCTTCGTGTTCATTCAATAACCATTTTCCGTTGACCACCGGCCATTGTCCATCCAAGCGCTCGCAAAGCATCTTTATCGTTGGCGCGTATTATCGTGCAAGCAGGTAGCATGGGATTGTTCGGGTCTACATGCGAAGCATCTTTTGCTGCCTGTTCTATAGCATCCATTTCTTCCTTGCAAGCTTGTTGATCAATAGGACATACGACAATGGGTTGCCGCAATATGATATCTCTTGCGGCTGAAAGATGTGCCTGCAACTTGTTAGCGGTATACTGCAAACTGTAAGAATAATTCATATACCTTGATGCTGACGAAGAATTCGATTTTGTATAATGAACCCGTCGTGGTGAACGAATTGACCGAATACATTGGAAAAGCACTCTTGCCTCGCCGGATGATGCCGTATTCATCTCGCAGCTCTTTCGATGGAAACACAAGTCCAAGGTTGGTGCCGAATCCTTCTTCGGGCATCTTAGTCCCAATCGTTTGCGTATGCTTCGCTATGCGGTTGATCTTTTTCGTTGGCTCGTCTCCTTCGGGGTTAAACGTGATCTCCTCTTCGATGGCGATAGTAATCTTTTGTATCATAACCTTGGTCGCCTTCTTCAGCCAATTGGGGTTTGGTGAGAGTTTGATATAGACGCTCACAGGGTCACATGGACCGTATGACCATCGTGGTAATGATATTCCCAACGTCACCAAGTGATCTGAAGTTCCTTCTGCCGCTTCCGGGCGATTATACATCCCAAAGGTCGACAACGTATCGTATCTCTGTATCGGAACCGGGAATGCATGCTTTTTCTGTTCCTGCCCTTGCTGTACCGTAACCACCAACTCATAATACGTTTCGGCCGTCCTACTATGCAACTGCAACGATGCCGGTGGGATCCTCCTATTGCTCTCCTCCCCTCCTCTTCCAAACGGTATGAATAATACGAACGGCAGATCCATCAATACCACACTCTCAGATTCTCTCCCAGCTTGACATCTGAATAATAACAACTCCTTTCCCACCACATCCGTCGTTTCTCTCCTCGGAGTGCCCAGATGCTTCTTTGCTATTGACTCCGCTGAGGGATGTATAGTTTCCCGCCGTTGCAGGCATATGCGGACTAAGGATATGGATACCGGCGCAGAGATTCCCGTGAGAGGCCTAATCTCGACCTTACCCTCGATGCGAGGCTGTACACAGGTCACAATGGTTAGCACGCGACCATAACCAAAACCGAGAAGCTCTTCCATTGTATGATCTTACCAAAGTCGCAGATATGCCCGGGTACCCGACCAGGAAATTACTATTGGGCGGCCCCGAGACTCGGACGAACGCTGCCATCTTTGCCTCGGGCTCGTTGGCGCCACCGCGCTTTGCGCCAGTTGATTTACGATGTTGTCGACCGGCGACTGCAGAGCGCTGGTCACCTTGATGTCATAGAGTAGGGTATTGTATGCTCTGGCGTGGGCACTCTGTTGGCGGGAGGTGGTGGGTGGTGGTGGTGAGCTCTTGCGTCGCAATGATGCTGCTGACAGTAAGGCTTAGCTGTACCAGGTGCTGTGTTGATGTTTGATTTCCGGCCCACACGACAATGACGATGATGGAGATCGGCAAAAGGCCGTCGCTTGATTCCTGGGCAAAAAGGATCGTACTAGGGGGAAGGGGTTGATCTATTAAGATTTGGCTATCTGGAAGGATTACAACAAGGCATGGACGAGGCATTGATCAGAAGTGACTCCCGTCAACAAAGACGACGACGACCGGGCCTAGAGCTTTCCGCTTGACCGCCAAGCGCCCCGCGCTGCCTCGAGGCTGTCCTTCAGCCCTACCGACGCAATCGCAATCAGGATCCGAAGAAACTGAGAAAAAGCAAAACATTCCATCCTCCTCCTCGCAACAGGAACCGGCCATGCTGAGGCGACCACAGCAGTCATCCCCGAAGCCGCCATGTCCGTAACACTACACACTGATCTGGGCGATGTCAAGATTGAGGTCTTCTGCGAAAGCGTGCCCAAGACGGCCGAGGTAAATCCAGACCCCATCCTCAGCTGAAGTTCCGCTCCAGCACCCACAAACCGCCCGCTGACAGGAAGCTTACATAGAACTTCCTAGCGCTCAGCGCATCGGGCTACTATAACGACTCCCTCTTCCACCGCCTGATCCCTTCCTTCATGGTCCAAACCGGCGCTCCACCCACCGCACCCAAAGGCGGAGAGTCCATCTGGCACGAACCCTTCGAGGACGAGATCAAGCCCTCGTTGCGACACAATGCGCGCGGCATTGTGAGTATGGCCAACAAAGGGCCTGGCACCAATGGGAGCCAGTTTTTCATCTGCTTTGCAGCGGCGCCGCATCTGGATGGGAAGAACACGGTTTTTGGCCACTTGTTGGGGGAGGAGAGCTTGGAGACCTTGAACAAAATCGAGAAGGTGGAGGTAGATAGGAAGAATCGGCCAAAGGAAGAGATTAGGATTCAGAAGGTCACGATTCATGCCAATCCGTTGGCCGGATGAGATGCCGTGGAATGTGGTATTTCGACTGTAAGGACGGCCAGAGATGGTGGTGATCGTAGCGCCACGCAAACTGACCTCAAGGTGACAAAAGTCTAAAGCTTGAAAAGACTATGCACGGGCGGGCTTGTGTGAAAGGAGTGGGGGTCAGAAAAAGATGCTCAAGATATAGGTGTACGATGACCAAGGATTCATGAGTGATCCACCAAGCAGTAACGAAGACTAGGTCCTTATTTATAGAACTAGACAAAACTTACAATGCTTCCATTATTTGTGGATCTTTGAGGCTTTCAGCAGGTGTTAATTAGAGTGATCGTAATGCCGCTTAAGCCTACTCCTTCCGAGACACATCATTTGGATCATTGTACCAGTAAAGACGTTTGAAAAAGGCCGTGGAGAGTTCTTGCATTTCTGTTGCTCATTTTGTCCGCACACAAACACGAAGGGAATCATAAAATTTCATTTCCAAACACCTATGGGGTACTAACCACAACGCTTATCCTATCTTCGCTCCAAAAAGTCCTGAACGCCGCTTGCAAAGTAAAAATTGAAGTCTGGGTGCACTCTCAAAACGGATACTCCATAACTCCGATGCAAATGCAAAGTAGTGCCGGCGGGAACAAAGATGAGCCAAATGCTGAATGATGCTCCAATCTAATGCTATCCAAAAATAGCGAAACAAAAGCCGTCTATCGTATGGGCCTGCCATGGTCTCCCATTCCTAATCCTATAATCTCGAAAATAATTGGGTTGATCTCAACTGCTAGCCAAGCAATGCCTACACCAGTTAGTAGTTGGATTAAAGGAGGGAATACGGATTACTCGCCAGTATAGACGACAAGTTTGGTGACCACCTCAACATCATAGCGAACTCGAGGTTTCTCTAACCGTGAGAACATCTCTGTTTCCTCCAACTCGTTCCGTTGGCCAACAACGAATACATCCTTTTCTCCATCCTCTGCAGCGTCTGTTGTCGGTGTGGCAGGAGTGACCATGACGTGTCCTTGCCCCATCATCTGCTCATAAGAACCAACGCGAGATTGGCCAGGAGTGGGTAAATTGCCATTACCCATAATCCCAAGCGAAGCAGAAATTCCTGACGCTTGGGATGCTACTCCATCTCTATCCTCTTTCCTTGAGAAATAGTCATTTGTGTGGGATCGAGACGGACTGGGAGATCGACCGGGCGTCTCGTTGTCCAGCGGAGTAGCCAAGCTGTCTCTGCGTCTCTTTTCGCGGTATGCCAATGTCTCATATGCATCCGCAGCAGATTGTGGACCGACAGACACAGCTCGAAGCCTTCGGGGATGTCTTATCGAAGCCACAAGACCTGGAAGGTCGGAAACTGATGGCATTACGTTGTCCACCTTCAGACGAGCTGGAATGTTCTTATACTCTGATGCAGGCATGAAGAACTTTCTAGGCAGAATAAAGCCATAACGGTCAATGGCTCGGAAGAGGTGGGGTAGGAGTTTAAGAAGAGTTGGCTTCATCACTTCGCGCCACAGTACGATGACCGCAACTCCGACGACAACTCGCAACGCAACGGTAATCCAGCCCATATACTCAAGGTCAAACGGTACAGTGGCTGGCACAGGAACGTCCCAAGCCCAGTTCCCGGCAGCATAATGCCAACCACCCAGCTCGATGCCTATCATGACGCCAGCAAATGCCACACTGTCATCAAAGCAAGGACAGTCATCTGCTGGCTCGGGGTGGATGCGGATAAGAACAATGATAACCAGAGCTACAGTTGCTGGGGCCACCCAACTGCTGCTGTGCAAGTATTTATCAATATCTGCACCGTAAACGCATTCAACAACTGAGATAGCAGCCCCCAGAATGCTCCCCACAATCACGTCCAGAAAGCCATGCATCCCGCAGTATAATCGACCGAGAATGATCGAGAAGGCATAGCAGTAACTGGCAACCTCCAGAATCAACTTGGTTGAAGGTAATAGCTGGCAGTCAGGCGAATGGAGAGTAAACAGAGCATACACAGCCACCGAGACTGCATTTGCAGAATGGGTTGAAGGAAATCCATACTCAAGAGCCGCCGAGCCAGACATAGTGATCCGGTGGAGCGGCGGGGAGAGGGGGCGCGGCAAGGAGACCATATCTTTCAGGAAGCCGGTGAAAAAGACCCCAGAAGCCAGGATATGGACCATTCTAGACACCATTAGAGTACTGGACAAGGCATTGTGAGAGCACAATGCTTACCCTCTTCCTAACGATGTGTGCCCACACCAGAACAGAATTGGAAGAGCAATCATGAAAAATGTATGCGTGCCAAGGTTGGCGGTTACGGCGAAGTAGGAGTCCAATGCAGGCGACCGCATCTTATCTTGCATCCATGCCAAGTAGGGTGTCTCCCATCGGATCAGGGGTAGAAGACTCTGGCGGAGACTGTATCGCCATCGTGGGAGTTTGCGCTTGTCTAGGGAATGGTCAGAACTGGTTCATAGTGTGCTGGCAGAATGGCATGAGATCGAGGAGGAGGCTGCGGTTGCAGACTGTCGGCCGAGTGCAAGACGCCATGGACTGCACCTTGGTAAGGTCGCACAGCAACCATGAAGGCGATTGCGTTGCATGGAAGGCTGGACGGACTGGACGGAGGTTGCGATCGACTTACAATGATCCAAGCTTCGCAAACCAGCATCCGGATTGGAATCCGAGCGTGTTATCGATACCGAAGGAGGGGCAGTCTCTGGCACTTTTTCAATCGCCAGCCTTAGGCTTTCGCGGCCGTCAGGAGTCGGACACATGGATGGATTCGTTGTGGCAGCATCTATCTAGGAAAGTATATACAGGCCCGCAAGAGAGAAGCGATGCGGGCGTCGAGAACGAAAGGAGCGACAATCGAGGGGTCGGTGGGATCGCGTTGGGTGCAGGGTGGAAGCGCGTGAAAGTGAAGATCTACTTTCCTGGTCCGCCCAAACCTCGAACTGATTCAGCGCGCCTCGGCAATGAGATATGGTTATCGACCAGACCAGCAAACGAAGCTTGAAACTGGGCGCCAGGGCCCTCCATCCCTGCTAGCGCCTATCGCGGATGACGCTTCGTCCAAATTTAGATTGGTCGACCATGGTTGCCCCGGAGCAACGATGTTGACTTCAGAGCGAGCTGATCGTCTCAGCCGCTTCTCGAGAGCTCGATATCCAGGTTCCCGGTGGAAGCTTAAGTCATTCACATTCAGTTAATCAAAGAATTTGCTTCTTCTTTTGTTCCGCCTTCGCCTTGCACGCATTGATATCAGTATCGACGGCCTTCCTGAAATTAAAGTAGTCGTCGGATCCTTACCATTCCAATTTCGCGTCCGCAGATAGAGATGGCGACGCAATATCAACGCAACGATTACCACCACCGAAAGCAATCCGATATGTCTGAAAAGTACGAAGCTCCAAAACGAAGATCCACACGACGCGAGCAGAGTCAACGATCCAGTGACAGCACCATGATGAGTGCTGCGTCCTCCGGCGGTCGTGAGTCGGCAGCTACCAATATCACAACTGGACCGGCATACTCAAAGAAGATCGTCGTGGTTGGCGATGGTGGATGCGGAAAGACTTGCCTGTTAATCAGCTACAGCCAGGGCTACTTCCCAGAGGTATTGTAATCTCGAGATCCTGGACGTAACGGACAGGCTGATCGCTCTCTAGAAATACGTCCCCACCGTCTTCGAGAACTACATCACTTATCCCACGCATCCATCCAGCGGCAAGACAGTAGAGCTTGCCTTGTGGGATACCGCTGGCCAAGAAGAATACGATCGGCTTAGACCTCTCTCATACCCTGAGACCGACCTGTTGTTTGTCTGCTTTGCCATCGACTGCCCCAATTCACTTGAAAATGTTATGGACAAGGTACGCTCAAGAGTAGTAGGAAGGGAGACGAAGCTGACTTTAATAGTGGTACCCTGAAGTACTTCACTTCTGCCCGTACACGCCACTAGTTCTCGTCGGACTCAAATCTGATCTGCGAACCAAGAGAACATGTATTGACCTCCTAAAAACTCAAGGACTTACACCCGTTACCCAAGAGCAAGGCATGGCCGTAGCCCAGAAGATGAATGCGCGTTACATGGAGTGCAGTAGTAAGGAGATGACAGGAGTCGAGGAGATATTCGCAGCAGCTATCGATACAGTTGTAGCCAACGACCGAAGTAACCAAGTCCAGTCACCGACCAGAGGCGGATCATCCGGGCAGACGAACCGTCCCAGTGGCATAAAAAGGAAGAAGAGAAATTGTCGCTTCTTGTAATGACTTTCGAACACGACCTGCTACGATATCGACATGACCTACGACTGCATAACACGGTGTGCTAGCTATATTGCCTGAGAGGCCTGGTAATGATTTGCGGTGATGCCAGATCTAGCGTGGGCATGAAAGCAATTGGATGCTACCAACAAAACTCCTTTCCTCGGGCGGCTGGGGCTGGTTTCCTGTTTGATTCCCTGGCTTCTTGTAATGGCAATAGGGGTCCTTTTGGGACGTTCGGATATACAATTCTTTTGAGCTTTCCTTTGTATCATGACTTCTTTGTTTTTAGAGAATGAATTTCAACTACTCAAATTGCTTCCCAGCTTCGTCCATCATGGTATCGTGTTTTGACTCCCTAACGCCTTCATCTGTCCCTATCCTAATCCCACATGCCGAATCATTGTCTACCATCCCCGGCATCATCTGCCATTTCAACGTCCTCCTTATTATCGCCTTCTCCTTGCTCACCCTTCTCCGCTCCTTGTCCTTGCGCATTTTCTGGCGTCTCTGGGTCCTTCGCCATGACATTTTCGAACTGGCTCCAAAGAGCTTCTACAGAACTGAACTCATTCCCAACCTGAATATTCGCCACCAATCAGTCTTGTTGCCAATAGTCTAACGAATGACCACCACTGTCCCATCTAAGGGCATAGAATAACTCACATCGATCACTCCCTCTAGACTCCGATTCAACTTATTAAGATTCGCAAGGACATGTCCGAAACTCTAAGATATTGCAACACACCTTAGTTCAAATTCTCATTTTCCCCAGAAACGAAAGCCGGGAGCACGCCAGACGGGAAAGAGGGGAGAAGGGAAACGTACAACGTCAATCTCTCGCAGCAGCAGCTCTCTCTGCTGCTCGAAATATGATCGCTCTCCCGTCCCACCGCTTGTTGGTGAGCCAGCTGGCGGTCGATTCGTACTTGAGGCCATACTCTGTTTCGTTTTTGACAGCTGTGAGGGGAGGGGAGAATGTGGGGTAAAAGAGACAGTTGGGAGACGCGTTCACGCGATTCTCTTTCGAGCAATTATTGATGTCCTTGGTTTTCTGCAAAGGCGGTCTAGGGCCATGCTTTGATAGGTTGGTGATAATCGCGGATAAGGAAACACCTAACGACTTTGGACTTATCGCTTCATAATTACACCTATTCTACCTTTGCTCACGCTTCAAATTTTGTATGGAAAGGATCATACAACTTGCCAAGTTCATATTCCTCCTCTGTGCATTTTCCAAAATCGCAGCCTAAGAAACATGTCAATAAGTCAGACATTTTCCATACTACAAGCAGACTGAAGTTGCAAGACAAGTTGTCGCGACCAATGTATTTGTAGGGTTCCTGCGAAGATGTGCAATTGTTTGCGTGATTGTGAGTCCTTCTCATCAAAAGTCGTCTGACAAAGAAGTGGTAGACGGGACACGCCATACACCTTCACCATGATGCTTTCTTTACCTATTCCTGGTCTCGTGTGTTGACAATACCTGGCGTAGCACACCTTAACGATTTCAGGCTCTAGCCAGGTCTCGAAGCTCTGTCGACTCGCAGCTGTCTACATACTTATCTACGGAGTACGGAGTTTGTCTATACGAAGATCGAGATCAGTGGTGGTCGAGATTGCAAGATCGGGCGCAGAATTTCTCGAACGCACTTTCTAACTTCCTCTTCGAGAATATTGTATGCACAGGGCTCCACTTAGTGCTTATGTCTCTGAGGCGACAACTTGACGTGCTGCTTCTTTGCCAAGAAGTGTACGGTCCTTCAGTTACTGCTACATCAAGGAATCAAATGTTCGGGTACCCAAAAGATACGTCGTCCTCATGCAAGGCTGCTTCGTCGGGATATCACGCTCCATGCAAAGTATTGACTTCAAATATGTCTTCAGAAATTTAATCCAGGAGATATATTTCAACGCAATTGTGGGCGTAAAAGCCAGGAGCCTGAAACTGCGATATCAGAAATTAGTAAGCCTAACGCTGCATACTGTACCGAAGACTCAGCAGTATATTCTCAGTGATAAGATAACTAGAGGTTGCTCGTGCCAAGAGCAAGCGCCTACTGGTTGCAAAAAATACGAGCTCTGCTTTTGGCTTGCCTCTTCGCCGTATCATGCTTCAGCTGTCCATAGGGCAGAGAGATTGCACCGAAGTCACAGGGTGCATTGGTGTGTATTTCCGGGCCATCATCATATCAGCAATCAGCGTGGTCTGATTCGTCAAGCCATCTATATTCTGAGAGAGTTGCATTGTACCTTTGCTGTGCCACTGCCTGACACCGTTTCTGGGGGATAGGATTGTGTCACTGGATCATTCCTGGGAAACTTGCAATGAAAAGACCGGACTTCAGAGCTATAACTGCTTGGTATTTGTTGCAAATCTTGTCCTGGCCTCCGAGAATCCATCGCTGGTCTTCGGCCAGATGTGCTTGGAGAGACCTAGAGCTGCTCAAGCGATGACAGCCCCGTAGTCTACACATGCACATAAACCACATGCTCAGTCATAATGAGAGGGTATCGAAGGTTAGCTGCTTCTATCCCTTGCATACGTTGCTTTACGGCGTTTCTTGCATCCTTTGAAACGTCACACGCAATGATGCTCGGTTAATATCTCTTGAACCACTCGTCGTCGGTGCCAAGCCAGCACGACAGCCATCCGTGTAGAAGCTTCACTTGGCATATCTTGGCTGCGTTATCTACCTCCTTCATTCAGGTGGCCGTGGCAATGTGGCAATCAGATTCCTTTTCATCAATTATTTGCAGCCATTGGATGCAATGAAAGCACTTCATTCGATGGCCGAACTGGAGTGCATGCATGAGTAAGTAACATCACATCTTGGCGGTTGGTCGGTCTGTATGTATCAGTAGGGATAGCAGTTGACCGAAAGCCATGGCCACTTACTACTTATATCCTGCATCTCTGGCGTGCCCTCTTTCTCATTGTGCTGCCATCCCTTCAGCAGTTTCGAAGGTAGTTCACGATGAGTGCGAATCCTTGACGGGTTTGAGGAAGCAAGAACTGACAGGCTCTAGGTTACGTTCATCCTCTCCAAGAGGCCGTTCAGATTGCCGGGGAAACACCTCTAGCTTCTGCTGAGAAGGGCCCTCTTGTACATGCCGACCACACTGTGATTGAGCAACATGGCGCCTACTATCCACAAAATGACGCCGCTACGGAAGAAGAGTTGGCTACTCTTCGCCGTGTAGCTGGTCATATTCCCATCACTGCGTACGTCCTCTGTATCGTAGAATTTGCCGAGCGTGGCTCTTTCTACGGCGTGAAGCAGGTCTTCAGTAACTTCGTCAACCGGCCTTTGCCAGCAGAAGGTAATGGGGCTGGTGCCCCTCCCCGTGGAACCCAGCAGACTGCCGGTGCTCTTGGAAAGGGAACCGTCATCGCAGCGGCTGTCGTCAATTCGTTCAGCTTCCTTGTCTATGCATTGCCCGTCCTCGGTGGTTGGTTGGCCGATACTAGGTGGGGACGCTTCAAGACCATCTGCATCGGTATTGCTATATGTGGCATTGCACACGTTATTATGGTAGGTGACAGTATTGGAGCCTCGCAAAACTAGGCTGATTACCAGTAATAGGTCATTGCTGCCATTCCATCCGTCATTCAAAATGGTCATGCCTTTGGTCCTTTCATGCTTAGTGTTTACATCCTTGCCATAGGATCCGCTCTATTCAAGCCTTGTATCTCCGTTGTTGTTTTGGATCAAAATCCGCACAAGAAGCCCGTCACCTCTACTCTCCCATCAGGCGAGCGCGTTGTCATTGACCCCGAAGCCACTACCGAACGCATGATGCTATGGTTTTACCTGCTCATCAACATTGGAGGCTTCCTCGGTGTTCCCACAGCCTACCTCGCCAAGCTCGTCGGCTTCTGGCCGGCTTATCTGCTTCCTGGAATCATCTATTTCCTCCTACCACCACTGCTCTGGTGGTTGCAGCCCCGCATCATCCTTCACCCACCAGGAGGAAGTGATCTCGGAAACACCTTCAAAGTCCTGGGTATCTGTCTCTCGCACGGAGGCTGGAAGAAGATCGGGCGTCACGGTTTCTGGGAATCTGCGAAGCCCTCTGTAATCGCAACGAGCAGTAATCCTAAGCAGGTCAACTGGAACGATAATTTTGTCAATGATGTTCAAAAAACTTTCCAAGCCTGCGGTATTTTCCTCTTCACCCCTATCTTGTAAGTCAATTCTTCCCATGATCTCTTGGTTCCATGCTAATATAAATAGCTTCATCAATGACGGTGGTATTGGAGGGGCATCCGATGCTCTTTCTGTCATGTTGACGACTAACGGTGTACCTAACGATGTTATTAGCAACTTCAACCCTCTGGTCATTATCTTCGGGATTCCGTTCTTCAATTATGGTCTCTACCCACTTCTCCGGAAGTACAAAATCCACTTCGGTCCCATTGCCCGTAAGCCGTCCGTCTCCAACTTTTAACATGAGCTAACATACGGAGGCATGACCACGGGCTTCTTCATCTGCTCCATCGGCTCCATCGGCTGGGCAATCATTACCCATTATGCATACAAGACTGGACCATGCGGTAACCATGCCTCGTCCTTGACCTGTGTTGATGCGGATGGCGTCTCCCTCGTCTCACCCATCTCGATCTGGTGGACCGCCATCCCGCTCTCCATCACCGCACTCTGCGAGATCCTCGTCAACGTCACCGCCTATGGAATTGCCTATTCCCGCGCACCCAAGAACATGCGCGGGCTCGTTTCGGCAATCAATTGCTTTATGTCCGCCATCCAATACGCCATCAACCTTGCCACTACGCCCGCGATCCGCGATCCTTTCATCGTCTGGGCTTTTGCTGGTCCTTCCATCGTCGGCTTTGTCCTTGCCATTGTCTTCTGGTTCATGTTTAAGCATCTTGATAACGAGGAATATGTCCTAAATGACGAGGAGGATGACTATGATATGCAGAACATAAGTGGTAGCGACGTCGGTGGTTCGGCTACAGTGGCCAATGCCAAGGACGTTGAGGCCGGCCAGGACTCGAAGGAGTTGAGACATCGACTCACTGAAGCACAGTAGAAGATGCGTTTAGAGAAGGGTTCTGAGCTTTGGCGTGAATTTGTTGGCTTCTTATATCTTAGTCTTCTGGGCTTAGGATCGTCCTAAGCGAACAGTTTACAAGTGTTGGATAATAGATATTGTAGGTACCATACCTTTAGCATATCACGGTACATATTCATCCTATCATCTCCCACGGCTGCATTTGGTTTATGCACTCTCTCTATCCCAAGGATCTTATATGGGGCTGCGCATCTAATAGAGTTAAGCCACTAGCAGATAGGGATCTGTTAGGACGTATGCTATAAAAGTCAGGAAGACAAGCTTTTGTGTGCAATTGCAACATCAGTCATTCACCGTAAATGTGGATTCCCACAACTTTCGTGTTCGTTTCGAAAGTTTCCAGTGTGAAGGCTTTTCCAGCTTTTCGTTGAGATACCAGCTTTCTGCGCAGTCGTGCCTATTTCCGCAGACATGCTCGCCTAGTCCAAGGCTTGCTCTTGGTGTTGCTTTGTGCTTTGATAGCAGGTCGGATGTCTCCTTGGAATTTCTCTGCCACCTCACTTGGATATAAAAATCTGGTTACTGAGCCTCGCGGAGGCACCTCAAAGTTTTTCGTTGTTGAATACATACCACGCCTCATCTGAAGCTCTTCAACATCAGCCTACCTTACACGCTGTTCCCATGCACTCAATCGACTTCATCTTAGAAGAAAAATGGACAAGGAATCCCGTGAAATTTTTGAGGTGTTTGTACACCGGCGTATCAATCCCTGAAAACCGCGCCTGTCGAGAGAAGATTTTCTGCCTTGCTGGTTTTGGCTATGCAGAAGTTGGTTTGTCTGACTATCCCTCTATTTTGACACGCAATCATATATTTTCAATTGCTTTTTGCTTTTCTTCAGCAGAGCTGAAGCGACGTTCCAAAGAGCAGCTTCCAAAGGGTGGTTCGGCATGGTGTCTCCAGAATTTGGACAGGTTCCACAGAAGAGCTCTCGGCAGCTTTTCTGTGATCAGTGTAGAAAGACGGGAGATTAGCTTGAGGGACATGTGTAGTAGCCGGTGCATGGGCCGAGTACAGGTTCGCTTACTAGAAATTGTTTTATGGGATCGAACGAATGTGGATCCTGAGAGCGCTCTGTACAGTCCCCAACAGCCAAATATTCGTCCCAGCCCCTCTCTAACATAGAGGAAGTTGGCGGGCCTGAACTGGGTTGATTTTGGACTGGATTTGACTGTGATGAGATCCTTTCCCTGCTGGGCGGATCATTATATCGCTGCACCGGCGCGAGAAGCAGTGTGTGAGAGAGAAGGGAGGAGAGAGATTGAGAAAGAGAGGGTGAGAGAGACGGAGAGAGGGAAGGAGGGAGAGAGGGAGAGAGAGGAGGAGAGAGAGGGGGGGAGAGAGGAGGAGAGAGAGAGGGAGAGGGAGGGGGAGAGAGAGAGGGAGAGGGAGGGGGAGAAGGACGGAGGGGTGGAGAGATGGAGAGAGGCCAGTCTGACCAGAGCTGTCCTTCTTGGCCAAAACACGACGGTTATGAGCCTTGCCTCCAAACTTGTGGTACAAACCTCTATTTATCAAGGAGGTAGATATAATTCACTAAGACACACCTCTGATACTTACTGTTAAGCTAATATACTCTTACTCAGGTACCAAGAGCTATTAGCCTACAAAAGACAGGTACGGCAGGGTCAATAGCAACATATAGTACCTACCTTCTTGTTCAAGCTGCAAGCCCACGGCGTTATACGTGCCTGCGGATTAGCAACAGCTACCTCTAGCTGAGTCCGAAGCTTGTTCTTCCCTAGGACGTACGGAAGGAGGGGCTCTCCGTTTCCATACTATCCTTCCCCTATTGAACTTTGGGCAAATGGTATCTACGGACGCGCCGAGCATAGAAAGGGAATCAGGCCCGATCCACAGATGGGATGGAGAAGCTGCCGAGGCGAAGTATTATAGCTAGCATCGGGTTCTGGCGGCCGCTGACCGGCGGAGGGTGATGTTGGAACGGTGGCAGATATACCAGCTACATGGCTGTGATTTGGTCTTGCTTTTGAAGCTCTTGTCTCGAAGGCGGACCCTTGCAGCACTCTGGAGATGCTATCCTAATGCCATGATTTTGAAAGTTGGGAACTGCTGTTGTTTTGAGGACTTCATGGGATAGTGATTTCCAAGCTCCTCATGTTGCAAGTAGGTATGCTGTTGGCTCCTGCTTTGAAATTGGTATACACTAGCCTTCACAATCATAACACCCTCAGTGCTGGCGAGCTCTTGTCCTCACAGATCGAGTAAAGGTTGATGGGTAACGTAATAAAAGTCAACCCATTTTCGAGGCGAAGCCCACCTGAAGTCGCAGACTCTTTCCATAGCCAGCCCTCTGGATCTAGTAAGGGGCATTCGAAAGCGTCTCGTTCATGCTTGTCGCTCATAGACGATAAGTGATATTGACTTGTGGACATCGAGACTACTACGATGTTAGCAGTCCATTGCAATCCCATAGGAACGCTTTCTCAGCTGTTTCAACCAGAGTATATCCCCGCACTTGTGAGAAGCCCTGTCATCTCATGAGAAGGTTCTCGGGGCTGTTTCGACCAGAGCATATTCCAGCCTTGTGACTCCTACAGTCTGCCCACGTTTCAACGACATTGATGCTGGGTTGTCGAACACACTTCGAAAGTGATGGACGATTCCGTGGGGCCAATGCTTTCTGGGCACTTGGCTTGTACTATAGGACTGTCGTAATGTTTCTAGGACCCCATATATTCTCCTCCACCATATGTCCAATGACAGCATTACGCATGAAGTTTGATGAAGACGGACAGCATGGGCGGATGGAGTATCGAGTTTCACGAATCACTCGATGCTTTCAGGTTTGAGAAGCCTCACGGTGGATCTGGTCACCCGACCTGCAGGTATACACTCTGGGCATCTCCACAAGAAGGGCCACGAACAACCCGAAGGGGGAATTGACTGATCCGAAGGGGGAATTGACTGGATTGGTTTGCAGGTAGCACAAGGCGGACAGCATTGCCGATAAGAATTCCTCAAGCCAACGGCAGCGGCCCTGATTGCCCTGCTAAAGTCATAACCGGCTCAGCTTAAGCTTTCCGAGCAAGAGCAGACACAGGGCTGGCGACCAGCACAAGCTTCCATCGCCTCAAGCGAGTCATGCGGCTGTCAGCTCTTCTCCCTCTCAGATGCCTGGTATTGCTCAGCTCCAGGGCGCGAGCTCGGGCAACCCCCAGAAAAGGATCAGACTAGCCGCACGAACAGCACCGTCCCCAGAGAAACAAACCCCAGACCGGCAAAAGCTGGAGTCCCGAGGCGTGTGTGGCAGGGATCTGGCCGGGCGAGCACATCAGCACAGACGCAGCCAAGCGCCCCTTATCACAACCAGAAGCTTCCAGCGCGCTGCAGGGGGCTCGAGGCAACACTCGCATCTATCAGAGTCCTGCCATTGCCAATCTCTGGCGCCTTCTATCGACGCCTCAGGGACGGTAGAAGGGACCTAGTCGCCTAGGAGCCGACCTGTCTCGAATTGGGCAAAATCAGCGTCGCTGGTTTTGCCTCGATCCAGACGGCACGCACACAGAAGACATTTGTGGGCGTGCTGGTTGGCTGCGGTGCTAACCAAGTGGGGAGCGAAGACATACCGAAGAAAGAGGAAGTTCTCAGCGTCCCATCGTCGGCGGCCGGCTGATTGGATGGAATGCCGTCAAAAACCGGGGCGCTGCCATCGGCCTCACAGCACGTGCTCAACGTCGACAACGGACGGCAAATGAACCGCTTGGCGATGGATATCAAGCGACTAAGGCAGCGGGACATGATTGGCTGCAGGTCACGCGAAGTGGATTGATCGCAATCTCAACGCTGGCCATGCTTCTATTACCAGCATCTTTTGCTCTAGAGCGCGCCCTCCGTTATCGTGGGCACCGTTCCGCGCGCTATTCCGACCCTCGGTGGACGGTGGTAGCGGCTAGAATCTTCGGTCGTTATGGAGACCAACTTAACTCAATCCGCTGTAGTGTCGTGTGCCCACTCTTTCCAGTCCTCTGGTCTCCGTGTTTGTCCATTTTCTCCGTCTGTGAAAAAGCTGATTTTCACCTCTTTCGTCTTTCCCAAACTTACACCTCCTGCCTCGACGTCGCGCATTACCCTCCCTACCCAAGAACCTGAAGCATCTCAACCCATCTGGATCCATCGTCGGCTAAGCAGCTAATCAAGGACGGCCCCATCGAGACCGTTCCCCAGGTTATTGAGCTGCCGTGGTCGTGGAGCCCCGCATTGTCGTCCGCGCTTTCTGACGGGCCTCGAGCACTTGCACGTCACTATAAAGTCCGTGGGGTTTTCCCTCGATTTGGAAGAATGGATAAGAATCATACGAGTGCTTCTGCTTCCCCAGCAAGAATCTCCTCCTCATCAGACGATTCCATCACTCCCGCTCCCTCCCCATTTGCCGACGTCAACATGGTCTCCGAGAAGCACGAGGAGGTCCGCAGTGAGCCTCTGCACTTCCCTGAAGAGGACCAGCTCCGGCATACGAAGACCATGAACGAGGTCATTGCCAATGCAAAGCTGGCTACCGACAATGAGCATAATATGACCCTGCTGCAGGGCATTAAGCTCTACCCCAAGGCCGTGGCCTGGTCCCTCCTCATTTCCACCTGTATTGCCATGGAGGGGTACGATGTGTGTCTTTTGAACAACTTCTGTAAGTGCTGCCAAAACCCGGGGAAACCCCAATCAGCCATAGCTATGCAGAACTGGCTCGCTAATTTGGCCCCCCCCCCCAGACGCATTTCCCCAGTTCAACAAGAAATATGGTGTTCAATTGGCCGATGGTACTTACCAGGTGCCGGCTCGCTGGCAAGCTGGGCTCAGCAATGGTGCAAATGTTGGAGAGATCATTGGTTTGTTCATCAACGGATGGGCATCCGAACGCTTTGGTTACCGCAAGGTGGTCATGGTGTGTCTTGGTCTGATCATTGCCTTCACGGCAATTTTCTTCACTGCGCCTAATGTTGAGACCCTCCAAGTTGCTGAAATTCTCTGCGGTATTGTAAGTTTTTATGGCCGAAAGATTCCTCATTATGTACTAACATACTATAGCCTTGGGGAGTTTTCCAAACTCTTACCATTACCTATGCCTCCGAAGTCTGCCCGGTCGCTCTTCGCGGCTACCTTACAACCTATGTCAACTTTTGCTGGGGATTGGGTCAGCTCATTGGTATCGGAGTTATCAAGTCTATGCTTCCGCGAACTGACCAATGGGCCTACCGTATTCCTTATGCTCTGCAATGGATGTGGCCCGTCCCTCTTCTCATTGGTGTTGCCCTCGCTCCAGAGTACGTCGCAAATTTGCTTCTCCCCACAATTCTTGACTAACATCGCAATTCAGATCTCCATGGTGGTTAGTGCGCAAAGGCAGGATCGAAGATGCTAGAAAGTCCCTCTTGCGGTTGACCAGCTTGAATCGCGAGACAAACTTCGATGCGGACCAAACCCTGGCGATGATGAGACACACCACCGCGCTGGAATCCAAGATCACCAAGGGTGCCTCATATTTGGACTGCTTCAAAGGCACCGACCGACGAAGAACCGAAATTGTGTGCATGGTGTGGGCTATGCAAAATCTCAGCGGAAATTCCTTCTCCAATTACTCGACTTATTTCCTAGAACAAGCCGGTCTCAATACTTCTTTGGCATACGATTTCGCTCTTGGACAATATGGCATTAATATGGCCGGTGTTTTTGGTGCCTGGTTCTTGATGAGTGTTGGTTTTGGCCGAAGGTATGGTAATTGGCGAAGAAACGTCCTGAACAAGGCTAACGTATCTCAGAACTCTCTATCTTTACGGTCTCTGCGGCCTCTGTACCATGCTCTTTATCATGGGATTCCTTGGTCTCGTCCCCCATGCTCACCGCGATCAAGCTTCGCTTGCAACCGGCGCCATTATGTTGGTCTGGGCGCTCTGCTATCAGCTTTCCGTCGGAACCGTCTGCTACTCACTTGTTGCCGAGCTCTCCACCCGTCGTCTGCAGATCAAGACTGTCGTCCTAGGTAGAAACTTGTACAATATTGTGGGGATAGTGTGTTCTGTCCTCACACCATACATGCTCAATCCATCGGCATGGAACTGGGGCAACTATGCCGGATTCTTCTGGGGGGCCATCTGCTTCTGCTGTGTCATTTACACGTATTTCCGTGTTCCGGAGCCCGCCGGTCGCTCATTCGCTGAGTTGGATCTCCTCTTCGAGAGAGGTGTCAGCGCCCGTAAATTCTCCAGCACCGAAGTCGACGTTTTTGATGCCACTGTTAATGAGAATGTCATTGATACTTATGACAAGGAACACTTCTCTCATGAGGAGAAGGCTTAAGCGGCTTGTCTCAAGCGAGGGGTCTTAAGCGACAAGCTCAGCAACGAGCTAGCGAGTGACCGAACAGGTCGAAGCATTGGTTTAGGTGTCGAGCGAGTATGGCGTTGTCTTTACGTAATGTCTGTTTCTTGAATTCTAGTCATGATGAGATGAATTTGCATACACACTTCTTTTTTGGTTTCGGTGAGTGGCGGACGGTTATGCATCGGGGCGTAGGTGGGAAGGGGGTCGTTTACCGTCTCTTTGTATATATATTTGTTTCATGGTAGTCATCTTCACATATCTCTGTCTAGTAAATAAGCATTCACAAACTCATACATATATATCTATACATATGATCAAATAAGAAACACTTGAATCCTCTATTCTTCTAAGACTTGAATATAATATCTACCTATGGTTTCGTTATGTTAGTATACCTATTAGCACTGCCCTTTATATTCCGCAGTTAGTAGCTTTACTAGTTCTCTTCTCATATTGCTTGGTCCCACATGGTGATCAAGAGTCTCCAGTGCGCACAACGCTTGGTAAGGCTACGTTACTCCTCAACGGCAGCAAACTCAAGAAGCCGACAAGATAAACTTGTTCGCACTTGTTTTGGTTGTTCGTTGTGACGATGATCCAGATTGACTTCTGCTCGCATAAACCCAAGTGAGGTGAACAATATTCGTCAAAAGTAGAAACCAAGGTAAATTTGAGTACGAACCCACAGTGGCAGACGCATTCACACCACCACCCCTTAACAAACACCTTCCTCGGCTTGGCACTTAGATCGTGCCAACCAACTTTCTCTCAATTCGGCACTTCCATCGTGCCAACCCAATCACAATCCTACCACCATCAACAAACCTCATCGTCACGGCCCCGCTATCGACGGCGACGACCTCCCCACCCAAACAGCAACTATGTCGTCGACGGTATCTAACGAGCCGCCTGACGAGCAAACCGCTCAGCTCTACCAGACGCTCCTGGACAAGGTAAGCTCGCACGCACGTATGTAGATGGGACGCAGCTGGCTGACTCTTTACTTCCAGGCTCGCGAGTACTACGACGCCGGCAATTTCAAGTACGTATAGCCACCCGCGCTACCTTTCTCCCCTTCCCCCCACCCGTCAACCCACTGATCGTTTTCTCTCGCCTGTAGTGAGTGCCGCGAGCAGTGCTTCCGCATCCTCGACCACACCGAGCTGCCGCGCTACACCTGCATCGACACTCTGCATCTCCTCGCGACGGTCTCCTACTTCAACGCAGCGGTGGAGTACCTTGAATTGGCCGCGGCGCTCATCAACGAGGCTGATAAGGTTGCTACCTCCGACATGGGCCAGCTCCTCCGGCAGGATAACCTCGACTTGACGGTTGCGTTTGAGCGCCAGAAGCAAGTCAGGATGGAGGCGCAAAAGAAGAAGATGAGTGCTGGCGAGGGAGAGCAGAAGGGTCAAGAGGCACAGGCTGCGCCATCTGGCTCCCAGGGCACTGATTCTGCTGCTGGTGACGACTCGCAGAAGATTGTTGAGGGCGGCGCTTCGGCTGGGGAGGTGGGAGACGACAGCGGACGTTGGATGCTGGGGCTCGGATCGCTTAAATCCGATCGCTAAGGAATTGTCACCGGCTGAGGAATCGGGGGCTGGACACGCTGGAGTGATAAGTGGATGATGGGTGGTTCACTGCGTGGCTGGTAACAATCTGGTGGATTTCTTTGCAACGCTCTGCGATTGCCCTGCTGTCTTTGCGTGGCCTAGGAATAAATTGGTTTCTTGAACAAATCTTAATGCTATGTGTTACGGTGAGTAGATGTGATTAAACATGAACAAATCTTGATGCTATATGTTACGGTGAGTAGATGTGATTGGACATGACTGATTCCTTTTGGTCACTCTACGAACTTCTATCCTCATCACCACTGTTATAAGTATCCTGGCCAATGTCAAAAACACGGATCCAATATCGATCTCCACCAGCGACACAATTTCTACATCAGGGCTGGTCAATATATCAGCGTCAGCACTTAGGGTTGCTTGTCGGTTTTCTATGGCTTCTCTTTCTGTTCACTTTGTGACAGTTACTTTGATCTGCCAGACCACTTCACAGTTCAAGCTAGTCTAGGACGTAAATCACTTCGACAGGCAGAGTTACTTAATCTTCTAAGGCAGCAAACTCAAGAGCGTACTTCAGAAAATCTCCTTTCAGAACCACGTCGTAAGCACTGCCAGGAACCGGTCCGCAATGCATCGTCCCCACATTTGCTAGGACGGCGACGACACAGTCTGCAGAGCTCTCTTCCCAGAACATAACACCAGTGAATCCAAGAACACTACCAAGATGCCCACACCAAGTGCCGTAACCTTGAATACTCTTGTACCGGAATATACTATGGCCCATCTCAAAGCCCTTCGTCCATTTCTTGAAGTCCTGCATGATGGCCAGGGATGATTTGCTGAAGATCTTAGCATCTCGAATGGCTAGTCCGAGTTTGGTGAGGTCGCTTGGGGTGGAGACCATGCCGCCTGCGGTCCATTCTACGGAGAGGTTGGAAGGGGTAGCATCAATTAGTCCTTCCTGCGGCTGAGAAAATCCAGGACAGATACCCGCAACACTCTTGAAAGTTTCTGTCGCGAAGTGATACCGATGTGGAAGCTTCGCGGAGGCCGTGTGGGTTTCAAAGCCTTCCAGAAACGTATCACTGAGATCCAGTGGCTCGAGAATCCTGCGTCGTATCTCTGCTTCGGCAGGTGCCCTTGTGACTTTCTCAATCACGAAGCCTAGATAGGTGAAATTTGTGTTTGAGTATGAGATCTTGCCAGGTTTTAAGGGCGAGGGACGCTGAATATATTTGAGCGGCTCTGCTTTTCCCCAGTGCTTCTGCGGGTCCAGTCCGCTGCCTCTTCCTTCCACAATCCAGACCGGGTCATCTTCCCAGCTCTCTACGCCAGCAGAGTGGCTGAGCAGGGTAGCTATCGAAGCCCCTTTGGCATTTCCCACTTCCTGAATGAGGTACTCATCCAGATGGTCCTCAAGAGTGTCGGAAAGCTTGAGCTTGCCTTCCTCAACAAGTTGCAGAATCACGACAGCGACAAAGACTTTGGTAATGCTCCCGATCCCAAACACATTTGCAGAAGAGGCCGGGAGCTCAGTCTCTATGTTTGCAAGACCTGCCGCACCTTGCCAGACCACCCCCTTTGACGTCCTGATAACGGCAGAAACTCCCGGTACGCCATCCTTGATAGCGTCTTGCAGTGCGCCACTGAGAGCTGCTTCTATCTCTGACCTCGATTGCGACATCGAGCTAGGGGAGGGAAAGGCAATTGGGAGAGACGGAAGACTCAAGAGACTTTGGGCGTCATCGTCGTATTCGTGATCCTCAGATGACTAAACCCACGTTTACTACCAACAGCTACTGAGAGAAGAGAGAAGGTGCAGAAGTGGGAAGGGCTAACCCACGTGATAGCGTGACGGAACGTAATGATGTCGACGTGATTTCCTGATGACGGAAAAGCAATACTTTCAACCAGTCAACTAACTACCTTAGCTACAGATACGGCAGGGTTCTAGCACGGCCAGGCTCTTAGTTCCAATATTCGTATTCGGGATTGAATCCCGATTGATTGATGGTCTTCAAGATCGCAAGCACCTTTCCTCCTTGCTTATTTCACAACCGCCATATGAGGTTTGTCGTGACGTGTATTTGTTGCCAGCAGTTCAGACCACTCTACAAGCATCCACTGTACTCGAAATGCTTAGCTGCTTCTATCACATCCATGGCTTAAGGTCAAAGCAGCATATTACTCAAGTCCCAGCCCCGTCGTTTGATGAAGGACAAATGAGCTGTGGGGATAGTATGACCTGTCAAAGATGTATAATATTGTAGACGTCACGATTCTGCACCAGTCTTCAATCAGGAGGAACTTCGCCTAAATTAGACTTTCCGGCCTCCGCGACATGGCATTTCGCAATGCCATCATCATCTTTAAGGCCATGACCCCCTACCCGATGGTACCTGGCATAGCTGCATCTCTCCTACCTCCTTGACTGTTTGCGCATGGTCGGCTGCAAGCGCACCCACGACGCTATCTTCTCCGCATCTAGGCCTGTGCCTGTACCTGGTTTGGATGGTCTGGCGCTATTGGGGGTTAGGCTTGGAGGATGCTAACAGATCGTTTGATCTGATGCAGTCTGGGGATGGCGGCCTTGTCTCCTGGCGCCAGATGACATCTTTAAATCAAATAATGCTTGTCAGAGCTGCAACTAGCAGAGTGAGCGTAACGCCAGTGAAGCATCATTAGCAGAAACTTCTTCACGCATTAACCCAATAACCGATAGAGCAGGTCTCCAGGGCGAGAGCAGCCGCGTTTGTAGAATAATTGAACGACATCATGACTTTACGTAGGGTCACAAGCTGAGTCAAAGCAGGAGTTATCGGTGCCGTTTGGTGTATATAAAGAAGGACTTCTTCCCCTTCGAAGCAGTCTTTTTCCATCATCCACATCCTCATCATCTTCTCACTTCACCAATACTCAATCCAATCCAATACCAATTCACCAGTTTTCAAAACAACACCGCCAAAATGACTGACGTTTACAAGCCAACTGGCAAGCATCTCGCCAAACATATATGATGTCCCAGACTGACAGTATTCAGAGCACGACGGCCTCAAGCAGGACGGTTCCCCTGACAAGCGTGTCGGCACTGGGGGTTAGCAACCCATTCTCTCAACCCCAGATCATTATTAACCCGCTCCAGAGTTCGCCCAGGGCAAGGTTGACCCAGTTGAGGCTGGCAAGCAAGGAGGATCTACCAGCGGAACTGGCAACAGCAACAGCGACAGCGGAACCAAATCCGGTAACTCTGGCGGTAGCGCCAAGGGTGGTATGTTGCCAACCTTTTCTCTCTCTACATACTTTGCTGACTTTGATTAATGTAGAATTTGCTCATGGAAAGGTTGACCCAGTTGAGGCTGGCAAGAAGGGAGGATCTTCCTCTTAAGCATGTTTCCAACCTGCAACAATGGCCAAGTGTAGCCTAAATTTTCACACCTTGTGTTGGCAGTGAGCTCATCTGGTTGTTTTGTAACTTAATGGAGCAGAGAATGAAAACCTTAAAACCAATATGAAGTGCAACTAGTTCGTCTGAAGGTTGTGACTAATTAAGGAGCTATAACTATTCAAGCCGGAACTTTTACTCATGTTGAGATGAGGGGTTGGTTTCGCTACCAAGTAAATTGACTAAGAATTGTGACGCACTCTTCAGCAGCACATGATCGATTGATGATAATTGAGGTATGAGAGGTTCTTAATACAGAAACTAGGTTATTAGTTAGTAATAACATTCTATGAAATGTAAATAATTTCGTCCTCCGATCTTTATCCTTCTGTTATACTTGAGCGGATTCTGTATTGGTAGCCATGTCGTGACAGATGCGTGTCGATGACGGCATGACTTGTGATGGCTCGATTTATACCGTCGCTTCAGCTTTCTAAGGCTTTACTCGCTTGGAAGACGGGATTTTCTCGTCGCTTGCCCGGCGAAGTATGGCAGAACCTTTTGTGGAACTGTAAGACAAAGACGCTTCCAAGATTGGCACATCAGCAATCCTCAGCAGTCGATGGTGTTTTGTTTCCATAGGATTGAACTCTCCCCAAACTAGCAACGTCCCACTATATCTTAGCACACCCAGGCACCATGTGACTTTTGCTGTAAAACGTGACGTCCGTCATGTGCCCGGCGCAGCTTTGTTGCACATCTGAGCTGTCATTCTTGATAAGTTTTGGATGCATTCCGAAGGGATGGAGGAGCTATTATGTGTGTCTGGGGGCCTATTCTCCTCTCGAGATCATCTTCGAAACTAGCCAACCTCTACGACCTCTACGAGCGTTCCACCATCCTTCCCACCATTGTTCCTACTTTGCTCCCAGGACTGTATTTACAACACACCAGGTGCAAGAATTGACTGCGCAGGAGCGTGCACGGCCCACATGCCCATTTTACACCAAAATTACCCATTTTCAACTTTATATATCTTGATAACGGATAAACTGAATATTGTAAGATGAAACAAGTATAATTCTATAGGATGTCTTAATAGTTTGTCTAAGTTTGTATAGATCTGCTTCTGACTTACGCTGTTAAATGTAGAATTAAATAATCTCTCTAACAAATATCGAAAGTCTTGGCGTGATGACTAAGGCTAGGCATTGAATTTTTGGTAGAGGAAAACTTCGATATTAGGAAAGAAATTCAACTTCAAATATATTAAGATACAGGTCTTATGAATGATAAATTAGTATATACTGCTCCTATTAGTATTTTCTA
Organism: Coleophoma crateriformis; assembly: GCA_003369635.1. NCBI lineage: Eukaryota > Fungi > Ascomycota > Leotiomycetes > Helotiales > Dermateaceae > Coleophoma > Coleophoma crateriformis. The sequence continues at coordinate 1,038,663 of PDLN01000005.1, forward strand.
AAAGTCAAGATCTCTTGAAACCATATAGATATCAAAGACAGAACATCGGTATCTTTGGGTGTAATCTGCTTACTAATGTGGTATTTTTACTGCGCAGTCAATTCCTGCACCTAGTGTGCAAGGCGGCTTTATAGTGGCTTTTAACGGTGATTTTACGTGGGATTAATTATGGCGGTTCCCGTCTAAACCATTCACAGCCCGAATGACCTGGTCTGATCTGCTTATATCCTTTATGTACCAGCTACTTAGCTAGCTGTATATCCAGCAGAAGTCTGATGTATACAGATTCTGCTTATGTATAACAGAACGTTGACATGCGCATCATCTTCATAGAATCTCGCTTTCATCCACTGGTAGGGAAAAGGGTACTGAAATCAAAGCCCACAGTTCTAGGGTATATCAATAATTAAGGGCCCATGAATATCGGGTTCGGAAATACAACTTGTTCTCTCATTTACAAGTCTTGACTATATTTGGATTATCGCAATGTTGTCGACTTGATAACTAGCTGCATCTAGTGCGTGGGTATTGCTGCATTCCATAACATGTACGAAGCGAATGCCTGCGGCGATTTGGTTCAAGCACCGCCTAGGGGATCAGCACATCGCATTTTTGGGTACAAACAAGCCACCCAGAAGTCTCACCTCCGCATACGCCGGTGGTTTTGAGCTTGCCAAGAGTCGTTATCCGGTAAATTGGATACATTCCCTATCCTGAAATCCTTTGACGTGCCAAATACTTCCTCAATTTGAACACTCGGTCTACAATAGGCTTGATTTGAGGCGTCTTGTCTTTCGTCGATCGGATGATCGCACCATTGCGAGGTGTCTGATAGTGCAGATCACTAACAAGCCTCTCCCCAGTTTTCAGGACCCGGTCGTGTCTTCCGCGGGATGACCTACGCCAAGAAGTGGCTCAAACACTCGCTAAGTGATGGCTGCCCTCATCCGCTTCTCATGTCACTTCCTCCTCAACAATCAAAACCAGGACTCCTGGTTTGAGATATCCTATACAATTCATGCCCAACGTTCCCGAAATTGATTTCTGCACTGCAATCGAGACTTAGGATCGCGGTTCCAACCGTCGCACTCCTCGCCTCTCGCCAATTGCGCTGTAAGCACCCGCCTGGTAGAGTTTGAAGGCATGGATGACTTTGTGGAGCTGGGTATTGAGGGGATAGACAAAGTCGTCGACAAGCACTTTGACAAACTGCCGGATTCCGCCCTTCATAGATCGACGTACCATCCCCGACAAGTCAAAAAACTTAAACCACGCAGACTCTCTCGCCGCAAGCGCAGACCATCTACCTCGTCATTATCCTCCGAGCCCGCAGGAGGGAATGATGGGTTTGCGCCGCAGGGCACCCGCTCTGGCGACACCTACACATATACCAAGGGGGGTCAAGGATCAGGAACACCGTATTCAACCTTGCCATCTCGCATCAGACCTGAATATCAACCACCGTTGGAAAACCCCTACGTGGACCGCAGCTACTATTCGGCTTCCCCGGTGAACACGGGATACAATCCACAGGCCCGACGGGGGGATCGTACCGACTCTCCACGGACTTTAGACGACGACTATTATTCTGAGTCCCGAAACGCTCGACCGAGGATGGCATCCAGGAGAAGCAATTCCCTGGGTGCTCCCAAACGGCCTCAGGATAGCATCATACTTTCTGAACAGCGACTGAAAGACCGACGAAGGAGGAAAAGCCATGGTTATGACAGTGATAGCGATGGTTGGAGCCGAGGTGGAAGCGGAGGTCGAGGCGGTGGAGGCAGTGGAGGTGGCGGAGGTGGTGGAGGCAGCAGGAAAGGAAGCGGAAGAGGAAATCCTGGGAAGGGGAATGGACTCGAGGATAAACTCGGAGAAGTCTTCACAGACAGCAACATCGGCCTCGGCGCAGGTGTCCTTGGGGCTGTTGTGGGGGGTTGGGCGACTTCAAAAGCTCAAGTTGCGGGTGGAGTCGACAAGGTGGACTCATCGAAAAGGAGAAACCAAAGCAATACCTTAATGACTGTGCTTGGAGCTGCTGCGGCGGGACTGGCTGCGAATGCGTTGGTCGATCGATGGGAGGAGAATAAGAAGAAGAATAAAGCTGAAGACGATACTTGGAATGAAAAGCATGGCAAGAGCGAGATTGGGAAAGAGAGGGAGAAATTCACGGGCAGAGGAATTGACAGTGATCGGGACCGAGACCGAGACCGTCGAAAGGAGTTTGCTGACTATAGGCGGGAATCCGACAGGAGAGGTCACCGCAGTAGGAGGGACGATGGTTACCTAGCTGAAGGGCACGGGCGAGGATATGAACCTTTGAGTGACGAGTACGATTGATGAGCAATGAGGCCATGATGTATGGAACAGGCATACACATAGGACAGAAGTCACGGTATATGGCGACACAGCACTAAGCAATTTTGCGTACCTCTTTATGAAAGCGATGATTTCTGCACTCACATTTTGTATCATTAATCCCATTCCACCTCAGTTTTTCTGAGTTACCTAAGCCTATATCATGCAATATGTTGCGCGTGCGTTTACTATTAGGTACTTGCTGTCCCAATGATCTTACAGGAAGTAGGACACCCAACAAGAAACGGAAATACAACCCGAGTCAGCCCAAAGAGAGAAAGCCCAGGCCGGTTTTTTACCCTGTTCTGAAGATGTCATTTAGCACCTACAGAAATGTAAGTACCTTAGGTAGGTGAGAAACACCATAGGTACAATGCAACGTGCCTTCTTAATCACAGGCGGAGCTGCCATGTACCCGTGCGGTCCGATCCGCCACTTGCACTATTGGCAACTCTGCGTAGTGCTAGGGAGGATTTTCTTACCCTTCGTCTTGGCTTCTGATCATGCCTTTACCTTAGTTAGGCATTTCAACCCGTGCCAAGCAAGATGGGTAGCAATAGTTGTGTTGATAAGAGGACGACAACACGCTCCCAGTAGTTGTCTACTTCTCGATGGTCAGTCTGAGGGTATACAAGTACCGGGGAAAGAATTATTCATTGGTGGGAATTATGCTAAGTAAGGGTAAATAGTGGACTACAGAAGTACGGAATAACCTCCAAAGTTCAAGGTAGTAAGTATCAAGTCTCCGAAATAGAACATCATGTTCGGTGGTAGTTCAGACATTTGCCGGTCAATTTACCTACCTTACCTTTGCTTCCCCACTTCTCCACGTCTGCCCTGTTTCGACTCAGGGGAAGGACCACTTTCTCTGGTATCCCATCCAGCGATGTGATTTTACCATATTGCAATTAAGAAAGTCCATCAACCATCCACCCAAACACAGAGAACTGGATGGTGAAGGAGTAGACGGCACGGCTTTACCCGCTGGTCCACCTCCGAGATTAAACGCGCGCAGAAACAGAAAGGGAAAAGGCGTCGTAAGTGCCGCACCCTCACAATCTCTCCCAACCCATCTCATCTTGGCAGCAGCAAAGATTCATCATCACCGCGCTTGCAGTCGACGAGGAAAGGGCCTTTGCAACTGCGGTAGCTGACCGCATTTGGAATGTTGGCGCCGTGATTGGTGGGAAGGGGTCTGCTTTGATGTTTCGAGGCATAGGCGAGGTCGAGCCAAGCCAGGTAGGAGTGGCAGCACGCGTAACGACCGTCTGGCACATCTGCAGACGGGCGGCGTCGGGGAGGGAGTTTATGCTTGAATGTAAGGTACGCCGATGTGATGGGACGGGGGAAAGTGGAGGCGGAGGGCGAAAGTGGAGCAGGGTTTTGGAGTACCTTGTCTTTGCCAAGTACCGGCCGGTATACAGGCGTGTTGAACCTGGGGAAGGTGCAATGCAGCTGCCCTGTTTGGTGCAATTGGTTACGAATGTCTACATCGCTATTGGGTGCTATGCATGATCGGGCCCGTCCACTTCGGCAGTACGCCATATGCCTTGTCTCCAGGGCACTTCTGTGAGACGTGCTTTTCCGCATGGCAATATCACAGCGTCCAGAACCATTAATAGGAAGCTGCCAAGAAGAAGTGAACGCGCGTACTGTTGCTGAGATGCTGAGTAGCTAGATAGACATGGTCGAATCTTGCGTGGTGTTGGTTGGAAACTGTTTCGTGCTGCAAGGTTGAGAGGTTCGTCTTAAGCCTGAACTGCTAAAGATATCTTTCTGCAGTCCGAGATGTTTGTACATCCTGGAAACAAACGAAGTGGCAAAGAGATGTACTCTTGTTCAATCCCTTCTCCGTCTCCACCCCGAGCATTGCGCAGCCGGTTCTCGAGAGTATAAGTATCTGCACCATGAACCCGAAGTCGTAGTCTCTTCATCCGCAAGGACAGTCACATTCTCTCTCTTTCTCAATTACTCCCTGGACTTTCATTTAGTCAACTCCCGACATGCGTTTCAACCATCTTCTGCCTGGCTTGGCCCTACTCTCTGCAGTAATTCAGGCGCATCCTGGACATGATATTAGCGGACTTGTCGCCGAGCGTGCTGCTCACTTCGCGACCAACGCCCCAAGAGATATCAGTCACTGTGCTGCAAAGCTCAAGGCCCGTGGCCACCAACAGCGTACCATCGACCGGCGGTCTGCTCTTTTGCAGCGTGAGAGAGAGAAGCGTGGAATCATGGCTAGTACGTGACCTGAGCTCTGAGGAATTCATGTGCTGACATGCCACAGGTGAGGCTCATCTAAAGGCTAGGGCTTTGGATGCGCCATTGGAAATTCGTGATGCTGCTTCTGCTCTCAATACTAGTCATTTGTCGCCAACCACCTATACACCTGACACGGATGTCAATACGCTCTTCGCCAGTAATAGCTCGTGCGTGCTTGTGCCGGAGGTGACCGAAGGTAAGAATGGCCCGAGAATATTGTAATCGGATGTTACTAACTTCCTCTCCTTAGGTCCCTACTATGTTTCTGGGGAACTGATCCGTTCCGACGTTCGTGACAACCAAACTGGCTTGGATCTCATCCTGGATATTCAGGTCATTGACACAGCGACCTGTGAGCCTGTGTCAGGAGTCTACATCGACCTTTGGCACTGCAACTCGACTGGTGTATACAGTGGAGTGGTTGCAAGTGGCAACGGAAATATCGGCGATACAACGAATATCAACGAAACCCACCACCGTGGTCTGCAAGAAACTAGTTCTGATGGGGTAGCTCAATTCACAACGAACTATCCCGGTCACTATACTGGGAGGACAAATCATATCCACGTTGCCACGCACACAAATGGAACGTAAGTGACTACATACTGCCTGACATCCATCAACACCCTCGAGAGCCACACTAATGACTCTGAATAGCGTTCTTGCCAACAACACGTACTCCAGTGGTACAGTGTCGCACGTTGGTCAGCTCTTTATGGATCAAAACCTGACCAGCCAAGTTGAAGCGACAGGTGTCTATGCAACCAACACACAGACATTGACGACCAACGCTGAGGACTCTATCTTTTCCCAAGAGGCCGCCAGTGGAGATCCTGTCGTCGAGTATTCGCTCCTATCCAACGATATCAACGATGGAGTATTTGCCTGGATTGCATTCGGTATTGACGCTTCCGCGTCCAAGAGCATCACCGCGGCTGCAGTGTATGGAGAGAATGGCGGAACCGCGACTGGAAACTCTGGAGGTGGCGGAGCGCCTCCGGGCGATGTGCCGTCAGGTACCCCTCCGTCCAAGTAGATGGAGCCTAGTTGCTACCAGTGTAGGTTTCGACCCGTGCAGCGCCAAGAAATGCTGGATTATGTGGTTGAAGAAGGAAAATGCAAACTCCCACTTTTGTTTTTTTAGCCTTGTCTTAGCAATGCAGTACTTTATTGCAGCAAATGGTATTCATGGAATACATCGCGGAGACCAACCGAAAGTCAGTATTGGACGGAAATTCCGTCATTGTGAGAACGAGCAGAGCAAATTCGACTCATTAGCCTCAACGATCGGACGGCTCAATTGCATATTCAAGCACAAGACCACTTGACCAGCGTGATCTGTCAGTTTGAAGCGAGAAGGCATTCACTAGAACCCAAATCCTCGCTGAGATGTAGACACTGCACTACACTAAACTGCGCTCCACTGCACTAAACTACACTACAATAGTACTTAGACGCCCTACATGGGAGGAACCGTCTTCCGATGCAGTGGTTCGACTGGTGTTGATCGAGCGTGCCTTAGTCCTCAGGTTTGCCCAGTCCGGCAACGATCCATCGTCCACCAGCACTGCACTGCAGTAGCTAGGACCCCGTGAGTCCGAAGCCACGGCAGGTTCCAGACCAAGTGATCGACCACCCAGCATATTTGTTGTGCTCCCACTCCTTGACTGGGCATTAGCAACCCGCCAGCTATGATGTCGTCGAGCATGGCCCTGAATTGCGCATTGCGAACACTGATAAGCAAGCACCCAAAGCGGAAATTGCTACATCGTGGGCGGCGGTCTCGGCATCTTTCATTACGGCCTCCGCTATCATGTGATTACTGCCGTCCGCAGCATGGTCAGGTGGTGCCCGTGAGGACGAACGCCCCGAGGTACAGGCCACTCAAACCGAATTTGCCGGCCTGCTCTCTTACTCATTCATGGCTCACGAGCTGAACTAAGCAGCGGCAAAGTGGCAGGCAGGTCAGCCTGCGAGGTACCGGACCTGCCGCAAAGCACCGCTACTCCAGAGTCTAGGCAAGCCAGCGGAGTTAGCAGTGAGCTTAAACTGCAAACTCTATAAGGGCAGGTGCGTCGCGAAGGCGACCCAGCCGAAAAGTGACGTCGACCCCTCGAAGGGAGCCGCGCAATTTCGGGCGCTAGTCCAGATGAAATGGGAATCGTGCTGTGCGAGAAATTCAATCAGAATCCTTTCGGACCACGGCCTCGGCTGCCTCCTTCACGGGAATTCGGGTCATTCCTAAAATAGACACGACCGGTGACTGAGTGAGTGCGTGAGTGAGCGCGTGTTGGTGGACTGGCCTGGATTCCATCTCGCAGGCAGCAGCTGCGTTCTGATGTTGGCGGGACCGAAAGGATACTCGGCACCATCATCATCATCATCATCATCATAGCAGTTCCATTAAGCACGATCAAGCGGTTGTGAAGCTGTACAGCTCATGCCTCCACCCGCATAAGGGCTCATCCCGTACTGTATACCCTTTGTCGTCTTATCAGCCTCTCGATAGGCGGGAGGGCCAGCAGCCGAATGACGAAGGTTTGGGCTTGACGTCGGCGAAAGGTTGGGTTGGCATGCTCGCCCTGGCCAACCGAAGCATAAACATCGAGCATGAAATTGGACGTGAACCCGAATCTGAATCACCCATCTGACATGAGTTCACCGTGGCTCAGGCCTGGTCAATGGAACCCATGAAATTCAGGGTCCCCAATCCGCTTATCGGATCCGGTGCAGGGTCCGTCGTGGCACAGTCTGGGCTGGTGACGATCGTTTTGGCTTCTGAGGACGACGCAGCCTTCCTGGTCTGCAGGGACCCGATGGGACGACGGACGAGGCATGTGCATGTGCAAGTGCAACGACGGTGAAGGATGCTTCGGGTCTGGCTGTTGGGGCCAGTAATGCTTTGCAACCAGCTCGTTGGTCGTGGAGACGATGTTTTTAAAAAGCGTTGCGTTCCCCTCATTTCATCACCGACCCATACTTTTCGTATCGCCTTCAACTCCCAGTCCGCCCTCCGGTACTTATACCTGCCTACACCTAATCCCTAATCAATACCATGAGCACCACGCAAGCTTCAACCACAATGGCTTCACCACCAACCTCTCCTTCAAAGGCCGCCCACGGCCATCGACCGTCTCGCTTCATCGAGGGCGCGCCGCTTACCCGCCCCGACTTCATAACCCGCACCCCGACATCCAATGAACTTCTCTTTAATATCCTCCTCGAGATGGACGAGATCGAAGCGCGCAAGTCACAGCAGAAGAAAAAGTTTCATCGTGGCTCGACATCCTCCACCGGCTCCAACGACTCGGTCCTGTTCTCGACCACCACCTCGTCTCACTCCGAACCCAGGAGTGCCGAGCGGCAGAGATTCAGCGTTGACGGAATGAGTCGATGGAGCGCCGCAGATCTCGACATGCAGGAGAGCATCGAGAAGGTCGGCAAGATCGGACAAAAATTCAAGGGTCGCTTGAGAGCCTTGACCAGTGGAAGTTCCAGAGACGAGACAAAGATCGTTCCATACCCTGGGACATGAGGGGCATCAAAGGACCCAAAGGAAACCATGGGAAAAAAACCCTTTTCTTGAATTTCAACCAAACCATCACCAAGAACGATCAAGACCAAAGGCGTGTAGAGCAAGAGCTGCAATGATACGCGACGGGGGCTCCGAGTTCAACCAAACGGTGGAAGCGCGACGGCGCGGGGGAGCAAGAGAAGAAGATTCAAGAAGGAGAGCCAGACTGAGAGTGTACACACGTTTCGATAGTAATTGAAGACATATTCAACCCCTATAATCTCGACTGATTACTTCCTCGTCGTGATTCCTTGTGCTCAGCATCCACCTAGTTTACCTCATGTCTTCTGCATACCGACTTTCCTACGATCACAACAACAGCAAAGAAACAATCACACCACTGCATAAGTCGTCTCATTGTGAGCAACAAAAGCTTCACCGACTAAACTGGCTGACCGCTGCTGAACGGCCTTCTCAATCACGACTAATCCATGAGCCACTCTTACCCGTACCTAATGCACGACTGACAGCTTGACCTGATGGCCTGATGGTTGAGCCCAACACACAGAGTCGCAAGGGACTCAACCCTCCCAGACCCAGCACCCCGACTCTGCCTGTGGATTGTGTTTTCCCGTTCAACATGGCGACAGCACCTGTTTCACTTCCCGCCTGGATGGCGGCAGGACCCTTGATATCATCTGCGGACCGCGTGGGCACCATCCCCATCCCCATCCACATCGCCTCCCAAGTTTCCTACCGCAAATCTCAGACCCTACATGCCGCAGCATGCTCAGGAACCCAACCACTCTCGACTATCAACTACCCATTTAACTCGGCGGCACATCACGCATCCGAATGCGATTTCACACGAGCATCACGCCTGGCAAGGTGACGCGTCCTGAAAGCGCGGTATCCAGATCCGGTCCTCTTCATAACTGCACCTGAGCGGAGACCCAGGCCGGTGTGAGGAAAAAAGGATGTTCAGAAATAGCTGGTAGGTAGGGCTGGGTGGGTGTGCGTGTGTGTGCGATGGGGAAACGGTACGTACCTACTTACCGTAGGATTGCCGAACGATATTGGCCTACCTCGCGGCATCGGCGTTAGACTCGGCAATATGCGTGCGTGGAGGAAGGATTGCAAGGTCGTTCTACCTAGCACGTTGCGTGCGCGCGCGCACGAGCGACCCCGACTGGGATTCTGCGAAAGCCACATTCGACGTTGTCTCACATATTTCCTTTGCGCTGATAAGGCGGTGGGAGATTTTGCAGGGCTTGGTGATTTTCTCTCTCATGGGGTTTTACTTCCCTCGGCTGATTTTTTATACCCTGCATGAAGATCTTGGCGGGGGTGCAAGCTCGCAGAATTTCACCACCGTCGTTGGCTTCGTTTACCCTTCCTATCCGCCAGTATCTCGGATTCTTTCTGGTTCTTTGACTGGGCTGACATCTAGGGAGGTAAATTATGTCCGAAAACTCCCCTTCCCTGCCTGTCTAGGAGCTGAGCTATTGTTGCTTAGACCTAGTGGTTTAGATGTTCCCGGAGCAGATTGGCCGTCAGAGCTATCACGTTGATGCATTTAAGGATTTTGTCTTACAATATTGTAAGTAGCAGCAATAGCGAATCCTCTTTTAGCAAGGGGCTATGTGACAATTACAGACAACATTGCTCTCTGGGTGTCATTCAGGTCAGGATCAGCATCCTAGGGAATATATTCGGATATTTGCTGTCAGACTTCAATAGGTAGGGGGACGAGCTTGGCACCTGCTGTCGAATTCTCAATTAAAGACCCCAACACATGCCGAACATCTGGTGAAACTCCCCTGAGGTTCAGATGCGAACCAAAGCAAAAATTTTGCTATGATCGTTGAGGAGGAAGAGGAGGAGTTGTGGAATTGAGAATCTTGAGCTCGCTTAAGCTTCAATTTAGCCATCCATGAGTTGGACATCTATCCCCATGCAGTCGATTACGTTTCAACTTAGGGTAGAGCAGTCTGCTTGTCGTAGTCACCAACTGTTTAGATGAACCATATAAGGGAACATAATCACTTATATGTACTGGGTTACTGAATAACTACGGATCTTCAAGCCAAGAAACAACGATGATAGCAAGCCACTTAGTCCTTATGCAGGACTCACCCTTCTAAAGTACACAATAATATTATTTCTTTCCATGTAAGGTACATGGTTTTCCAAGAAGCGAAATTGGAGCCAGAGCCATGATATTGACCACGGAGCAAGCCAAGAAGCACGACTGAAGCGGCGTCCCCCAACAGGACTACAAGCTCGATCCCGACGCTGTATCGTACCGGACGCCCTCTTGACGGCTCATAGGAATATGATCCCTAGCCATCCGGATGAGCTTGACAGCAGGGTTGCCACAGTTCCCCTGCAGACAGACATTGCGCGTGCAGCAGCTGCCCACGGCGCAGATATTGCCGGCACCACAGTCCGCATTGGTGTTACAGCCGGGCAAGCCGGCGCAGTTGGCGTTCTGAGCACAGAACCCGTTCGAGCCGGCGTCGGTGAAGCAGAAGCAGCTGGCCTGGGTGCTGCAGCCCGTGGAGATGCTGCCGCAGGTCTGGCCGGCGCAGCTGAGCACCGTGCAGGTGCCTTGCACGCAGGTGCCCGATGGGCAGGAGTTGCCGCATCTTCCGCAGTTGTTCGGGTCCGTTAAGGTGTTGGTACACGATGGCGTGGCTGACTCTGTTCGCTCGGTCTGTGTAGATGTTTCGAAAGTTGTGGTGGTGGACGGAGCAGTCGAGGAAGGTGCTTCGGAACTTGTAGTTACTGGCTCAGTTTGTGTAGTTGATTCTGTGGTTGTGGTGGTCGAAGAAGTCGAGGAAGAGTCTTCGGTACTTGTAGTTACTGGCTCAGTTTGTGTAGATGATTCTGTGGTTGTAGTGGTCGAAGAAGTTGAGGAAGAGTCTTCGGTACTTGTAGTGGTTGTCTCAGTTTGTGCAGACGATTCTGAGGTTGTGGTGGTCGAAGAAGTCGAGGAAGAGTCTTCGGTACTTGTAGTGGTTGTCTCAGTTTGTGCAGACGATTCTGAGGTTGTGGTGGTTGAAGAAGTTGAGGAAGAGTCTTCGGTNGAAGTTGAGGAAGAGTCTTCGGTACTTGTAGTGGTTGTCTCAGTTTGTGCAGACGATTCTGAGGTTGTGGTGGTTGAAGAAGTTGAGGAAGAGTCCTCGGTACTTGTAGTGGTTGACTCAGTTGTTGCAGGGGTAGATTCTGGGACTGAAGTAGAAGACAATGATGATGACTGTCCAGCAGTTGGAGTTGCGCTGGCAGTGGTTTCGACGGTGGACTCAGAAGTTGTTGAGGTTTCTCGAGTTTTGGTAGAGTCCTCTGTGCTTGCACTCACAGTTGTGGTCTATGGCAACTTAGCTCGGCAATAGACGAGAAGAAGCCGAGAAAAACTTACAAGAACTTTAGTAATTCCCACGCATGAGCATGCACTGCTGTAAGCCGAAATGTCTCGGCATTTCTTGATGTTGCTGGGTAGCTGAGCAGGTGCTGTCCCAGCCATGAAAGAGCTGCAATCGGCACGACCCACCGAGGCCTTGGAAGGGTTATAACCTGCTTTCACCTCGCGAAAACAGTCATTTGCATGGCATTCGTTCTCCCGCCGAGCCGCTACCATCAAGGTATGCCCGAGGGCAAAGACGTAGGTCAGAGTCTGGAGTTTCATGGTGGAAGTTATTGGAGAATTATGGAATTGGGGAAGGATGCAGAGATGTTGTTGGGAGCTTCTACGGAGTATATATAGAAATGGAGGAGACGATCTTACAACCACCAGAGGAAGTGCAGCCGTGAGCTTGCAGCCGTGAGCTTGCAACCGTGCCTAATATTAGTCCAGGACATACTTTTAGCGATATGCGCCCCCGAAAATCTAGACAGTCGACTTTCTTTTATGGCTTCACCAGCTTCTTGGCTTCCACGCCACAGCGTTGTACATCGTGCTACAGGCATCGGCAACTGACTTACCGGTGCCAAGTACGCGGCTCACGAGGGAGTCGAGGTTGATAGGATGCTAAATCTTGGGTTTCTACGTTAAAATGGTTGACGATCAGTGACTAAGGCGAAGGACACGTATTCTGAAAGCTTGTGTAGTAGAACTGACAAGATGAAGTAGCCAGTTGTACGCTTACATCACAATACCGATGCACGCTTTACAAAAGATTTAATTTGCGATCAATCAATGTTTCCCCGTACCCCAGACAACGGTCATCAAAGCTCAACCGCTAAAGAATATCTTAATTACACCCTGAAATACCCGCATGACGGAACTGAGCTCCTAGTTGTGAATCACACGGATATGACCAGAGGTCTGTAGACGCCGTACGCCGACAAAATAAACACGGACTACAAGCATATGCCATTGATCATCTATTCTCTAAAAAGTATCATCATGGACGATGTAACAATACAAATTTCATCCCGTCTCAAGCGCTGCCAATGTTCTGGCGTTCCTTAGCGCATATGAGCCGCGGTAGGACGCATACAGGTACGTGGCACGGAGTAGTCGCCGTGTAGCCTCGGTAGCACTTGCGCACGGGAATGGCCTCGAAGATAGACTTGAAAGTCGGGGAGGCCTAATCAGCACACTAACAAGCGGGGAGAAGATCCTGGGGCCAGGGAGTCTAGTGTGGACCTTGAAATGCGGAGAAACTTCCGAGGCGCATACGGCAGGCCCATATCTGCGGCAAAGATCTACGCAGTACTATGCTAGCTCAGCATCCCGCCTTGCTTTTCTCCCGAGATACGTCTACGATGTACCGGAAAGAAAACCGCAAGGGCATGGTTAGCTTTTCCGTAGCTTAGAGACTCAGGAGGCGACATAATCTTAACCCATGCATATTGTGGCGCAGAAGAGGCCCGTCGTTCAATTAGAAGGAACCTAAAGGTCGCTAGGCAGGTCGTGGTACCACCAGCCAAGACTGAACGTGCATTCTGCTCTCAGCGAAGGTTGAGACGGCAACACGTATCCTATCACAAATCAGTAGAGTAAACAATGTTACCCGAAGGCATGGGTGAGACTTCTGCAAGAGAATGCTCTTCTGTGGTTGGGGGTTGTGGTGGCTCGCTTTTCGGTTCCCGGAAAGTCCAACCTGCCTTGGGGTGGTGACTTGTTATGAAATTTTCAGTCCTTGTTTTCCAATAATGCTATAATTAAGATAGCTAGGTAGACAACGGTTTCGTCAATCAAGACTCGTGTCTACAAGTAACATCTATCACTACACGAGGATAATTACAACCTCCGTGCACGCATCTTATCCTGGAATTCCGCGAGAGTTGCTTTGTCCTCACCTCTTATGTTAGGCTCTGTATATTAGATATAGCAACCAGTTTCAGTAGGAGACTCTTGTACTGTTGAATACCGTAGCAATGCAGTTTACTTGCATTCATCACGACGACTCGGCTAACGTAAAATGTACCAAAACAACAAGTAACACAGAGATATCTCACCAATACAATCAACCTACGACGTATAAAAAAGGAGGAACAGGGTAGGATTAGTATCAAGGTGCTTAATGGTGTTATCGATGAACAGGTTCAGGAAATCCGAGAACGCTATGACTGAGGAGGGATATGGTTAGGTAGAAATGAACAGGAGGTTCTACGTTAGCCGAGTCGTCGATGAATGCAAGTAGCTATCGATGTGCCCCTATCGCCACGTGTGGTAACCTCTCTCCTGCGAAGTTAGACTTTTGAATCCTGTCGCTTAAGTTTATACTTTCTGGCAAGTCTTCGAAGGGCTTAGCGTTCTCTTATGTTGCTGGACTCTTTTGCACAGTACTTCAATTTCACTTCTAAAGCTACCTTTCGATGATCATAGTTTGGATGAGTCTAAGTGTCTTGTGTTATAAGCAGCAGTATGTCAAAGTACCTAAGTCTCTAATGTCAAAATCTCCCATGCCCGCACTTCATCTCCCAGTCTATCCTTGTTGGCAGGAAGGAAACTTAAGGGGCAAGAACACCAAGGTACCCCGGTAATGGCGAGATTGATCCTCCTGCGAGACCACTCAATCCCCAGATTTAAAGACTCCGGGACTTCCGCTCATTCCAGTTCCTCTTTTCAAACCTCACTTTCCTTCAACTTCTTAGTCACTCATTCCAAGCGAACCCTTCACAACGCATAGAAGAAGCAGGAGAGCATATTCTTTTTATATATATCATTTAGATCATTCGTCAAATCTGCCAGTATGCATTTTCCAACAGCCATTCTTATCACCGCTCCTCTAGCCGTTCTAGCCCAAACATCCGCTATCAACGTCACGAAGGTCGAGACAGTAGATCAAACCACGAGAGAAGGAGACCTTGCATTTGGAGCAACAAACCTCGCATTTGGGTATTCAGCAGGAGCTGGCATCAACTTCTCAAATAGTATGAAAGCCATTTCCAATCATGGCGGACGTCTTGGCGGACCTCGCTGACATTTTTCTTCTTGTGTTTTGTAGAGACTTTAGGAGGAGGCTTTAATGCCGGCATTCCAGGAGCGAGTGAAGGTGCAATTGGAGGCGGATGGACACTCACGGCCGACAACCTCACATTTGGCTTTGGTGGCGTTTACAACAACGTCAGCATCAATGTAGCCATCGTCGGGGACAAAACTACTGGCTCGGTTTCGGTCACGGTTAACGGGAAGGAAATTGCGCTCTAAAGCACTCGGGCAAACAGAACCTCAATAACTAATAAGCATCCTCTGAACGATATGGTTACGAGGTTTGGAAATTCAAGGCTCTCACCATGCCAGCCATTTGAACATTTAAGCCAGGGCCTGGTTTGCGGTTGTACGGCACAATAAAGACGATCAACCAACATACTTCTTGTCTTTTTCTTTTACTGAGTAGTACATCTAAATACAGGCAAGTCTATAGCGAAATCTATCTGTAGCTGAGAAATACAGACCCATGGGTCGCGAAAACAATTCTATCAGGACACTTATCCTCTCGCCGTTGCTCAAGAGACTCTATATGAGACCCGACTGACGCCCTTACTCCGACTTATCTTCTTAACCTCAATCTTCCCAACTAGACTACAATCGGTGACATGAGTACCTCCACAAGGATACGCACCCAGGCCTTCCATCTCCACCACTCTTCCAAGCTCTTCGCCTTCCGGCAATTCAAACCCGTCATTGACCCCGGTACAGTCCTTCAAGAGTCTCTCCATGGACCACCAATGAATCAACACTTTACTACCACCATTCACAAACTCATCCGTCTTGGCTTGAATAGCATCCTTGAACTTCCCATCAATCAGCCCACCAAACTCCACAGCCGCGGAGTCGGGATAATGCGAGGCCTTCGATTCCGTCAAAGGTGGGAGGACGCCTTCGCGCGAGAGCGCATTGATAGCCAGCCCGAGAATATGGCCCGCGGTATGCAGGCGCGAGTAGAGCTCTCTCTTCTCGGCATCCAGGCACTGCTTGATCTCCTGGCCCACTTGGAAGACCTCCCTCCCCGCCGCCGCCGTCGGCTTGAAGCGACCAAAATGGAGAATCTGTCCCCCAGCCGCCGGGTGCCGCACCGAGCTCACTTCAAACGCGGCATCGGCGTCACCGGTGGGATTGATGGTGCCTGTGTCGGACGGCTGGCCACCGCCTTGGACGTAGAAGATCGTCTCGTCGGTTATCAGAGCGTGATCTTCTTCGGAGGCTCCTTTTACTAGTGACTGGTCGGCTGCTGGGAGCGACGAGACAGGGCTGATGGCTAGGATCTTGCTGACATAATGGCGGAGTTCACCGTTCTGCTGGTACACCAATTTCGTGCGTGCGGCCATCTGGTAACATGTTAGTGGATCATGTGCACCTGTGCTGAATAAGAACGCTTTACTGGAAATGTGATTGTTCGAATATGTGAGGAACTTTGTGCCGTGATGAAACTGTGATGAGGACTAATATGTACCTGGATTGTGGTAGGCGGTGAGCGAATACGCCCTTCCGATGACTAGAACTAAAACGTGCGCGGCCTTTATAAAAGGCATACTAGAACATTCTATAATTGATGATTTTCTTTGCTGACTCAAACCAGTCTGGCAACATAGCAATAGCAGTAGCAAGAGAAGAATTCTTGGTCAAGGCATCTCAAAATCTCGGATTCTGTTGAGCACGGTTACGAGGTATATTTCTACATCGCCAATGACTGGCTGTGAAAGCTCTACATCGACCTATGATCGGATATCAATTCGCGGGATTCGTTCTCGATCATATTCAATGCAAATGCTTTGAACGTCAATAACTGGAGTGATTTCAGGAATTTCGGGCGTTACAGCACTTAACATAAAGGTCCTTGAGTTATAACTACGGATTTAGGAGACATTGTACCTATAAATTAATCCGCAATGCGATTTTCGTGAATTCTAATCTAGCCAAACACTAACGATGGTTTATGTATCAAGAATTAACATGGCGGCTAGCTAGCAGGTACTATCTTGGACGTACCAAATTTCTACGCCGCTATTCAGCAAGACGAACTGAATGCGACACTAGACTTCTAACGCCCCCTAAGCACTTTCTAAAAATATTTCCATCGATATCACTTGTCTTCTCTCTCTCACCTGCGAACCGGCTCGAGGGCACAATGTCAGCGTGATGAAACTTGGTGGAGCGCTAGCATTTCCCCCCATGATTCTAGTCTCCCCGAGTCTCAAACGGGGCCCAGCCACTGAGTGCTTCCAGAATGCCTTTCCTAATTTACTTATTGCCTGGGTGGAATCTGTCATACCGCCAGAATTCATTTCCGAACTCCAGAGAATATATCGTATCATCTTAATGGTTTCACCAGTGGATATCCCCTCGTCAGATCTCTCTATTGGCCTTGTTCGCTATTCGATACTTATTGCCACGCTTGTAACTTTTAATTCCTGTAGATGCCCAGGACGTCGGAATACACTCGCTTCTTACTCATAGATATTAAATCTTGATCGTGACAGACACCTTTTGTACCGGTAAAGCTTTCGGGGGAGGTTCGGCATGATCGGCTTCCACCCCGCGTGCTACCATGAGCTCGCAATCGCAAGTACAGTAGCCAGGACGCTTTTGCCGTTTCAAGGCGCTTTTACCGGGTGAGGGGGTGGGGATCTTTCGGGAGTGGGGAAGCAGAACGTGAGACGTCAATTCAGTCCGTCGTGATGATTTAGCGAGCTGCTCTTCTCATCATAAGACCCCCATACAGTAGTTCAACGAGGTGCACTTTGTCTCGGGGGAACAGCGGTGCTTTCAATAATAATTTCATCTCAGAGCTCAGTTTTCCGACGTCTCCCCTATAGCTGGGACCTCGATGCCTGATGGGAGACCAGTGTGAAGCTGACTGCTTCCCCGCTTGTAGGGCATTGGTGAGTAGGCGACGAGGAAGATGATTCCAATCGGATGCAGCAAGCGCTGCCTATTCTTCCAACGACCCCGCAAAATCTGAGCTCCAAGTCTCCAACAGCTCTGCCCGGTGGCCACTTATTTTGCTTCCGCGCTGACCTGGCAGGTACGGAGATTCTCAAACACTGTACAACAATGGCTCCTGATATGTCGCCATCGCTTATCTTGGGCAACGATCCTCTACACTCTCCGAGGGTCGCCGAAAGGCTAACTCACCAAGCCTTAACCCCTCATCTTATATAAAGACGTATCCCGGGAGTATCGATATTTACTCTTAGTTCTTCAGCTCACCTTACAGAACACTTCTCAACCAACCCTTTCACTACCCATACCAAGCTTCAATTTCTCGCCATGGCACCATCTCTGCACCCCCTCATTGACAACGGTCTCACCAAGGGAGCCGACAACTTTCCCGGAGGGAAGTTGCACTGCCACTGTGCGGACAAGAAAGTTGAGGTCACGCTCAAGGGAAATGTCCTTCACAACCACGCCTGTGGGTGCTCTCAGTGCTGGAAGCCGGACGGCGCCCTCTTTGCCGTCATTGGCGTCATCCCCGTCGACAACGTCAGCGTCACGGCCAACCAAGACAAGCTCACCGTGCTCGACAAGAACGCCACCATCCTTCGCCACGCATGCAAGCAATGCGGCGTCCATCTCTACGGCAGGATCGAGAAGGAGCATGCGTTCAAGGGGCTGGACTTTGTTCACGTGGAGCTGTCGAATGAGAAGGGGTGGCAGGAACCTCAGTTTGCGGCTTTCGTCTCTTCTGTTATCGAGCAGGGCTTTCCCCCTGACAAGATGGACGAGGTGCGCTCGAAGTTCAAGAGTGTGGGCTTAGAGACTTACGATGCTTTGTCACCTCCGCTGATGGATGCTCTTGCTACCTTCACGGCCAAGAGGCTTCAGAAGTTGTAGAAGAATTATGGAAACGGCGCGGGAGTTGTAAGGATGGAGTGTTGATGGCTGAAGTTTGTACGGATGTGGGTTTAGCGTTGTTGTAGCCATACTTTGTATCTTAGTAGCAGGAATCTACACTACTTGAACCCGAGAATAGTATCATCGTTAGTGGAATTGCTCTGTCAATCAAAACCCCCTGTGACACGCTGAGATCTTATGCTGTATCTAGGGTATAATTGTTTATTTGACTTTGTAGAAACAGTGCCTTTCTACCTTGCTTCTGCTCATCGTAGAAGCCCTTGTCAGGTATGTCCCTTCAATATTTATACCACTCGCACAGCAAAGCAAGTAGATACAAAGCAACACTGTCATTGAATCCCCATGCTGTTCCATAAGTGGATTATATGACAACGTTAGATAGATCCTCGAGTTGCAAGATGTCCGCTAAGGATATCTTCCAAGCCTTATTCGTGTGAACATGTTCCGATTCAGCGGCTCTCTGTCCGTCATTGCCGCGTGTGCACGATTGTGGACATCCAACAGACGTCCCATACTCATCCTGAGAGTTTGACAACCGTGGTGCGCCAGGAAATCATGATTAGGTTGGACGACTTTTGCCCGAAGAGCCGCTTTTGTTACATAATGACCTTCTCAAAGGCTCCTTGTAATCCTTTCTCCATCAGCCACGCTTCCAAAGCCTTCATATCACCTCGATTGGCTCGCTCCCCTCTCCTCTCCCCCAACGAATCGGTAATCTCTTGCATGTTTGAGAAAACTCTTTGCAGGCCCTCATCCTCTTCTCGGTATTTCTCACTGACTTTCTTCTGATAACTAGGAATATCTCCCCAAGAATGGGTCTTGATGAACTTCATATATGCATCGACGTGGGCCGATGTACCTTCCAGACAGAGAACACCCGGTTTGCCTGCTAGCACAAAGCCAGTGAGTTCATACCCCGGAGCATGATTGACGAGGTCGTCTCTCTTCTCCCGGGTTGATAGCGATGGGAAATAGAACCAGACTCTAATGATGGGATCATTCTTGACACTTGAATTGCTTGGGAATGCCTTGTCCTGTGCGGGCTTGACACACTTTGGTGCCTCTTCCCGAATATACTCAAACGCAGCGAAGATATCGTCTTCCGGCATGGAAGACGATAACCAACCGACTTCTGCTTTCGACATCCAAGCGGGCTGACGGATTGAATAGTGCAGGGGATCCGGCTCGGACGCATTGGGTTCTGTAGATTTTAGCGGCGCGGAGATCATCAGCTGAACGCTCCGCTCGCTGTTTTCAATGGATAAGGTCAGGTTGACACTAAATGAGAGATTCTCCGGGATTGTGAACGGTGGAACTTCAGAGCTTCGATCCCAGGTGCTGATTCGTTGGAGAAATTCTGCGGTTTCGGTGGGGATGTCCAGCTCGCCCGGCAGCGAGAACATGGACGAAACCAGTTTTAGAATTGATAGTTGCGAGTCTAAGATATCGCTGGGAAGATCGTAGAGCTTCATCTTGGGCAATTCTGGTCACAAGCGCGGTCTTCAAACCTGTGTATCTATTTGGTAAAAGCCGAAAATCGTCTTTATGGATCTCGGCAGGGAATAATGTTTATCCATATAGCTGTTCATTGCCAGTGTGGTTTGGACTGGATGGAGCTGACTATACTATTCTCCTTTTCTGTTAAAATTTACCATGCAAGAAATAGAAAAATGGAAAAAACATGGACTCTGAAACGAGGTGCTCAAAGAACATGTAGCATTACATGTTCGGTGATCGCCGACAAGCCCCTCGCTCTTCCACCTGGAGAGCGCAGAAGATGATGCAATAGTAATTCACTGCAACATGGTCCCGACATGATAAAAGTCCATTATCAACCCAGCTACTAAAATCTTCTGAATAACTGGAGATTCGAGACTGGTCGGTGAATGTTCTTCTTGGAAGCCAGGGGCCAGAGCTGACGTAGCAGCAATGTTTCTATTAACCGACAACTATACACCAGAATGATCGATGTGCTTGACGATGATGATTTTGTTTTGAAACCTCCGGGTTACTATATGCAGAATACATGCCTCAAACACTTGTTTTTCTTGGAGGCCGAAAGAGCAATACGATAATGCACCCTTCGAATATCTTGGCCTAGATTTCCAAGGAGAATCTACGCCTTTTCCTACCATGATGAATGGGTAAGTTTGCTAGGAACCAGAGCTTCTGCAATGAAAAGTCTTATTGAGCTACCACTTCGTTGTTTGTAGATATAGTAAGATAGCTCAGAGATCTTGTTTCTTGTAGCTTGAATCCAGTATCCCCTTGCCCCCTGGAGGGTTGATAACTTCTCTGTTGCAGCTAAGACTCAACATTTCGGGTTGAGAATAGACAACGTCACCATGAAACATGACGAATGAACTATCATGACATTCTTATGGATCAGAGTAATCTGAGCAGAGGAAGGCACACAATGGCACAGAAATTATCTGCTGTTCTTGAGACCAATAAGCATGCTCTAAGACACGGTGATCGTGAATTCCGACTAAGCACTTTAATTCCAATCAAAATTGCAATTTGCGATGTTCGACTATCTATCGCTGAGACTTCTCACGGTATCCAAAATTCTGAGCAAGAACATATGTTCAGATTTCGCTCAATACACTTCTTGGTCCTTGTCTTCTTTGTCGACTGCACTCTGCTCACAGAATCCCTTTCTTTCTTATCACGAACATGATCCCTAACCTCAACAACAATACTTAGATGAGCGTGACATCGGCCTGCAGACAGGCTCAAGGACCCGCGGAAAGCTGCAAGAATGACAAGGGATGGCTTCGAAGGCCGCCACTTTTGACCCGGTTCGCTATTTCCGGTGACATAGAAGATCCTTCTTCGCCTTGGTCATTTCAAAGACGTGGTCTTGCAAGTAGACTTGCTGTCGATGTTGACAACATAGCTTGATTTCGGAACTTTGTCGGATGGCAAAGCACGAGAGGTCGCATATCTCGTGGATGGACCGACATTTACCAATATCATCGTTGACAGGCGCCCCAAGAACGTTACGTGGACATTAGCGCAGCAAAGGCAGTTCCAAGCGACAAATCCAGTCACGAGTGCGGATCACATATGACCTGGAGAGCCTGGAGAGCCTGGAAAGGAAGATCAAGGTGAACAACCGTTTTGTACGGGAAAAGATCGCCGGAGGTTATCTTTTCTATACTACACAGTCTTACATCAGCCCCGTAGCGACCGAGGTGTTAAGTGTTTCACACCCACCAGCAGGCCTATTCCAAACTTTATCCAGGAAAATGAAGGTTTGGGGGCTGCGCATCAGCGTGACATCTATCGCTATATTAGCATTTTCTTCCGGCCCCCAACCCAGCCCGGGCCGACCAGGTCATCCCAGGAAATATCGCCTGTATTATGCATACGCGGAAGAAAAAAACCGTTGGATACGGTACCAGATATCCAAGCGGCTTATTTCTTGGTCAAACGCAATCGCGCCATTGTTCTGGAAATGAACGCAAAGGTTTGCATATATACCGTGCTGCTAATGCGACATGGATGCACTGACAGGTTCAAGAAACAACCGTGTCATGAAGCTCGACGCCTCTCCCGTCTTGCAACTACTGGGCCCGGGTCTGTGGCAGAGGCGCCAAGTTGACAGGATGCGGTGGACGCGCCGCGGGTAGTACCGACTTTGGTCGAGTTCGTCGGGCTCGGTATGTCACAACCAAATCGAATGGCCGTCATTCGACCAACTTAACGAGACTACACCATGATATGTGGAGTTGAAAGGCTTTGACAGGCAACGATGAACATAATGCACGACCACTTGTGCCTCGGGCTTCCTAGAGGAACAAGCGAGGTTCGCCTTTCTTGGGGAAATGGCTCAAGGTCGGGGGGAAAGACGAGCCAGGGCGCGCGCGTTGAGGAAGCCGCCTTCCGCGGCGGCGCAGTCCGGTACGATAGTACGTATGTACTGACCGACCCAGCCCACTTTACCGGGAAGGGAGGTTGAGGCTTTGAGTGAAACGGGTATTGTTCATCTGCGAATACATAAAGAGACTGCTGAATGCAGATCTCGATTTTAACTTTGGTCAGGTGTAGTGGAGTGACACTGGCCGGTCTCAGCTGTGTAGACCGGGGGGTTTTTAAATACGACATGCTGCCGGCGGAAGTCGCGAGACCGGTGTTACATCGCGTGAGAGCGAAATGATACTGCTTTTATGTATTTCGAGCATAACTCTAGCGCAGTAGTTCAGGCAGACTCTCACTATTGTCCAAAAATAGGGAAGAAACTCCAACCTTTTTCAGTCATGAGATTCGTATATATGATTATCGTTAGATTTTGATGCATAGACAAGACCTATCTTTGCTACCAGTCAAAGATGGCTGCGTAACGCCGTTGCTATTTGCTACAATTTAAGACAGAAGACGTAGCCTCGCACCACCTGAGCCCATCCTGCTCGAGGCCGGCTATTAGACGAACTCCGACTTGACATGTTGTGGCGATTTGGACAGCTCGACCTCGAAGGTATAGTCTGTTCGAATGCCCTTGGTCGTCTCAACTCCCGTGCTGTGATCGGAATCTCCATCCCGCAGTCTTTTCCAATCCCCATCTCCATGTGCATGCACGCTCACATATGTCAAACCAGCGTCGGTTGGGTTACGAAAAACCCCACGGCCCTTAGCACTGTGTCGGGGAACGGCAGGTGCGCTGCCGAAGGTGGCCAGTCCTTTGGGATTGAGGTCCTGAGGGTTGGAGCTTGATTCGTCCTTGGACTTTTTGCTGACGACAAAACGACGGAGCGTAGGGATGGAGCTAGCAACGCAGCCAATAGCTGTCTCAATGTTGGACCACATAACAATGAAGCCAGTATAATCTAGGAGATATAGTAAGTACGGTGACCACGAAAGGTAAGTCTACAAGTTTGCTCACAAAGGAGGTTGTCCGTGGGCGTGCGATAGTGCTCGATGTATGGTGCTCGGATCATGGTAGATATCGAAGCCCTGATGGACGGATTTTGGTTAGCTGCATTCAAATGGTAGACGTGAAGTGATAGTCGAACTTACACAGAAGCAAACGACAAGAGCAATCCAACTGATATCTTCCGGGCCAACGGCATCTGCGTTCGATACAGCATAATTCCAGGGAAGACCGCGCAGGCCATGTCGGTCAAAATCGTCGAGCCAGTCGAAGTGTAACTCAGTCCAATCATGGCGTCCATCCCCGAGCACTTGCCTTTCCCGGCCGCGATCAGTGATGTGTCCCAGTTTGCGGCAACCGGATGACACAGCAGCAGGATACCAATGAAGGTGACGAGGAAGGTACAGATGGTGAGGCCGAGCAAGGACAGCACCGCAATCTTGTAGACCTTCTGGGTACTAGCAATACGATACAGAGTCACGCACACCGAGCTCTTGATGATGGCCAGGCCAAGGACGTAGAGCATCATCCACAGCATGAGATATTTCGTGCCCTGTACGGTGAAGAATGCATTCAGTCTGCTGTTTTTTGAGCCGAGACCGACCCGAGTGGCATGACAAGCCAGGCCGACATCAACTAAATAGACAAACTGAAAAGCGTCAACGGCGGCCATCAAGGGAGAATGGGGAGGGTGCGTACCCATCCAATTAAGATCAAGCCATCGTCCCAGCCAAATACTCGGTCCTTCAGTCTGAGGTATGTCCGCAGACCTACCGCGATGGTGGAGAGGGACAGACAGACAACCGACACAACGAGAATGACCAGAGGGAAGCCCTCCAGCGGAAGGGTGGTGGCACTGGCATCAGCCATGCTTGCTTAGAATTGAATTGGATTGATGCTGGCCGGTGGACGAGGTGCTACGCGGATGAATGGTCTCGCACGGCAAAGAATGACATGAAGTTCTTCGAGATTCAAGATCCCAAGAAGGATATCCTCCGATACATATTTGGGGGCGCACGAACAGAGATTGATCCATGCCACCAGTTCTCCCCGCCGTACTGGAGACCATCCGGCACCCTCGATATTCGAAACCGAGATCAGGGGAGGGATCCGGCGACTAGTAAGGTATTGGGCAGGCCAGGGCAATGTAACACCGCCGGCTCTCCCACCTCAGAAATTTGCAATGCTTGGTTGTGGGTTCTGATCTGGAAAGCGAGCGTAGACTACGGGTCTTCCTAAATCGAGGTGGATTGAGCCAAGCGAGCCGCCGGACAAGGGCTCCCATGGACCATCAGGGATCCCATACTCGGGACCATTCTCGTCGCCAGACATGCCCGATGGGCCCCCAACCGGCACTGCTCAGGCACGCTCCTGAGTGGCCGGCCACGGGGACTTAAGTGGTCCATCCAACCTCACCAAGGGCTTCAACACACCAACAACAGCCGATGTGGGAGCATTCATTATTGGGCTGGTGGCCGCCGGTGGTGCTCCACCCAGGGGTTCAACACAACACCGCAAGATGAAAAAGAAAACTCAATCCAGATTGCATCATGTTTGCCCCGAGACCATGGGAACTGCTGCACAAGAGCCCATCTGGAATTGGCCTGTGCCATCATTTCGTCGGACGGAGGGGTTCCCGTTTATTCTGGGCGAAACAATATCCTCCCTAGTCGGAGATGACTGCCGCGATTCGCGCTCTCTCACACCTGCGTCCTTCGATGGAATGAGCGCTGCTCAATCGCCCCTTTGGGAAAAGGTGTGCTGGGTTCATATGCGTCCCGATTAAACGAGTTCATGAACGTCGAACGGTCGAGAGTTTCCTTCCCCTTCTCTAAAGTACCTCACACCCGGTGTTTCTTCTGCCTGCTCCCAATACCAGCATCCGACCAGCATCACCGTCTCTGAGACCAATATAACACGAACCAGCCATTCCAAGACCATCCATCGTCATGGCCTCTCACGGACAAACCATAGCTACCTTCCCGGTTCACCAGGGCAAGCTGGCCATTGTCACGGGTGGCGCACGAAGTATGTATTGACGAGATGGGAACAGCGTGGCCTTTCTGCCGCTCCAGACTAACACCTTTCTCTGCCAGGCATCGGTGCCGGTATTGCGAGAAATCTTGCTGCAAAGGGGGCCAATATCCTGATCAGCTACCTGACTGAGGGATCGGATGCGGCTGCCGCTGCTCTGGCGGAAGAGCTGACCAGCAAGCATGGCGTGGTCGCCGTCCCGTGCCGTGCGGATATTTCCACTCCCGAGGGCTGCACCGCCGTCATTGAGACCTGTAAATCCAAAATGCCTCCTAATGCTAAGACTGGCAAGCTGCAAGTGGACATCCTGATCAACTGCGCCGCTATTATGATTGGTATCGGCCCCCTCGAGTCAATTACGGCTGAGGACTTCACCCAGTCGTACGAGACTAACGTGCTGGGCCCCATCTTGCTCACTGGAGCCTGCAAGCCATACCTGCCCACCGACCGCTCCGGAAGAATTGTCAACATTTCCAGCATCGGACAGAAGGTCGGCATACCATACTTGACCCTCTACAACGGAACCAAGGGTGCACTGGAGGCCATGACCCGAACCTGGTCCCGCGAGCTGGCTGAGCAGGCCACGGTCAACACCATCAACCCAGGCTCCGTGCTCACGGATATGTTCCGCCAGTGCAGTGACGATGTCCTCGCCGCGCAGGCCCAGTGGAGTCCTTTGATCCCATTGTCGGGTACGCGCGAGTGGGACACCGAGGAGGTTAAGGAGGTTGGAAGAAAATGGGGTGGCCGCCCAGCCTATGTGGAGGACATTGCTGGTATTGTGGCCATCGTCTGCAACCCGGAGAGCGGGTGGATGACGGGTAGTGTTGTTAGTGCCAACGGCGGCCAGTGTTTTAGCACCTAAACTCTGAGTTGTGGGGGGAAATACCAAGGCTTATATAGGATTGACATGACGATTGCTTTTCTGAGAGATGACGTGTTTTGGAACGCGCCAGGTGACAGGTCAAGTGCAGAGTGAGATTTGATTACCAGCATCGTCGAGCCGCCGGCTTAGACTAAACCGCTCCCATGGTAAGGGCAGGTATTTTGATTGAAGGCCCGAGCAGCTGCATATGATGCTTCAGGCCTCCTGCATTCGATCCCAGACAGGTTTGGCTGCTCCCAATTAGCCAACCTCCATCCTCGTCCCGCTGCTGTCGTTCCGACTGTTGAATACGTAAGGTAGGGTATGTCCTCGACCCGGATAGCGCTTACCGGATCGACGTCAGAACTCAATGCAGCTCGATGAGATTTGGATGAATCAGTCTCTGGCATTTTCATCTCCCAGCCCCGGCCCGCGGTCCCACGTCGCCCCGGAAAGCGAAAATTGGTCCATTTTTGGTCCGAACCCCTGGATCTCCTCGAACCCTCGATCAAGAGCATCTGCTGTCATGCTCGGGGAAGGCGCTCCCAAGTTCCGAAGCACCGATGCTCCCTCGCAAGACATTTCGCCTGCGCCGACCGGTGAATTGGGGAACGATTCACGAGACTCCGACTCTCAATTGCAGCTTGCAGCGCGCAGCGTGGTGTCTTTACACAGTGTCTGTAGCTTCCAGTCGGGCTTATGGTAGTCGTCCTAGGATTACGAGCCGTAGCGTGCTGGTCCAATGTCGGAAAATATCACCTGGTAAACTTTCCTATCGGGATTGAGACCCAAGCATGGAATAAGCTTGAAACTTCTGAAAGTTAGTCGTCCGCGGCGTTCCTGACTTTAACCTTTGGGGGCGTTTTAAACCTCCCGAATTGCTGCCATATGAGCGTTATGGCGCACTGTCCTGCTCTTGTCTTCCCACCTTGACGATGAAGCCTGTTAATTCCAACGGCTCTTCCAGGGATTCCTCTAGTGACCTGATCCTTCAAGAGCCACCATCATAATGCGGTAGTTGATGGTCTCGTCACCTGCATATCACAGAGCAGTATGGGTGCTCGACGGTTTCCGGAGCTTAGCTTAGGTTTTTCTTGTCCGTCCTTCCTACCGATAGAGTTCACACTTTACTTGGTACTGACTAATCCATCATGGACTGACTTAAAATCGCTTTCGTCAAACGTTTTTTTTAACGAAATATTGCGGAACCAATGATGCTGACGATGGAATTATTCCTTCCTTGGAGTGGCTGCAATGCCGGTTGCAACTCCGACTTAGTTCTATCGAGAATAGGTATGAAAACCCTGAAGACATCTAACGGTCCAATTCAGGACGGGTACAAAAGCCAAAGGTTGGCAGAGGGGCAGGACAAGTTTATACGTGGTTTCGAGTTGCGTACCTTACAGTAGACGAGTGTATATTAGGCGGTGGCCTTCACCTGCATCTAGACAAAGTGATATTGTAACCCGTTTATTAGCAACCACCGAAGTAGGCGTGTAATTCTCAGAATATATGACCGTTCTCTACCTTCTTCTTCAAGCCACAATCTGCCCGAAGCATTCCCATCCCGAATCGCTCGTATCCATCCCGCTTGATTAAGGGCCTTACAAACAACACAAAGTACAACAAGCCGTCTGATTGAATGTTGTAATTGTAACGTTTCGCAAGGACAACCACGAACTGTACCGGGGGGAGACCAGCCTCCTTCTCCTCCTCATCAATATTGATCACTCCCTTGCTCGACCTCTTTTCATCAAGAACTTGGTGCCGTACACTATTTCTTTCCTCTTCTGTTATAATGCAGCTTTCTGTAAGCTCCCAGACAGTGGTGGTTAAGACTTCGGCATTGAACGTAAGGCCTTTAATCGATTCCAAATCTCCAAGTTCATCGCGCAAAAATTCGACGGCCCCTTCAAAAGCCATCCATGACCATGACGGCACTTTGTGAGACTCATTGTACATGATTTTTTGCATTTTTGCCTTCTTCGAGTCCGGCGACCGCTTCCAAAGAAGGGTTCTGTGGATGAACCGCCCAACAATCCCGTGATGTATCGGGCATTGTAGGGCGTCCCCGATTCGAGCCATCAATCCTGAGATGGCAACAGATCTATCAGTTGGCTTCGAGATGCCACGCCCAGTGTAGTTCTCGAGTAAATTTTGTAGGAAATTAGAAGTGGCGTAGAGGCCCGATCTGCGAAGTCGATTTGGAAAATCTGGGTCAAGCTTGTAGTAATTCTGCGACTCATTCCCACTAATTAAGATGAAAATGTTAGTATATCTAGGAAGTAATATCAGGACTCGTACTTACCTTCTAAGGAAGATGTAACCTCCTGCGTAAACCTCGTTTCCACATTCCCCGTACACTTGATTGCTGCTGAAATGAATTGTTCTCGGGGAGAGGAGTCTTTCTTGCATAACCCATGCTCGTTTGTTCAGATTAGCCAAGTCAACGTCTGTATGAAAGTCTGATATATTTGCGGAGACATAGATATACTGTCCTGGTGAATGTTGAACATAGATACTTTGGTTGTCGTCCACGGGCTGGTTGAGAAAACCAGCGTTAGAATCTTCAGCCGATGTTGCAGCTATGGTACAGTATGCCGAGGCAAAGACCTGTTCCATTCGTTTAGACTCTTCCTCCCAGTTGCCATCTGGACCTTGGATGATACAAAGCGAGTCGATCCAGAGATATTGGATACCAAGCTGACGTGTTACCGTGACGGCGTCCTGGAAGGTCCTCGGAAGTTCGCTTAGTCTGAATCCTTTTTGACGAATTTCGAGGTTCTTCTGAGTTGTACAATGTGAAGGAAGTCTATTAGGTTCAGTTTCGCCCCAGCAATGAGACAAAGCAACATATCGTGGTTTGCCTCGTACTGCCCCTTTTATATGTCTAAGCTTGTTGATGACTCGCATACGCATAGGAGACAATCGGTAAATCGTATCAAGACGTAGATCTTCTAGCTTGCTAGACGGAGTAATGTTGAGAAGACGTGTTGGCAGTACGTATTCGCTGTGGTGATTCTTGATCTGGTACTTCCAACATGTATGTTTCTGATCGCAATTATCGAGCCAAGTCTTTAGTAGTTGAACCGAGGAGGTGTTCGAGACCTTAGGAAGGAATCTATCTGAACCTATAGCATGAACCTAATTAGCTAATACGACTAACTGGATATACAGTAGATAAAAGTATGGTAGATGACCGTACTAGGATATATACGTAGGATAGGTACGGGCTCAGGTATTTCACTACTAGCCAGTTGTAACAATGAATCTGCGTTACTGATTGATATATCTGCCCCTTTGGCTGTATAGACTTTTCTGACCTGATCAATAACGAAAGCGCAGAAGTGGCATACGCCTGCACTATTTTCCAGGTCTGATAGCTTGACAGATTCATTAGAGGTCAAAATTGATCTGCACTCAGGGCATGCCATAGCCGTCTGGTAGATGACTTGCTCAGACAACCTACTATCTGTGAAAGTACGACAGAATTCGTTGTCTAGCTGATAAGTCCAAGACTCATTCTAGCTCAGTTAGACATATCCACGTTAGTCTATATCCTATAGCTCGGGCTACCTCGGCCGTTACTTACAGGCTATTCCCATTACCCAGGCACGCATTAGTCTATATCCCCTAACTCGAGCTCAGGCAGTTACTTACACGCTATTCCCATTACCCAGGCACGCATTAGTCTATATCCCACAACTCAGGCTGAGCTAGTTACTTACAGGCTATTCCCATTACCCAGGCACGCATTAGTCTATATCCCTTAGGTCGAGCTCAGGCAGTTACTTACAAGCTATTCCCATTACCCAGGCACGCATTAGTCTATATCCTATAACTCAGGCTAAGCTAGTTACTTACAGGCTATTCCCATTACCCAGGCATGCATTAGTCTATATCCCTTAGGTCGAGCTCAGGCAGTTACTTACAAGCTATCCCATTACCCAGGCACGCATTAGTCTATATCCCACAACTCAGGCTGAGCTAGTTACTTACATGCTATTCCCATTACCCAGGCATGCGTTAGTCTATATCCCACAGCCTGAGCTCAGGCAGTTACTTACACGCTATTCCCATTACCCAGGCACGCGTTAGTCTATATCCTATAGCTCGAGCTAGCTAGGCAGCTACTTACCTCCTATTCTCACCAACGAGGCACGCGTCAGCATAGGATACACTCTACCGATTTCAAATGACTGACTTGCTAGTTTATATGATTAGTTCAGTAGTTATTCTATATGAGTAAAGTTTCTAGGAGCTTACATCCTATAGTTGTGGTTATTAGCCTCAGCTTGATATATTAGAATAAGGGAACATACATCGAATAACTCATCACTTAGCTTCTGTTCCTTGATATAATCTAACCATGAATTACTAGTTAGCAAATGTTTACCATGGCACTTGAGTTAAAGCAGAAACAAAAGATCTTTTAAGATAGTGTTTATGATACCATGTACTTGATGCTCAATACTTCCGTCGAGATACCCTTCAACTCTGCTACCAAGAGTTTGAAACGTATCAGGATTCACTTGTATCAAGTCGAAGACAATTCCTTTGATTAGATTCTGCGCACTGGATGGCAGAGAAGACGGCAATTCATGTTCCTCAAGCACATCTATGTCCCTAACACGACCATTAATATCTGCTAAACCAATTCTTAGTCTTACCGCTCTTTCAATCTGATTGACTTTGTCCTTGATTGCAAGGCTGGTATCGTTTGAAAAGTACTGAGGATCAGATGCAAGCCGTATTTCAGATGCTAATGTTGCGCATATAGCCTGACTCTGAGATGCGTATTCATCGATCGCCTATAGTGCGATTTTAAAAACTGCAGGACGGGCCAAGGGTACATGCCTTAAATGTGCTAGGTCATGTGTTCACTTACAGTGAGATATCCTCTAGGGTCGAATTTAGCATCGAGATCTCTTCCTGGGAAGGTTTTGAGAGCATATGAAAATTTCTCAAGCTGTTCGTGCATGTGCATAATGTTGGACTTTCTGTCTTCAATGGCCACAAGTGCCTTCTTACAGATTTCAAGGATGATCATTAGGCACGCAACATAGGCAAGAGCGTATCTGGGGTCCATGCCTGTCCATATACGGTTGTTGCTCTTGCGGTACGTATCAGGGAACATATTTTCTAGCTCTGTAGAGGGTACTTTCAGGTCCTCGACTCGCCGGTTGTCATCCCATTTATAGCATTCAAGTAGCTCCTTAGAGTTCCTGGTAATACAAAGTTTCACCTCCTCTTTTTCTTTGTCTGTGATAGCGGGGCCAGCGTAGTAGTGCGCCAGAGGAAATTGAGGCGGGTCGGCCTTGGATCCTATAGATGAAAGATGTTCGAGAGCGCGAAGAGTAGAATCTACGCTTACTTTGGATGCTGCAAATGATGTGTGGTCATTGCCACTATCATCTTCATACTCGTCGTCGATGAGGCGCCTGGAGAAGTGGAAGGCAATTCCTCTTATATGCTCGCTGATGCACTTCTCAACTCCAGTGAGGCGAGTTGGCTTCGAAGAGCGGATGTTATGTAGCTGCAGGCCGAGGGCTGCATCAGCGATTGTAGACTGTTTTCGTTCTTCACTGTCTGATATAGTGGAATCTTCGAAACATGCTTTTTTGGCAGAGCTAGTGGCTTTGCCAGAGTCATGAACTTTTGAGCCTGCTGCATCTTTTGTATCATAATCCGCCTCGTCGTTTTGAGGTATATCTGGTGTTTCCGAAAGAGGCATCAGCTGATAATGCGTTCCACATATTGGGCAGGTGTCCAGGGGCCGATGTCGCGGTACACCACTGACGCTGGCCAAATGCCGGCGATTTGACTTCTTGATAATAGCAGAGTGAGATTGCCCAAGGTGACCAATTAAATTCTGCTCCATTTCCTGCTTCGAGATGAATTCTATAGGAGAGATATCGTGACAGACAGGGCAATTCCAGTGGTATGTATTATGCAGATATCGAACCCAATGCGTGGTGTGTGCTTTATGCATATGGTTGATCCACGAGGAACAATTGTCAAAATACTGGAGATTCGACATACAATCCTCGGAAATACAGACATATGGCTGGACATCTTTGTAGACATGAGATCTGATATTTCAGTCAAGGTTCCAGAGCATGCAACCTTATTTCAATTGTACAGAGCAAAAGTTATGACTTACATCCAGCTTAAGCGGCTTTCAAATATATTTGCGGGCAAACTTTCTCTGCAGATCGGACATGTACCACTTTTCTGCCCATCCGACATCCTTGGTGCACTGGGGACCAGTGCTACACCAGCCTCTGAAACCAGCTGCCGCTCAGCTCGTCTTCCGGAGCCGGACGCATCTTCACCTAGTTTCTTCTTGAATTCGGCGGTCTCTAGGGTTAGAGGATTACTCATGGCCTCGGATTGTGTTATTTCGGTGTTGAGTTCTGGGTACCTCGTGTGTAGGAGATCATCAGCTCGTTCTAATCTCTGCTCGGCCCTGTTCAAGTCGACTGCTGCTGGTTTGATACTTTTCGCTGACACAACTTGTGGGGTGGGTTTCTTGCTATCCTCTTGTACTATATTACGCTGGTAGCAAATCCTGTAATGTCGAATTACAGAGGTTTTGACCAGAGATAAAAACAGGCCAAGTGGTTGGGGCGCCATGATTTTGTCTGGGGAAGGGATATGTTCTACGGGAACGTCCAACATTGGCATATCCTCTAGACGCAAACCTCGATAACGGAAAATAATAGACAGGGAGAAAATTCGTGAAACTTCTTCATAGTCATCTTGTTTCTTGGCATAAAGAAGGACTCTCCGGGTCAGACTTGCATGGGTAGCGTGAGCAATAGCAGTAGCGATCCTTTCTAGCCGTCGAAGCGACCCGTCAATTCCGAAGAATGGAATCTGGAGGACGTCTCTGTCCAAGGCTTCTGGCGAAACATCACAATTAAATGCTAAGAAGACGGTATCAGTCTCAACAATGATGGATGGTATAGTGAGGCAAGAAGGAGGTCAAGGAACGAAGAGTCTATCAGGCATGCTCACCCAGGGACAGATTATCTTTCAATACTCCCAGGAGTAACAGAACCATTTCTCGTATCTGAGCATGTTTATTCAACTGAGCATCCAAGTTGATATGCTGTTCCTCAAATACTTTCAGGCTGTTCGACCAGGCCCAAAATCGCCGTTCTTCTCCCTCAAGTTTCGCGAAAGCATTTCGATCTCTCGATAGGCATCGATGGAATATCTCGATGCATGAGAGAGCGACACTAGAGATTGTGCGAGTTGGCTGGTTAGAGCCTCCTTCCATGATGGGAGGACAGGTATGAGGCTTTGAAAGGGACTCAGCGATAAAACTTGCCGAGAGTGCGTGGAGGAAGGCCAACTTATAAAGCGCAGCGTGCAGAGACTAGGGGCTGGTCATCCGGCGCTGCTTTTGCGACCAGCTCTGATTCGAAGACTCGAGTTACAGGGCATGATCAGCCACATGGAACATTCTCTAGCAATTCAGGGCACAGCAGCGACTTCAGTATACTAATGAGCTCGAGATTTGTTATTGCCTTTCATATTAGGTGCGCTTCCTCAAGGGATTACTGCAAGTTAGATCATCAAGAATGCTCTCGAGATTCTGACTTCACGGTTTTAGGCTTCGCGGTTCTAGGCTTTACAGTTTGACAATGCATATGACTACCTAGTATTGAGGAGATTCAGTTCTTATGTTTACTCATTGCCAATCAACCTATTGACAAGAGCAGGTAGCAATACTATAGTAAATATCGACAGGTCAAATATCAATGTCACGGAGAAAGACCGAGAGGGATTTGCACAGCGAGAGGAACTCAGTATGAGCTCTCTCCAATAATGAATTCAAGTACTTTACAGATATTTCGGGGACTATTAGGGAACAATTTCACATCGGTTCTACCTCCCCAGTTGCCCCACTCTCCTTTTTCCGCCATCTCCCACAGGGTCCAGGGCTGTATATAGTGGTAATCACGGTCGTTGCGTGCAGACATCGCTGTCAAGACCTTTCTCATACCATGATGGGAGAATAGCAAGTGCTTCTGACGGTCAGTCAATCTTAATTTGTATCTTGCGAATTCCAACACATTTGCTGCAATTCCCGCTGCAATTGGCGTCGCAAACGATGTCCCTGAAATAAATCGATCTTTCCACTCGTCACTATCAGCGTCATGTAACCATGGCATCCGGATGTTACGCCCGAGGGTTGCAATATTCACTCTTCCCGCATCGCTTTCAGGATTGTGATTTGCGGCAATGCCGTAACCGTCGGTAGTATGAACGGCAATTACGCCACTTCTCCTCGCCGGCCACGCTCGTTTAGCATTACCCCCTTTGTTCCCCGCTGCCGCAAAGACGATCTTCGCCGAGGTATGGTTGAAGGACGGATTCAAGGCATTTTGAAGCTCTTCATCGATATGGTGGTTCGCGTCTGAAAGCACGAGAGAGATCGTAATGATATCTACTTGCCATCGCTGTACTGCCCAATTGATAGCCTATTTCGCCATGTAAGCTTTCCTTCACCGCTATAGGGGTGAATTCTCGAGATACACACCTTTGCTATGCAATATAGCTTATTCCTAGGAACCGTGTTCTGGGCAGACACCTTGGCGATGTAAAGTTCAGCCTCTGGGGCGATATCAAGTAGGAGGCAGGATACCATTGTCCCGTGGCCAATCTCATCGTTCCAATCTTCCGGATGAGGTGATGAGAAGTTTCTGCAGTCCTTAATGCTCCCTCCAGTGCGCCATCCACAAATTCGACTGTCATCTTTTCTGACTCCACTATCGATGACCGCGATCCGAATTTTTCTATCCAACTGGTTCTGCTTTGGGATCGACGTACCTACAAGGCACTTGAGGCTTTTGATATGGGCGTCCGTAAATTGTCGCATCCTAGTGAGGAAATCGTCTGCATGGGTACTAATCGAATGTTAGCCAGGTCTGAATGTCGCTCAAGTCAGTTTCACAGGGAGGAGACCTCCTGTCTTCGGGCTCATCATAACTGATATTCTCGTCATACACCTCATCCACATCTCCCGCATCCGAGGATATCAAGGGAGCCAATTCTGAACCGGGTTTTGAAAGTTCGGGGTAGAGGGCATTTGCATCCAGCCTGCGCAGGATCCTTTGCCAAATATAATTTTGTATCTCACCTGGAACGGACCCATTTCGACTTCGTCTCCCAGCAATATCCACACATGCTTCGAGTGCCAGAATAAATTGAGGCTGCCTGATGTTATCATGGACATGTTGCAAGAGGGCCAAGCGAAATTCCTCCAAAGATTCTATTCTCTTAGATTCAAGATTAGCTGGAAGTCTTTTCCACTCGTGTATCTCCACAAGCACTTGTGCAAAATCCAGTAGCTGTGGGTCGCAAAGCAATGTAGGGTCTTCATGATCCAACTCTTCACCCTTCCCCAGGCGCCAAGAAAGATAGGGATTAGCTTTGTCAAGCACTGTTCGTGTGTCGGGATCAAAGAGGAAGTATATGCTCGTATACTCATCTGAGCACCAATTTACCCTATTCCACTCATCCCCAGATAGTTGAAGTAGAGACAAAGCCAGATTGAGGCATAAAGTATCCCGCTCTTTAACTGTTATTGAACTACTCGCGCCGTCGGTTACATGCATATGGTTACTCTGCCCAAGAAGCTCCCATAAAGACACTATTGGAGAAGCTGAACTTCGACGTATCTCACAGTGATCTACCTGAAATCCTCCCTTGGGCATCTCTTGCGTCCGATGAGCATCTTGCGATTTTGGGTCCACTGACTTTGGAGCGCCCTCGAGCAGGAGGTTTAGGTTCTTGTTCATGTCTTCAGACTTCTTAAGGATGTTACACCGCGGCTCCGCTCTCCTTTCCAAGGAACTATCATGGTAAGCATCGAGAAAATCGGCGTTGGATCAGACATACCCGGTGATGGTGCACCGGCTCTCAAGCCAGCGGCAAGGCTTCCAGTCGTGCCGAGAGGATAGATAAAGATCGAAGAACATCCGTGACTTTACGTCGGTCTGGTTGATGAAGCCTGTCAACTTCAGCCGCGCATAGTGATTTGCGTCGCAGCATGCAAATTGTTGTGCCAGGGCGTCAAATAGCAGCCGTAAAGAGGTCTGCACAACTTCTGTCAGAAGATCACGAGAGTCGAGTTTCGACTTGGACGAGTCGACTGCGTTCGGATTGTCCGGAGCGACTTGGTCGTCTGGTGGTTTAAGCTCCTCTGTAAGATGCTCAACCCCCATTGCAGCGCCCCGAGATTTAATGACGACGTCACTAGGGCTTTGAGCTTTTCCTTTGCCCTTAAGGTTCCTGGTTATCTCTTCAATGCCGTACTCTGCATCTCTTTGTACCTCTGGAGGGATTTCTCCGTCATTGCAATCTCCCCACGCGTATGCCCAGAGGGCGAGGTCCGTCTGAGCAAAAGCTGCATTCGTGCTGATAGCTACATTTTGTTCTTGTGTTGACTCCAGGCGGTGCAGCTCTTCTGTTATCTGAGCAAAGGTCTGCGCGACCGCCTCGACGGAAGAAGTGACAAAATCAAGAACACTGCCCATGGCCAATAAGAAGACTAGATAGCCTAAGAACAACAGGCGTTGATTGAGGTTAGCTGTGGGAATCCATGGGCGATCGCGAGCGATGGGATGATTTATCGCACAAAGAATATAGCACAGCCCAACCCCGCTGAACAAGAATAGGACAAATGCCCCTCTTAGACTGGGCGAGCCTGTTTGATGACTACGCAGACCTGGAAAGATAAGCATTTATCCAAGCCCTGTTCTGGTGTGTCAGAGGGTGCCATGACTGCATTGAGCTGAAACCCTCTTGGCCAATGGGACTCGTTCTGCGAAGCCTCGAGATGCAGCAGTGACATTGCTAGCAGGGGCGAGCACCAAAGCCTCCCCATCACATGCAACTTCGCTTCGATGTTCAATAGCCTGAACTTGTGCCGCTCTAGCCTCTGCAAGTTCTAGACATGCCAGCCCCACGATGACTAGCGATGTTCATTATTTACCCTCACGAGTGTCTCGATTTATCAATACCTTCACAACTCATCAGTACAGCTGTTTCAGGACATCTCCTTTCAGAATCCTAACGAGAAAATGGTCACTTCAACTCCAGAGTACCACATCCTTGGTAAACGAGTGGCTGTCGAACGACTCCATCTTGGAACCATCGTTAGCAGCATCGAGGGCCTTATCAGGCTGAATTCAGGCAAAGAACCCAAGATCGAGGTGTCTAAACTCTACTGCTGGCATGACATCAACTTCGGAGCAACGAGAGAGCAATCGCTAAATGGCGAGGCTGGAGTTGCGCTCAAAGCACTCGCCTTAGAAGGGGCCAGTGGCGAGGCGAAGATAGATGGCGAACGAGTCAATACAGACAAATACAAGTACAAGTACCTTGACACTCTTGAGTTCGACACCGAAGGAGAGGAATTAGAGTGGTATCGAGAGTATTACCTGGAAGCGGTCAAAGCAACCGGTGTTCAGAAGTTTTTGGAAACTTCTAACTATAGCCCGGTGTATATGATCACAGGATTAAAGATCGGAAGGAACTCTTCTAATGAATTTACGAAAGTACGAAGGACTGGAGGTGGGTTAGAATTTAGTGTTAATATAGGCTTGGCATTGTCTATTGGTCCGAAGGCGAAGGGTTCTAACATGATGACTACGGTCCAGGAATCAGAGGGGATCGATGACGCTTGTGTGTTTGCAATCAGGGTGAGGAAGCTGGTGTATAAGAAACAGCACTTAAGCGGTCTTTTCGGTCCAAGAAAATGGAAGGACGAAAAATATAATAGTGGGGCAGAAATGGCTAGCGTTGATAATTCAACGAAGAAGAGGCAGGCACCAGAGGGTGTATTCGAGGTTGAAGAAGTGGGATTGGACGACGAAAGAGAGGGTTTCAAGCAGATTACAGAGTTGACTAAGGACGGCGAGCAGATCACATGGGTCGTGCCTAAAGATTGGTAGCTGGGCTACAAGCGGCTCTGCTTGTTCAAATATTCGTATTTCGAGCTGAAACCTTCACAATCATTAGGGTCATATAGAGATGGGGTTGGCACTATACAACTGGTGACTTCAGCTAGGCCATGCAGCTCATCCAAGGCTTGCGATAAGCGCATTATGATGTCGTGATGCGTCCAGACAAGCAGAAGGCAAATCTATTTAGTTCTAATAGCATATGGATTACGTTTTGGGTGAATGAAGATAGACCGAAAGGCTTTACGCCGATTCGATCAGACATTCCTGATCCGCTTTTCATCGCAACGGCTATTACTTCTCTGGCCTGGGTGCGTACAGCATTATGAGCTTAGCAACTCTACATGCATAGTTTAAGAAGGGCTAGGAGGTAGTGTTATACTTGAAAAGATAATTGCATCTTTTGCGAATCTTTAATCGACTATAATATAAGTTATATTGCTTAACTTACATAATTTATAATAAGCTCTAATGTACAGGATAAGCGAGTGCACCAAACAAGTGGATGCACTACTTGAAAACACACCAAAAATCGCGATTTTGACTCTGTCATATCTTAACCAATGTTTTAAAAAATACTATAAAAATTTATATGTAATCTTTTTAAATGATATGTAAGTAGTATACTTAGCATAAAGCTTATAGATAACATAACTAGCTAGATAATGAAGTTTGGGGGCTAAAAGTCGACACTTTTAACATTTCTCAAAAGCTGTACGCTGTATATAACTTAGACTTAAAAGTATACCAAGATATATACAAAAAAGCTTATATATTAAGTTATAAAGTGTTTCGTAAAACATTGGTCAAGATATGATAGAGTCAAAATCGCGATTCTTGGTGTGTTTTCAAGTGGTGCACCTACTTGTTTGGTGCACTCGCTTATCCTGTACGTTAGAATAAAATATCTTGTGAGACTAAAACCTAGTATTATTCTGAGGAATTACAATAGACTGAAGAACTCAAAACAGAGCTCTTCTGAGCTTGTTTAAATACATAAATAAGTAAGCCTGAGGCAGAGAATGTAAAGAACAAAAGGAGAGATCAACAGTAAGAGTAATTACAGAGTGTTGATCCAATGTAAATCGTAATAATGCTGATCACCTATAGGTCATGTGACCTTGGTTTGACATATCTAGTAGTTAAGTTAAGTTAACCTTGCTTTTCCTTTTCTTCTTCAACGTTTACTTAGTAGTTCATTTGCCTGTCGAAGGTTTTTGTTCTCTTCTTATAAGAGTACTAGCTGGTGCATGATTTTGGATGTACCTTTCGCAAAATGATCAATAGCCTCATATATAAGGGTTAGAGAGCTATTCTGGTAATATGCAACTCGACTTTTAATAAAAGTAGATTGCAATGCAGCTTCAATTAGTGTAACGATCTGCTCATTGAGCTCATTACATGCATGATATGTCAAATATGCCAAACACACTTTACATGCAGGTCATATGACATAGGCAATTCAAGGGATGATATGAACCTGAGTCGATTAGGACTAGAGTCGGAGGGGTTTCGGTCTCAGCTATAAAGGGAGGACTATAGTTGGATTTTCTTCTGATTCTTCTCTATGTGTTTTGTATCCTTCGTGGTAGACCTATAGGTTCGACTTATAATAGATTACGTACTCCTAATATACCTCTTTTCTGCCATGTAGTCACCTATGTCGTCACAAAGGTATACCATGTAAACGTTGACTAAGCTTACGATGGTCTATAGAATAGATCTTTGCAGCAGCTCGATAGCTTAATTTAGGGTTTTTTTTGGATAGCTTGGATAGCTAAGAATAGCTGTCTATCATCATTTTGCTTTGACATCATTAGTTATAGAGAAATAGTATATCTAAGAAGAAGGTCAGGCTAGCGTGGAATTTTGGCCGGTTCGCTTTGTTTGGCTGGTTCGCTATATATGCACGTTATCCTCTTGATTTTATAGCCTTTCTTATAGACGACACAGACTGTCGAAACCCTTTAATTACATTGATTCCTCTCCCTCGCCCCTCCTTCGCTTTCCTCTCTCTTTCTCTTCCTTCACTATTGTTCACCATCTCGAAGTCTCACTCATCAATAGCTCTAGACTAGCTTGATTGACTCTTGACCACGGAGGCTTCGTACTAATACTCCTGCACTGCTGCGCCTGGAAAGACGCGCGCGTCATCGTCCAATCCTTCATCTTTCTCTCTTAGGCCAAGCAGCTCGAGTAAGGTTGAGCCACGAACAGACACTCAACGGTTCCGCTCTAACTTCTACCCGCGGTTTCATCCTCCGAGGGGCTATGCGACCATAATACATACATCCTGGATAAACAAACATCTGCCATTTGCCAGCATCGCTGCCTACGACTGCGCCTGACTATACAATCCGATAAAGCCTGATACTATTACATTACTTTGCAGCAATCCATCACTAGTTCAAGCCTCCCTCCATCGCACTATCTGACCTCCTCCACGAACAGCCCTACACAAACTAGGGCTCGTTAAACCACCTAATCACCTCTTTAGCGCCTAACTTTTCCAATCAAGATGTCCAACTCTAACCTGCGTTAGTCTACTCTCTATCTCCTAAAATCATCGTTGTCTTCTGAAAGCTACTTCGTCTTCCCTCTATTCCTCATGTTTTCCCGCTAATCATGTTCCGTTCCTGGGTAGACTCGATCAAGCGCGCTGCCTGAAAGGAAGCATGGTACAGCGATTCCTATAATCCTTTTCGAAAGATGACCAAGTCAAGTACCTGGAATCTATCGCGGCTACTAGACCTCGAGTCAAGAGGAGATGGAGTACAAAATTCAGAACCGGACCCGCAATACCAGACCTCGCCAATAACGCGTAGCGCGACTAGCGATGACAAGACCCAGAACCCTAAGGCCAAGGAGAATGAGATGACCAAAGCCATGGGTGCTAGAGAGGACCGAGGGTTATCAAAAGGGAGAAGTCTGATATCTAGAGGACAAAAGGCAACATCTAAAGTTTTGCTAGGACTTATACCTAATAAGGCCGGCAATGATAGTGGAAGCGGAGGAACGAAGAAGAAGTTGAATCACAAGCCCTTCACTCTTCGAAATCAGCTTGGGGGAACCATTGGCAACTCCTGGATCAATATTCTCCTCTTAGCTGTGCCGATCAGGATCGCCCTAAACTATAGCCCCGGAGTCAGCAAGGCTGTAGTTTTCGCAGTCAATCTCATTTCCATTGTGCCTCTCGTGGCGATGCTAAGCTTCGCTACTGAGGAGATTTCAATATATGTAGGAGAGAACCTAGGAGTTCTAGTCGGCTAACCTCTCAGAAATCTTGTTGAGCTGACTATACCTATTGTTGCCCTGTGGAAAAACAAGATCCATATTATCTAGACTTCATTTATTAGTATCATATTATCTGATCTGCTCCTAGTTTTAGGATTGTACTTCTTCTTCGGCGGTCTTCGAAGAAGCGAGCAATACTAGACTTTAGCATAAACAGCCACTGGTTTATTGGCTTTGGGGGTCGCTAGTATTCTTATTCCTACCACTTTGCGTAAGTGGAGTACCACCCCGCCTGCTGACAGAGCTGCTCTTTCTCGATACATAGCAATTATCATCCTGTTCGTTTATCCTAGCTACCTCTACTTTCAATTGAAGACGAACAACGCTATGATTTTGCAGAAGAGTCAGAAAGTACCCATGCGTCCACGTAGGTACACGATGCTAGAAGGTAGTATTGCGAGAGGTACTGCTAGTATAAGGGGATTAGTCGCGGCACTAGGCCGTGCTCAACTATTTGATAGACCACTGAATGACAAGCTTATGAACACCAATGCCTATGAGGAGGATCAGGCTGAAGAGTCTCAACTACATATATTGGTTGCTTTAGCCACTCTTATGATCACTACGGCCATGATAGGACTATGCGCTGAACTCATGGTCGATAGCATCAGTGCAGTTACAGCTAGCGGTACTATCTCAGAGGACTTTGTAGGTTTGATTCTTATACCCATTGCTACTAAGGCTGCAGAGCATTCCACGGCCGTCACCGTTGCACTTCGCTTGCAAGGACAAGATGGATTTGGCCATTGGTGTTACCATTGGCTCTAGTATACAAGTTGCTCTTTAGCTACTTCCATGGACAGTTGTCATTGGCTAGGTCATGGGTCATGAGATGACATTAAGTTTCGATGGTTTCCAGGTCACTGTTCTCTTCCTCGTTATGATCTTGGTCAACAATTTGATAGGCAAGGGAAAATTCATCTATTGAACTAGTGAGCTAAAAGGATCTATTGCTGACTATCATGTTATTTTAGCTGATAGCAAATCTCACTGGTTAGAAGGTATACTTTTGCAATGCTTTTATATGTAAGTTGCCTAATATTTGATCTGAACGTTTTCGCTGATTTGCCATAGGAAGTGTACTGATAGTAACTATTACTATGACAAACTAATCACTAGAGCTATGTGAGCTATCTGAGGCTCCCCTTCTTCAACTCCTCTCTTATACTAGGAACTCATCTCCTCAACGGTTTCTAGTGATCGACGTCTCTCACCATTGACCTTATCGATTCTTCTATCAAGGCTCACTTTAAGTGATAAGAGTCATATAGAACGTTTGATCGAGTGTGCGATTGAAGAGGCGGTCCTGAATGTTGAGGCTGTCATTTTCTCCTATCTCACAAATCAGCTCCTACTACATTTTATTCACGCTTAGTATAACGTGCGGGATAAGCGAATGGCCCGGATAAGCGAATAGCCCACCAAATCAAGGAAATCGTAACTTTCATCCTAAATACTAATTATCTTAATAACCAATAATGGAAACTACTTCAAACGAAAGTCGTATTATCCTTGCCCTCTAGGCTCTCGAAAATAACCCTAC
Source organism: Coleophoma crateriformis (assembly GCA_003369635.1). Classification (NCBI taxonomy): domain Eukaryota; kingdom Fungi; phylum Ascomycota; class Leotiomycetes; order Helotiales; family Dermateaceae; genus Coleophoma; species Coleophoma crateriformis. Next base: position 1,081,690 of record PDLN01000005.1, read on the forward strand.
ACTTAGTGTTAGAAGGGCTATAGAGATATATAACGTACCTCGTACGACCCTAAGACGTCGTTATAACGGAAAACCTTCCTAGGTTAATATAATAGTTAAATCACGAAAGCTTACGGATCTAGAAGAATAGACTATTATTCAAAGGCTACTTAACCTAGATTCTCAAGGATTTCCCGTACGAATCTCTAGTATTAAAGATATAGTAGATCTTCTTCTTCGCGTACACGACGCGTCTCTAGTCGGATAGAAATAGGCTATAAACTTTATAAAACGATAACTACGACTTAAGATATATTAAACGTGTTCGTACGATAACTAGAGAGCTCTCTATGAAGATCTTATAAAGATTTAAGCTTAGTTTAGGCTCGTAAAGAATTTTATCGCGAAATTTAGGATACGCGTCGAGGATATCTATAACTTTAACGAGACTAGGTTTATAATAGGCTAGATCGGAACCACGATAGTTATTATAAGCTCCGATCGTACGACTAGACTAAAGCTACGTTAGCCTAGTAATCGAGAATAGGTTACGGTTATTTAAAGAGTTAATTTAGAGGGCTAGGCTATCCTACTATATATCGTATTTAAGGGCAAAAATCTCTTAGATTCCTAGTACCCTCGAGAGCTATTCCTAGCTAGCTAGAGGGCTAGTATCTCTAAAAATAGCTAGACATCTAATAAAGTATCTCTAGAATAGCTAGAGTACTTTAATAAGAATACCCGTACGAAGATAGTTAGAAAATATCGTCTTCTTATTTTAGATAGCTACGAAAGTTATATATTAGCTAAATTTCAGGAATACTCCTATACGAATAATATTCTTACGTTCTATATACCTACCCATTCGTCCTACCTACTCTAGCCTTTAGACGTTAGTTGTTTTAGGCCTCTAAAGAAAGTATATAGGCTACAAATCGAGAATATTATACGGAGTAGAATTTCTTATATTTCCAAGGAATCCTTTATACTAGTATTTATAAAGGTATTCAAGGCTACCTTTACTAAAGAAAATATCTAGGGAGGTTTTAGAGGGGTAGGACTTATACCGTACAACCCTAAGAAGGTCTTATCAAAGCTAGATATTAAATTATCGACTCCGGTACCTGAAAGCTCGCGTCCCTTAACCTCCTACTCGTAGGTTTGTAAAACACTATAAATAGCTAAAGAAGCAGTTAAACAAGTAACTCTTATTAAGTCTAGAATCGTATAACATTATAGTAGTTCTCTAACACCAATTTTGGACTCTATCGATAGATTACAGAAAAGTACAAGCTAGATTAGTCATAAACTTATACTTCTTAGAGCAGAGCTTCTAAGACTTTAAACTACAAATGAAGAGCTAAGCCGTCGTCGACGTACGAAACGAAAGGTACTCTAGCAAGGAGGAAGTCTTACCCTAGGAGAGGTCCAAGAACTAGAGGAGGAACAGGCTATTTAGACCTAAATTTCAATAGAACAAGGACAAAGTAAAGGGAGGAAACCACGGGTCGAGTCACATAATCGGCGCTGTAGAGCCTGCGGAGAGACTGGTCATAACAAACGAACCTGCCAGGCTAGTAGAGTAGCTTCGTACGATTCTAATAATATAAACAAATAGTCATTTAGGGTTCTTGTTATTAAGTTATTTGTAGTTTTATAGTAGAGAGTTTGATTTGGTGGGCCATTCGCTTGTCCGGGCCATTCGCTTATCCCGCACGTTATCACCTTCAACAATTGCAAAATAATATATCTCTTCCGAGTAGCTATGATAGCTCTGAGCTTGCGCAACAGGAATGGAAGGCGTGAACCTATATACAACGGGAAGGCAGCAAAGTGCAAAGGCTAATTGGAGTTCCTAGAGTTGCTCAAGCCACAGTAACGATTCGATTGCGGTGTCGTGCCAATAAGTGGAGTTTCTGTAAAGCGTGAATGGTAGTGAGCTGATTAAAACAGGTTGTCTAAGAACCCAAAGGTCGAGCAATTCCTGGACGATGAGCAGATTCCTCCTGGAGGCTTCAGATTATGTGATCCAGAATCATGAAGTGGGATTCACACCCTTTGCGAGTATTCATGCATGGGTCATTCCACTGATGAAAGCGGGAGAAGAGGAAGGCTTATGATGAACGATTTGTAGATAGTGGGTATCCTAATCGTGGGATATGGCCATGTATGTCAAACCAACCGCTATTTCCTTATAAGAAGCTAGAGTCTCGTTCGTGGTTACTGGAACTGACCAAGGGGTGGAGGGGGGTAATTGTCAACTCAGACACTAGGTTCCTTCAAAAAATTATGGATATTATCCCACTTGATGGCTGGGAACTATGTAAAAGCGCAATATATTGATGATTTAATGCCTAGATTTACGTGAGACATCATTCATTGTCTCAACTGGATCTGTTTTGAAAAAATCACTTCCACCTCTGATATCTTAACGCGATATTTGGTATGACAAAACCAAACATATCTACACATCAGCGCCCGCTCAGTCGCTCAGTTCTTGATACATTATCAACGCACCCAAAGCTCGTCAAGGGAGCATATGGTAGTAGTAACGCGTAGCGCTATCAAATTCCATAAAGACCTCACTCGCCATCCGACTCAGCGGAACAGTGAGCAGTGGTTCTATATTGAGGTTATAAGCATCATGCAAAATAGCAGGACTAATCCTTGCACAGAGGTAACTCTTCTCCTTTTTCTCCTGCCCTGCAGGTGGATTCTCGAAAGCGAACTCAGGACACATGATCATCGCAATGTTATGCTCTTCGCCCAAGTGTGACCAATCTAGACGTACAAACATGCCCGGGCGCAGTCTTTCTTTGAAAGGTGTAGTTGGAATTGCAGGAGTAGCAGTCCCGGAGGTTGCTTGACTTTCTCCGTCGGTGTTCCTTGATGCTGTCGCTCGAGAATCAATATGGATTTTCCAGAGTTTGTCGTAGAAGGTTCGCGCATGCTCTGCTGTTATGCCGGGGGTCTTTTGACATCGAGAAATGAACTCCGCTTTGGGGAGTCGTAATAGTTGCATACCTGTCTCGATCGGCGCTAGATCAGAGGAGGATATCGAGGGAGACCCAGACTTGAAGGGTGTGAGTACTTGTGACAATACTTTAAGGGGAGGGGCGGGGAGTACTTACATTTTTTTCAATCCATTCTCTCAGCTTCTCATTGTTCCACGTCCTTGGTGAGTTCCCATCAAATATGGCCAATTTCGGAGTCGGAACATCTACTCGTAACAGCTCTGCATATCGTAGTGTGTTCTTGGTTGCGCTGATATCGCGCAGGTTTGGCTTGACACATGCAAGAACTGCGGTCTTGCTCGTCCGCTCACTCTTGACGTCAAAGACGTTCTTGAGCACCTTGGTAAGAACACTGCTTCGAAATGGAATATGTGCCTTGTTCTTCTTGCTCCCCATACCATCAACCAGAGCTCGACCACGGATACAATCTTTGAGGATAGAAAGAGATACATTGATGTCCCGCGTCTCTTTCATACGATCGTTACTATGATCCTTGATGTCCCCAGCCATCTCACTGCCGGCCAGATCAACGACGTAGAGGACGCCGTCCGGGAGATCAGGGAATTCTTTATTAACAATACGAATCCGACAGATGGCATGAGAGCGAGAAGAGGTGTCGTTTTTGACTGTTGGTGCAGTCTTGCGGAACGCCATGCTCTTCTCGATAAGTGCAAGGAGCTCTTCTGCCGATGTTGGCTGTTGTTCCACGGCACCAACTAGTTGTGTCTCACCAAAGGAGTCTTCCAAAACACTTATTGAGCGATGATCATTTAGAAGATCTGGCTTTAGTCAGTGACCCAGATGCAATGAGCATATGCGGAGGCAAACTTACCATAAGAAGCATTTCCTATGAGTTCAAAGACACAGATATACACATCTCTCTTCCCACCAAGAACCCCACTCATCAATTCAGTAGCAGCCAACCTCTCCATATCATTGACCGAGTAAGTTTTGCCCGAACCTGTCTGGCCATAGGCAAACAAAGTACTCACACCACCATCCCAGGCCCATTTCACAAGCGGTTTGAAGAGATCTTGATAGAGCACTTCCGAGTCCTCGGCAGGGCCATATACTTTATCAAGATGGAAACTCCCGGACTATATCTATGTCAGTCTAAAATTGACTTCACAGAGGAACAAGAAATCAAGACGTTTCGAAAGAAGACTTGCATTTATACCAGGCTTGAAATTAACCTTCTGTCTCAATTCATGGACATCTATAGATCCCGCATCGCTGTGAGCGACCACGCTAGCGATGGCGCCATTTTCCTCTTCGCCCTCAAGCAAGGGCCTCACACGAGCACCAATCCGGATGTCTTCACTAGAATGATGTTCCTTCGCAGATTTGAGATTTTTGGGTGCCGGCGCTTTGAAGGCAGCGATGCTATCGAGGAAGAACTGCTTATATTGCTGTTGGAACTCCTCCAACTTAAGCGGACCTCGTTGAGGCATGATTGAATTGAGGTAAGGAAACCAAGTGACTGAAAAAAAGCATACAATTGCAGAGTGTGGGGTATTCAAAGTAGTTCACTCTATCCTTATCTAAGTTGCAGCCTGAATTTCTAACATTGTTGTTTCATGCAACTCCTTGGTTCATGCTCAGGCAGCAGTCTTAGAAGCCAATAGCTTTGTTTACATTCCCGTCTCTAGCGAACTGCCGATAAGACTCCAAGCGCACAACACCAATAGTCATCCTGATTCCCGTTACCGTAAACGCCTTTGGGTATCGTGCAAAATCATCCTAAAAATTGGTCTCTCTCATTCCAAAATCCAATGCAACCTCCAACAAAGCCATTTTCGGTGCTCAATATCCTATCTCTCCTATTAGTTCGTTGCGCAAGTCAACGACCAATCTTGCGATGCCCTTCCCCTTTCGGTTTCTCTGGTAATAATTGCGACTGATTTCGTGAGCACAGAAGTCACTGGAGACTGGAATTTGCAGAGTGCTCAGCACAATCCAAAGCTGCAAGAATCTCCTGACTACAACCGCTGAAATCATCCTCGCCATAGTCCGTCATGCCGCTCGGAACTCTTACCAGTGTTCTTTTGCCTGACTTCTTCCTCTCTGCTCCACTGTTGTTCTGTAGTATAGCCTCATTCAGGATATCGTCGTCGATATCGAAATCACCGTAGTCCGTACCAAAAGACTCATTCAACGGGACTTTCTGTCCCTGCTTCTTTTGCTCTGCTAAAATACGACTCTCATGCATAGCCGCGAGGACAAGGTCTTCCTCCTTCTCCTCGAAGAATCTTGTACGCCGCGGAGGAGCTGGCATCAAAATTTCTACTGGAGGTGCTCGCGAAGGTGTATCGATTTCTGCCATGTCCTGAGACGAGAGAACAAGATCTTGAGTGCAATAAAAGCCCACGTCTTCATCGACTTCATTTCCTGGTATCGTTGAAATTTCAGTCGAAGCCTCCATGAGCTTGGTGTTGTTCTGAGGTAGCGTCTGTGACACGATGGGAGCGTCCTTATCACCATCATCTGTTGAGCTACTTATCTCATGGTCGTCCTCAAGCTCTCTTGCCACTTGTGTATTGGAGGGAAGATCATTAATCTCGTCCTCAAGCTCCCTTACTTGCTGTGAGGGGCTCGGAAAGAAGTCATCAAAGTGAGTGTCTAGGAACGCCTGGGTTGCAGATGGTGGTGTATCTATGAAAGTATTCTTCAGTGTATTATGATCTGTTCTGGATGCAGGACGGACCCTGGCAGGGGTATTGCTAATCTTAGCAATTGTGCCATGTACTCGAGGTGGCGGCATCATGTTAAAGGACGTTTCTCGTAAAGGTGGTCTCGAGTTTGGTCTCTCTAAAGCTCTTAATGGCGTTGTTTCAAATGTATGTGCTTGATGTACGGTATGTCCTTGTGCCACTGTATGTTTTTGAAAGACGGTGTGACCTGTGTTGACTGTATGATTATGCTCTGTTGTATGTATTTGTTTGACCGTCAAATTCTTGTTCACCTCTTTATCGTGCTCGAATGTATGGTCGAGGCTGATTCTATGACCGTGAATAACTCTCGGTGCAAGCTTGTGGGAACTCGTTAGTTTTGTTGGCGTGTCGGGTAGATTTTGTGAAGTAGAACTTGTAGCTTGCATATCCCTCCGTAGATTCATAGAGCTTGGCACGGGTCTTGGTATGCATCTTGGTGGCTCTATACATTTCCTAGGCTCAATCGGCGGAGGAACGGTTATTAGCGGAGAACTCGATATCCTACCGCCTGCATCACTGACTGCTCTACTTTCAGCTTCGGCGGCTTCTGATCGCAATTGTGTATTTATCATATCGGCCAATGCCTGGGAGTTTAAGTCCTGGTAGTCGTCGCCCCCGTCTTTCCACAAAGGAGGTAATTCTTGTGATGGTGCGGGTACATTTTCCGCTTCACGACCTGGGCTCGGTGTTGGGGAACCTGCCTTGGAAACCCCATCATTGTTGATGAGTGCTATTTCATTTGAGCTGTCAGGATTGTCGAGTATCTGGGGTATATCAGACTGCGACAGAGAAGGAAAGTCGCCAAAGTCGTCTTCAGAATCCTCGAGTACGATCCGTTTTGCGGCAGGTTGCACCTCGTCCTCTGGTTCCTCGTTCACTACCTCCGAAGCATCTCCCTGACCTTGTTCATTCCCATCCGCTTCCTGCCATGTTCGTTTTGTGCCAGTTGTAACGAACACCGAAATGGTAGGTTGACTTGGTCGGACGAACTTGCTGGGTTCCGGGAGACCGGCCTTCTTCCTAGCATCTCTCTCCGCAGCAGCTTTCTCAGCTTTCTTTTCCCTCGCAGCTTTCGCCTTGGCCGCAGCTCGCTCTCGCTCATATTCTTTTCTCTGCCTCTCACGCTCCTCGGCCTCAAGTCGACGTTGCTCTGCTCGAGAAAGCTTCGGGACGCGGCTGGCTTTCGCATATGCTTTTTTGGCCTCTTTGCTGGTCATAGGCCGCACAGGGCCTGTCGTCACTGCCAGAGTCGTGGGCACGATTTCGAACGTCCGCTGCCGAGGCGGCATGTTCGAGATTCAAGCATCAGAGAGCTTTTGGACGGTGAGGATGATGATGGGTGGTTGCTGCCAAAAGCAATATCTGATGCACGAGCTGGGGTGCTATGAGGTCGCTGGGACCTCGACGCGTCGGCGGGGTAAACGAAACATACGCGTCTCTCGTGACCAGAGGCGCAAAGCCAACATCAAACATTGGTAAAAAGGCAAAGACTTCATTCAATCTTCGCCAGATAATGATTTTAAGCACGAATTTAGATGATGACCTGGTAGTAAGTGAAAGTGGATCTGGCAAAGGCTAGAAAGTGTACAAGCTTAACTTCATGGGCCACTAGGATGATGAGTAAATTCAACAACGGCTCAGTCATTCAACTGTTTTCTACGGTTCCGATGGAATGTTGCCATAGCACTATTAGGGGTTGAGAGCAATATATATGTGTAGGGTTTTTTTTTTCAAAGAACTAATCTACTTGTCTAGCTGTGAAAATCTTGGATACAATTGTCAGCTGTGAGCTTCGTTGACATAAGGCATGTTTCCTTTGTACAAGTCACGGCGTAAACAAATCTAGTGTATAGGGCTTTTGCATCGAGTCGCGATACTTTAGCAATCATGGCACCCGCAACATCATAGAGAGCAATCATATCGCTTACGCAGTTTGTCATATTCTATTGGGGAATCCCACTAAGTACCCTATTTTAATCTTCAAGGCTGGCTTTTGTTGGGTCCCAGGCGCATGGAGCGTATTCGCTGGTTTCTAAGCTCTTCATTTCCTCCTCTGTGAGCTCAAAGTCAAAGATATCAGCATTCTCGTCAATCCGACTTGGCGTCACACTTTTGGGCAAGGGCACAAAGCCTTTCTGCAAACTCCATCTCAACAGAATCTGTGCTGCAGACTTGCCATACTTCGTTGCCAGAGGTTGCAGGACCTTTTCCTCCAACCTCTGACCTCTCACAATAGGACAGTAAGCCTCAAGAATGACACCCCGCTTCGAACACCATTGATCGACGTCTGGGCGGGCCAGCCAAGGGTGCAATTCTAGTTGGTTGATACTGAGCACACCAGCCTTGCCTTTGCCACGCTCTTCCTCAAGCTCCTTCATGTAAACCTCCATCTCATCAAGATGCTGGACACCATAGTTGCTGACACCAAGACTGCGAATCTTTCCTGCTTCTTGTGCTTCAACCAAAGCTTTCCATGCCCCTTTGCGAGCCTCGCGCCCGCCATACGGCGCATGGATCAGCATGAGATCAATATACTCAAGACCAGTTACTTTCAAGGTGGTGTCAACTTGTGCCTTGGTATTCTCATAGCCAAGCTTTTTGGGCGGAATCTTGCTTGTGAAAAAGACCTGCTCCCTTGGAATTCCAGATTTGGCAATAGCTGCTCCACATGGGGCTTCATTGCGATATGCTGCCGCAGAATCAACCTGCGCGCCTGTCAGCATTGTAAGTTACATGAAACTTTGACCACATACATGACGATATCCTTTTTTAAAGGCGTGACTAACTACGGCCTCGCAAACATCTGCCGGACTGCAAAAAAGGCTTTAGTTGACTATGCGGAGATAAAAGTGACGGAACTTGCGTACGTTTGGTAGACCTATTTATGGTCAGCATGACTTCCTTGCCGGCGGAACGGGCCCCCTACGCCATATCCAAGTACAGGGATCTCATAACCCGAGTTCATACGTAACTTGGAGTTGATGGTCAGGCCTGCCATATTGGAGCTATGAAGGATGAATGTTAATGGATTTTGTCACGATGTAGGAATTCGAGGTTGATAGGAGACTTGAGGTTAAGAAGAGAAAGCGAGATGGAGATAACTTTAGTGCAATTAGGCTGTGCGGAGATAACAAGTGAGAGTTAGTCGATTACAAATCGGAGTTCATGCTCGATGAGAGAGCGTCCTTTGCCTGCGTGGGGCATCTGCCGTGCATTCGTTATGATGAGGTATCTTGCATTCGTCACTCACCTGCACGAGAACCTTCGAGGCCGACATCCAAGGCTCAGTTGTGTTTGCAGCAGTCTAAGTCGAGGCAACGTTGCCGGGTTGATCATCATGTATTGATTGGCTTTGGGACACGTGGAAAAGGAGACCCCTTGAACTACTGCTTCGTGTGAATGAGTGACTTAGAGTGGACAAAGGTTCGTTGCAAAGCACTTTTAATCTTGGCAAGTGGTCAATGTAGAGTTATACTTTGTACCGCGCCGTAAACTGATATCGTACGTGCCTGTGCCTACCGCGGGGTATCGTAAGTTACCGTCTACGTCATATGCACCACAGAAATCATTAACTTTCAGTCACTCGCAGACGAATTTGCTCTCGCTTTTCTGGCTTTGAAAAGAAGAGCTGTCAGTTTGGATATTCAGACGGCCATCTTGCCCTTCCTTCTGTCCAAAATCATGAAATAATACAGGAGAGCAGCTGTATATCCTTCGTCAAATCAGCTCCTCACCTTTTCAAATGGACTGCTACAGATGAGCTAGAATGCCCCGCCACAAGGCTGCGACAAAATAATTTCCCCACCATACAACACACACTTCTTCGCTCACCCAACCTTCGTTTTCCTACCTCCTACACATTCCTTCCCAGGTCTTGCATACAGTGTCGCACCATGAAGCTCATAAAACAGTCTATACTGCCCGACGGGACCGGCTCCGTCACTCTATACCCAGAAGAGCCAGAAGACATGGTAAATCACCACAGTTTCCCCCGCTCCAGAGGCGCGCTTGAAAGTAACATCCTCACAGTGGCACGCATACAATTTAATAGCACCGACCGACCTCTTGAAAGCCTCCGCAGTCCGCCGAGTGACCACCGAGTCTGCGACAGGCAGCACGAACTCAAAGCGGATCCGCACGACGCTGCTCATCCAGGTAACGAGCATAGACTTCGATTCGTTTGCGGGACAACTGCATGTCAGTGGCCGGGTAGCAGCAGAAAACGAGTGGGTGAGCGTGGGCGCATACCATACGCTCGATCTCGAGTTAGAACGACAGTTTACGCTCGAGAAGCCATCAGGCTGGGATTCAGTAGCGCTGGACGTAGTTAAAGAGTCGCTGCGTGAGCTTAGTGAGGGGACAATACCAGCCGTGGTCATGCAAGCAGGTCTGGCAAACATCTGCCTTATCACGGAGCATCAAACCGTCCTGAAACAGACTGTGGAAGTTCCTATACCCGGAAAGAGAGGCGGCGAATCAGCCGTCCACGACAAAGCGCTGGAGAAGTTCTACAAGACAACCCTCGAGACTTTGCAACGGCATGTTGATATTTCTCAGCCAGGACGAATGCTTCTGCTTGCCAGTCCGGGGTTTATTGCTTCGGGGTTTCAGAAGTTTATCTTTGAGGAAGCAAAGCGAACGGGAAACAAAGCTCTGCTGGCCAACAAGGGCAACATCTCAGTCGTGCATTCGAGCTCAGGACATCTCCACAGTCTCAACCAAGTATTAAAGAGTAAGGAAGTACTGGTGAAACTCAAAGACACAAAATATGCCAAAGAGACTAAAGCGATGGACGAGTTCTTCGATCGCCTACGCGCCGATGATGGACGAGCATGGTATGGACCTTCAGAGGTGGAAAAGGCTGTCGCGCAGGGTGCCGTTGGTAGGGGAGGTGGTGTATTATTGATTCTGAACTCTATGTTCAGATCACAGGATGTCGACACTAGGAAACGATGGGTCACGCTAGTGGATAAGGTTCGCGGTGAGGACGGCGGACTGGTACTTGTGCTGAGCAGTGACCATGAGAGTGGTAAAAGGTTGGAGGTTTTGGGTGGCATTGCAGCTATTTTGACATATCCCATTGAGGATCTGGATGAGGACGTTCCTGAAAGCACTGGCGGCGAAGGTGGCGAGTCAATCATCTGATACATAGGATTTATTGGTTTTTGAATATAACATTATGATACCCAAATATTTAATGGCCCTTTCAATTGCACCGTTGTAGAGGACTGTCTTATTCATCAAGATTTCTAGAGACATCGAGTGACTATCAAGACAGCGTACGAGTCAGAAGAGAGTTATATCCCGCTGGCAGACAACTTCACGTCTCATTAAATCAGAATAGTCAGTTGATTATAAACATCTACTCCTTGCAATTGGTCTCAATAGGCAGCCTCAGCGCTTCCGTAGTCAGAGCAGCAGCCACAAGCCACAACCTTCCAACAAGCTAAAAATCTTTGTTTAAGACAGACAAGAACAAGTTCACAGTTTTACAAAGCAAAGACAAGGCGATCACGTTCAGTAAGAGTTCACCAGGGAGTTCAGAATGGTGTCCCAAGAATTTTCATGGTAATATATATATATCTATAATTTGGTTTTGAAGTATGTACTCGAAAGAAAGGCAATCCTCTGACCCAGCGGCCTATTAGTCTATTTTGGGAGGTGTAATCTAATCGTTATTTGAGCAGAGTGAGAAACTATACAGGCTCACTTAGACACGGCACAGTCTACCGTCCTGGGTGGGGAGATAGTCCACCTGGCCGGTGATATACCACTCCTCACTTCCAACCGCCGTGGGGGCGTAGAAGAGCGACTTGGGGTCGAACTGCTTCTTGAGGGCGTACAGGCGGGCGTAGTTGGTACCGTAGAAGGCCTGTTGGAAGTTGGGCTCGGAGATATCGGCTTCGGACATGTAGGCACCCGCGGTTGGGGAGACGTCTCTCCATTGCTGCATCCAGTCCGTGGTCAAGACGGAAATAGTGGAGGCGACGGTGGTCGAGTTGGCGGTACCATCAAAGCCGAGGGCGAGGATGGCGTGGAGGCAGGTTTCTCTCCATGCCGGGTTGACGGCGTTGTCGGGGTAGCCTGCTGCTGGGGCGGCGGCAATGTTGAAAGCCAAGAGGGATCCTCCAGACACGATGGTGGACTTGATGGCACTGAAGGTGGCGTTGAGAGAGGTGTCGTTGGCCCAGTTGGACTTGGGGAAGAGGCGGGATGCAGTCTTGAGGCTGGTGGAGCCAACGGTCTCGAGGGGGAAGACCGCCCACCAGGCATCGTAGAAGTTGTCATAGTGACCATAGACAGGAGTGACAGAAATTCCCAATTCGGCGAGGTCGGCGAACCAAGGTGCAAGGAGAGTTTGGGTTTGAGCGAGAGTCAAGTTAGGAGCCCAGAAAGGAGCCATGCTGAAAGAGAAGCTGTCGGTGCCCGTGTTGAAAACACTGAAGTATGCATAGGTACCGGCATCGGTGTTGTCAATGAAATAGTTGAAGTAGGCTCGGACACCAGCCCAGAAGATGTCGGACGTGACGTTGGTGCTGGTGGCGAAGCTGAACTTAGCGGTGGTGACTTGCATCTTTGGCTTCGTCCTGGAGGTGACGGAGGTGACAACTCCGAAGGTGCTTCCTCCACCTCCACGGAGAGCCCAGAAGAGATCAGTATTGATTTCTGGGGTAGCCGTCACGAATCTTCCATCGGGAGTAACGACATCGATAGCAAGAACCTGTGGAGAGTGATTAGCAACAGTTTTTTCACGGTTGTGTCCGAAAATCTTACTTGGTCAGCAGCCATTCCGTAAAGACTGGACAATGGAGAGTGTCCACCACCAGCGAGGAAACCACCAGCAACACCAACAGTGCGGCCCTCACCACCAACAACGCTGAATCCACCAGCCTTTGCAGCAGCGTAGATCTCGAAAGCCTGGACTCCGGCACCCATCTTGACTGCTTGACCCGTGTAGCTCTTGGAAACATATTTGGGGATGACGGTAATATCCTTCAAGTGATGGGTCCAGATGGAAAGAGCACCAGCGCCAGCAGACTTGCCGTTGAAGTCGTGTCCAGTGTTCTTGACAACCAGGCGGAGATTGGCATTTCTTGCGAAGTTGACGGCCAATTGGATCTGGCTGACCGTGGAAACGTTGACAACATACGAAGGATATCCTCCGAGCGTGCAGTTCTCATAAGTAGCATAGCTGGTTGGCATACAGGTACGGCCTTGGTAGAGCGGCCACATGACCGAGGTAGGATCGTTCATGCTGTGAAATGTCAGAACTGATTCAATGAATGATGACAGTGTGGAGGCTTACTGCATGGTGGAGTTGGTCCAGTTGTCATCGACACTGGTACAGGTGGACGCGCTGTAGTCACCGAAGTCATTGTAGCAACTGGCCGCGAGCGGGACCGTGGTAATCAGCTTGCCACCAAGAAGCAAGTCAAACACCCACCAGACAAAAGTCGAAGGCCATGCCGCATCGCCGGGGAAGACTTTGCAAGAGCCAGAGCGCTTGTCCAGGGTAGTGTCGTCGCCATCATCGAAAGCAAACAAGCTCGCGTTGACGAGGGCGATGTCAGTGAGGTTGGCAACAACCTCGTCGGTCAACTGCACCGTCTCAGCAGGAGTAAGGAGAGTTCCATCACCGGTAGTCGTATTGGAGACCGTGACGGCGGCGGGGGCCAGCGTTGTTGCATCGACAGCTGGAATCAGAATCAGTACATGTATCGCGACGCAGATCAAGATCTCGAGCTGTCCGAGCCACTTCGAAAACGCCATTGCGGAGATCAACGGGAGGATATGCAAGAGACTTGTTTTGGGGCGCGGAGAAAGGGTTTTGGAACTCACCAACGGTTGTATTCTGGACCGTAATGGTCGTATTGGTGTCTTGTGCCAACGCCGGAGCAAGGAAGATCAAGGTGGCGGCCGAGGCAGCAAGCCACCTGCATGAAGATGAAACAGCCATTGATAAAGAGTGCAACGGTGCAAATGAAGCCAAGAGCTGGAACCAGTAGTAAAGAGATGAGAAGTCCAAAAGATGGGTGTGAATCCTTCTCGTCTTGATCGCCTGGAGAAGAAAGGATTCTCTTCCACATGGCAAAAAGCAGGGACTTATACACTTCTGAGGGGTTCCTTACGCATAGCTTGCTAATATTGGGCCCTAAATTAATCTGCAGAAAACGACCCAGCAATCTCGTTGAGGCCCTGGAGCGACCAGGTGTGTCGTACTATTGGATGCATAGCCTTCTAGAAGACTTGAGGGCCTGGTGAGATTAAGGTTCGAAGGCCGGGATCGATACCCGTTTCGCGGAGGTTGGTGGATCGACTTGCTCTGCTCCCCCGCGATCCCCTGTCGGGGACCCTACGTACACCAGGCAAAGTGGGAACTGGGCAGCATGGGCGCCAGCTGCAGGTCGACCGATGCAGCCGTTTAGGATGGCACTGCCAGCGACGGTGCTCCTCCTGTGCCGCACACGATTCTGCAGCATTCAGACACCTGCAAACTGAACTTTATTCCAAACCACCAATGAAGGGCAGCCGGTCCTGCAACCGCGAGACGTAGCCCATCAGAACGCAGCCCCAGCCAACATGCTCCCTCCTGCACCCCTCGCTTACTGGACCGACGGAAATCGTCCTTTAGCGAGGAAACTCTCCCACTGATCTGACGGGCAATCATCACCGCATACGTTTAGTATCGCATCTCAAGCTCGTGGGCGGATCGTGGACCCAACTTTGTGCTCGGAGACTCGGCCCAGCTGGCGACCGCATTGTTAAGATAGTGGCCAATTCTTCCAAAGGCCTTGGGGCCGTGGTCCACGGAGTAACGGGTACTCCTCCCCTGAACCTTGCACCAAGCGATATACAATATTGTAACCTCGACAATGCCTTCTCCCTCTCGAGATCACTACCCCTGCCGGGTCGGTCGCCCCCAGAGCGTCTGGCCAATGAAATCGACGAGAGCCGCCATAGGCGAGACGACTGGACATGGGGCTGTTTACTGTATCCCGAGAGCATTGTACGGGAGTACTGTAAACATAGACCCCGTATCCTGTCGACAGTGTTTTACGCGGCTAAACATCTTGGCAGCTACAGGATCCTGGACAGCATCGATCCTGGCCTGCAAGCAAGACGAGGGGGTGCCTGTACCATACAAGATTCGAGGGCTTAGGCAACAACCCGAATCCAGTCTGCACCACCAGCCACAGACGATCCAGTTTTTGAGGGGAGACACGAAGCTAGTGAGGCCATTCGATTCGATGTAGCATGTAGCGAAGCAATTATTCAATGTTGCCTCGGTCCAGATGGCACCTTTGGGCTAGTTCCTTCCAACCCAACTCCTCTCATACCGGTAATCGCACGCCACGCTATGCTTGATAGGGGCACCATCACGATGAACAGGAGAAGGGGACTTACCCTCTGGCCCAGACCCGCCACCGCTGGGAGCAGCCGCAGCTTCGATTGTGTCTGCGCGAGCATCTGGACGCCGAGAAGACCATAAGCTGTGTTTAAGTTCAATATTCCGGAGCGCACGAAGAGCTGAAGGGCGTTCCTCGGAATGCGTCGCTTCTTATCCGCTGCTAAACCACCGTGTCAGTTGAATACGTACAAGTTGCCGGGGTCCCGCCCCCGGCCTCGTTACATCGGACGAACGTGCTGATTGGTCACCCCCGACGCCATCCAGGATGTGTCCCGGCCCCAAATTTCATCCCCCCCAGCATATCCACTTTCAACACCCTCTTGACCGACAAGAGTTTCAACTGCAGACCACCCCTTGACGACGGTGTGCCCTCTTTGCCATAGTCCCCTCTCAGCTCCCGACCCTGCTTCCGCGGAATGATAAGAAAGCTTCAGGTGGTCACTGTCGTCCACCTGCAAGCCATGTGCCTGAGTTACCACACATTGCACCGATCGACCATGCAGACCGAGAAGGCGCGGCATTCCACCACATCTGAAGATACTTGCAGCTCGTGTGCGAAAATCATCTACCAGCGCGGCAACTGCCCCACATGTCGCTGGAGCAGTGCCGAGCTCGGCCGGCTTTCGTATCTCCGCCACATCTCGCTCCAGGACTTGACATCCTCGGTGGCCGTTGGTGGTGCAGCTTCTGCGACCGGTCCGGTGGCATAGTCCAACCATCGCAGGGCAGTGCCAGAATGCCCATCCACCGGCCCACCACCAAGCCAACGACACAGCAACGGTCTCGGGATAGGCTTGCGGAGAGGTGAGAGCTATGCTCGATCCTGACCGTTCGCTAAAGACCTGCGGTTGTATTCGCTCTTTGCATTGTCCCTTCACCTAAGACCGGGTGCGCCAAAGATGGGCTGAAAAGTTTGGCTTGATTATGATCAGACAGAGTAGCAACGGCCTTCAACATCTGCCGGGCTTCCAACCCTGAGGCTTTCGGGAAGGTATTTCTTTGGGCGTGACTGTTGGTTATTATGGGACATAGGGTGTTTTGATGCAGTGACAGATTACCAGGCTTTGCAAATGCCCTTGAACGCGAGGGGCGAACGCTAACCCCAACCCCGTTGAAAGCGCTCGTCCCTAGGGGCAGACACCAAAGTAGGAAGGAAATTACGGTAATAGAGACGAAGTAGTCCTAGTCACTGTTGCAGTTGCACTCGGTGCATGGCTCCATACCTGGATGATATGAGCTTGCGTGGTGGTTAGATTGAGAACGTTTCCGGGCCCCTTAACAGCCCAGCGCGACACTACCGGTAGACACAACTCGCATATCGTACAAGTTACGATGATGCGGTTCATTACTGTACATCAGTAACTTCCGGCGGGTTACAGCCCTGGTACTTTCCAGGAGGACCTTGCTCATATTGAACTCTAATATGCATCCAGGGTTGCATCCAGACAACCTGGATCTTCGTTGTTCTCGAGATCTTGTCCCACTGCCCAAGCAATAAGGATGATCTGTCCATCATCTTCCACTCTAAGACATTATCGTCTGTGGTGGATTACTTGCTGATCAGCACTCAACACTCAGCAATGCCAAAAGCTCCATCATGACTTTCTCATATCCTACTTCGTCCCTGCAAACGTTTGGATTTGCCATCGTAGCGGTTTTTCCAACGTTTGCGTTCGTGACAGTATGCTTGCGCATATATTCCCGCTGTGCAACTCGGCAAGTTGGAGCTGGTAAGAAATTTCTGCACCACTTTGGGAGGAAATGGGCTGACCACCACAGATGATGTCTGCATTATGGTTGCCATGGTATGTAGTACCCCAGCTAAGATTTGAACGACTTTCTAAGCAATCTTGGCAGCTCATGTCCATTGGGGAAACCTATACAACGTGGAAATGTGAGTATTTGCCTATAGTGACTAACAGCGCGGGGCTGATCATCACAAAATAGACATGGAAACAAATTTCGTCGGCATTCACTTTGCTGATATTCCTGTTGGGTACGATCCGGTCCCAGGACTACAGGTACAACTTCCGAGAGTACGGTGAAAGGAACTACTAACAGTACCGCGCAGTACAATTATGCCGTCCAGATTCTCTATAATCCAATTCTGGCCATCGTGAAGACTTCACTGCTTCTCTTCCTGGGTCGTCTTGCGGGACAGAAGAAGGGATTGAGAAATACGATCTGGGGACTCAATATTCTGAATCTTCTGATGATGGTTTCTATCTTCATAGTTGTCGTCTTTCAATGTTGGCCCGTAAGTTTTACTGAAACAAAACGTGCCGACGATTATCTCTCAGCTCGGCTACGATCCGTATGCAAAGCGCCTCTCTTTAGAATTATGCTGACTTGCCAGATCTCTTATAATTGGGACTTATCACTGAAAGGAAAATGTGTACAACAAGGTGCCTTCTACGTCGCAACGTCCGCATTGACTCTCTTTACGGACATCCTCGTGCTTCTGATCCCATTCTGGATTGTGAAGGACTTGAAAATGCCGAGGAAGACAAAGGCAGCCGTCATTGGAATTTTCCTTCTTGGATTCATGTATGTCGCCAAGGGCGCCTTTCGGGTGGTAGCAGCTACTAACAGACTTCAGTGTTACTGTCATCGGAATCGCCCGTCTTGTAATCATTGCGCAAGGTTTCTTTCCTTCAGGAGCTGTGAACTCTGATCCCACTTATAACATTGGGTGAGTTGTGGCGGCGGTCTTGGGATGGTAGGAAGGTGGAGAGTAAGATCGCATTGCTGATTCGATCGTCATAGGTTCACCACCTCAGCCATGGAGACTAATGTTGCCATCATCACCGCCAACGCACCAGCTCTGAAGCCCCTCTTCAAGTAAGTACCATCTTTCCCCAGCCCAAGATGTAACAAATAGTAACACAGAATCCATAGGAAATGGTTCCCTCGTCTCTTCTCCTCGAACGGCAACCCTTACTCCAGTGGGCCATACGCGGGCGC
The DNA here is from genome assembly GCA_003369635.1 of Coleophoma crateriformis. Lineage (NCBI taxonomy): Eukaryota > Fungi > Ascomycota > Leotiomycetes > Helotiales > Dermateaceae > Coleophoma > Coleophoma crateriformis. The sequence continues at coordinate 1,099,767 of PDLN01000005.1, forward strand.
AGGTAGCAGCGCATATGGAATCCGTAAGAGTGTGCGAGCAACGCACACGGGCGGGGCCGGATTAAGAAGCGGGCATGGAGGGTTTGTCCTGAAGGACATGAAGGGACGATCCGAAATCCGAAGCACCAATCGTGGGGACAGCGAGGAGGAAATCATGACGTTTGATGGGATTGTCAAGACGACCGATGTCAGTGTTCGATACATGGATTCGAGGCAGGTGGCAAATTCCGCAAACAGCAGCAAGCATGATGATATGGGTATGCGGACGAGCGTTGATAGTGCCGTCTGATCTTAAACCCCCGAGTTCTGCTTTATGGGATTGGAATGTTTTCTTGCGTTGGGCTGGGCTGGTCTGGGCTGGGCTATGCGTATTTTGAGGTACAATACCCTGGGACTAAGGAGTATCCAGTTTTGGAGTATATGCTATGATTAATAAAGGCTCTGGAGCCAAATTCCTCCGTTGCACACATAAACAGTTGACGGCGGATTGGCTTTGTAGGTAGGTATTGCATATCCAGACACTAGCCTTGAAGTATAACAACCTCGATGTCAACATATCAAATTGTTTTGCTCATGCCCTCTAAGCAACGTCTTCCCAAACCACTGCGCTACCCATTGACGATTAGCTCAAGAACCCAGCACGATAATGCCAAGCCAAGCCTAGGAGCAGGAGAGAGCCTCCGTCTTATCTAACCGCACGTGGCAAGCTGGTCAGTGAGAAGGATCAATAAAGTCCCCCCGGCACGTCGTCGTGGCCACTGCAAATCTCCTTCTTTGAAGGAGCAACCGCGATCGGTCTTTCTCTTGGCACTGACCTGGGTTTCTCGATGGGGGCCTGAGGTAAAAAAGACCTCGGAACGTGCAGGCCGCAGTTCATCTATCTAGGTTTTTATGCGCGGGGGGCCTGGGTTGCATTTAGATCAACTCCCCCTCCCCCGTCCTTCCTCTTCTAGGTCTACCGTGCAAAACTCGAGGGAACTAGGCTCGAGATGCAGGATCTGATAATAACGGATGCTGTAGGAATGCAAAGTTAAAATCGTGCGGGGGTGGTCGACGTGATTAAAAGAGTAACTGGGTTGGTCGTTGCATGATTCTTTCGCGCTGTAGGTGCCGAGACGGCACTAAGCGTGGGGGGGGGGGTTAAGAGTTAGGACAGGGTTGGGGAGATCGAAGAATATTCTCCTTGCCGGCGAGAGGACATCGCGGTTATATGAATTGTCGGAGGAGAAAAAAGTCCGATATCTTTGGCATGGGCATTCCTTGAGGCCAAGGCTCGATATATTGGAGTTTAATAGAGTGTTTCTTGCGTGAATGATAGATGGCGTGAGGTGTACCATCTCTCAGGTCGGATCCTGGACGTTGCTATTTCTCTCCTAGCTAGCGATAAAAACAAGCATTTGCTTGCTTGCCGGTAGGCACTCCAATCTATCTCCTTGGCTATGTGAGATTACGGTACCTCTCGTACTGTACCTGCTACTGGTCTTTGGTTTGATCAGACAGACATTGCTCGTACGCTCTCGTATAAGGCACTGCGACAAGCTGACTCGGCTGCTCCCGGAAGGACTCGAGTTTAGCGACGATGCTGCATCAAAACGACCTGACGAGAGGTGAGGTTGCTTTTGTGTTTCAGCGCTTGATTGTGGCTTAAGCCAGGTGAAGAGTACTTGCGTTCATCATTCCCAATGACCGTCGCCTTGGGAATTGGTACCGAAAGCCACGGCCGCGCTCCTAGCTGCCTAATTCGGTCCGCTGTGGGCTGCTTTTGGCATTGCCGCATGGCCTTATCCTGCGGCGAAATGAGAAATCATGCCATCTTCGTTTCCGTTGCACACCGGAGCTGTTTCTGTCGCACGACAGTAAGGTAGATAGGTATGCCTTTATCAGATACAAAAGCACCTCAAACAATCGTCAGCTTTTGTCGCCTTGTTCGCCGCTTGATTGAAGCTGTGAGGTGCAGCAAGTTTCTATCGTGACACACACGCAACATATCTCGTTGCTTCCAGTCCCGATCGCGATAAAAAGAAATACATGCGCAATGCTCGTTAATTTGGGCTTGAAATGCCCGAAAGACTTGTTCGATAGAGCAAAGGGTTAAGAAAGCGGACGATTATCCTCGCTTAAGGGTCCTCCAACGTCCTCCAGCCTGGACTCTTAAGCTTTCGGCGGTCAAAAGCTTGTCTCGTCCAAGTGTGCGTAAACTTCAACGTCACGTTTCGGTGTGCGACTTCACCTACAGACTCACTTGATTTACTTGATACTCTTATCGCACGATTCTCAGAGACGCAGTCCAGGCCTGGTTTGCTGTTGATTGTCGACCAGCGCATTTGATTGAGGCGGAACAGCTAATACACGACGACCTTATCTCTGCCGCAGCATTGCATGGAGAACTCAGCAGGACGCAGGATACCATTTGCTCGATAAAAGAGATGCACCGATGACCTGCCCAAGACAGAATAGCCCACCGATCAACAAGCCTGTTCATGTGTCGAAACAGTGCCACACCGAGGCCGTTGAATCCAGATTGTCCGGCGAAAGATAAGGACGCCCCAAAGGAGGGGGGAAGAGCGTGATTCTCGAGATCGACTTGTGCGTGCAGGGTTCTCCAAGACCACGCGCTTACTCCTCGAGATGCCTCTCCGCATCAAAACTCGGTCTGGATCCGCCTCGCCGGAGGAGCGACGTCCACTGCTCGAGACTCCCGATTTGAATCTCTTTCGGAGCCTTCGTGCGCGTGGGAAACGTCCTGCGAAAATGAAGGGTGATATCTTGCCTTTTCCCACCCCGAGCTATGTCTCTAGCTCGTCCAAGCTCATTGCTGTGCTCCTTGTTGGGTGTTCGATGATCACGTCGACGGTCAGTCCCCCCATCTTCGCCGAGAGAGATATCAGCTGACAATCACCCAGACCTTTGGATATGATGGTTCGATGATGTATGAAACTGCTGTGCGATATAGCTGAGCTACTGGCATACTGACGTTCTCTCTAGAAATGGGTTGAATATCTTACCCAGCTATGCAGATTATTTCAACCTGAACACCGCGACCACCGGTCTGAATACCGCCTCGGTGTGGATCGGTGGGATCTTGGCCGGGCTCACCTTTGGAAAAGTTACCGACGTTATTGGCCGAAGACCAGCTCTATTCTGGTCAGCTATTATCACTATCGTTGCAGTGATTCTTCAGTCAGCCGCTCAGAACATTGCGATGTTTGGTAATTTGATCCCCCCCCCCAGCTCCTCGATGACTTTTTTGACCAAATTGTTCAGTAATTGCTCGAATCCTGATTGGGTTTGGGACCTCAGCCTCAGGACTTTGTGGTCCTGTGTATCTCAGCGAAACTTTGCCTCTGAACTGGAGAGGATGGGGTTTGGGTATTTTCAACGACTTCTACTATGTCGGTCAGTTTACTCAGAACCTCCTACACTACTGTCTTCTCATGTGCTCTCCTAGGTGGACTAATCGCTGCCGGCATCACGTATGGCACTTCTGGGATGACCTCCACTTGGGCATGGAGAATTCCGTCCATAATGCAAGGATTCTTTAGTATTCTGTGCATTGTGATCCTGCCCTTCATCCCGGAATCTCCGCGATGGCTCGCGTACGAGAATCGAAAGAATGAAGCTCTCGAAGTTGTCGCCCTGACTTATGCCAACGGTGATGCCACGGATCCAATCGTATTGGTTGCGTTCAAAGAGATCGTTGATACCATAGGTAGGCGGTAGTGTAAAATTGTTTCTGTGTTGGGGCTAATAAGCTGCCAGATTTTGAAAAGAATGTTGGGGAGACTTTATCTCTCAAGCAGATGATCAAGACCCCAAATGCTCGAAAGAGGGTGACCATCGCCTGCTCCCTTGCAGTCTTCAGTACCCTCGCTGGTACATTCATCTCCATCCAGATGTATGAAACGCGGAAGCTAATGTGGTTGCAGGAAACATTATTGTATCCTATTACTTAGGTACCATGCTGACGAATGCGGTAAGTCTGTTGAGACAATATTCATAACTCACCGTGTTAACATGGGGATTTTGCAGGGCATCACTTCTACAACTACGCAGCTTCAAATTGTAAGGACAAGATTCAAAAATATCATGACACCAGCTGACATTCCAGAACATCATCTTAAACGCGTGGTGTCTTGTCTGCTCCATCGTAGGCACTGGCTTTGCAGACTGGATCGGGAGAAAAGCCACAGGCATCATCTCGACCACGCTTGCGATGATTTTCCTCTTCCTCGTAGGAGGACTCACCAAAGGTAACCCAGAACCACCACCGTCTTTAGATCCCAGTATCACTTACATGCCCTCACGCAGTTTACGGAACATCTACGAACAACTCAGGCATCTACGGCACGGTTGCATGCATCTTCCTATTCCAGGGCTCGTACAGTTTCGGCTGGACGCCTCTACTTTACATGATCCCACCCGAAGTCCTGAACTACGGCATCCGCGCCAACGGCATGGGAGTTTTCCAGTTCGTGCTGAATGCAACCGCGTTGTGGGGGGTCTTCGCCTTCCCCTTTGCCTTGGAAGGAATTGGCTGGAAGACGTACATGATCAACGCCGCATGGGACGTCGTGGCGTTGTTGTTCATCGTGTTCTACTGGGTTGAAACGAAAGGCAAGACGCTGGAAGAGATCGATGAGCTGATCGACGGCGTGAAGCATAGTGATGTACCGGATGTCAATGCTGTGCGCGATGGGAAGGAGGAGCTCGGCGACGTGCTCCATGGAGTTGGGTTTCAGACGGCCGCTGGTGGTCCGGCTTTTGATCAGGTTGAGGCACCATCGAAGATGGATGCTCCTGGCACGACTACGAGGGACTTAGAGTAAGGATAGAGTTGATGACCATATCCAAGAGCTTCGGGACGGGACTAGCGCCATTTAGAAGAATTTATACCTTAGATCTATCTCACTTACCATTATGAGCTGAAGAATCAATTGGAAATGTGTCAAGGGGACCTATGCAAACATTGGAAAGAACTGCAGAAAATTGATCTGCCATTTGAGACAATATTCATTTTTATCCTACGTAATACAATTGACGCTTATGATCTAAAAAGCATCAAGCTTTCTTCCTCAAGCGGCGCGTCGTCGTTCTCGCTTTCAGCCTCGTCCTCGCCAAGATTGACCTTCTGGCCAAGCAGGGTGGAGAAGAAGCGATCGATCGCATCTTGCTCCCAACTACCCCGGTCCTGAGGGGCCATGAAATTCTGCAACTTCTCGTGCACGGTGAATTTCATCTTGCGGCCCTTGCTCGCCTTCGTGTCGAGGTTCTTGCGGGTCTTGGCTTCCTTCACTGCCGTCCACTGCATTGGGCGACCAGGGTCCCCTCCGGTCGTGGCGGAGGAATCCGCCATACGCTGGTCGACCAGCTCCTTCAGAAGCATCTGGTAGAAGTCTGCGTCGTCGAAAATGTTCGGGTCTTCGGTCACCTTTTGCTTGGCTTGGATGGGCGCGCACGAGCGAGGCATCTTGGTTCGCTTCACTAAGTGCTCGGAGCTGGCGAGCTGTTCTTGGAGAACCGTGGTGATGGTTTGTTGAGAAACAGTCTGGTTCAGCTTCTTGGTAAGTGGAAGGGCAGTGGTGCCTTTCACTTTGGATGACCATTTCTCGAGTGTGGATTGTCTACCGTCGATTGAGGTGACTTCTGAAGTCTTCATTCTCTTCCAGATCTTGGACGATGAAGTGGAGGCTTCGATATGCTTTCTCTTCTTGCCTGCAGATTCGGGGTTGTTTGCTTTCGACAGCTCATACCGTAAAGCATCCAGAGAATTCCATAACTGAATTGCAGCTTCTTGCGCTCCTTGGTACGGCTTGCCATTGACATCAAAGGTGTCTTTCTCTTCAACTGTGGACATGGAGTTGGTCGCAACCAATGCCTTCTGTAGACGAATGCGGACATTCAGGAGCGAGTCAAAAGCTTTCCTCTGCTGCTTCACAGCATTACCCTTATCGGCATCTGCTTTTGCGGCCTGGGAGATTGTGGCAACCACGCTCTTCTGCTCTTCATTCATGATTCTCCGCAGTTCTGCACGCTGAGCATCGGCATCATCGCCATTTCCAGTATCACTCTCATCTTCTTCCTCCTCATTGTCATCTTCGTCCTCTTCATCCTCGTCATCCTCCTCGTCCTGGTCATCCTCGGATTGGCTGTTTGCAGAGACATCTTCGTCATCGCTGTCCTCTAAATCTGCTACCTCCTCAGATCCTGACGCACTGTGTTGCTCATCAACATCGAGTATGTCTTCGTCGGTGGCATCTCCTTCAGATGCTTCGTCTTCGTTGACAGCCGCCTTCTCCTCGTCACTGTCTGACATGAAGTCAGCCGCTGTTGGCCTCGTGCTCTTGGCATTTGCCGTCTTTGGTTTTCCGCTCCCTCGGAATGTGAATTCCTTAAACTTTTCCTCGTCGCTATCACCAAGTGCTGCATCGCTATCAATGTCTGCATCGTCATCGTCGATGTCGATATCAGAGGCTTCGGGGTCCGCGTAAGTTGGCGCTGCAGGATCTGCCTCATTCGCACTATCTTCGTCCTCGTCAAACTCTGGGCCCTCACTGTCCTCATCGAGAAGTGCCTGGCGGCTAACACGAGCTCCAGTATATTGCGGTCCTAGGGCTACCTCGTCTCTTTTGCGCAGCTTGCTCTTTCTATTGGCAATCAGCATAGGTTCGTTCTGAATATAAAGGGGCAGAAGCATACCCAACATCTACATAATGTTCCGTGCCAGCCAAACCATCATGGCTCTCCCCAGAGTCGCTGTCTTCGTCGCTACCACGCGTGGGAGAATCTGCTTCGGGATCAAAGTCTGCAGACAATTAGCAATAGCGCAACAATAACCACGGTGGACCTGACCGACCTTTGGGGGCAGTCTCCTCCAATTCAGCAATTTGCTGAGCGAGCGTCTTGGTCTTTCCCATCGTGCAAATGTTCGTTGCGTGCACTCTCCAGAAATTCTGGAGCAAAAAAAGATGGTACCCCAAAAACATTTCTCGGCGCGCGGCCGTGTCGGCCGCCAACCTTCTACTACCCGCCCGCAGAAGCTCGACATGCAAGTCGAGAGACGCCGATAAACCATGAAGCCCCGACTGTTTTCCACGCTGCGCTGTCTGCAACATGAAAATCCCCTGGTAAGAGACTAATGCCATCTGATATCTCCTTTGCTGATTGCTCTCTTAAAGGGATTGCCAAGGACAGGCAGTATTCCGCGCATGCAACGCGGTTTGCCCGAGCGACGGAACATCAAAAACGTCAAGAAAGTCATAGCTGTGTCTTCTGCTAAAGGTGGAGTAGGAAAGTCGACCATTTCCGGTGCGTAAACCTATTTGGAACCAGCTTAATAGAGCCTGACAGTCATAGCCAATCTTGCGCTTGCCTTTGCGCGCAAAGGACTTCGGTCTGGGATACTCGATACCGATATCTTCGGGCCTTCGATCCCTACGTTATTCAATCTCTCAGACGAACCACGGTTATCTCCCAGTCGGTGAATGCCTGTCGAATTTATGGTTGGCAATCCCTGACGCCCAACAGACAACCAACTTCTACCCCTCTCCAATTATGGAGTCAAGACTATGTCGATGGGATATCTGGTTGGAGAGAAAGCCCCAGTGGTATGGCGGGGCCTGATGGTCATGAAAGCTTTGCAGCAACTTCTACATGAAGTAGACTGGGATGGATTAGATGTCCTGGTTTTGGATCTACCTCCGGGTACGGGCGACACACAGTTGACCATCACACAACAGGTGGTTCTCGATGGTAATGGGACCGTCCTCATCCGCTTTTCAAATGCACACTAACTGAAGTAGGAGCTGTGATTGTTTCCACGCCACAGGATATTGCACTCAAGGACGCTGTGAAGGGCATCAACATGTTCAAAAAGATCGACATCCCTATCCTGGGAATGGTTCAGAATATGTCCTTCTTTATTTGTCCGCACTGTAATGAAGGGACCCATATCTTTGGGTCGAAATCTGGAGTCACACATGCTTGTGAAGAGCACGGTGTTGATTTTCTTGGAGACGTGCCATTACATGCAAGTATCTGTGAAGACGCCGATCGGGGCAAGCCAACTGTTGTCTCTGAACCAGAGAGTGAAAGAGGACAGGCTTATATGAACATTGCGCAGCAGATTGGAAAGAAGATTGGACTGTTCTGATGGGATTGGCCAATCTACTCTGTATTATAAGCTATGATAATTCTGTAATAACACTGTCAAATTTCCAACTGTTATAGTCTTGTAATATGACAAGCCAAAAGGCCTGCTTATTATAAATATGGCTTTGACACTACCGTAGCATTCGGGTGTTCGCTACTACTTATTTAGTAGCTGCAATGAAGCTTTGAGCACACCATGGCTTATTTCCTTCAGATTATGCTGCAGAGAGGATTGCTCTTTGCCGCTTGGCCTACGTTGGTGGCCGAATCGATTTCTCAGGCTAGCCTATAGAACAATATATGATCCAATGTTCAACTAAAGTGCAGTATCCACTTCATATCAAATTATAAAGCAAGAAGGTATAGAGGGGTTCTTCAAACGCTGCACAAACCTAACGTAGTTGGAATTGTGTGCTGTTGTTTGGGTACTGAAGCATAGCTGGAGGAAACTTGTGGGTTTAGATGTCAGGGGGCACCTGAGATGTACTTAGCTCAGCGCCATCGAGCAGGTCCCATTGACGTTCGTAGCAGGACTAGAATACCAACCATATATCCTAAATTTTATACAGAATAGGGGCGTCTTCCACTCAGGACCAAAGCTGAATCATCCCTATGCTCATGGTTTATTCAGCTTGTGCTTCTCACAGACAAACATGGGAAGAGTTTGGGTACACTCATTACTTGTATTGTGATCTCTATGGTGTGTTCGGCAACCTTTCGTGCAACTCCATGTTAGCACCTATCGAGATTCAGAAATTGGGACGCCATGAAAAATGAAATCCCCCGCCACAAACGCCTATACTTGCTGAGATCAACTCTCCCCTCACGCGAATCCTTCGTCCTCACCCATCTGGTAAATATGTCTACTCCTGGTCGGATCCTTGCGCATCGTTTGTCCTGAGCCTGTGAAGCCAACTGCAGATAAAATCAGTAATCATCCAATTCCATGAAAGAAATAGTGCTTACCTCTACCATGAACGCCCTCTGGTGTTCGGAACATGCTCTCTTTCTTAGCAGCCTTTCCAAACTTGCCTTTCGCTGCGAAATCTTGCCACTTGTTCTTACCAGCTTCTAATTCCTTATTCGCCTTGATCTTCTTTGGCAGCTTGGGGGGTCGTACGGGGCCGTCACTGACCATACTTGGCTCACGCTTCTTTTGTTGCGCCAGCTCAGGGTTGATGTCTGCAGCGGCAGAGATCACGTTGGTGTTGGTCGGAGGCTTTGGGATCGTGGCAGCCACTGGTGTTCCATCAGCTTTGCGCTTATTCGGGTTCACAATGGGTTTGATATCCTTGGCCCGTAGTGTTTCTGTGGTGTCGTAGCTCTTGAACTTGACAATGTAGACGGGGGCAGTTGATGATCCAGTGATCGAGGTGATACGCGCAGGATAGAAGCCCTTGTCACCTGAATACCATTTGGCTAGTACCATGTCGTTTACGGAGAACTTCACTTGGGCATCTGCTTCTTCTGGCTGCGCCTCTGTTGTCTTCTTAAATGCTGGGTGGTTCTCTCGCGACCATTTCTCCTTCACTGGTGCCTCCGACGATGTCTTTGGAGCAGCTGCTGGTACTGAAGGAGGCTTTAGTTCTGCGATCGCAGCTTCGGTGAGGGAAATGACTTCTTCGAGCTCAGTCTTCAGACCCTGAAGCTCTGCACTATCGGGGTCTGCTTGGAGTCCTAGTTGGACTGTTTCAAGCTGTAGAACATTAGCTGGGATGGAGCTTAACGGTATATTTGGTACTGACCTGCAACTTGTACTCCTTCACCTCCGCTTGGAAAGCGGCGATTTCGCTACTCATCGTGTAGAAATACGATCCTTAGGAATATGGTCTAATCTATAATATGGCTTCGCGGAAGGGCCGTGGGCAATTATCGTTACTTCAGTGTCGTAATGGTGTTGAAAGAGGGGTGTTTGATGTATGGGAGGGGAAGCAAGGTTGTCAGTGAGGAAGATTATCACGAAACAAGATGTAGGCGATAACGAGTAATGCTTAGTCACCATCGGCGTCTCGCGAAGTCTTGCGCTTGTAGGCTACTGTACTGTGGCACAACCTTCTATGTCTTACCCACCTTTGTTCATGAGCATCACGAAGACTTGAGCGCCAGCTCGTCGCAAACAAGATGCAGGGTTTCAATATGGGGAAGTATGTCCCTCCGGACCAGGAGGGAGTCATCAGTGGGAACAAACTGGCTGGGAAACATGCCCTTGGAAGCCGGGCCAAGAAGATCTCCCAAGGTATCTTGACAGTGCGCTTCGAAATGCCATATCCAATATGGTGCACGAGCTGTCCTAAACCTACGATCATCGGGCAAGGAGTCCGATTCAATGCCGAGAAGAAGAAGATTGGCAATTACTATTCGACGCCAATATACAGCTTTCGCATGAAGCATGTTGCCTGCGGCAATTGGATTGAGATCCAGACAGACCCGAAGAATACCGCTTACGTTGTGGTTGAAGGAGCAAGAAAGAGGGACTTGGGTGAGGATAAGGTGAACGAAGGAGATGTGAAGATCCTTACAACGGAGGAGAGGGAGGCATTGCGAAATAATGCATTCGCTACCCTGGAAGTGAAGGCAGAGGACAAAAAGCGTCTTGAGCATAGCAAGTTACGGCTTGAAGAACTACAGGATTTGTCTGAGCAATGGGAAGACCCTTATGAAAGGAATAAAAGGCTGCGACGCACATTTCGAGAAGGTCGGAAGCAACGAGAGAAGGAAGCTGGAGTCACGGCGGCATTGCAGGACAAGATGAGCCTCGGCCTGGATATCTTACCTGAGAATGAAGATGACGTTCGAAGGGCTGGGTTTATCCAATTTGGGGATATAGACGGCGAGAAAGCCATGGTCAAGGCTGTTTCTAAACCGCTGTTTGCACTCATGGACAAAACGCCAGAAAGCACGAAGTCAAAGAGCCAACCAAAGTCGAAGAAGTTGACGGCCGAGGAGGCTGCTAGGAAAAAAACCGCTGATGCAGTAGCTGAAATACGCGGAAATACCAGGGCTGCAATGGATCCGTTTCTCATTGGCACAAAGAGCATTACCAAGCCTTTACTCGCAGGCGTGAAAAGGAAACGCAATACCACTGAGAGCACAACTCTATCCAAGACTGAGGAAAGTGCTCCGGCGAGTTCAGAGGTTGGTTTGGTCGATTATGAGTCAGATTGAACTTCTCTATGTACGTCTGGGACAGTAGACGATCTGAATTTGGAGTTGGGAAGATACCCCTGGGCGGCGTTATTTGGCAGTGTATTTGGACACAGCATGGCTTTCATGCTTCCATGTGATGACGAAATGCAATAGCAAGCCTTTGTCAAGAATTAGACAGGTAGTTGTAATGCGAGTATACGAGATACTTGACCCTCGTGAAATCCGATGTCCGAGTCTGAAGTGATTCGAAACAAACGTCCGTTACGGAAAGCAGTGAATGGATGCAACGAAACGGCAGTTTTTCCACGCCGGAACCCGTTGAAACTAACGCGAACACCGAGATCAGAACAGACAACGTCCGGGCCACAAAGCCACGAAGCCAGGGTCACATTTTGCTGACCTTTCCGCCTCATCTACAACTGCCGGCTTCCGTTTCCTAGGTACTGTTCGTCAACGCACGAGAATTCACAATGCAAGCCTTTTCGTGTGTAGCTACTAAACTGGCCGATGACATTCTCCGCTTCTTTAACTTTCCGTCGGAAGTAGTTTTCTATTGTGGATACTTTCGTATCTGCAGGCCACCGGGACCTCAAGTGTGTTTAGCCGGAGGTTGCAGAGGTCAAGATCTGGCTTGTGCAAGGAAAGATATCATTGCTATCTTCTCAAGGATCTCATCGGACCAGGTTCAGTGAGTGCATGGCAGCCACATTGCAAGGGCGCGCGGGTAGGGAACGCAGCACCTTGACTAATCCAAACGGCATGAAACGTGCAATCAAATCGGTCCACAAGTTCATCTGCAAATCCATCTAAGCTTGGAGCACCGCGCTATCCTCCCGATGAATCTCCCGTCACTACCCCAGTCGAGATGAATGGAGAACAGCACTGTTGATCTTCACTTCGCTTTACATTGAAGGATATTCCCGCTATCTTCTTAGCTACCATGTCTAACCTTAATGTTACCACCGGCCCACTCTTATATAGACAACATGACTATATCACGGTTTAGGCGAGAATTTCAGCAAACAAGAGTGTATTGTGTAGAGTAGTCAGTTAAGGGTTAGTAAGAGTGAAGCGCCTGACAAACCAGGAATACCATCGCGTTTGGTGAGAGGACGAAAAGGTCCATAAACTAGATATATACGGAAGAAATGTCTACATACATTCGAGGCAATTGAGATTTGTTTTAACGGCACGACAACCTCCTACTAAAGAACCATGTCCGGTCTAAAGTCTATTTATTCATCCCATTGTCTTGGCTCTCGAAATCTTTCATTTGGATGTTTCACCAGAACCAATGATTTGTCTTTGCACTAACCTAGGCATAGATATAGCAAAAGGGACCGTCAAGGGTACTCATCGCATCGCGCATGGTAACGCTCTGACCCGTAGTGCCCATGTCGAGGATATCATCTAGAGTGCCATTGCGGCTGGGTGGAGAATTTGCAAGCGTGATCGTGCCAGAGATAACGTTTCTGCGGGCTGTAAAATCCTGGTTTTGCTATTTGAGTTGTCAGCTTAGCCATTCTTAATCGGTCTAAGCAATGAGCTGGAAGAACTCACCCATATTGTCCATGTACGATCAATCTGTGCATGATGTAGGAAAAACGCTGGATCTCCTGGGCTAGCATAGAAATCTCCGCCTGGATCACCACCGATGGTGAAGTGACCTAGAATTTTGGCTTTCAGTAAAATGGAATTTTGCCAGATTAAGGCTAATATACCTCCAGAATGAACACCGTAGTAGCCAGGCGCAGTTCCAAAGCCTTGCATCACACTAGAGTTTGTGAGCATCTACTTGGCCCCGCTTACAAGAACACTTACGATTGAAATGAGTCGATATCTAGATTCTGCTTGATCAAATCCGAAGAGTCGATATCTCTAGTCCAGTTACTGGAAACCCAAACGCTCACATCACGACGGAGGCAGCGAGGATTATAAGCAAACTTAGAAGACGAAGCGTTGAGTCCTGCTATCCGAAGGGCAGGGGCAACTGGTCCAAGATTGACAGTCATGCTTAACATGGTCAGTAGAAGCTTGCCATGCGTGAAGAATACATACTTTTTGAAAGGACCGGTCTGGACACATCCTCCTCCTGATCCGGCAGGAATACAGTTTAGGTGAGATGGCAAAGCATCGGTGCAGTTATGGGGGTCATATATTCCATTGCCACTCATGCTGAAATCGCTGCCGTCAAAAACCTGAAAAGGCAATGTCAGTACTATTTCACATGCTTGCCAAGTTGGCATCTTATAGACGTGACATTTCTCTGGCAAATGTACATACCGGAGAGCCGAGAGGATCAAAGGCAGTCTGCCAGGAGGTTAGCTAGTGGTGGACTTGGCATGCTTCACATAACGTGCCTTGCCCCAATTCCAATATGGCTGGGTTCCTTGGTACCCGCATTCATCTTGGAGGGCTTTCTCATAGTTCCAGGTGAACAAACGATGCCACGAGAGGAAGCTGGCCTAGCAGGTATTAGTCTTAAATCTGGTTGAGACCATAAGTTATTCAACATACCGTGACGTGAATAGATAGCGTCTGGTTGATGTGGAGGGCAACAAAGTCATCGTACCGATTTTTGGCACCTGGTACGATCGCCGGATCTAAGCGAGAAGGTTTAGATTGGAGACAGAGGACGGCATCGGTATATGCCTTTCGTTCCTGTGGCTCTAGCGACGTCCTAGATGATCTTAATCTTTCACTGTTCTTGACTATCATCTAGCTAGAACTTACCATTCCTTTCGAACCGTGGCACTGGCCAAGGAACAGTTGCCATACTTTTGACTTGTAATGTTGCCGAAAGCATAGAGTTGTGCCACTTTCCGGAGCCCTTCAGCAGCGAGGAGGTCCGTCTCATTCGTCGGAGCGGGAGTCCAGGCCAAGGCAGTTGTAATCGTAGCCAGGTAAAGGGCGAGTGTTGGGACGTGCATCTTGGCAGGTAGCTATGATGAAGAGGAAAAACTATGATACTGGAAGGGAAATGTCTACAAGATAAACCCTTTGGGTTTGCTGAAGGATTGGACAAGCAAATCTTAAACGACGAGAATAAGGATGGCCCATCTTGGTAGGTGACAGAAAGATGATCATATATTATGGTTTGGGCTTGGACATGTGCGGATTTTTGACTGCAAGATGCACGTTGCGAGGGCACGGAGATGGTACGGGACCGAAGTAGCTGGCTGAGAGTAGATCCTGCCATCCCAGCTCGGACCTGTGCCTGCATCTTCTTCGGGCCAACGCACATGGAAATCAACATGATTCAAGTCGGTTCCGATTTGCTGCGTGTGGGCATGTAGCTTCGACTGATTTTTCTAAATCCTTCAAAATCTGACTGCTTGCGAAATCTCCACTGAATTCTGAACAAGCTTTTTAGCTTGGCCCAACCCCAGCAAACCAGCGTTTCTCTACTGCAAGTAGTCATATTTGCTCGCCATATTGCATCCCATGTGGTGTACTATGCCCTGGAAGGATGCAGCCCAACGTAAGGAATCACGACTTGGACCAGTCCGTGACCTGGCGCATGCAGATATGCGCACCCGGCGAGTACTAATGGACCAAGAGAACGTCAGTCGAGTGCGCGACCGTTGATGGCAATGAGCGGTGTCCGATGTATGAAGTCTCCAGCGTACGCAGCCGTCGTCCTGACCGGCAGCCGCTCCAAAGTAACACAGCAAGCTATTCAGAAGCCGAGCAATCAGTGTTGCTTTAGGAGCCACCCTTGGTAGACTTCCACCGATGGTGACATCCACTGTCTACCGGGAGATGCGAGCTTGTTGCGTTGCCGATCTGGCGCAGTCTTGGGATGAATTGCGAACCTCGGAACCATCAAGCAGACTGGATATGACGATATCATTGGTTGCATTGGACAACGAGACACGAGAAGCGTGATCCTGCAGAGATGATGCCAAGCCTGGGTTGCAAAGCAGAGCTGAGAAAGCCATCGACTCGGGATGGAGCTTTCTATCTGCAGTAAGAGATCTGCAACTGCACCAAGAGCGGCTCTGTCTGGTGAGCCTGATGTACTTGGACACAGATGAAAGTCTTAAGCCTTGATTTAGAACAAGATGTTGAAGTCACCGTCCCATGCGTGTTGTAGATAGATTGCCTCGTCTTATGAACGCGTAGCTGGTAGTACAGCACGCGCGGTGGCAGTCTCTTACGCGACTCCGCCAAACTCCACAGCGACCTCGTCCGTCGTCATCGTCCCCGTCTGCGATCTGATTTCCAAACACCAACCGTCTGATCAAGCTCGAGGTCACGCGATTGAGACTACAGCCACAGTACTGTTCGCCATCCTCCTGCTTTCTATAGCCTCAAGACAAGCAGTTCGGTGCATCTACTTCAACCCATCGCAATGCAGTGCGAGCCCTGCTTTCACAGATTTGCTTCACCATACTATCTATATTTATGCCACGACTCCCACCAAGAAATCAACGTGATCGAGCCTGGCCAATAATGGTCGAACACAAAGCAAGTCCCTTGGCACCTGAATTCAACCATCTATTCTCACAAACTCCGGTCATATTTCTTGGCTCGACCCTTCGTCTGTATTTTAGAGTTAGGAATTGCCGCTATGATCGTGACTCAAACTCGAAGGTTTTGACGACAGAACCTTGAGGCACCGCTGAGCACAAGATGCCCGATTTAAGGCCAGATTCTAGGCCTACATCTCTTGTCGGAGACCACCGCCTGTTGCAAGTATACGTTTCGCTCTTCTCGAAACCTTCTCTTGTTCTATGCGTTGGACGAAGAATCATGGGTCGACCTTCCCAGGAGCCATGCACTGGGCGTGTAGGCGAATCACGAATTGGGATGAAAAAAAGCAAAGCGTCTCCCGATCTTCTGAAACATCGCAACTCGGCCTCACTGTTAGATTTAAGGTTTCCCGAGGACGTTGAGCCTCAAGGGTCTTGCCAAGTGGCTGCCTCATCTATCTGCAATAAGCCAACACTTGGTCTGCCTCACAACTGGAGTACTAGTGTATCCCGAGGTGGACGAGCGAACGCGGCAGCCTTCCAAGAAGACATCCATTTGGGGCCGGTCCTGTCTCAGAACATACACCCAGCAGTAGGGCACTGGCCAAAGAATAATGAGAGTGCTTACTTGGGTGGGCTCCAACTAATATCCGATGGTGATAAGACAATTGTAGCCAACTCTCGGATGAAGTCGTTGCTTGCTCGAGGGCATTATCAGGTGCGTGCATAGGAAACATGACGGCAGCTCTTTCGCCCGAATCCTTTCGAGGTGGTAGCTTAGATTCTTTGGGACGTGAAAGCCCGTGCATCCCCCAGATCTTCCTAATTCTGTCGTTGTCCTGGCTCCAGATCCGGGAGTTCTCTCGTATCGCGCGGAGTTCCAGCCTGAGTGGACATGCAATGCCATGGGATAGCTTGTGTCTGGGCAAGAATGCATGGGTTACATAGTAAGGGAAGCCTGTCTGCTTCCACTATACACGTCGCGGATCATTTACGGGTGGGCCTGGTATATGTACCAGGGGCTCCGCTTCCCATGGCAGATATATGTTCAACTATTGCTGTCAGATTTCAACCGTTCCTGGACCATTGCTGCGAACTCCTACGGATGCCCAGCGATATTGTATCCAGCCACCATGTTCGACTCGATAGACAATGCCACGCTCTTTACGATTCCTCCAGAGAATCTCCAAAACAACGGCTCGCGTATTCTGGGGATTACTGGAGGTTACACTGCTGGGGCATGTATAGTTGTACTTGCTAGGCTGTATGTACGGAGGGTGATGCTGAAGACAGTGGGCATAGATGACTACCTCATGCTAATTGGAATGGCAAGTTTTGTGGCTGAGGGTTCCTTCACTCCCACTAATTAAGGACAGGCGTGCTCAATTTTCATCTTTATATCATTCACAGCCCAAGTGTCTCTTGGAATTGGAGAGCACATCGGCAACCCGCACCTGATGTCAAACTATTCGGCTGTGCAGCACTGGGCATATTTCCACGCCATCGTGATCGTCGCTGGCATATCCGTCGTGAAGATATCAATCGGCTTCTTTTTGCTTAAATTGGTCCAATTGACCTGGTACAAGGTCAGTTCCATTGTCATGTCCAAAAGTCTCGAGTCTACACGAGAGCAAACCCTGCTCAGCTATCTGAAAATTAGACTGACTAGAAGCTATCGTGTAGAAATTGATCACAGGCTGGATCATCTTTATCGTGCTTTTTACAATTGGATGCATTATCACACTTGTTTTCCAATGCATGCCAGTGTATGCCGCATGGGACTTCCAATATCTCATCGACGGTACCGGAAAATGTTACTCTACTGAAACGTACGAGATGATTGCAATGATTAATGGCAGTGAGTATCGACCTTCAAACCGAAGCTTTCAAAGTTGCTAATTCGCTGGGTTAGCTGCTAACATCGTCACTGACTTTGTGTTTGCCACGCTCCCTCTACCTCTTATAATCCCTCTCCAAATGAACCCACGAAAAAAGATCTCGTTGATCGGTGTCCTCAGTCTGGGATATTTGTATGTCCACTCTGGCAAAATCATTCACCTTGCATACTAACTTGAATAGTGCTTGTGCGGCAGCTATCGTGAAATGTCATCTCCTGTCTGCGTTCTTCAGCGATGCAGATTACTCATAGTAAGCTCCCTCGCCTCCAGACATAGCCTTGGCAAGAATCTAACAGCAAGTAGTAATGATTCCTACATGGTATGGAACGAGTATGTTATCACTGTCCCCACGACATCCAATCAAGTCTAACATGAAGCAGCATTGAACTCAACGCCGGGATATTAGCAGCGTGCCTTCCCACCCTCAGACCACTTTTCTCCTGCATCTTCGAGACTACCGCCACCATGATATCCCAGCTGTCAGGCTCTCACGGTCATTCTGCAAGCCAGAATCACTTCTACGATCAAGAGACGCGAGATATGAAGCTCGAGTCGGTGGACTCCTTCAGCATACTGACGCATCCCTATGGATACTGGATGGCAGATGCAGCCGATGCTGATCTTGAGCGAGGCTACAAGAAAGCCAACGGACCGAAGAGTCGGCTATCGAAGAGCATCGCGGAAGACTATAAAGAAGCGGTTCCCGAAACGCGCGACCATAGTACGCCGAAAGAAGGTATAACAATAACAGTAACGAATCGCAGCACGACTCCTTGAAGGAGGTTTATTCCGTAATAATCGTTGGCATTGATAGGCGTTGAGTGCTTTCAGGATTGTTACTGCATCAGCTTTGGCGTTTTGGCTTTTGGGATGGGATTGTCTGCATATGCGCTGCCCCCATGTCATGGGCTTGCGACAGGAATGGTGTTTTTTGGGGCGGGCTGTCTGGAATACCCCTTGGTTACAACAGAACCAAGATGGCGCTTTTGACGGCAGAGAAAGAGACGGGTCTCGCTCTGCCTGAGCCATACAATTGGAAGGTCTTTGCATGGAGTTCTATTGGCGTTTGGCAGCGAGAAACAAGGGAGCGAAGTTCAAGTTTTAACGGACAGCAACGGAGATCGGGTGGGCTAGGATAGACGGCGTATACAGGAGTCGTCTCCAGAGTCTACCTGCATTTCTCTTCTTTCCGTTGGTCCTCGAGTAGTGGGAGTTTAATTAGTCCTTCACTATGACTGCAATATTACATAATCATTAACTCACAAGACTTCCAAGCATCTTTTGGTGCTCCTTCCATCCTCTCCTTTGCATGATGCCGGGCCGTTCAGGGCTGAGACCAAAGTATATAAACCTTCCCAATCTGCGTCACTGACTGTCACTATAGTCAATGCTTCTCGCGAAAAAGGACATTGTCTATGAGAAATCTGTGGATGGATGGTTTATATGCCTGATATTGGTCATTCTAAACAGCAGCGCTATCTCATGCGAGCATCACACGGAAACAAAAGACAACGAATCAATTAGAAGGGGCAAAAATAAATATAAATGGTCTACCTGTCTCTCTGTTCTCTTGTCTCAAGAAATGAGAAGCAGAAAAGAGAAAATGAAAAAAGGACACACGGGAGACAGGTTCGTGGTATCATCAAAATGCAAAGCTCTCTTTCCCCCCACCCAAATCAACAAATCATCCTTAAAAAAACCTTCGTTACAACTCTTGCATTGTTGTTTTTTCTGTCTTAGTCATCAAGTCGTAGTCATGCCTACCTATGCAATGCGCTTCTATATCCTTCTCTCTCTCGCCCAATCTTCTAGCTTTCTGAATTTACAAGAAACCAGCAAGGAGCTCGTGGGGCTTGACGAGCTCTGGGTGCTTGGAGGCAATGGCCTTGACCATCTCGACCAACTTGGTGCGAGTCTCGAGGTCAAGTTGCTCAGCTGGCTCACCGAGAACTGAGGCGAAGATTGGCATAAGCTTAGGGAGAAGGCTCATGACAGTTGGCTCCTGCTGTTGGAGAAGACCAATGATACATTGGTAGATTGGCTGGTTCTCCTCATAATCCTCGGTGAGAGGAAGGAGGTTGACAAGGACTGGCATGATGTCGCTGACTGGCATCTGGTCTTGGTGAGCCATGATCATTCGGCTGACACAGCCAGCAGCATTGTCAAGAGTGCGGGCGTGCTGAGTCTGCAACAATGGCTCAAGCTTGGTAAGGATAGTACCGAAGCTTGGGAGGTACGAAGCTGAGTCGGTAGAGTTGAAGATTAACAAGCCAGTGGCGTAAGCAGCGTTTGACTTGGTCTCAGCATCCTCGTCAGAGAGTCTGTGAAGGAGAAGTTTCATCAAAGTGCTGGTGAATGGGGTAACTCCAGCGCCCATGTTTGCAGTGCACTCTGCGATGACACCGATAGCAGTAGATCGCTCGTAATTGGTCTCGGCAGAAGCGAACTTCATGACTGGCTTCTGGTAGATCTTCCAGAGCTCACCGAATTGCTCACCAAGAGCAGCGGACAAAGCAATGATGACATCCAAAGCGGTGTCAATGAGGAGCCAATCATACTCAGAAGACTCAAGATCCTCATCAACCTCATCATCGCCAATATCGATTTGGCAAGGGTGGGTCTTGGTAATGATGGAGGTGACAATTGAGACGGTGCGCTCAAACATGTTTTCTTGAGACAGAATGGCTGGGCCGCAAAGCTTCAGGGTGGCAGCAACGTTGCGGTTGATGTCAGTGACAGTTGGCCTAAAGTTTCACATGTAAGCAAGTGTTTCTTAAGAATTATCAAATCGAATCGTGAAATCAAGTAAGATCAGAATGTTGATACGCGTTCTCAGCAACCACAACTTGTGTGTCTGAGTGAGCTGGGTTAACGTAATAGTTGTTCATCATTTCAAATCGCAAATAAAAGAAGAAAATTTTTACGTACTGGTCGATTTCATCCTCCCAGACTGAGAGAGTGGCAGTGGCGACAACCTCACCAAGCTTGATCAGCTCCTGCGTTGGTTGGGTCGTTGGTGGGAGACCTGGGGTCCATTTGGAGCCAGTGTGATCCTCCATCAAAGCCCAAAGGCAGGCATAAGCTCTCCAGAGAGTGGCAATGGCAGTCTTGCGGACACCCTCGTAGGAATGCTCTACAAGGCCCATGACAGTCTCAATGGTCTTCTCCAGGTATGGGATGTAGTTTTGGCGAGTGTGAGAAAGAACATCAGCGATGACCTCAACGGCGATCTCTTTTTCTAAAGCAACGGCAGTGACACCGGAAAGATCATCCCAATCCTCATCATCATCGTCACCGTCATCCTCCATATCATCAAGATCTTCTGGCTCGTCGGTGGCACCGGTAACCTTGACCTTCTTGCCTTGAATAACAACTTCTTGGCCGAGCAGATCTTGAGCATCCTCACCAAGCTCAACCTCGAGCTCTGATTCCTCTTGGTCCAAGCAGTCCAGGAGGCTCTTGACAACACCACCCAAGAATGGGGTAAAATCCTCCTCATAAACCTTGGAGAGAACACTCCACAAGATGTAGCTGGTCTCTCTCAGACGAGGGTGATCAAGGTGCAATGCTTCCTCGCTAGCGTGCATCAATGGCTGCACGTATGGCTTAAATGGCTCACGGCCGACAGCAGTAGCCATGTACCCCATGGCATCACAGACGGCACATCGAAGATCAAGCTCTTCCTCACTGTCCTTGATAGTGACGTATTGCTCAAGAGCCTTCATGGTAGGCTCAAAATATGGAAGGAAAGCATCCTCAGTCGAGCCAGCCAAAGATCCCATAGCACCAGCAGCACTTGCTTTGACTTTGAAATCTGGATGACCGAAGAGTCTGCCAAGCCTTGGAACAAGCTCGGCAGCGTACTTGACGCTAATTTCCTTCTCCATACCATCAACGAGGGAGTCCAAGGCACCACATGAAGCCTTCAACATCTCAATGTTCATCTTTTGGTCATTCTCATTGCTTGCTTGTTGGCATGCAGCATCAAAGTTCTTGAGGAGAGGTGGAAGTAGCTGTTCGTGGTGCTTGGAAAGCTCATCAACAAGCTCGTCAGCCAATCTAGCAACACCGTTCAAGGCTGCTTGACGGACACCGATAACTGGGTCGTTCAACAGTCTCAAAACAATTGGAAGAAGACCATCAAGTTGGGTGGCGATGAAATCTGGAGCACCCTCAACACACATGCTGAGGGCAAGGATGCCGGCTTTGCGGAAAGAAGCGCGGTCACTATTAACGTATTGTGGAAGTGCCTCAAGGAGAGGAACCACAACTTGGCGTGGTGGCAGGCTGGTGGCCAGCAAGTCTAAGAGACCAAAGGCAGATCTGTGTGGGGTGATCTCCTCGTCGTCATCGATATCTTCATCATCTGGAACCTCAGTCGCAATTTGCATACTCTTGAGAGTAAGCATCTTGCCGGCATCTGGGATAGCCTGCACCTTCATCTTGCGGTACTTGACGCATTGCATCAAGAACGAGATGGCTTGAGAACGAGACTCTGCAGACAAATCTGTGTCTGCACCGAGCTCGATCATGAACGTGATCAGGTCCTTAAAGTGTGGGTTCAAGAGGGCTGATTCGCAGCCAAGGAGGGTCTGGAAAACCTCGAAGGCTTGCATGGCGCGATCCTCATCATCCTCGTTGACTGCCTCCTTAAGACAGTTGACCATGCTGGGGACAGCGGCAGTGAAAGCAGCCAAACTCTCTGGGTTCTCATCGGCGTCGATCATCATAGCCAGTCTGCTCAGTGCAAGCATGGTGTTGCTACGAACCTCGGCACTCTCAGTGTCCTTGATGGTGTTGGCGAACAACGAGAAGAGACCAGGAAGCTTGTCTGCGAAAAGATCACCTGCAGCCTCGAGCAAAGCGAACAGGATGTAGACACCGACTTCACGGTAAGCAACTTGTGGGGATGTGGCGGCCTGAGCAAGGGCGCCTGGGAGATCGTCCCATTGTCCTGCCTCAAGGTCAAGAGAAGCGATAGCAGCAATGACACGGGATGAGGAGTGTCGGACCAACTTTGCTTGCTCGTTCAAAGTAGACTCCAAAAGCTTTTGGCGGATGACTGGCTTCTGCTCAGCTGGGAGCTTAGCCCAGTGCTTTGGGACCAGGCGCAGAGACTCGACAGCTGCTTGTTGGCGGATGATAGTCTCTTCGTGAGAAGTGAGGAGTTGCAACAGCCATACGAGAGTCTCAGGGTTTGGGTAGTAGTTCTTTCGAAGCTCGGTGGTAGCAGCCTTCACACGGTTGGTATCCGCTGTGATAAGTGTGAGTTGCTGACAACGAAGACGCGGGATGGAGGGGTTAAAACATACGGACTTGGATGCTCTTCAAGAGCTCCAAGAATTTTCCTTGATCCATGATTCTGTCTTAATGCACGCTCTGTAGCATGCAGATGGGACAAAGAATATTGTTCGAGGGGTTCAAGGAGTTGTGTAAGGATGGAACACAACGCTTGGGAGAAAGAAAAAAACAGTGAAAGTTGAGATTGAGTAGGGAACTTTTTTTACGAAAACCCCGCTAGTGGAACGGATGCGGCCGCCTCGCTGATTGGCGAGCGAATCCTTCACATGGAGATTGTAGTGGGGGCCGTGAAGACCCTTTATTTTGGTTTTTGGTGATGGCGATAACACTGGAAGACAAGATAACACATACACTTGGCGGAGAATCTCAGCAAGAAACTTCTAGCGATCCGGAGCAGGTGATACATGCATATCAAAATTCTATCTTCATCGTCAAGTTCGTCAAAATAGAGTGCAAGATATCATCCCTTTGTACTCTTGCCATAATCTCTTGTGTAAGCTCATAAAGTGGAGTTGTAGAAATGATCTCCCGAACAGAAATAGATTTTCACTGGCGGTGAACGTGCCATCTTTTGGGCTTCTGTTTCGAGAATTTCAGATGTAATCAGAAGCAGCAAAGAAGTTCCAGGTGCTTTTGGGTTAGAAAAGAGAATGAAAATGGGGGTGGATCGTTTAAAGAATAGAGAAAAAAAACTTCGGAACAAAATACATTTGACACTAACAAAGTATATCCTCAACATTTCCTCGGACATCAATTTTGAGATATCTTCAACTATGGTTTCCAATTCATCAATACAAAACAAGTGACCTGCAGAGCAAGGACTGAGGACTCGTTATAGGGCTTGCAGGTTTGCTTTAGCCAACCCATCTTCTGCAAATGAAGGGTGAATTCAAGTGCTTCTGATAAGCTTCTTCTTAATCGTAGCTCCAGTAAATATGGCTAGCCGTCGAGTATATCAGAACGGGAAAGAGTATTTATCCGCTTCTCACTCAATTTCGTGGTATATTCTATGACTAGTGCTTTTGCATTTTTCTTCGGAGGCAAGATTAACCAGATGGGTGATTTTACAAGTACACTTCCAAGGTTGTGTCCAAAGTTAGATTGTCACTTTCACATGCGCCAAACGTGATTGGAGTTCGACCTTTGGTTTTTCACATATTGCACCAATATCTTAAAGCTGACAAGGCGGGTAGATAATAAGGCAAGCATTGTAAGCAACGCTACCTCGCTGATAATGACTTGTTGACGTGAAAGTTAAGCTTGATTTTAGGCGAGACGGAGATTCTATAAGGATACTATTTCTATCAATATTATGCTTGCCTCTAAATGGACCTCTCACCTAGAGCTGAAGTCTACATAGCTAGATGGACTGGATGGAAGCAAGTCCATAGCTTTCTGTGACGTGACTCTACCATTAACATCAAAGGTTCCCCCAACACGCGTATCTGGCCCATATTTATTTACACAACTACCTGATAGGAAAGAAGCATATGGAAAGTCTTTCCACAAATTTTTAGATATTCGATACAACTTATCTTCTCACTACCTTGATTGGGCGACGACGCCTATAACCAAGCGAATTCTGACAAGCAGGAGCTTTGTACAAGGTATTGAGATATTGCAGTATCTGAGAGGAAACCCACTTCGTTAAGCTTCCGGCGCATCCAATGATTCATCTGACATGGGCACGTTTTGTGACTACCAAGAATGGGTATTTCTTGATGGCCACATTTGCATGTGCTTATCTGAGAGAGGAGGTATTGTATGGAGAGCATCTGTTCTAAAAGATTGTGGTGACGACCTTAGCAAAGGATGTGTAGCTTTGAGGCATGATAAGAGTTCATTTGCTCTTGTGAAACCTTCAGGATGGACTCCTGGTCCAGTATATTCCGCTGTTCTGGAGATATATTTTTTCTGAGCTCTGAAAGAGAGCTGATTATCAGCATGTGGCTCAATGAAGAGGCTCTGCTTAATAGATATGAATGTAATAAGCTCTTTGAGTGTCGAGGTGTAAGAATAGCAGGTTGTTCCAAGGTGCCAGTCTTCGGGACAAGCCAAGCCGATAGCACGAAGGACAGTTTCTTTTGATGATGGCAACTCACAGGTCAAGCTCTCTTCAAGCAATTTATTCGAGTAAACAAGCACGCGGAATTAATCAAGCAATCTGACGGACGAGTCCATGGCATGACCTTCGTATCTGACCTGATCCAGCCGCGAGATACAGTGTTACTGCAAGAATGGACTCAGAATATGTATGCATGATGTAAGGTGCTCACCCGTGCAAACCCACTGAGTGACGTTTCGGTTTTACCAAACGAAACGAGCTTAGGGGCCACGATGCATGCGCGAGACTTTCTTCTATCGGCGATGCAAAGAACGGAGACTCTGCACTCAAAAAAGCCGCTCTGCTGGCAAGATACCGGACTGGACTGATAAAATGTGTGCAGGCCAGAACTTGATAGCACTGCCAGCCTACGTGTCTCACCCTGATAGCGGTTAATGCCTCAAGACCCGCCGGCTCGTGTGAAAGCGAATGACGAGCTTTGCCCCCGAAGCGTCCTCACGTGTCAGCGTTGTACCTGTGGTGCCTGTCTTCGCGTGGGCATCCTCTCGCGGAAAAGACCCACTACAGCTTCGTAGAATCAGGAAGACCGCACCCCTCTGCCTTATCGTGCGCCACGCACCAACCGGCGGGCCGATTTGGCAGGTTGGTGGAAGCCCATAACTTTGTGTGGCCCCTCTTAAGCTTCTAGAGCCGGCGGTAGGCCGGTGCAGCAATCTGCGATCTGCATGCTGCAAGCAAGCAAGTTGAGCAAGACCCAAGCAGAAAAAAAATAAACACGCAAAAAATAGCTCTTCCATGATAAGGGCACCCAAGAAACGGACGGAAATGCTTGAGTTGTCCCCACCGATGTCGAGGATTTTTTCACATCGTCTCGCCTCTCGATTTTCGTGAAATGAGTTGAGGGAATATGCGAGCTCTTATCATCTTCGGGCTGGGACCTTGACAGCCATTGATGTGGCTACACAGTCCTGGTACCGCTTCCGGACGCTGGCGGTCGGGAAGATTAGGGGAGGAACGCCAGAGGAACATGGAGAGACAAACCAGCTGGGACAGCAGGCATGTCGTGTTTCAATCCCAGTTGCCGTCAGGGACCGAGCGAGACTCCCATGCTAACGGACGGTACATGCTGCGGTACTATACGACACAAACATCCCACCAGCTAAGGCACCGTTCTCGTCCAACAGCATCGATGCAGCCAAGTATGGCAGCACGGTAAATGAAGCGTGTACCTGGGCCTGAATCGTACCTGGCTGTGTTGAGACGGTGGTTCGCCGTTGCAAGCAGCTGAAGCGGCAGGATGGGCCTCGGACTAGCCCGACCCAGGCTTGAGGCAAGTCTAGCGAGTCGTGGCGGTCGTGAAGGGCAGAGGATGCGGCCGTGGTCTCGTCGAGGGCAATGCCATGTATCTTCATCGGAGGACAACATGCAAGAGTTGATAGCTGTTGCTTCACGTCCATAGCTGCTTCACATGCTGCGCGTGGGACCGAGCCCTGTGTCGTGAATGATCTGATAGCAAGGTTCGCGAGGAGAAGGCACAGAGCAGCTGGGCTATTTCTAGACGCATGCACGACTCTGAGTGAGCGTAGTAGAACGTGGGCCGGCGAACACTGGAGTTCGGAGGTTTCAAAGAGGTCTTACTCATCTGGTCATTTCGCACGACGGTGCCTTGCCCGACTCGTATCTCTCGGGGCGACACGGGTATGGCAGAGACGGCGGCACGGAGCAGAAGGCTGTCATCATGGCAGCAAAATTGCAAAGGTGAGAGAGAGCATCTTGTTGAGCAGGGCATCGGCGGGCATCGGCGGGCATTCGCAGCCATATCAGGCTACCTTTAACGGAGCATTCTGCGTGCTGGGCTCCATCGCAGAGTGAACGACGGCAGCTGTGCAACACGATTCGGGCAGATCCCTTAGCGAAGGGCTCGACCCCCACTTCTTCCCTCAATCCTCAGCTGGCGCGCCGGTTTTGGGTGACGTGCGAGAGGCAACATTGTCTGTCGGACCCAGCCATGCTACAGTACAGGATGATTAAAGTGGACACGGCTCTTAACCTCTTTGCCTTTCGTGCCCAAGCTACGCTCGACTAACGGTCCAGGGCTCATAGGCTGATCTGTGTCAGGAGAGACTCCGATCACTGAGAGCGACACCCTCAGCGAGGCCCAGAAGGGTGCGTGCAAGGAAGAACCATTAATTACTCTTGCCCGAACTGAACATAGCAGGACCGACTGCTATCCATCGCTTTCTTGCTTTTCCATTTCCATTTCCATTTTCATTTCCATTCCGATTTCATCTTCCCTCCCCTTCGCATTCACCTTCCACGCTGTTGACGCTCGTCGACGCTCGCAATCAACCCACTCACTGTTCTCGCCTGTCTCAGTCTGCAGCCGAACCTGGTCCAACGCGCTGATACCTGCTGCAAATTTCTTGACGGTCTCTTCAGCTGTCCGTCTGGTACTGCAGCCACAACC
Source organism: Coleophoma crateriformis (assembly GCA_003369635.1). Classification (NCBI taxonomy): domain Eukaryota; kingdom Fungi; phylum Ascomycota; class Leotiomycetes; order Helotiales; family Dermateaceae; genus Coleophoma; species Coleophoma crateriformis. The sequence goes on from PDLN01000005.1 coordinate 1,127,268, forward strand.
TCCCGGTCTGCGCATGAACACAGCAGAACCGCAACGACAACATGCCCAGTTTTGGCTTTGCCTCGCCCTTTGGTGGTGTTACGGGCAGGACGAGCGCAACGCTCTTTGAGATACGGTAAGTTCCATGCCAACTTGCGACACCCAAACGGAGAACTAATCCGAGCTCGACAGCCTCGAAAATGAAGTTATTGTCCTTCGTGGCGGCGAGAATGAAGCCTCGAGTCAGCTTCTGAAGGGAGTTGTAGTACTATGCTTGCCTTCCGCGCTCAAGTGCGAAGACGTGCACCTGCGCATGACAGGGCAATTGAAAGTCGGGTAAGTTCCCTTCTACCCCTCCATGCGCCCGCGCTCGCATGATCACAATTGACCGTCATTCTGCAGATGGAATGACCAGCGACTTACACCGACGGGTATTTCGAACAATCGAGTCGATAAAACCACAGAGATTTTCACTCACCGATGGATGCCATTTGTCGGTGGAGGCGCCCCCGGCTCCTCGTCTCGAGGCACGACTTTGCCTGCAGGCAATTACGAGTGGCCTTTCGAACTCGTAATTCCTGGCTCGATGCCCGAGAGTGTGGAGGGCCTTGCGGACAGCCACATCGTATACAAACTGAAGGCTACGGTTGCGCGAGGAAAATTGGCGTATGATTTGCACGCATGGAAGCCGGTACGAATCGTACGAACCCTCGATCCCTCTGCCTTGGAGTTGGCACATGCGATGACCGTCGAGAACGTCTGGCCGAATAAGATCGAATACCAGCTGGTTATTCCTCAAAAGGCGATTGTTTTTGGAACCGCGATCAATGTCGAGATGCGATTTACATCATTGCTGAAGGGACTGCGGATAGGTCAAATCAAGTGTGTTTTGCTTGAACAGCAGGAATTCACGATACCCGGTTCATCAGCACACACAGAGCGGATGTGGAAGCATGCAAGAGATGTAGAAACCTGGGTCTTCGAGCTTAACGAAGAGGAGCACTATCGCGACTTGCTGGACGAGAACGGACAGGATGGTTATACATTGAAGGAGAGTATGCCGCTTCCCAAGCGACTGAGCCGATGTCTACAAGATGTTGATGTGAACGGCATCAAAATCAGACACAAGGTTAAGTTCAATATTGCGCTGCACAATCCAGATGGGCATGTTTCTGAGGTGCGTTTGGTCTTCTTTTAACAGCAAAGCGTAAACTAACAGATTCTAGCTTCGTGCAACTCTTCCTGTCACGATCTTTATCTCTCCAAATATGCCTCTCAATTCCGACGGCTGCCTCGTCGATCAGACACCCATGAGTACACAATCAGTGGACGTTCAGGCCCACGCACCTCCGCTTTACGGCGAGCACGTTCTCGATCAACTATATGCGGATATGGACCAATCTGGACTGATGACACCAGCTCCTCAATCGGGCATGAATACCCCATTCTACAGTCAATCCCGAGCGGGATCATCGGAGAATCTGGCGTCCCTGGATAGCGTTGCGAACAGCACAGGTGCCGTTCCACCTGCTGCACTCACATCGAGACTTCAGAACTTAAATATCAGCTCTCGCAATAGTAGCTTCTTACGGAGACATCCAGGGTCAGGTTCCGGACATGCGACTCCTGCCGAGCAACATCATGACAGCAGACAGTCAGGGTACTTCGATTCTCACTCTGCACCTCACAGCACTCCCCTCAGCCGACGTACAAGTGAGGAAGATGAAAATCATCACAGCGGGATGGTGTCCGGTGTAACTAGTGGGCGACATTCACCCGAGCACGACGAGTTCTTGACATTAGCAGAGTTGAGCAAGGTCCCGTCATATACCACAGCCGTCAAAACGCCATTGAAGAGAAATGCCAGTTACGTCGATACTTCACTGCCGAACTATGAAGCAGCTCTATCGGCGCCACCGAGTCCTGTACGCACCTACAGCAGCCCCGTCATACCAGGCGCGGAATCTTCTGGGAGTGATGCGACTGTAAATGGCGCCAGGAGGAACCCAATGGCGAACATGGGCTTTACACCTATACATCCTCCACCAGCAGCTCATATAGGCGATGAGGACGAGAGAAGAAGACTGCAACTTCTTCGCAATCGCGAGAGAGCTCACTGAACAGTTTGATTTCGTTTGCTAGACATAGAGATACCAATATAGTTTGAGGCATACAGAACGTGTCTGCGGGATAGAAATGATTCTTTGTTTAACGGGCAAGCATTTTATTAGGGCGTTTAGGGATAATCACATACAGGCCGGGTTAGATTATAGACGGGATTGCTACGCAATGAAGCTGGGTGCCTTCAATGCTGTTTTTTTTTTGTAGCGAGAATCTGGCGATTTAGTATGGGTGTTTGGGGAGGAGAATATTTGGGACATTTGACATAGATCCAGCATCACCACTCAAGTATGAGTCATCAGAAGGAGTAATTTTACAAGATATTTTTCGGTTTCTTCTGAAACTTTGTGTTCTTTGGGGTCCAAAGTGCAGATGTGCCCACGCGCCTATGGTATAGGATGTGATAACCCGCTCAGGTTTCTAGAGTACAATATCCTTATTTCTTAAGTATAGCCCGTCGGCTGAGTGATCGACGCGAGTACGTTCCAGCGAAATCACCTAGAATGATTTGACTTCCCAAAAGAATGGTACACTAACTTCTAAACAAGAGATACTTACGATCGTGTCAGATAATCCGATCTTTCTCATACCGTCCGCTGGGTAGCGAGTGGTCTCAACGCGAAGAGTAGGTGGGATTTAGACTTCGGTCTGCTCGTGCAGTCTATGTTCTACGGTATCGTCTTATCCCCTCTCAACATGCCTAGACTCTTCGAACGGAGCAACGCGTGGTTTCTTGCTTCATAGGCTTCCTAGGTTCTTGCTAGAAGGAGAGCAACGTGGAGGCAGGACGATGATGAAGACCCTACTTTCTGCATGATCTACAAACTAGGCATAGCAAACGCCGGTCCAGTACGAGCGAGGTGTATGGTCTCAAGTTGAGAATCCGATGCCTGAAGAGCAGAGCGTCATCTCGGGATGACGTAGGTGCGGGAAGCCGAAGAAAGGCACGAAAGGGGGGTGCGATATAAAGGGTCCTCGCTAGTCCCTCGCTCTAGACTTCAGGTTAGTGAAGATAGATGCGATCGAAGGTAGGACATTCTCGTTGTCGTTTCTAAACTCCTCTTCCTTCCTATTCGCCGACAACATCTATATATACTCTATTTTATCGACTATCCAAGGTGCACAGCGAGCGGAACGAGACAAAAGAAACCCTGCGTACATCATCGACAGGGATCTGAATTTGTATGATCCCCCAGTCACCCTTCTGGACAGACCGCGACAGCATAACCCCACAATTATAAACCACCTCATATCCAGAAACGTGCGTGGCCCCTTTCAACTCTGTCCCTCTAAAGCGCGTTGTTTTCTGTTCTCAACCCACGTCCCAAAGACAAAAAACCTACGATCGACCTTCGCAGAAACTAACCTCCAAACAGAAAGATGTTGGGCAGAAAAAAGAGTGTTGCCGAAAAGGCCCTCCCTCGGCGCCAAACAACTATGGGAACAGTTGCTAGTGACAGCGACGAAGCCGTGCCACGCGCTGATCCTAAGGATACATCGGAGTTACTTGCAGAGCGGCTGCAGGCTTGGAAGCATGCTGTGGGCTATTTGGAGGCGTATGTGAGTGCGACGGAGAAGATGGAGAGAGCGCATGCGAAGGAGTATGAGAAGGTTCTCAAGGTATGGCTTCCTGTACAACGGCATCGCTGGGGTGTTTAGGTTGCTGATGCATGCGGGGACCAGGCCATCGCGGATCCATTAAAAGAGGGTAATCATTTTGACCAAAGCCTGGGTGGCATTGCGGGCATGTTTGAGAACATGAGAGCTAATACACAGGTATGTAATGCGACTGACGCTTTGCGCCTTCTATGCTGATGACGCTTCTAGGGTCTTGCGAACTCTCATCTCGAGACCGAGAAGAACCTGAAAGGCTCCGTCCTCCCTATCCTCGACCGTCTACACAAGGAAATCAAGCATAAGTCCAAAGAACTAGCGAGTGGAGCTGCCAAGGGAGCCAAGGAGGTAGAAAAGGCACGAAACACCACGCAGAAGCATATCGAGCTCCTAGGAACACAAGTTGCTGGGTTCGAATCTGCGGGTGGGAGGATTAACGCCGCTGATGATCCATATATTCTCCACAGAGGTGTTTTCCATCGACTCAACAAGCAAGTTCTAGAGGAGAACAACAGCCGTCATGATCTTCTGGCCGTGCAGCATAACTTTACGGCTTTCGAGGGACATGTTGTTGAAGTTATTCAACAAGCTATGGAAGCTTTTAATCAGTTCGTGGGAGGCCAAGCTCAGAATGATCAGCAAATTTACGCTGATATACTTGCTTCTGCACAACGAATTCCAGTTGATTTTGAATGGACAAAGTTCGTTGAGCGAAACGGTTCTATGTTGGTTGACCCAGCCGCTGGAGACAGATCGGTTGATTCCATCACCTTTCCCAATCAGGACCACAAATCTACACAACCTCTCATTGAGGGAACCCTGGAGAGGAAGTCCCGCAACAAGTTAAGCCTGGGTGGATACTCTACAGGCTACTACGTTGTGACCCCTTCCAAGTTCTTGCACGAGTTCAAGGACAGTGACAACTTCCGCAAAGATCCTCAACCAGAACTCTCCATCTACCTGCCCGATGCCATTATCGGTGCACCAAGCGGTAGCAAATTCAATATCAAAGGCAAAGACATATCGAAAGGCCTGTCTGGCAAGCTCACCGGAAATGCCGAGATTGCGTTCAAGGCTCACACTGATGCTGATGCTCAGAAGTGGTCCGAAGTCATCCGCGATGCTGCCGGTGCAACCGGACCCGCGGAAACGTATACTAGCGAACCTACGACACCAATCAGCCCAATTGTTGACGAGAAGAAGCGTATCATGAGCCAGCCACCTGTTTATGAGGAGGGTGAGAGCAGTACCGCTTTGCAGACTTCGGGCGTCACAGGCGCTGAGGCACCTGTTGCTGCCAATGAAAAATCTTAGATTCACACCTGGTGAGTGGAAAGATAGTGCTGTGGTGGAGGTTCTAACGTCCAGGGTGGTGAGCGTGTGAGCTTGTATTGCCTTTGCATTTGTCTTCGTTTGGCTATTTTCATGACTACTGCATAATACCTCTGTTTGCTGTTTCCTGTTTGTCAACTCTTTGCGAGTGGTGAGAGGCCTTGGCTTATCCCTACCTCGAGAACCTTAATTAAGCAACATTTAAACAAACATACGTCCTTCGCCCAAAAACGGCAATCTAGACGTCTGGCATACCTGCAGGTGATTGCGCTATCTGGCTTACTAAGCGTTCTCGATTCGTGTTTGTCGTTTTCTAGTCTATCTTACTCGCCAGGACTCCAGAAAGAAAATCGCAGACACATCGACTACAAGCTATTCCAATGTAGTGGTGGTTTATCAGATCTCGAGGGACCAGAAGAACCATGTGATCCACTTGTCTTCGTAAGCCCACCCCCTCACCGCAATCTCCAGGCGGGGCAAGCAAGCATGGTTATCTCCTCGGTCGATCACTTTCTGCGGCACGATCAGGGTCAGGAACCTTCCTATTCCACCTGCACAAACATCATGTGACGTTACTTCCGCCGGCCGGTATCTACTTATACGCCAATCCACTTTCTAGTCTTCTAAAAAGGATTTGTTCTGCAGCCTGCTCTCTGTTTTCCAGCCGCTCAGATTTTGGGCCAAGCTTTCACGATGAAAACTGCAGCGTTCTTCCTTTGCTCCGTCTTGGCGGTTGTACCTGCAGCATATGCACAGTCTGCTGGGAGCCACACGGATCTGAATCGTTGGTGTGGTAAGCCTTATGAGAGTGGGTACGTGATATGCTTCCCTTCTGAAGAATCCAACTGACTGGTATGCTCTAGATCGCCTAACTATGATCCTGGTGGGCAGACATACCCTCCTTCGCCATCTTCGAGTCAACTGCTATACGTCCAAGTTGTGCCTCGCCACAGTATCTACGTGGATAGCGAGACCACTGGGACTTTCATCGTCGATGCTACTCTTTCGCATACGTATGGTGACGCCTACTACAACTCCACCTATATCACGGGATCAAATGGCACCAATCCTTTCACCAGTCTCTACTTCTCCATTGCTCTAGAGTCAAATGACAAAGTTCTGGTGCAAAACAATGTTCTTGTCAATTCGACGGATAACCTGTTCGAATTTGATCTGACACAACTAGAAGCTAGTATGGATGCTTACAACATCGTTCTCTACGGTGCTTCCGAGGACGGGAATCAAACATATACCGCTACCACTCAACTATTTTACTTGCCAGATAAGACTACGGGGAGCGTGACCAAGATCGATAATCTCTATGGTGGGATGCTTTTCAAAAATAATGCAACCGGTTACGAGTTTCAACCACTTCTCGCTTTTGGATTTTACACTTCCTACGGAGGATATCTAGAGTTGAGCCTGGACAATGTCCAAGCCTACGCGGACATGGGCTTCAACACCATCCATCCCATTCCAACATTCTCTCCCAATCTCTCCACGATATTCGACTATGCGGACCAGATCAATCTCCTGTGGCAGTACGATATGCGAAATACATATCAAAACCTGACCTCGGTCGCCGAGCAGGTTAGTGAGGTGATGGATCACAGCTCTTTGTTTGCGTATTACACGGCTGATGAACCGGATGGTTGGGAGTACCCTCTGAACTCTACCTTGCTGGCCTATGAGACTATTACCTCGCTTGACAAATATCATCCTGTTGGCTTGGTGTTGAATTGCCAGAACTTTTACTATGGGGAGTATTCTTCTGGTGCGGATTATGTAATGGAGGATGCCTATCCAGTGAGTTCTAATTCTATTTGTTATCATTCCCAAGAACGATCGCGTAAAGGAGCCCATCCCTAAGTATGTTACCAGATCGGCATCAATGCAACCTATTCCGGCCCCTGGGGCACACCCTGCAACATAACCTACGGCGACTGCGGCTGTGACAACTGCGAAGGCTCTGTTATGGACGTATCTTCACGGCTGGACGATCTCTCCAACTACCAATCCTGGTTAGGCCAATGGTCCAAACCCCTCTGGGCCGTCCCTCAATCCTTTTCAGGAGAAGGCTACTGGTCGCGTGATCCCACCGTTGCCGAAACATATGTCATGAACCAGCTTGCCTTCAACCACAAAGCGAAATCAATCATGATCTGGGACTACCCAACCGCCTCCGAACTTGCAGCCGCCAATGCCGCACAAGCAAAAGTTGTCACCGTGTCTCCGGTCTTGGAGTTCCTGGTTGGAGCGCATCCCGTGCCTATCGTTGTCGACGCATATCCGTTACTGGATGTCGCGTTTTGGATAGTCGATACAGGTGTGCTGGTCAGTGTGGTTAACCTGGATTATGTCGACACGACCACGAATGTAGCAATCACGCTTCCTTTTGCAGGGAACGGATCTACGATTGTAGGACAGCCTTGGGGTGACGTTCAGTGGTCGTTGACGGGCACATCGTTAGAGGCCAGTGGACTGTCAGCGCTAGCTACAAGTTTTGTGATTTTGCAACTGTGAACAGCCCGAGATCTGGCTAGTCTGTATAATTGTAATGAAATACGGCTTTGGACATGAATGGCATATGACTTTGAACCTGAGGGGTTAGGTATTGTCTTCGAAACTAAGCATAATAAGCAGAGTAGCATAGGGTAAGCGAGCAAGCAGCTAGAAGGTAAAATCCTCAGTATAAGAACTATATCATATATCCCAACGACCTGAACCAACAAACGGATAGCAATATTGAAGCGTTATCAACAAGACAACCTCCATGCATACCTATCTTGCCTTGCTAATCAAGGGAGCCTTCTCACAAGGAGGTGTGTGCTAGACGAAGCTATGTCGTGGACCCGTATCAAACATCATCTAGTAAGCACCCAGGAGAAGCAAATAAACTCAACCCACTACACAAGAACACTTTCCTTCTATTCCTTCTAAAGCCAGTCCCTTTACCAAAGCCGGGCACACACAAGTACCAGGACCGATATTAGAACCTAGCCCAGTCCAGCTCCGCATTTCTTCCAACCGTCCCCTTCTTAATCGCCATAGCTCTGGACTTGGCTCCGATAGTCTTAGTCAGTCCTCAACAAGTACAGCGCAACCAAGGCTGGAATTCTTTTCCGTCTTAAAAGCGAGACCTGTAGCCCACATTGGGTGAACCTCATGTATATGGTTCAGAGGGCGACCGTATTCAGACCTTCGGTGCTATTCTCGTTTCGTATCACATTCGTAGATTCCCTGAGTAGAGAGGCTTTGGCACTGCTTCGACTACAACTAGTATCCTCGTCGCGCCCCCGATTTATTTACGGCTATGATGGACCTGGCTGTCTCAACAAGTCATGAAGGGGACTGCGAAGTAGGCGCGCACACACGCGTGGCTCCAGCCATATTCTGGGGACGGGTGAAGCTGTCAGTGGATAAGGAGGCCTGGCTGTTTGTTGAGAAACTTGCTCCTCGGTATCAGCCGTTTCTTGCTAGGTACTTTAAAAATCGAGAGGGTATTTTAGCATCATATTGAACGCAGGTCCCTCTCGCTTTTCAAGCGTACTGGGGTAGAAACCTGTAAATGTGATTTTGGGAGGCGAAGAGGGTGAAAGGTCGGAAGAAGATTTGGACGGCATCGGCGATCTTGTCTTTAAAAGGACGTTGAGTAGCAAGATCGTGAAGAGGAGGTAGAGATTCACCGCCGTTGCGTTTTGGACCGCTCCCTTGTAGATAAGACTCAAGATTAGCTTTATGGCTCTGGCTTCGCGGCCTCACTTACTTCGATGAGGAGTGGTTGAAGGAAAAGTCCCTATTAGTTCTGATAAAGCGAAAGAATTATGACAGCCCTTGTGTCAAAATAACGAACTAATAGACCTAACGAGTTCATGAACCACCTAGGTCAATGAACAGCACATCATGAAGACACGCATGATGCAGATTGAGATTCTTCAGAACCCAGCGACTCTGTAGAAACGGGTATTTGTTAGCCTCACGTACTTGTCACGGCCGAGATGGAGCAGCTGAAACGCAAATACTTGCTCGTTCAGCCATGGCTTTCCACAACCGCTTCAACAAGCCTCAATATACCGTGTGCAGTAAATGCTTCAATTCCTTGCTTTATTATTGTTCCATGCAGCCATAGAGGCTAGACACGGGTCCTAGCTCTACCTAAGTGCAGACCAGTCAGTCATGAAATTTCTACATCTTCGAATATGATCTGTTGAGAAACCCCCAACATGATCCCAATATCGTGTTGTTACATACTCCTTACCGTACATCCAGCAATAAAACTTTTTACAAGAGCCACAAAATGGCAATTCCCTTCTACCCCATTAATGGATCCCCCATTCTCTCGCCCCTTCCTATCACCGTCTCGCAGCCACAGTATGATTCGGATCCCAAGCCTGCGGTTGCCAGTCCTCACTCGGCCCACCTCTCGCCTTCTTCCACGGATCATCCTCAACGTTCTTCTCCTTCTTCTCCTCAGTCCTCTGTACAGGCGGCGACGACGACGACTGTTGAGGGCCCATAGCAGCATTCAGCACCGGAGCCGACACAGGGGCATGTACAGCAGACGCAGGGTCGAAACGATCGAGGAGACCAGACCGCTGCGCACCAGGGCGGTCCAGAAAGCTAGGCTTCTCGCGCCAGCGGCGATCCGCCTCGGCGGCGAGGATCTTCAGGTTACGCTGGCGGACGAGGTCCTGGCTCTGCTCGGTCAGGGAAGGTGGCTGCTCGCGGGTATGGCGGAGCCACTGGTGCCATTGCGGGGAGATCTTGACCTCGGAGTAGGGGACGTGGCGCGGGTACTCGACGATGCGACGCATGCGCAGCGCGGTGTTGCTGTCGCGGAACTCCCAGTAGGTGTTGCCGGAGAGGTCGAGGCCTGGGTGACGAGAGAGGGTTAGAGAGGTAGGAAGAGGAGGAGTGAGGAGACGGGAAAGACGGGGACGTACCGACGAGAACGCGGTTCCGCCAGGGAAGCTTGATGGATTTCCACTGGAACCAGACCTTCTGGAGGACAGAAGGCGGTTTGCCCGACATGGTTCCGTTTGTTGGAGAGGGTGTCTTAGTGCGCTCTGGAGTTTCTTGGTAGGTAGGTGCTCGGTTTGGGACTCGAGTGGGCGTGCTGGGGTTGGATGGGATTGTCGAGGTTGCGGATCGATAAATTTATGGTACGGGTGCAGTACCGTACATACAGAAGCTTGATAAAGCTTAAAATCTTATCTTATCTGATTTACGTCGTTTCTAACTGGCTAATGCTTGATAGCCACACTTTCGGACGTGGGGGCAATTTGGTACCTTTTGATCTTCGTAAGAACTAAAAGATGCGTCTACAGATTTAAGTTGCTCTGAAGGTGACCTATTCCGGTCAAACTCTAGTCTTTTATAGTGTAGATCTTCACAGAGATTCTTGGCACAGATTAAAATTAGTAGATGAGAAAGCCAAGCTAAAACAATTCTGATTCTGATTCTTTTGATACAACCTATCGAGATTTATATAAGATACAGTTACCCTATTTCAAAGCAACAAGAAAAAAATACAACATCAAGAAGATGATTAAGTCCTCCCTCATCCATGCCCAATTCCTAGTCCATCCAAAGTCATAGCACATCCATCATAAGAGAGAATCATAAAAGGCGAAGAAAGTCGATTCACGACAAAATCCAAATGACCCAAGAAATCTAAATATTCGAACGCCTGCCAGTCTTTTTCAGATAAGCCCTCCCGCCAAACGACATGATGAAATTGGTACACGTGACTGCGCCGAATGATGCAGCAGCCAAAGATGAAAGGGTAAGAAAAAAGATTTAGCATTCCCGGCAAAATTGTGCAAGAAGCCATAAAAGAATCGAGATGCACGCTCAACACTCCCAAAGCAGACGAGTAAGGTGTTTCGCAGACGATCAGCAGCTTTGCGACGTAGAGTGACGACAATGATGATTTCATTCCAGCGAGAAAGCGTTGGATGGCATGTTTCGGGTGCCGATGACGTCAATGCCAGCGGGGCTTTCAAAGCGATATGGATGGACCCTTGGCTCCACATTTCGCACGACCCTGTCGAGGTGGCTTGAATTTTGACTTCGTCCATGGTCCGTTGACATGCACTTTTGCTCATTTCAAGCCGTCCCGGCGTTTCGTGAGTTCGTCTATGACGAGCCTAATTTCCAGGATCATCTGCGAACAGCTAGCTGTAGGCATATTTGATCCCGTCATCACTCCACCTAAGCACCGACTCTTCTCCGTCGGGCGCCCGGGAGTTCCTCCTGAGGATGCACTACACGATAGTGACGTGTGAGAGCATCGGCCCTGCTGAAGGTCTTCTCTTCAGTGCATAGGTTGCATCTGATCTTCTGCTTCCGTGCATTGTGAATCGTGTCCTCGTGTCGGGTGAGGTCATATGGCCGAGAGAAGATGGTGTTGCAAGGCTTGCCAGTACTAGGGTTGATGCGCTCGCATTTGTGAGGGCCGGCTTGACTGTTCGCTTGGTCCTCGGGGCTCTCGCTACTGCCACCGATCAATGTCGCGGTTTGTCGATGACCCTCGCGCTTATGTTTCTGAAGCTTGGCCGGAGTGTCGAATCGTAGCGTGCAGTTGTGATATGTGCACGTGTAAGTTCCACCGTCTGCAGAAGTTCTGGCGGGCCGCTGGATCTCAGACGATTCTGGCGCATACTCGCTGCTGCTCGACTCCATAGAAGTCAAGGTGGAGGGAAAATTCTCAGTGCTAGAAACATTGCTTGTCTGACTTCGTGCTTGCGGCACAAATGGATATTGTTGCGGCATTGTTCGCATGTTGCCTGCCATTAAAGGTGCACCAAAATTGAAATTTGATGCGTGCGGAGTAGTATTTTGGGAAGAAGTCGAGTAGGCTCCAGAGCTCTCTCTCCTTGAGGTAGCCATACTACCAAAACTTTGCTGCGATGATGTGTCGTCCATCTCAGGTTCTTGAACGCGGGATTGTTGTACCTGAGGATGATACTGTTGAGGTGATTGTTGCTCCTGCTTGGGAAACAAAGGCATGTTTGCATCCTCATCGCTCTCATGATATATCAAGTCAACATCCTTCGGCGAAATAGTCTTCGGCGGTGTTCTTGCTGGAGATTGTCTCTCCATTTGTTGTCGAAGAGCCATCGCATCATTCTCGGCCTTCTGTTGCTCCCTCAAGCCTGACGCAGTCCCAAGTCGCATATTTTGGAGATTTTGCACTCCAAACTTGTTAGCGGCTGGGGCAAGTGGAGAACCTTGACGAAATGGAGATCGTTCGCGAGATGGAACATTCATCGGAGTTTGAGACATGGAGCTCAAGTGCTGGCTGTTTGCCGCGCGGAGTCTTTGGTTAAAGATATCGTTTTGCGCAGGCGAAACGGTGGTGGACTGTCCAGATCTCGCTGGTGGGGCGGAGGTGATCTGGAAGTTTGGATTGTACAGCTCATCTTGATAGATATCGGTCATGGTTCGGTCGAGCTTGGGCATCGTGCTTCTGTAGTCTGAAGGAACACAATATTGTAAGTATTCATCCAGCCAGAAGTCGATGTTCGAGGAAATAGTCTCACCATTCTTTCTCCTGTCCTCGTTGAATGTTGGTGGCGTCGATGGTGAGTCATTGCTTGCCACCGATACAACTGAAGGTCTGCCGGAATGGCCGAAGTCAGGAGCAGGCATCAGCTCCGCGTCACCCATTGCCTGTTGTGATCTTGACCCTCCATCGCCATTCATGGCTGCTAGCTGACTGAAGTCGGCGTTGTTGCTGAAGTCTGGGTAACTTTGCGGGTTGAATCTCGAGTATTGCGACGTCAAGAACTGCTCCTGTGATGGTGTATGCGCTGGGGTCAATGGTTTTGAATTCGAGTGATATTGCTGTGACGGGTCGTGTAGTTCATAATATATGTCAACGGGATCGGTTGAGAGCGCAATGTGTGGATTTGAGCCCGTTGGCTGATTGTATGGAGATGCTGGCCCCGCGGAGCCTAGCGATGAGAGAGAGGACTCGCGATGGTGATGTGCTCGCGTGGTCGCTGACTTGGGGGTCAGTTGGCCGTTTGAAAGCCAGCTGTTGTTGTGCTCCGACTGCATCAGTTCTGGTTGCTGAACCTGAATGCGGAGGTTTGAAGAGGACTGCTGCGGTTGGAACGAGATCAAGCTGTTCTGGTCGGCACCAAACGAGAAAAGGTTGTTCGAAAGGTTGTCGTAGGATTGAGGAGTGGTGCTCGATAATGATGAGGATTGAGGCCAGTAGTGGTTTTGGATGGGCGTATATGACGAAGGTCGTCTTGGAGGTTGGGCACTTAGCATAGTCGGTAGATCTTGAACAAAGCTGGGTGGCGAAGACCCAACTTATAGGGAACGGGGTGTGACTCGTACTCGGGAAGATGCCAGTCTGAGTAAGTGAGGTGAGGAAATCGGCCGGAGTTGGTGGAAGTAACTAGAACGGCGGCTTGGTAATCCGAAAAGGATGAAATGGAATTCGGCGTTGAAGGCTGCGCGTGACGGGGGGACGAGGAGATATATTCAAATCGCAGGTCGCTCGGTGTTCCTCGTTGCCGGAACTCCCTCGAGGAACAGGCGACTCTATATCTCATGTCACTCAAAATCCTGTCGCTCGCATTGAGCTTGCCGATACCAGAATGACGTTATGGAGGACTGCTAGACCCAATCGGGATATAGCGGGTCTCACCAGCATGCCCGCAAGGAGATGACGAGGGCTATGCGTACATCGAGCCAATCACGCGGCGCGAGAAGGACCCTGAGCTTTTCCTGCAGCGCTCCCTCGGCTGCTCCGTACTGTACCTTAACCCATCGCGCTAAGTTTAGAGAGGCAAAGCCACGGGAGCCTATGGCCATGGGTCTTTCCCAACTGATCGACATGCAGGCCGGGTGGACACAGCGGTGCATAACGTTTGGGCGACGCTTTACAACTGTGGCTGAGGAGGATGTTATACCCCGGCGACCATACCATACAATACAGCAGAATGTCACGCAGGGACGGCTTCGGGGAGGAGGACCTCGGCATTTCAGGTGTGATTCCATGCCCTGCGCTGCTCTTCCAGCGGCTGACTCACGCAGTGCTGGACAGATGCATGTCCCTGTGTCCCGCTGATTGGATTCCTCAGCCTCAGTTGATATTCCAGCCACGCCTCGTTTACCGCACTCGGTTCTTCTTGCTGCTGTCCTTCCGCGGTCGTGGGCAGGCATTGATGGGCCTCGTAATCATGACTGGCAGAGAATGCCATGTCCGAGCCAACAATGCGATGACTGATTGCCATGCTTTCCGTGCACTTCTGCTGTCCGTTGGGGGCGTGGCTTGCATCCGTGAGGCCGGTCGCTTCTCGCCCGTTGCGGTAAACATGCTTACTCAACACGCGCACGGTGATTCAATAAAAAGCAGTGCGCCCATATGGTGCTGGAAGCCGCCGGTGGTACCGTCCTGAGTGTGACCACACCCTGCCCCTCAGCCGCCGACCGAAATTTCCATGCCCACCTCCGCGCTCTTGGAGGAGCTGACAGCCCTAAGAGCGAGCGGACTGGAGCGGATGCTGGGTCTTACTGCGGTGTTCAGCAGAAGCGAGCACTAAGCCGACAAGCCGAGCGGGCCAGTCGTGCGCAACGAAGCCTCAACCAGGTCTCGTGGTGCACACCCTCCGGCCCAAATGCAGACCCCAGAGGGCTGGCCGGTCGTGGGCCATGGACGGCTGGGCCTCAACAAAGGAACAGCAGCTCCGGAGCAGGAGCGAATGCGAGGGCTGAGTCACGGTGACAAAAAGCCGATCGCAGTCAATATCCGCGGAAGCAAAGAGGGCTCGCACCAGAGTCTGGCTCACGAGTAAGGCCATGGACCACATTCTTCTTCTGCAGGTACTGGACAGCACAGGCTGAGTCCAGGTCCAGTCCCGGTCCAGGTGCCAGGCTGGCAGCACAAAAGACCCTGACAAGATGGCCTAGACATGTTTTATGCACCAACCATTCCCTCCCCACAAGTACCGCAGATCCGGGTGGGCAGATCGATCCCAGAAGTGAAGCCTAGCGCTGCGCCGTGCATGCGCTCTGTGGCTGAGTGCAGGCCTGTTGGCTCGGGTTGGTTGCCTTTGACTTGGAAGGCCCCTGCTCGGACTCGCCCGATCCACTAAGAATACCGACCCCTAACCAGACCAGCGACACCTCCTCGGTTCGCTCTCCGATAGCTAACCGTCGCACCTTTCTGAGATGGCATCTATCACTCCCTCAATACGGATGATCGTCTATATTTGGCACCGACAGAACCCGGGGCGTGCGATGCTGAATCCTCGATGCATGCGACACGACGACTGCCTTCGAACACGGGCATCTCGTCATGTTTGAAGCGTAGAGAATCCCCGTAAAAGGTAAATCCTGTGCCCGCCGGTGTCGTTCCCTCGGGCTTTGGTTGGATGTCCGTACTCGGCCCTGACGAGAATACGCGGTCGGCATTTGGCAGCGGCCAGAACAAGGGCGTCCGAGGCATCAGGATTTGGCATTCGCGTCCAGGGCAGTACGAGGCCTGCCAGAAACAGAACACATAAGCATATCTTTCGGAGGAAAAGATCCTTCGCCCTGCCCTGCCTTCCCCGTTGACCGTCCACACCTGCTGCTGTGCCCATCCTGCGCTGGGGTCCTTCAATGCATCCGAGCCTAAAATTCAAATCCAAACTTATGCAGGGCCATGCCGGGCTGACCTCTGATCAAGACCAGCTCGTTGAATTCTGTGCGTCGAGTCTCACGGCCACACCCTCGGACTTGCAGTCTCGCAGCCAGCCTCCGAGAGCAGGAATAGACGATGGTGGTCGGAGCAAGGACGGTCAGTTCCTGTCAGACAGAGACCAACACCTCAGAAGGTCCGGCAAGGTAGGACGAGCTCAAAGTGGACAGTGGAGTGAGAGAGAGGGAGGATTTGCATCGCTACTGCGATGTGTAATCAAGCCGCGGAGAAAGCCACTCCCTTCGTCGAGCAGCGGGAATGGCTCCCTTCCCCGCCCACGCAGCTTGCCGTAAGCCCTACGCGATGGTCGCCATTCGGTGCGGTAAGTGGGGGCCAGCGCTCCGTAAGGTAGCCCAAACAAGCAATTGCAAGCAGCGACGACACCGGCACGCCCTCGACGTTTCTTTTTTTTTGCCTTTTTGAAATTTTTACAGTGCACAGACATTCCGACCTTTCTCCTAGTCTCCGGCGTTGTGCGGTGTCGTGGGTGTGAAGCCTTGGGGGGTGTGCTGCCGGGACTCACGATTCGCTCAGGCACCGATCTTCGCTGCCATGGGTACCATATTTATCCGCGTCCGCCCGACCCAACGCATCGGCGCACGATATGGTTACTTCAGCGCACTCGACGCTCACCCCCGGGGAGCAGCGGCGGCAGTTGGAGACTCAGCTTTCGAAACATGGCTTGCAAAGCCGACCTTCTAGAAGCTGCAACGCACGACGCCGAGGTGAGGCACAGCCAACTCGAGCTGCCCGCCGAATCGAGAAAGTCATCCGCCGCAAATCTTCACCTCTTTCTGCGCCCGTCCTCCGGGAATCCATTGCGATCTTGATCGTGGGAGATGCAGCGAGGAAAACTTGGCGGTTGTCCGGTCGCAGGTGGGTTGGCGTTGCCCCGTATTCTTGATTTCGCTGTGTTGCTATCTTTAGCTTTTTCCTCCCCTCCCCTTTGACTTGCGATGTTCGGAATCTTGCTTTTTGCAACGTTACTTTACTTTACCCTGAGCTTACCTAATATCGGCTACCTTGAACCGTGGCTAGCACTGACTGTGGGCACATCTCCTGTCAATCCACTAGTGCGGTAAGCAGTTCATACTAAGTGCTTGACACTTTCTCGAGGATTCGAGATTAGTAATTGTGCAGGATGCAAAGCAATGCTTTCTATGCTTTTAGTGATGGACCCTCCATGGTTCTGGTTCGTATATCCGATTGGAAATCTTTATCTATGATTTATAACCATCCGACCAATTCGGAGCGTTTACCACCACCGCTTACTCTTCGTCAGGCTGATTGATGTCCCAACCTAAGCTGGCCCTTGCGGCAGCACAGTCCACCAACTTTGACTGCTTACTGGAGCTTTCGGCAGAGATTGGCTCTAGGAGATAAGCACCGCACTACGTCGTCTGAAAGCCCGCCGTTTTCCCCTTGTAACTACAGGACGCTTTGCAAATAACACCGACCTTGTCCCGAGAGACATATCAAAAGCCTCCAACCAAAAACAACCCTCCGGCCCGCGATCTCCGTGCAGTTGCCTCCCGCCTACCGCGCCCGTCAAGCCACTTACCAACCCGACTCATTCTCCCTGATATCCCCGCAAGCCCCGAAGAAGGCAAATCCGCGGAAGAGAAGGATGGTGGAAGGATGAGGAATGACAAAACCTTCGCTTCTGCAGTCTGCAGTCAGACCAAAAAGAAAACCCGACAGAACGTCTCAACTTCGATTTCATAGTGGAGCATCAACACCACACCGCAACCCATACCGCAATCATGGAAATCGAAAGCACCGAGGCAAAAAAAAAAAAGCAGGAAAACTTCCAATGGGAAGGTCCATTCCCCTCCCATCTCATCCCACCTTCACCTCAGCACATGTTTTTCCCTCCCCGAGGCAAGAACATACATACACACACCACACGATCATACTAAGCCCTAAATTTTAAATTTTTTAGATTTAAGAAAGGTAAAAAACCCCCTTAAGAAGTGATAGAACTCACCGCATGCAAAACAAAACGATAGAAAATCAAAGAAAAACGTATCTCCGCGCGGGTGAACCCCAGGAAGGTTTGACCAAAGAAAGAAAAGTCCACCAAATCAACCCCTTTTCTCTTGTCTTCCTTCTTCCTTACAGCAAATGGGAGACACTCCCCACAGGGCAGCGAATCAATCTCTCCCTCCTCCTCCTCCTCCTCCTCGGGGAATTCACCAAAAAAAGAAACCTCCATCCCCCACCTCCCGATCAGAAATCGTTTAGGAAAATGGGTGAACACCAGCCTCGGCTTGAACGATGATGTCATCGATGGCCCTGTTGATCCCAGCCGGGCGGCATCCGCTCCGCAAACCACAGATGCGATGGGTAAGCGAGCAACTCACCGGTCCCCCCCACCATCACCACGACCCGATGGATGATGATGATGATCTTTGCTTGACGGACGGAGGACGGCGGCCCGTACGACATGCTCGGCAAGCACCGTTCATGCGCGAGATCGAGTGGGGGTTCGGTAGAATTGAGTTGAGTAGAGGTTGTCAATCTTAGCCTGATGCAGAGGCTCGGAGGAGAGAGACACCTGGATAGAAGGAGAGCGTTGGTAGCCATGCATAACTAGCTGAATTCCTTGTTATACCCTACCTATCGTGCATCTGTCGACGTTTTCCCTCTCTCCAAACCTTGGCAAAGACCCTGAAATATCCCTGCAACGCATATAAAAGACCCCGGGTTGAGGTTGTGGGCACGTGAAGCGACATATGACGATTCCCTGTCTTGTCATAGATTTCACTTGAATGCATATGACTGGTTTCTGAGTCTTACCATCTGCTGGTAGCATTCTCCTTCTCAACTACTTCGGGGCATGTTGGGCTTGTCCCCCTTGCTAAGACGCACGGTGAGAGTATGGCTGAGGACAAACCGGTACTTAACCATGCTGCCCTATATACGAGCAGCATGGAAGAGAGTGATCGGCATCGTTCATGAGCCTCCACGCAAAGTAACATCACAGTTGAATTCTATCAATAGATATGTTCTATTTCAGGGACCTACAAGCAATTTCACATGAACCCCAGAAAGTTGACATGCTCGTCTTCTAAGCAGCGTCACCCATCACAGCAGCGCGTGCTGCAGAATACAAGGGCTTGATTCCGGTCCACTTTTGGAACTGTGAGAACGTTAGTACTGCATCGCGTTTCAACCCAGATCTCGACTTACCTGGTACCAACCTTGCCCACTAAGAACCTCAAGACCAGGAATTGCCACCCAGCCAGCATCCATAGCCATCTTCATCAGGGCTGTTTGACTGGGTTTGTAGGCCATCTCCAGGAGTGTCCTCTGGCCCGCAGCGGCCTTGGGATGTCTGAAGAGGACCGCCAACACCTCACGCATGTTCTGTTCAATCGGCTTGTCTGCAGGAATCGTGCCAATGGCAACGCCAGGAACCTCAGGGACGGCTTCGGCATCGGCAATTTCTGACAGTGCTACGATGTTGAACTCAGTCGGGAAAGACGCAATCATGGTGGTAAGCTTAGAAGGCGTGCGAGATACAACATAGATAGGGCTGTGGCCGAGGGACTTCAATGCATAGATTGCAGCTCGGGCAGTTCCACCTCCGCCAATGACCAGGCCGCTTCCAGGGGGTGTAGAAATGGTTGGCAAGTAAGAAGCAGAGATAAGTGAATGGGTCATTCCCAGCCAATCAGTATTCTCTCCAATCAGTTGTTGTTTGCCATCTGGTTCCAGAGTCGGCACAATTGTGTTGACAGCCCCAATGACCTTCACAGCATCGGTGGTATCATCGAGAAGAGGGATGATGTCAAGCTTCAGAGGGATTGTGACGGAGGCACCTCCGAAATTTGGCGAGCGAATGATCTCCTCCACATCTTGAGCACGATCGGTCTCGAAGCGGGAGTACTGATGTGGCAACCCTGTTTGCTGAAACAGGGTGTTGTGAAGTGCTGGGGAGCGCGAGGCTGCGATTGGTGTACCAAAGAGGTAGAAAGCCTTTGGTTCAATCTCTCCGATCAAGCTTAGGGCTTGTCGAATCTCTGCTGCAGAAAGCTGACCTGGTGCAGCCTTGAATGGCAATGCTGGGTGAGAGACAGGTGTCATGAATCCGTTCAGAACTCTGCTCAATTTCCCATGTGCCCCCATGTTGATGGCAAGCAACGGAACATCATGAGCCGCAGTCATTGCCGCTTTGAATTTGGCAAGAGCAAAATTGTCTTCCAAGCTCTTCGCCGAACCCACAAGCTTGATGATATCTCCATATTGTAAGGCTCGGTTATAGTGCTGGACCCAAGCACCGTTTTTCCATGACAACTGGCCCAGAGGATCATGATGAGATGCAATGATCTTTGAGAAACCCTTAGCATCTATGACTGTTTGCAGGAGCTCATCAGGGAAGGCAATCTCCAAGTCAATGTACTCTATGCCCATTCTGACTGCTGCTTTGTACAGTTTCAAGGCTTCATCGTGTGCATCGTCTGGAAAGCGACCACCCTGACTGACTGTACGCACGGTGAAGATCACCGGAAGGTGTACGATTGATCTCAGGTGTGCAACTTGCAGACTTAGAAATTCAGGAGTTGGAATTCCATTGGTTGAGTCTGGGTCAACAAGTAAGTCGACACGTAGTTCCACAGCATCGGACCCAACAGCTACTGTTGGCAACAAGTGAGCGGCCGCAGTAATATCAGGCATCGTAAGAGAAACAAAGAAAGAGTGCTTCTTATCTCGAATCTCTTCGAAATGGGTGCTAGCACCTGACACTAGTGACAGGAAGCGAGCAAAGTCTTCCCGTGCAATTGAAAGTGCGCCAGCTTCGCCTCCTTTACTGTGGTACTGGAAGTTACTGCATTCTTGAAACCATGGTTTGCGTCGTAGATAGACACCCATCATATCTTCAACGTAAGCAGGGCGAGTTTTGTCAATTTTGAGGTATTCCATAACTTGCTCGGTATCCCGGTGAACCAGGAGAACAATCCCTCCAGATTTGTGATAGTCAGAGAGCAGCTGGCGAGCTTCTGGCATTTCTACGACACCCCCACCGCACGCAAAGACATAGCCCTTTGGCTTTTCCTTTATGGTGCGTTTGAGCAAAGCCAACTCTTCGGTTCTGAAAGCATCCCACCCCTTTGACCGAACGAAGTCGGGAATAGGCATGCCAACAACACGCTCAAGCTCAATATCGAGATCAAGGTGTGGTCTGTTGAGAATCTTTCCTGCCCATCCACTAGCTGTTGTCTTTCCAGCTCCTCTCATACCGATAATGAACAGTGATTGCTCAGGCATCAATGATGAGCTAGCGTGCTTGGCGTGTGGTCCTCCAACTTCCTTGCCTTCCAGCTCAACATGGAATGACAAGGACAAAACGTCCCACCATCCAGGCCATGTCTTACCGACACACTCTCGCTCCATGATAAGTACGGGTTTTGGTGCTACCACAGAAATCACGCTGAAGCTCATGGCAACTCTGTGGTCATCATAGCAGAAAATACCTTCTGCCGGATGTTGCAGCTCGTCTATAGGCCTGCCGTCGACTTCAATACCGTCTTCAAGTTCGCGACATACAACACCGAACTTAGCGAGTTGGTCTTTCATTGCTGCAATACGGTTGCATTCCTTCACACGCTGGTTGGCAATTCCTCTGATTCTGGTAGTGCCAGTAGCAACCGCTGCAAGTACGGACGCGGTCAAGAATGCATCAGTCATGGGTTCCATGTCCACTTCTTCGATAGCCTTCAACTGTCCACGGCCAGGTCCAGTGACAGTCGTGGAGTAATCAGTCTGTTCCACAGTGCAGCCCATCGGTCGCAACACATCGATGGCGAAACGGGCGTCACCCTGGAGAGATTTGGAGCCAATGTTTGGAATAGTGCAAGTTGTTCCCGTGATAGCAGCAACAGCCAGTGGATAAGTCGCAGAGCTTGCATCACTCTCAACGACATACTCGGCAGGGTTCTTGTAAACGCCTTGGGGAATGTGGTAGGTATGCTCCTCTGTCTCAGAACGCACGACTTTAATGCCGAAAGTGGCCATCATTGCAGTGGTCATGTCAATGTATGGCTGAGAGATGGGCTTACCGCCGACAAGTCTCAAAGTTACGGGCTTTTTGGCATATGGTGCGCACATGAGAAGTGACGAGACATACTGCGAAGACACAGTGGCGGCAAGCTCAATCTCACCCCCAGCAAATCCACCTGATGCAGCAACGCGGAGCGGGAGACTGTGCTCCTTCTCGAGGTAGCTTACTTCGACACCATTGGCACGGAGAGAATCGACTAATGGGCCAATTGGTCTGACCTTCATGCGTGCGTTTCCTGTCAATACGGTTGAAGACACAGAGGAGGGCTTGCACAACGAAACCACAGTCGTCAAGAAGCGCGATGCAGTTCCTGCATTTCCAATATAGAGCTCCTCGGGGCTGGCTTTCAAGTCACCACCCTTGCCCTGGACCAAGAGTACTTCACCAGCTTCCTCCCAGGAATAAGTTGCTCCGCCAAGTTTGCCGATTGCAGTAAGCATGTACTCTGTGTCGTCTGAATGGAGAAGGTTCTTGATGCGGCAAGGCCCAGTTCCTAATGCTGCTAGAACAAGCGCACGATTCGAAACACTCTTTGATCCTGGCGGAACAACTTCATTCTTAAGTGTTTTGGGAACGCCGGGAATGACTTCAATAGAGTCAGACAAAACGATCCTGATGGCGCGGTCCTCAACAACACTGGCCTTAGCCTCATGTGTCTTCCCAATAGCGGAAAGTAAAACAATCTTCTTCTTTTGCCCGTCGTTCTTCTTGTCCACGGCCATCTTCTCAAGGAGGACGTCAACTGGACAAAGTTTTCCAGCAGAGAGTCTCTGGATACGCTTGTCGGCAAGTGAGGTTGGCAGTCCATAGCTTGCGATGCATTTTACAAGGCGAGCCACGGCGCCTGGCTTGAGAACTCCCAGGTGTCGTGCTAGCTCGGCTTCCTTGACCATGCCGATAGCAACAGCCTCTCCGTGGAGGACTTGTGGTGTAAGAATTGCTTCATAGGCATGACCAATTGAGTGCCCAAAATTAAGCAGGTTTCGCAAACCTCCTTCCCGCTCATCCGCAGACACAACCTCTGCCTTAACTCGTGCTGAGCCCAACACTATGCGCTTTAGGATATCACGAATAGGATCGAGGCGAGTTGCTGTGTTTGTAGATTTCGCTCTTATTGTTTCCATGAGCAGAGCTGCGTTGTCTTCTAGAGTAGCAAACTCCACTTCATCCCAAATAGCTGCAGTCTTAACAACCTCGGCCATACCATTGATGAACTCACGCACAGGCAAGGTTTCGAGGAATCGTAGGTCAATGTAAATTCTCTGCGGCTGCCAAAAGGCTCCAACCAGGTTCTTACCTAGGGGCGTATCAATTGCTGTCTTTCCTCCAATGGATGAGTCGACCATTGACAGCAAGGTCGTGGGAACCTGTACGAAGCGCACTCCCCTCATGAAGGTCGCGGCGACATATCCAATCATATCTCCAATGACACCACCACCAAGGGCAATGATGACCGTATCTCGTGTACATTTCTGCGACAACATCCAATCTTCGATTTCTGCCTTGGTCTCGCGGCCCTTGGAACTCTCGCCAGGGGGGATTGCATAGGTAAGAAGTCGAGGGGTGGCATCGGATTGCGCGGCCCGGCGCTCGAAAGCCTCCTTGAATACTGGTACATAAAGAGGTGCGAGATTCGTATCGGTGATGAGGACGTAGGTCGAAGAGGCCAAGTTAGACAGCAGGTCTTCGGCGACGAAGTTCCGCCAGATGTCGAAATCAACAATGATATCGTCTTTGCCCAGGATGGCAATCCGCGTGGGATTGTGAGGCAAGGAGGAACCCATCCTGAAAAGACGAAGGACGTTGGTTACAGAACAAGGAAGGTGAAAAGAGAAGAGAGATAATGGTTCAATGGGGCATAGTTATGAGCAATCAGCGGATGACTCTTACGTGAGTTACGCAAACACGGCTCACTTCTCCAGCTTTTCATTAAGTTATTTTTTTTGGCAGGGGTTCTCGCCCTGCATTAGACCTGCTTATGTCATCCGTGCAGCACATCATCAGCGTACGAGAGGTATTTCGACTTGAGGAAGGTATCCCCAGAACGATTTTAGATTTACCTTACTTCACCAACATCTCCAAGCTTTGTTGCCCATGCCCCATGTGTCTTGCACATTTTGCCTGCAGACGTTCAAATGGCAACGTTGAGGCGCATTCTCTTGGCTCTCTTGTGTAAAGTACAGTACTACGTAAACAGCGCTAAGCAGATTTTCAGCTGCTACCCAAGGGCAATAGGACAAGCTCCTTCTCAAGAAATTCCAAATAGACAGTGAAGCAGCTGAAGATCCACCGCCAAGTTCTCTTATAGGGCTGATACAGGCTCAGCAGATGACGCTTCTATCAGCCTCAAGTGCCAAGCTCACCTATCTCCCTTTTGCCCTCACAGCCTGGCAGACGGTACTGTAGGCATGATCGCTTATCGGTACGAAATACGACAAACGTCGTATTTTCGTACACTCGTTCAACTTTCTACGTTAAGTGCCTGCCGCGCGTGCAGTGAGTAGGCATTTTGTTGCTTTGTTTGCCTTCTCCGCCCTTGACTATTGAAACCTTGAAGCTATAGGGTCTCTTGATCTACAGCAAGCATTTGGTTCTTGAATGACAATTATCTGCTCCATCTTATAACAGTGGCCATGCGTGACGGCAAAGAAGACCGAGAAGCGACCAATCGTCCTGGGGGAGGGCATCATGAGCACATGGATTGGGATACCCCACCGCCGTATGAGGTGTTGGTTGAGTTGCAGGGAAACAATATGTCTGCACAAGTAATGGGTGAGTGGTAGGAGTGGCTCACGATTGCTGGAGATATCCATGCTTAAACATCGATAGATGATGGTCGCTTCAGCATGCAAATCACGGGGATCGAACAAGGGTTCACTCTACCGCCAATTCCAGCAGCAACACCTGAGTCTCTCTGGAAGAACAAACCCCAAAGTGCGCCTCGTTCCTATCCAGAATTGAACATAGTCATTCAGGTTGTTGGAAGCAGAGGTAGGAGCCTCAAGCTGGTTGGCCTACTGTAACTAATTAGCCCAAAGGCGATGTCCAGCCTTTTGTTGCTCTAGGACAGGAACTCAAAGCTGCTGGTCACCGAGTACGGCTAGCAACCCACGATATGTTTGCCAGCTTTATCTTGGAATCCGGCCTCGAGTTCTTTCCCATCGGTGGAGATCCAGCTGAACTCATGGCCTATATGGTCAAGAACCCTAGTATCCTTCCTACCTTGGAAACTATTCGAGCCGGCGATGTGTAAGTTCATCGTGACAGATATTTCGGTCGAAGAAGTCCCAATACTCATGCTCTTAGTGCAAAGAAACGCAAGATGATCGCGCAAATGCTGGATGGGTTCTGGAAATCATGCATTGCAAGTGATCCTTCTACAGGAATGCCGTTTGTGGCTGAGGCCATTATTGCAAATCCTCCAAGCTTTGCACATGTTCATTGCGCGCAAGCTCTTTCTATTCCTGTGCATTTGATGTTCACAATGCCATGGAGTCGGACTCGCGCGTTCCCGCATCCTTTGGCGAATATTCAAGTTACAAAGGCTGATCCGTCAACAACAAACTTCCTATCCTATGGACTTGTTGATACTTTGACCTGGCAAGGGTGAGTCTAACAGATTCCACTTTCGTTCCTTATAGCTGAGTAGGCAGACTTGGAGATGTGGTCAACCATTGGCGAAGGCATACTTTGAATCTTGAATCTGTGCCACCGATGGTCGGTCCATATTTAGCAGATGCACTCGAGATACCTTTCACTTATTGTTGGTCACCGTCGCTGGTTCCAAAACCACGAGATTGGCCGTCCTACATTGGTTTGTGATCATTATTTACCATTAGGCTTTTCGCTAATCCGAACCTTAGACGTCTGCGGATTCTTCTTTCGCAATGCGCCTTTATATACTCCTACACCAGAGATAGATAGATTTTTGAAATCCGGCTCGAAACCGGTTTATATAGGATTTGGTAGTATCGTCATGGAGGACCCACAAAAGATGACGCAAATCATCGTTGAAGCAATTCGGACATGTGATGTTCGAGCAATCATGTCAAGAGGTTGGAGCAAACTAGGATTTGGAATCAGCGACGAGAAAATCTTGTTCATCGATGATTGTCCCCATGGTAGGCGTCATTCCTAGCGAGAGTTTTGTTTTATTTGACCTACTGAAACTGCGCCAGAGTGGTTGTTCAAGCATGTTGCAGCGGTGGTGCATCATGGTGGAGCTGGTACTACAGCCTGTGGATTGGCCAATGGCTGTCCAACAACGATTGTCCCTTTCTTTGGAGAGTAGGTCTTGTGCTTGGTATCTTATTACTGGCGAGCAAAGCTAACTCGGAACCAGCCAACCATTCTGGGGAAATATGGTAGCTGCTGCTGCCGCAGGTCCGCGTCCAATAGATCACAAACTGTTGAGCAGTGATGCTTTAGCCAAAGCTATATCCTTCTGTCTGCTACCTGAAACACTGTACGCAGCAAGAAAACTCTCTCTTGGGATGAAGTCAGACAGTGGGGTCAAAGAAGCTGTACAGTCGTTCCATCGAAACCTCCCTGTCAGTAACATGATTTGCGAACTCTTGCCAAAGAAAGCTGCAACTTGGGTTTGGTCGAAGCGTAAGCAAACTGTAAAGTTGTCCCATCGAGCCGCTGCAGCACTGGTCGAATGTGGTCATATTGATGTTAAGGATTTGGCATTGTAAGTCCCTTCAATAATATAGGCTATCAAAGCCTTGTACTTATGCTTTGCCAGGATCAAAACTAAACCAATATACATCGATGTGAGACGTTGGGATCCATTCACTGCGACCACGTCTGCCGCTGTCAATAGTATTGGAAACATGGGCTCCGCCTTAAGTGACGTAGTGCAAACACCAATTCGAGAGTATAGAAAGGCGCAAACCTTGAGCTGTTCAGAAAGTGGAACTTCCAATACTGCTAAAGCTGTAGGGAAGGCTACCAGTGCTAGCTTAGGCAAATTCGGATCTTCTTTGATCAAGACAAGTATTGACCTCCCTTTAGCCTTTGCAGATGGCTTCAGGGATGTACCTAGAATCTATGGTCAGAAAGTGCGTGATCATGGTCCTATTAGTGACTGGAAGACCGGAGGAGTTGTCGGTGGCAAAGTGAGAACACCTGTATCTTCAAGATAATAAAATACTAATTGCGTTTCAGGCTCTGGCGTATGGAATGTATGACGGATACGCAGGGTTATTCAAAGATCCATACAAAGGAGCTAAAAAAGAAGGCGCGGCTGGGTTCGCGAAAGGAGTTGCTACGGGAGTGGCAGGCTTCATGACAAAGAATGCAAACGGTAAGTAAGCTAAGTGGAAGCCACCCTCTCAGGTATTGACTTTCCTAGCTATCGTCGGCTTTGTAGCATACCCAGCTTTGGGGCTCTATCGCAGCTTCGAAGGTCGGGAATTGACCGAGGCACAGGCAATGATTTTAATGGCGCAAAAAGAGTATGGATCTTACCTTGCTCATACCGAGTCTGTAGACAAGGAGGAGGTTGCTGAGCTCGTGGAGACCTTCGAAGATAGAAGATTATTCCAGAGTTGACAGATTATGACATTATTTGGAAAGCGAAGTTTGAACTAGCTTAATCTATTCTGAAAAGGTGCTGCTATGAAGCTACCTTGAATCACGGCCCTCAACACCCAATATTGGAGACTCCATAATTGGTGCACGCCAAAGTTCACGATCCACTTAACAGTACAGTCGGAGCAACACTACAACCTTTGAGCGAGTTCAGATATCAAACTAATTCTGCCACCCGACCCCCCCTCTCAAGGGTTCGAACAATTAAACCAAGTAACCCTGCCAATTTTGATTTAATGCTGTGAGCATTTGAGCTGATAACACAACCGTTAAAGCTGGTCTAGCGCTTGTGGCATATACTATGTACCTTATGTGCAAGAGAGGTAGCTAATGGAACGACATGTGTGGTCGTCGAATCGCCTTAGCGATGCGAAGCGACCAAAGAACCCCGATCTGTTTTCGACACTAGAACTATTTTCGGGACTGTCCATCGCGCCGTCGATCCAGGGAAGAATCACGCTGGCGTGACGAATATCTTCCAGGCTGATAACATGTCAATCTCTCCGCAATCCACCATCACCAAACAAATCCAAAATGTCGCCACGCCCGTTTAATGTGCGCTTCGTCGCACGAGCTTTCCACCGCATCGCATTCGTTTCAATCCCGCAACTGCACGCTTCAAGTCTCCTCGCCACCAAATTCACCCTCCACGCCTCGTCGAAACGGTTCAGTACCGTCCGGACAGCCCCAGTGCGTTTTCATGTCTCGTCTACAACGATGAGGGAGATGGAGGCGGCTAGGACAAAAACTCCTGAGCTTCCGAAGGTGAAATTGCCAAATCACCGCCTGATGTGTCGGGCTTTCCATCGTTTGCCGATGAGCGGATCGCCGGAATGTGCTTATTGGGATGATTGCGCTGCGATTTTAAGATAGAGAAGGAGAGGATGGGACTGGGGAAAAGGTCAGACGATCGCAAAGGGCTTAAAATATGCCAGTGGTGGTTTTGGCAGGTTGGGTTGAGCAGCAGTCTAGGAGTCTGGTGTTTCAATATGGAACAGGGAAATACCCCATTTGATGTTTAACAGGTTGGAAAGAGCCAGTCTTCTATTTGGGAATTGGACAGCAGAAAGATATCAAGCAATGCATTTGTAGTCATGATCTTACCTATTGATTTAGATACAAAGTCTCTACTCTCGTTCACCCTGTTTCTTGTCTGTGCCACTTTTAGCCTGTGGTGTGGCTATCATCTCAGGACACATATTGGCTTTGCTCTTCCACAAAACTGGTCACTAGCAAGACACACTGGGTGTACATCTGATGAGCGGGAAGAAGAACACCTTACCGGCTGATTCCTACTACTTCTATTGGGCTTGTCGTGAATTCATTGGAACGCGGGTTATATCAAGGCATGAAACTCAGAAACGGACACTTGCCTTATGCGCTGAATGTGTTTCTTGTGTGCTTCGATCAGCCAAATTGTCTTAAGTTTGAGTTTATTTTACACTTAACTGACCTTACCATAGCAATCTAGCTCATGCTCTTGGCCAAGGCCCAGAAATTCTCCATCTTCGCTCTAGAAAGTGCATCTCTGGCCGCGCTATCAGTCTCGCAGACTTTGCTCCCCCACTTCCTAAAAGCTCGAGCTTTCTCCTCACCCTCAAACACTAGGACGCACTTGTTTAAAGTCATATCTTTAAGCTCTCCCTTCTCGTCCTCGGCCTTTAACCAGTCTGCCAGCGCTTCTTGTTTGGTGCCCTCCTTGATCCTCGTTGGCGAGTTCTCTGTCCAGTCTATACGCTGTAGCATTAATTTCCGATATTGTCGAATACTGTATTCTCCTCCTTCCACAATCACCAGATTGAACCTTGGGTGCATAATGCAAATTCCCGTAAGAGCAAATTGTTCCGCATTCTTCGCAATCTTGAAACGATGGGCACCGTTTGAAAGATTGTCGATTTTGAAGACCATCACCCTGATACCCTTGGCAGCATCCTTTTCTTGATTCAGAGCCAGCTTCTCATGCTGTTGCTCCTTAGTTAATTTCCGCTCTTCGTTCATCTCCACATGTGTCTGGTATCGTGCCTCGATCTCTCGATTGACCCGTGCTTCTACAGCCGTAGGATCTTTGACTGCTTCTTCACCCAGCACTCTCATGAGATTTCCTTTCTTGACCTTTGGCGGTGGAGCAGGCTCCAAACCCAAGCGAATCTTGGCTTGCTGTTCCTTAAGGTCTGCCATTCTACGTTGACGTCTCAGCTTAGCTTGTTCTTTCGCAGTCAAGAACATGGGTTTCGGTGCAGGCATGTTTTTCTCTTGTGGTGGTTCAAGGAGAACAGGATGCTGAATGTATTGTGTGATGATAGAGTCGGCTGTGTCAATCTTGAGATATTTAGGATCCGAAATTTGATCATAGTTCTTTCCATCGACTATTCCTTCATCCCACCACTCGATGTCTGGAGGAGCCTCGACTAGATAGTTCTTCTCAGTGTCGAGATCCTCATCTATTCCTATCTTCCGTGACGATTCTGCAATTCGTTTCTTTAATGCTTCCAATTGAGCCTGTTTTCGAATTGCGTTTGCTTGTGCAATGTATTTGCCTTTTTGGTTAAAGACAAGCTGCCTTGAGTTTCTATTCTTCAGTGTTGCAGTCTGTCCTCCCAAGCTCATGTCAAAGTATGGGTTGTTGCGAGTTTCCTCCGCCGATGGTCCTGACAGATCCAATTGCTTCTTCGCAGGTTTCTCAACTTGTAGTCTGGCATTTCCAATGCTTGTTGCAAACTTCGGTGCGACATTTTTTGAGGGTTTGTATTGTCCCAGATCTTGCAAGGCCGGATGTAAATCGACGTTCAATCCTCCTTTGGCGAGAACAGGATGAAGACCTACATTCAAGCCTCCCTTCGCCTTGCTGCCACCAACTGCTGCTGCTACCCTAGCCTTCAACGATGCTAGCTTCTCTGCTGCAGATTCGGGCTTCCCTACTCTGCTCAAAGAGTCATGGCGAGGGTTTAGAATCGGACTGCCACGATCCATTGCGCGCAGGTAAGATTTGAAAAACTATTCGGGAGAAAATTGACAGTTTCCGATAGTATTGATTGTTCGGCCGATGGTTGGAACCTAGGGATCGCGCGTCCTTAAATGTGATAATTCGAAAGGGTGTTGCCTTGCGATAGATACTTCGTGAAAGTCGCGTTCAGGTTTCTTAGCTCCACTCCCTATCGCAGCCTCGTGGCACCGGAGAAATATTATTCCCAAACCTTAATTTTTTTCTGAGAAAAGCTCTCCATCCATCAAGTCAAGAAGTTACCTATTACTGGCGCGAGGTGATTTGGTTCTGGTCTTTTGTTGTTGCCAATCAATATGCTGGCATAAGACCACAAGTAAACAAAGATGAATATCTCTCAACCCGTCGCATCAGCCATTGGCAGCGTTGATTTCGCATTCTTGTCTCAGCCTGAAATCAGATCTCTTTCAGTAAAGCGGATAGAGAATCCTCTCACTTACGACAGTCTCCTCCACCCTGTCAAAGGAGGTCTTTATGATCCAGCCCTTGGTGCGCTTGGAGATACTGCGTACGAGAGATTCAGAAAACTTCAATCTTCTCCGTTCACTGACGTTGATCTAGTTGTACAACATGTAATCTAGGTGCATTTGCCTGCCCCGGCCATGTCGGGCATATCGAATTGCCTGTTCCAGTCTACCATCCTACATTCATGGACCAGCTTTTACGACTCGTACGATCAAAATGTGTATACTGCCACCATCTGAAGCTCGCGAGAAAGCAGGTCAACCGATACCTATGCAAGCTAAGATTGATTCAACATGGACTCTTGGTTGCCGCAGAGGAGATAGACAATATCGAGGTTTCGCAATCCAAGGTTGGCGAGGAAAAGTCTGGCGGCGAGGGAAGTGACTCCGAAGAAGAGTCAGATGCGGATGCGGTCATTCGCCGCAGGAGTGCATTTGTCAAGCAACAGATAAAGGAAGCAAGATCAGCTGCATGGGAGTGGAGCAAGGAGAAGCACGAGGGCGTTGCGGAAGCCAGACGGATGATAATCAAGGACTTCATGAAAAATATCACGGTTGGAAAGTCATGTCAGAATTGTCAGGGAATATCACCAACGTACCGAAAGGATCGCTATGTCAAGATTTTCGAAAAAGCTCTCACAGCCAAGGACAAGGCAAAGATGGCCCAGGGGAGCTTCAAGGCCTCAAATCCAGTCAGGATACTCCAGGACGAGAAACGGGAAAAGGTTAATGGCGATGGGTTCGACGAAGGAATTGCTGATATTGACCTATCCTCGAACGATGATTCCAGTGAAGGCGAAGGAGAATCACTCGATGCAGATGGAGATGTGGTTATGGACGAGTCAGCGACACGGACGGCTGCTGGCTCCAAGCCAAAGGTCATGCAAACTCCCCAACGGTTTCTCAATGCCACAGAAGTGCGCGCCAATCTTGTGCTGCTATTCGAGAAGGAGCAGGAGATATTGTCTTTGATATACAATTCTCGGTCATCTGCCAAGAAAGCAACCAAGGTTGATGCGGAAATGTTTTTCATACAGACTCTGATGGTTCCTCCAAATAAGTACCGTCCAGACGCCAAGACTGGTGATGGCGAAGTTTCAGAAGCACAGCAGAATGCGCTTTACAAGAACATTCTCAAATGCTCCGACAAAATTGCACAAATATACCGAGAGCTTTTAGATCCCCAAGCCGGTGGAGACACTCATTACGCCAGACAGAGAGACATCTTCGACCTGGAGGAGGCCTGGGTCCAATTACAGGACGCTGTTAACTCTTTAATCGACAGAGATCGCAATCCTATTCAAGGAGCAGCAGGCAAGAAGAATGAGGATGGTATCAAGCAGAAGCTCGAGAAAAAGGAAGGTCTGTTCCGTAAGAACATGATGGGAAAGCGAGTCAACTTTGCTGCTCGTAGTGTTATCTCTCCAGATCCTAACATCGAGACGAACGAAATCGGTGTACCGCCAGTATTTGCGATGAAGCTTACCTATCCTGAGCCAGTCACAAGCCACAATTTCAAGGATATGCAGCAAGCAGTCATTAACGGTATGGAGAAGTGGCCCGGTGCTGCAGCAATTGAGAATGAGAATGGGCAGGTGATCAGCTTAAAGTTGAAAACCCAGGACGAGCGTTTAGCACTCGCAAACCAGCTTCTCGCATCATCATCCAGCACCGCTAGTGGAGCTCGCAATAAGAAAGTCCACCGTCACCTTACCAACGGTGATGTAGTCTTGATGAATCGTCAACCTACGTTGCACAAACCGTCCATCATGGGTCACAGAGCAAGGGTCTTACCTGGCGAGAAAACCATTCGTATGCACTACGCAAATTGCAACACTTACAATGCCGATTTTGACGGAGACGAGATGAACATGCACTTTCCACAGACTGAATTAGCACGCGCTGAGGCCCTCCAAATCGCTGATACCGATCACCAATACCTTTCTGCTACTGCTGGCAAGCCGCTCCGTGGTTTGATTCAAGATCATATTTCAGTATCAGTTTGGATGTGTAATCGAGATACATTTTTCGACCGAGCTACCTATCAACAACTTATATACAACTGTCTCCGACCGGAAAGCGGACACATCATCGGTGATCGCATCATCACTGTTCCTCCAGCGGTGTTCAAGCCTGTTCCTAGATGGACGGGGAAACAAGTTATAACAACCATTCTCAAGAACATCATGCCTGTGGATTGTGCCCCACTCACTCTCACTAGTAAATCGTCAACTCCTGCTGACAGATGGGCTGCTGGTTCGGAGGAAGGTATTGTTCATTTCAAGCACGGCGAATTCATCTCTGGTATCCTCGACAAATCTCAGATTGGACCTAGTGGAGGTGGTCTCATCCATTCTCTCCATGAAGTCTATGGGCCTACTGTGGCAGGCAAGATGCTCAGTATCCTTGGTCGTTTGCTGACCAAGTTTCTTCACATGCGCGCATTTAGTTGTGGAATGGAGGATCTACTTCTTACCGCCGAGGGAGAACAAGCTCGCAGAGATAAATTAGCTGAGGCTGATCGTATTGGTTTGGATGTGGCTACCAAATACGTAACTTTGGAAGAACGCCATCCCACCGATACTGATCCGGAGTTGTTGAGGAGGTTGGAGGATGTGATGAGAGATGACGCAAAGCAAGCCGGACTCGATACGATGATGGGCTCCCGTACCGCTGGGCTGTCAACTGGTATCACCGCCGCATGTCTGCCAAAGGGACTTGTCAAGCAATTCCCCAAGAACCAGATGCAGAACATGACAGTCTCCGGAGCTAAAGGTTCTGGAGTCAATGCCAACCTTATCTCGTGCAATCTTGGACAACAAACTCTGGAAGGTCGTCGTGTACCGCTGATGGTCAGCGGTAAATCGCTGCCATGCTTCAGACCATTCGAGACCAATATTAGAGCGGGAGGTTACATTGTGAATCGTTTCTTGACGGGAATTCGACCACAAGAGTACTACTTCCACGCTATGGCGGGACGAGAAGGTTTGATTGATACCGCTGTCAAAACTTCTAGATCCGGATATTTGCAAAGATGTTTGATCAAGGGCATGGAAGGTTTGAAGGTCGAGTACGACACCTCTGTCCGAGACTCTGATGGGTCTATGGTACAGTTCTTGTACGGTGAGGATGGACTGGATGTTACCAAGCAGAAGCATCTTACAGACTTCAAATTTTTACTGGAGAATCTGCAATCCGAGCTGTCGCAATTGCAATACGGCGAAGAGAGTTATGGAACCATCTTCGAAGAGAAAGACGCGGTTTTGAAGCGGATGAAGAAAGCGATCAAGTATGCACAAGCCAATGACCCTAGTGGTCCTGCTCCGGTCCTCGCGGACTACAACCCTGGTAAACACGCCTATGCCACCTCGGAGAAGTTCTATTCTACCTTGACGGACTACCTCAAGAGCAATCCGGATGGCTTGGTCAAGGACAAGCAGAACCCGAACGGAGTTGGTGTCCGCAAGGCACTAGAGCCTGTCCTGGCTGCGAAGTATCTTAAGTCCATTGTTGATCCTGGTGAGGCCGTTGGTATTGTTGCTGGACAGTCGATCGGTGAGCCTTCCACACAGATGACGCTCAATACCTTCCATTTGGCAGGTCATTCAGCAAAGAACGTCACGCTGGGTATTCCCCGTTTACGAGAGATTGTCATGACCGCCAGTAACCACATCTCAACGCCATCGATGACTCTTCATGTCAACGAGGAGCTCTCCCAGGAGGATGGAGAGAGGTTTGCCAAAGCAATCAGCGTCCTCTCGCTTGCGGAGATCATGGACGAAGCTAGTGTCAAGGAGCGCGTTGGCAAGGGTGTTGCTTATCCTCAGGCCAAGATCTATGACATCAACTTGAAGCTCTTCCCAGCAAAGGAGTACACGGAAACCTACAACATTTCCCTCGCTGATGTGGTCAACACATTAGAGAAGAAATTTGCACCTAAGCTCCAGATGCTGACCCGCAAAGCTGTGGGCAAGAAGAAGACTGAAAGGAACATGAAGGCTGCTGCGCATACTGACGCTGTTCCGGAGATTGGTGTTTCAGTCGGAACCATTGATGAAGGAAGATTTGGTGCAGCACGTGCTGAGCGTGGAGGCGACGAAGACGAGGATGATGATGACGATGATGACGGAGATGCCACCAACTCAAAAGGAAAGGCCAATCGCTCCGAAGCGATCAGCTATGCTGCCAATGACGAAGATGACGATGCAGTTGTTGCTCAGATCCAACGTCAAGACGACCTTGAGAACGACGAGATAGAGGATGAAGGCATCGGAGGAAGCCCACGCGAGCCATCAAGTGACGATGAGGATGAATCAACCAAAACCAGTCGCAGCAAGAACATTTCTGCTGCGAATGAACTTGAGGCTCAAGTCATGAAACGATGCAACGACGTAACCCGATTCCGGTTCGATGACAAGGGAGAGTCGTGCGACATCACGCTAGAATACGACGCAGATACACCCAAGCTTCTCATGCTGTCAATCCTTGAGGATGCGCTCCGTGCCTCTCTGATCCAGCAAATCCCGGGTCTCAGCACATGTATGTTCGTTGGCGACGAGAAGTTCAAGGATGAAAAGACGGGTCAAACGGTCAGGCTTCCGGTCGTTCACACCGCCGGTGTCAACCTCCAGGCCATGCAAGCGTATGCACACATCATCAACCCCAACAAGATCTCCACAAACGATATTGCAGCCATGCTGTCTTGTTACGGAGTCGAAGCCTGCCGCGCAGCCATCATCCAAGAACTGTCCGGCGTCTTTGATGGTCACGGCATCAGTGTTGACAACCGACATCTGAACCTGATTGCCGACTTCATGACGCGTGGGGGTGGGTTCAGCCCCTTCAACCGCAACGGGCTGCGAGGATCGGTCAGTCCGTTCATGAAGATGAGTTTCGAGACCACGGTGGGCTTCTTGCACGATGCGGTTTTGGACGGCGATTGGGATGACCTGAGCAGTCCCAGCAGTCGCATTGTCATTGGCCGAACGGCTAAGGTTGGAACCGGATCCTTTGATGTCATGACTCGGGCACCCATCGGCGTCAAAGTGGATAGCAGCGAAGAGGAGATGGAGGAAGAGGAGTGAGGATGTGCGTGGCGCGGGTGACGGAGTCTGGCAAGAAGAGAGTTGTAATGAGGCTTTGCTATTCAGTGTTGGCGTTCACGGGAGCATTAGGATTGCAGGTATATTTTCCTAGAGGGCGCTTGCGTTCATTGCCAAAAATATGGGCGTATTTCAAGGGTAGGTAGTTTTAAATAGCTAGCTACAATCAACACCAGTGTTCGTAGCTCGATGTCAGCCGTGGCGGGCGCTGACTTCTGGATCAGCTTCAGCATGGGCGATGGTGCATAGCCGAGACAAATGGCATCCTCTCGACATGGCGAAGGCTCGGCACTTAGCCCGCCCTCCCCGCAATCTGCAAGCTTCTGGGGAAAGGCGGCTCTAGAACTCTCGTAGTCCCATCTGAAAGTCTCCGTCCAACATCTCCCTTCGGTCATGGGGGAATGGCCGGGGACGTGCCCCGACTAAAGCAGCTAACCTCCACTGCCAGCACGCCGCGCGGGTGAGATCGACGGGTTGCTTGGATGGGATTGCATGGGATGGGGGCGGCAGAGGGCAGAGGAGAGCGATGGGAGGACTGCAGGTGGGGGCCAGCCCTTCTGCGGATCTGCTGTGATTTAGACTTTCTGGCGTGCAATCTGAAATGTGGACGGGTGGTGGGGTAATGTAAGGCGTCTGTCTGCTACTGGTTCCCCGATCCTGCAGCTCCGGGCCCTGATTGGCGGCACTCGTCGTCCACGCTGCGCTGCTCAGCACTCTGCTGCTGCTCTCCTTGCCTTGGCCTCGCCGCCTAGGGTCGCGGCATACCCATCCACACCCTCGCCGATGTAAGGAGCAGCGCCACGGATGGCACGGGCATTGCGTTACCCTTTTGACTTTGCGCTTTTCCTTTGCTTCGGTCGCGGACGGTTGGCTTCGACTTCTGACTTTGGCCGTGGCCGCATGCACCGCCGGAGAGGCCATCGCGGCGGGAGTGCACTCTGGTCGAGATATGATAGCTCGGCCGGACGGGCTGGGAGAGGAGAGAAGCAAGGTACCGCGGTGTCGCCCTGGCTCACCCCACTGGTCATCAACGACGCCGTTGGGACTCACAACATATCTCGGAAGATAAGACATGCCATGGACATGTGCTGGGCTGGCTCGGAATGTCGGTCCAGCTGTTTTCGAATGGTCGCAAGTTGAAAGCTTGAGGGCGTCCAAAAACGTTTGAGGCTGGGCCAGTGAGCGACCCTTGCTTTGGCTACAGCCACCCGTGGGCTGACCGCCTGCTACTCTGGAGGCGATGCTCTGCTGGTCGGCCACCAACGTCAGGCGCTACCTCAACGGCCCTGGGGAGCATTGAGCCCGGGTCAAGGGCGCAGCTCCTCGGTCAAGACCCCCCATTCCCATGGCCAGCTGTCCCGGATGCTCTCCGCCAGCACCACGGCACGACGTGTTGTCGCGAGGTGTCTTGTGCTTCTGGCAGAATGGCCTGCAACCTGGCAGGCCGGCAAGCAGGGCGACGGTTGTAGTGAAAGGACCCAGTTCCCCGAGTAAACCTTCCCGCCAGCACGTTTGCCCTGCTAAGCCGGGTGCGGTCTAGAGACATGCACGCATCCCAGTCCCCCGACCTTAGCTCGTCGCTTGCTGTATTTGGGGGAAGCTTAGTGGAGGGGGCATCAGCCATGATATGCACCGAGTGGCGCTAGCACCCAGGCTTCGCCCAATATCTGGGCTTGGCTGGATGAACTGACCGCACACGATATGGCTGGCGCAGGATGGTGGAAAAGGAAACAGAAGGCAGTTGCAGAGCCCTGAACAACCAGTCCGTCTGTTGAGCATGGCTGCAAACTCCAACATCGCTGTTCTCTCCTCCTCCTCCTCCTCCTCCTCCTCCTCCTTTTCATCGTCTCTTCTCCTCCTCTTCTCGTATCCTCTTGCTCTCCCTCCTGCGTGTCTGTCTGTGTCGCTCCCAGATCCCCGTCATCGCCCCAGTATTTGTTTGTCCGTGCTGGCCCACCCTGCCGTAGCAGAACGACAACCAACAGAGGGGGCTGACTCCTCTTATCTTACCCCAGTCTTGTGGGCGCGCTGCAAACGATAAGCCTGCATCCTCCTGTCTCATCAGACGTCGCCAACCCTCCGTGTCTCCTCCATATCCTCTGCAGAAGCATACATTGCGTTGGAACAAGCGCTGGCCCGTATCCTCCAGCTTATCACCTTTATCTATGATTGTCAGGAATCTGCTTCATCGCCCTGCACTGCCGCCCTTATCTCTGGCCCGCGCAGCCACATCCTGCCCTACTGCACCGCTGCATTCCTCGACACCTTGCCAGCAGCTATAAGACAATCCCGTCTCGGCACTTTGCACTGCTGAGTTAGCGTGCAGGTGTCCAGAGCGTCTTCCTCCTCGCCCTCCTCCCCCTCTCTGCTTGCTTGTCTTCTACCATCGTCCAACGTCGTCATCATGGCCGCCGTTGCTCTGCCCCGGCCATTGCCTGCCTCGAGAACTCGCTCCTCCTCACCTCACCCGCTATCGCACGCCTTGGGCCTGGACAATATTAACACCGCGGCAGCATGTCCCATGCCTATCCCGAACAAGCATATTCCAGTATGTCCTCCCGGTCCTGCTCCATCCGAGAAGCCTGATACCCCTCCGCAATCTCCCCCGTCGAAAGAGCTCTCGCTGCAGCCTCGATCCATTCTGCACCCTCCGGATGACTATAAATATGTCAGATTGGGGGCTGCAAAGGTCTACGAGATTGACGCGCGAGGACTCGCCGCGGCCATGGATCATCTGGCCAAACAGCCGATCCCCGACCCGTCCCAGGTCTTTCCGTGGTATCATGGCCTCCATCCTCAGAATCAAATCCAACAGGCCTTCTTCATAGCGAGGCGGCGAACTTTGCGGAAGACGCCAAAGTGCCTGCGGGGCATCACGATTGTCAAAGCGGGGGGCGATCTAAGCTGCTCACGTCTGAAGGGTGCCATTGCCCCCGACGAGTTTCTGCAGATGGGAACAACCGTCGAGTTCAAGGATATCGACCCGAAGGAGGGCTTCTCCGTTCGCAACTTTCAGATCCAAGCTGCCAAGTCTGCCATGGTCTCCGATATCGTCGTATATGGGGACGACCGAGGCGAAGTCGAGAAGCTTGCAAAGGACATCACGATGGCACAGCGAGCTTGGCGAGAAAAATACAGCAGTCAAGATGTTGATCTCCCGCAATACAACACCTTCATCTGCACAAGTACATTCGATGAATTCGTCAGAAACCACGCCGAACTGGTGTCCAGCGACTGTACGGGCCAGCTGACGGGCAAAGTGATGGACTTCTTTCATCAAGAAAGGATAGAAATGTGCACGATGACCAAGGCTTCGGAGATTTCTCACAATGTTTGGTTGGGACCGACGCCCGATCCAATGGTCGATCCGACATTGCTGACGGGCAACAACCCATATGATGTTCTGATTGAATGCAGTGATATGGGCAGACTCAATGCTTCGGTGCTCCAGGCGATAGCAGAATCAGGAGACAAGATGGAGCAGCCAATATATCTCGACTTTCCATCATCGGGCAGCATCATGCCACCCACGTGGTCCCACACTGAGGCGGACGCTATCCTTGAGACTTGCAAATGGATACACAATCTGTCACATGGTATTTTACCAGCCGATTCTTCTTGCCCGGAGAACGACGGCGAAGGTGATTCCCCTATGCCAATGGCCGATGCTCCTCCCACCAGTATCCCGGAAAGAAAAATCCTCATCCACTGCACTGATGGCTATACCGAGTCTACCATGCTTGCTCTCGCTTATTACACTTTTGCTACGGGCCTCCCAGTGCCCACTGCCTGGCTTGACTTACACATGTCTAAACGACGGAACTTCTT
Source organism: Coleophoma crateriformis (assembly GCA_003369635.1). Taxonomy (NCBI): domain Eukaryota; kingdom Fungi; phylum Ascomycota; class Leotiomycetes; order Helotiales; family Dermateaceae; genus Coleophoma; species Coleophoma crateriformis. The sequence continues at coordinate 1,167,070 of PDLN01000005.1, forward strand.
TGCTTATCCATCAGATGTTGCTCTGCTTACGTCAATCGCCCCAAGATTGCTCTCCGAGTCACCAATGCATCAAGAAAAGAGTCTCTCAGAGATCACCGATCTTGCTAGGGAGGAGCCAGATTGGATCAAGAACATGGATGGCAGTCTTCCTAGCCGGGTCACTGATTACATGTATCTGGGCAATCTGGGACATGCAAATAACCCTGATCTACTACGCCAGATGGGGATCCGGCAGATCCTGAGTGTAGGAGAGACTGCCGTGTGGCAAGATGGTGAGATGGAGAGGTGGGGAGAGGATAATGTGATGGCAATACAGAGAGTGCAGGATAATGGTGTCGACCCTTTGACCGACGAATTCGAACGTTGTTTGGAGTTCATTGGTCAGTACCTTCACCCCCAAGTCCAGAATCCATGCTAATTTCATTCAGATCGCGGCAAGGCCAATGGTACGGCTACACTCGTTCATTGCAGAGTAGGTGTTTCTCGAAGTGCAACCATATGCATAGCTGAAGTAATGCGAACCATGGGTCTCTCCTTTCCACGGGCCTACTGCTTTGTCCGAGCTAGACGGCTGAATGTTATCATACAACCACATCTAAGATTCACCTACGAGCTTTTAAAATGGGAAGAGAAGCTCAAAGCCCAGCGAGGGAATGGCGGGTTCAAGCGAGATCTCGAGTGGCAGGATATTGCTAGAGAGATTGCCGCGATGAATAAACCTTATGCCAGATGATTACAATGTTGTGGGGATCGGCCGGGTTGATGATGTTACGACTTTTTGACATTTCTAAGATATCCATTGGTTCTGAACTAGTTCTGTTCTTGGGACCGCACGGGAGCCTGACCCGTGAGGAAATTTTACATTCTTTGATAGCGATTCGCGATCTTGGTTGTTTTTGTGTTTAGGGGGCCATTTAGTTTTTGGTTTGGAGTGGTCTTGGGGTGCTCTTTTGTGTCAAACTTGATGACTCAGGAAGTCATATGTATGGAAGGCCAGGATATTTCCCAAGGACGAACAGGAAAGAATATTTATTGGATCAGACCTACGAGGATCAGGTACGGAAACTGAATAGGAAGGAAGGGAATCAAGAGAAAACGAAAGGGCAACAACGGATAGTTTTACTTCTTCTGCGTAAGGATATTTTTTATGTTCGCTTTTGTGTACAGAGCTCAAGGGGAGTTGGGAAAACCGGTGGTGATTGAACCACCATTTACCATACCCCTTTGCCTAACTAGGGTCTGGTTTACAGGGAAGGAATTAGGATAACGTTCGACGGGTATTGCCCAAGAAAATACTTACTGTTATTGGCTTTTCATATGCTGATTAGCTAGTTGGCTGGGTTTAGTTGTACCTCGTGAATGAGACTAGGGTGATTTTACTACTGCCATCCTTTTTTTCCCCTCTCCTCTCTTTCCCTTTTCTCTACTGACCTCGAGTGAGACTCTTTTTGCCCCGAGGTTTTCTTTTTTGTGTTGCGTCTCATCTTCCCCCTAGCATCTATCTACCGGCCCTGAAAAAACAGCAAATAGGACAGAAGGAACGAAACCTCCAACCCTTGCTCTCCTGAGCACGGGAAGTTCCTCTCGTGATAAAGAGGGTGGGGGCCAACGGCGTGGTTTGAATGCAGAGGTATCTTTCTCCCTCTCTACATCTTCATCTCGGTGTTCCCCCCCCCCCCCCCCGGGGTTCTCCGCATCTTGCTCCGAACTCTTTTCCGTGAGGCCTTGTGTCTGCTGTGAGATAATTGGTAGGGAGGGAGGTGCGTGGTACGTAGGTAGGTAGGCCAGTGACGAAAGGAAAAAGAAAAAAGAGAAAAACCAATGGGTTTCTCTTGGTGTGTCGTTCGGTGCTTGTAATCCGTTGTGACTATATGCATCTATGTTTTTCTTTTTCTTCTCGCTCTCTCTCTATCGTACTCGCATATGTGTATGAACCAACTAGTGAGTTTGCGAGAAAGAAAGGAAAAGGTGGTGCGGTACTGGTGACATTTTGCTCATTCGAATCGTAGACAGTCTTGGATGAAAGAAGAAGGTAGAGCCAGCCTCCGTAAACCCCCCTTTCCTTTCCTTTCTTTTTTTTTAACCCCCTCCTCAATTTTTCATCAACCCCTTTTTTTCTCCTCGGCTTCTACCGTATCGCATGGTCTGATTATTTGGAACCCCCCACGCCTACCATTTCCCTCTCTCCTTTTACATACATACGATATAAGTCGACGATGAGGGAGTTGGGATGTTATCAGTCCCACTGGGTGGTGCTATGGAGAAGGACCCACAACGATCTCGAGAGCTCGTGGGCGTCGCATGTCCAAGAAGAAAGAAGTAAATCATCAAACCCAAACGCCTATATCTTGGATTTGAGCACAAACTCGGTCTAGAAAGAAAAATGGCTGTTATTCGATACCCAATTTTGCCCTCGCCTTTCCGATCGCCCTACCGACTGCCGTCCTCTCAACCACACGCTCACTTGGCACCCTGCCGGCTTCGCGATCCTCCCGATCCTGCCGCACCCGCTCCAGGCCCGCTTTCGTGAAGCCACCCGGGAGCAGAACCCAGAAAGAGAGGATCAGCGCTAGCAGTGCCAGTGCGATGGGCTGAAGAACTTGGACGCCTTTTGCGGAGGCGATGGCGCCGACGGCGAAGGGGAAGAGTGCTGCGCCTGTGGAGGGGTGAAGTATGTCAGTGAGTTGTTCATGAGGAGAGAGTTACGGGGAGGTTGGGATGGAAACATACCACCACCGCCAAAGGCAGCCGAGAATCCAATGGAACTAACGTGTAATCTCGGCGGGAGGAGTTTCGTAGCCACGACAATTGCAGCTGGGAAGAGGGGCCCGAGAAAGAAGCCCATGAACGCGGCGAAAACGGCCGAGGAGAGGAAGCTGGGGATCAACCAGAAGCACAGCTCCAGTACGATGGAGAGGACGACGTAGCTCGCTATAGCAATCTTCTCGCCGATGCGGCCCGTGACGAACCCGAGAAACACTCGTCCGATCGTGAGGCCGAGCCAGAAGAACGTCACGACTAATCCAGACTCGAACGCTCCGCCGTGCCGCACCCGAAGCATGAAGGTGACCAACCATCCTCCGAAGGACACTTCAACGCCGACATAGCAGAAGAGGAAGAGGGCACAAATCCACGTGATGGGATTCTTGAGAGCTGCGCGAGTGCGAGAATTCTCTTGCACTCCGTCGTCCCCATGTGTTACTGGGTGCGCGGCTCGGTGGACCGCGCCGGTAGCACCGTAGAATGCTGTGTTGGTCAGAAGAACTTCTAAAGATCCTACTGCTACCTAATATCTCGGCTGTAAGTATAGTATACATAAGATGCTCGAAGATGTAGAGGGCACATACCATCAGGTAGTAAAAGTAATACCACGGATAGCCCCCTTTCGTGACCATAGTGGTAGCGATCAGAGGGCCGATCGTGGCCCCAAGTCCATAAGCACCATGCAAAAAGCCCAGCAGCTCATTGGCATTAGCCATGTTGCCAACCCAAGCATTCCAAGCACCGTCCTCAAGACCAGTCCCGAAGCCAATGAAGATCCAGATCACGGGGATCACGGGGAATGGGGGATGGGTGCATGTTACTATAAAGGCGATTAATTTGCAAATTGGGGCAATGATGGCAACGCCGCGCTGGCCCCAGCGCATGTGAAGCTTGTTGTTCAAGACGGCCGAGATGGTGTAGCCCACAAATGGCGCGAGATATGGCAAGGAGACGACCGTGTAGCTGACATGGTAATACGTTTCAAGCTGAAGTAAAGTGTCAACGGCATACCGGGAACGGACAGCACTCCGGTGCGGCTTACATATGGTATTAAGGCCTATCAGAAGGATATCAGCAAAATTTCATGTGATGCCGGAAAAACCCATGACTTACACCATAAGAAGCGTCGCTCATCCCCATAGAAATGAAGGTATACAAGGTCACGAGATAGCGAAAGATATTGGTCCTGGACTCGTTCCATCGCTCCAGTTCTCGGGGAGCCTGATGCTCAATTTCCGGTCCTGGAAGCTCGACTTTCGGCTCGATTTGTGGCGACGATTCTGGTGCCGAGATATCAATGGCTTTCTCCGAACTCAGCCTGCCGACGGGGCGAGTCGGGCCCGACCGTGCTGATGTCATTGTACTGAAGCGATCAATACTTGGAAGCCGTCAATGGTGCCGGACGTCGACATCTGTGATACCCGTGGAGCGGTTATGGGGTTGGGTAAGCAGGAGAGGATCGAGAAGGATATTCAAGAAAAAAAGATGTGTGAATGGCGGTTGTGCTATCGACGCGGACACTGGCAACGTTAGAGCGCACGGGTTTAAGTGGGATGCGGCGATTAATTGAGCGCGGGTTGGAGAATTGACCGCATTGAGGGCAAGCGATGGAGGCTGCTATTGGGTGGACTTCCTAAGAGGGCCTTACGCAGAGGGCCAGCCTGAAGCCGACCTTCCCCGTGGGCGGTGGTGGTGGCCAGTCCGGTGCGTGCACAGGGCTTAGTGAGCGTCGCCATCCGTCGTATTGTCTGCCCGGCAATAATAATGTTGCTGCTTGTTCGCTGGGTTGGCCGACTTGCCCAGTTCAGCCTGGCATGGCGTCTTGCCGATGTTTAGCCTTTGCGGTGCGCCTTTCCGCAACAACCCCGTGAGTTCTCAACATTTTAAACAGTTGGCCTACACCCGTTGTGCGGTACGTCGTGGTGACAGGTTCACTGAATGTGACTTCGCTGGTCTCGATCCCAGAGACATGGCGCTGCTTCGAAGCTTTCTCTTTCTTGTAGGCAATGGACGAATATCGAGATGTCTGCCGCAGCGGAAGCGAGGGAATGGATGCCGAGCAAGCTCAGTTCAGATGTCGGGATGGCTGCCAACACGTCCAGTCATCAAGGACACACACGTCATGGGAAGAGACACCAACCACTTAGATTGATGCTAAGTACAATCACTACAAATGAGTCCGTAGAATGACCCAGTGCCTGAGACGAGGTTACTGACTGCCCTCAACTACTCTTCTGTTGAAACTCATCTGCGAGTCGTTGCAGGTAGAACTCTCGCACATCCGGTGAGCAGCCGTCGAAAGACTTGATGATCTTAGTGATATCTTGTCTCCCTTTCTCATATACCTGCAAGTCTCGGTTCCCATAGACGTCCTTCCCGGCTGCATACCCTGATTGCAGGTTTCGGAAGAAGACGTTAACAGCGATGCTGACCCCAGATGCTGGACTTGTGGTGTGAAGCCAAAGCGGTGGAAGGAACAATACGTCGCCAGGATTCATCAGAACTTCGTGGGGATGGGTACGCGCAGTCTTTGGTCCTCCCAGGTTGTCGAACACGTTGATGCTTGAACTCGAAGCGCCAGGCTCAAAATCGAAATATCTCACGTCGCTAGGCGGAAATAAAAGGAGGCGCTTGGATCCTCGGACCTGGCAAAGCACATTCGCCATCACCTAGGTCATTAGCAAATTACCAAGGATATGTAACGCAGACTTACATCGTAGTGGAGCCACATGATCACAGGACCTGACAGGCGAAGAGGAGAGCTGTGAGCATTCTTGGCCACGAATTCTAGTTCAGGAGGTAACCTAAAGTCTTTGGCTAACGTTGGGAAGTCGTTCTCGATGTTAGCAGGTAGCTCAGAAGGCTTCTCCGCCGATAAAGAGCGCAAGTAGAGCTTTTCTCCACTCTCAATATTGTCGATGAAGTCGCCGAAGCTTTTTGACACATAAGCGAAGTTCTTTGTCTTGAAGTCCATATGCTCTGTTGAAGCTTGGTGCACAACAACCTACTGAATAAGAATTCGTCTCATGAGTTGCAGGAAGAAACGTACCATGCGATCAGGCCCGACTTGGTCTTTGAGATAGTCAGAAGTCCACTTCTCCTTGCACGGCCCAATATCCAACCCCTCAAACACGACTGGTTTACCAGCACTAAGCACATTTTGAAAGTCAACTACGGAGTTTAGCTTCCTGCGAGGTATCGTCACAAGATTGTGCGGTTGATCAATAGTGGGAGGTTCATGAGCCTGCTTGGCAGGCATTGCGGCATCAATTGTGTTTGAGTACTGCCATGCCAATCTCCTAGAGCTGGCGTCTTCCGTAGACATCTTCTGGACTTCGTTAGGTAGCGACAGAGTATAGCAGCCTTTATTCCAGAATGTGCCAAAAGAGAAGCAAACTGCTGAGCCACCCATTATGAGGATACTATTATCGCATGACATCGCTGACACGCCAACAAGTAGAGGTTTTGGACAGTCGGCTCCGAACGAGAGTTTGACGAAAGAACAAGTAAAGTCTCGATTAAGCCTGCAAACCTGGTGATCGTCTGCGAGTAGATCATTCTTGATTATACCTCCTACAATGTATATCTGGTCATTGTGTGGCACTACGCTAGCACCAAAGCGAGCCAACGAAGTGGACAGCTTCTGAATTGGCAGTTCCGCGCCAATCTGCAAGTCGAAAAAAATATTGTACTTCTGCTATGAGGATTAGCTCTAACACACAGAGTGCTTGCATGGATATATCTTACGCTGTTTGAAGCCTTCTCGACTTTCCACGTCCACACCTGCTTCTGGACCAGGCCATCAGCCGCAATGCCTCCAGCAAGACAGCCAGTGGCTTCTACTGGGTCGGAGCTTTGGAAACAGATGAGAGTGCTTCCGTAGGTGGCAGGAGGAATGGTAGGCGACACTATAGTACAAGGTACCCAACCTGATGCTCTGCTCCACACAAGCTGATCTGCCAAAATATTGATGGAGTTACTGCGACCCCCAGTGACAAGTATCAGGCCCGGCCCGATACAAACCGCAGAATGGCGGTATCGAGGTTGGGGAAGATCTTCAACACGCTCCCAGATATCCAAGTATTTGTGGTATAGCCAACAATCTGGCAAGGCATTGTCCGGAGACGTTCTCCCACCAATTAATAGAGCTCCTGTGTCGCCCAGTTCTGTAAGGGTATGGCACATCCGACTCGATGGTATTTTCTGATGGCCAACAGAGCTTTCTGATATCTTCTGATCACAAGTTGTATAAACATCGTACCCACTGACCCTCGTATTTAGGCCCATTCCGGCGAAGTTGCCAATGCAAGATTGCTTGTTGTTCGAGCTCTTGCATTCGAAAGGCGCAGCAAATCTTCGATAGCCTTGGGATGTTGGGTATACATTATACGTGATCTCAATCTCCAAAAGCGACTCGGTAGAACTTGAGGACTCCTGTCTCATCTCATGCTCAAGTCCAGGTGTAAGACCTGAGCCTTCGAGATTTTCGGTCTTAGCAACCAACACATAATAGTGAGTACCGAACAACGCAAACTCCTCCCATTCATCGAACGGCTCTACTTCGTCTAGCTTTTGACGTTCAGAAGAATCCATGAATTCCGGAGCACCCCACAGATCCCAGAGGTTTCGTGCCGATGCCTTTGACCAACCTAGACTTCTAAAACGTTGTTCTTGATGCGCCACCGTAGGGTACTTCTCAACTGATCCCAAAGGTGTTGTTAACTTATTGAAGTGCGCCATCATTGTCTGGGCAAAGGGATGTTCTATTCCGTTAGGTAGGAGCTGTTCTAGCAGACAGAATTGGGCTATGTCAAATTAGTAAACAGTAGTAGACTTCATAATTGAATCGGCTATAATTACCTTGTGGAAGTGCGCTTGTCCATTTTATCAAGGCGTCTACAGCCTCGGATGGCATATAAGTGATCGCAACTTCACTCACAAAAAGTATCTGGCAAGCGTCCGTGTCAACAACACTTCTCAATGCTTGATCCAGTCGAGGGAGATCCCTTAGATCACAGCCTAACTGCAAATATTGATCACTACGAAGTAGCACATCTCCACTGTTGCCGGCTTCTAGATTGGAGAACATGCTTTTGAGCTCAAGTGTCTTCATTACGACATCTCGCTTCTTCAGCATTAGGTCCTTGTAGTCGATGTCGATGAATTTCACGTCTTGACAGACTTCGGGATATCTGGAGATTGTTTGCCAGGGAAGAGGATCGCTAAGAAGAGAGTGTGTTAGCAAGACGAAGAGTTGAGACCGGGACTGAATCCGAATTTCATAAAAGAAAACTTTGTGTTTTGGGGTATAATAATCTCATTTCCGTATCTTGCCATAAACATGGATGGTGGACTCACTATCCACAACCAAGATTTATGACAACCTTTGGCTTCTTGGACTTCAATTTAAGAAACTGGTAGACAACATGATCGATCGCTTTCATCCTAAGCCAATACCCTCGATTGATCAATGGCGCTCGTCTCTGGGGCTTCTTGACAAAGTATCGGAAGAAATGTGGCTCGTCTGGAAAATAGATCCTTTCTACACTTCTTTTGGATACAATACTGGAATTATTGGTCTACCTTGTCAGCCATCTCAGCAAAATATTGACAGAAGGCACAAACCCCCATAACTGAGTCATCATGTAGCTGAGCTTTGGCTTTAATTTTTGGCTTCGAACTGCCTTTGACCTTCGCCTCAGACGGGCGGTCGACCTCACTCTGATCTTGGACTAACATGCTGAAAAGTCAGCTCGATATGTAGATTTGTTGGAAGGTATCCCATGCGTCGACACGTTGAAGTCACGAGGATTTTTTTTGATAGAAGCATACACTGTGGATGCCTCAGGCACTAAATTTAAGGTTAATCATTAGCGCAGCATGTGTAGCATGCGGACGATGCGGACATAGCTTTCGCTGCCCCTCGTCACAACATCTCTTAAGGCAGAGCTTCCTCCGCGTCCTGGTCAGCGCCCAAAAGGCTCACTGGTACTCCCAGACGAAGCTATAATACCTTATACAGCTTCACACTACCGCTTCTCTCTGCTCTGATAGACCTGTTGCAATTGTTGTCATCAGAGGCCCTGGATCTTCTAGTGTGGCTGGCCGCCTTGAGCATCTGCAGACTACAAAGTGCAGCTCAGTCCTCAGCAATAATCGATCATGGCGAACATGAATTTTGTCACCTTCAACCAGGACTATAGCTGCCTGGCTGTTGGTACGTCTCCCCTCAAATCTGTAGCGATCTCTGCTGATGTTTGCAATCTAGGCACCTCGAAGGGGTTTCGAATATACCATACCGACGCTTTCGCCAAGATATTCAGCAGTGATGACGGGAATGTTGCAATAATTGAAATGCTCTTCTCAACATCCCTCGTTGCACTTATACTGTCTCCACGACATCTGGTTATACAAAATACAAAGGTAGTCTTAATTCAGCCCGCAAAGTGTACCCAAGCTGCGAAAAGTCGTGCAATGCTGATCATCATCGATACCAGAGAGCCTCCATAATCTGCGAGCTTACCTTCCCGTCAGCGGTTCTTGCCGTGCGACTGAATCGAAAACGACTTGCGGTAGTGCTGGAGGAGGAAATCTACCTATACGACATCTCGAACATGACTCTCCTCTACACGATTGCGACTTCACCTAATCCAAATGCGATCTGTGCACTATCTCCCTCCTCAGAGAATTGCTACATTGCTTATCCATTACCAAAACCACGAGAAGATATAGGAGACAAGCGGCCTTCTCATGCACCTCCTCTTTCTACATATGTTGCACCTACATCTGGGGAAGTTCTAATATTTGATACCATTGCACTTAAGGCAGTCAACGTGGTCGAAGCACATCGTGCACCGCTTTCATCTATTGCATTAAACAGTGATGGGACTCTGTTGGCCACGGCTTCCGAAACAGGGACAATCATCCGGGTGTTCTCTGTTCCACGCGGGCTGAAGTTATACCAGTTTCGCAGAGGCACTTACCCTTCCACTATCTACAGTATGTCTTTCAACCTCAGTTCCACACTCCTTTGTGTATCCTCCACGACAGATACGGTCCATATCTTCCGCCTAGGAGGGCCGCCAGCAAGTTCGGCCTTACCAGACTCTCCGAGATCAATGGACCGGTGGAATCGTGCGCGGAGCTACGATAGTGGCAATGAGTCCCCTACGCAGGGAACATCACCAGGTAGCGATTACGCCGAGTCTCCTTCTATGGCTAGAAAATCAGGTGGCACGCTGGGCAGCATGATACGACGGTCTTCTCAGATGATGGGGAAGAGTGTTGCGGGGGTAGTTGGCGGTTACTTGCCGCAAGCTGTCACTGAGATGTGGGAACCGTTGAGAGATTTCGCTTTCATCAAACTTCCCAAGGCCGGTTTGGGGGTGAATGCATCCGGAGGCCCTCTCCGCAGTGTTGTTGCCATGAGCAGCAGCACCCCTCAGGTGATGGTAGTAACAAGTGACGGTGGATTTTATATTTACAGCATAGACATGGAAAATGGAGGAGAAGGGGTCTTGGTAAAGCAGTACTCGTATGTGTGATGGCCCGGCATGTCCTTTCTTCAAACTAACAATCTCTCAGGGTTCTAGAAGGAGACGACAAACTGGACCATTCGAATGCAGACTATAATTGAGGGACAGTTTGGCGTTTGTGTGTTTTGGAATGGCGACGCAGTTCCGTGCAATCCTTGAGCGATTTTGGACTTCCAGTTAGTGTTGTTGGAAAAATAATAGCATCAGCAGTAGGCGTTAATGATTTCTTCGAACTATGCATTGCAGAGTCAGCACGCATGCTGTTCTTGAAGATGGCGAAGACTTGAGCGTAACAATATATTGACTTTCATCCCTCTATGTATCACGCCCCCATTCCCGTGCTCGGAAACCCAAGGCAAGTCTGACAAAGCGCTCTTTCGCACCTCTGTCTTTCCAGACTCTCGATCCCGGCCTCAGGGCCGGAAGCATCCCACAGCTTCACCCAGCCGCTAATCACAGCTCGAGTGGATGTCTCCATCGTTCACGACTTTACGCGATTTCGAGTCATCCGCCCTCGCGAAACAAGAATAAGGGAGTCAGGGCAGCAATCTGCGACGGATAGATTAGCGTTAGGCATCAGCTTTTGGGACGGTTTCGACCAGGGTCGGTACAAGCAAGTGTTGAAAATCCAACATCGCTTCTGCTTCGTTGGAGTTGAGGAGCGGGGTCCTCATCAGGAAATTAGAAGCGAGTTTCGGCAAAATGCTTCTTATGCAATTTCAATAGCGTGTGAGGACGGAAGAGGGGTTTGGCAGCTTGACCTTGATGGTTACTGCCTGGGTCTGCGCCCAGGACCGCTCAGGGGGCGCCCAAGGATCTCGAGGAGAAGACCAGGAAGTGATGGCACGCTCTGTACCCAGGTGATGATCTCACATGAGCCTTATTGCGTTAGCAGAGTCTGCAGACGCGCAGATGGATGGCTGTGTCGGGGATCAGCTGCCAGCGTCGAGCAGATGGCGGATGTACGGCTGTACAAACAGCATTATTTGCGTTGATATAAGTGGAGCGGCTGACATTACACGCTCTCTCAGCGCGGTGTGGGGTGGTGCCTCGGAACTGGAACTGTTCCCACTCCTGAGTGCTGGTTGTACACAGCACGGCGGCCGTTCGCCAACGCCTTCCTCTTCTCCCCTCGGGCGTGCAGATCATGGGCTTGAGGATCCTTTGGAGGCCGTGGATACAACAGCTTGCCACCTTCGCCGGAAGACTCAGATCGTTGACCGCAGCTTTGATTGGGGCCGAGGTAAACGGCCGTCTACAGAAATAGCGGGCGAGACGACTTCATTGCCCAATGCGCTGCCGTGAGATACAGCCTCTTCTGGAAAGCGTCGCGCGATATCAGACTTGCTCGCTTGCCTCAAGTAAGAGATAGGCCAGATAGGGGAAGTCTCGTGGTGTCCTTCTTTTCAGCGAGAAGCCTGCTAGGTTGCTCCCGAGAATTGAAGGATGATGCTCGAACGGGGTAAGTTAGCTGATGTCAGTTTCCTGTCCTGGGCTGGGTGCGAAGTGCAGAGGCTGGTCCCTTTTCCAATTTCACCATACATAGGCCCACCGGGATCAACATAAAATTCAATTCAGAGGAACACCACGGTCCGTCATGGATCATGGATGTTTGGGAGGAAGCTATCTGTGACTGTTCTGTACCGTCACTCGAGCGATGGAACCGCAATTTGCCCTTCAGGGTCGCGAAAGTGTGCCAGACAAGCTTTTGCATTGCGACGCCAATTATCGCGTGGGCGTCCACCTGAAGGGGATCGGACGGTGGAAAACGCGATCGTCCTAGCAAGCGTCAATCTGCGGAGGATCTCGTAAAGGCCAGCCAATGAGAGCATTGGGAACTAAAATAGAGTTCTGCCGCCCAGCCTCTGCCCTACGGCCGTTATATCGACGGTGCTGGCCTGTGAACACCACCAGCTCGTACCGGCCCTGCTATCTCCGCGGCTCCCATTCGTCTCACGCCCCAGCACCGACATACGGCCCACCTCCGCGTCAGCTTGATTTGGCAGCGTGTATTCTGCTGCGAGCCAATGGAGTGCAAAGTGCTCGTCTCTGGCCATGGAGCATGCTGACCAGAACCTGATCGCGCGAACTTTTTGTTCAGACCTTTCTTGGGATCGTCCGACCATCCGAAGGGATGGATGAGAAATACAGTCTGATAGCCTTGTCCTCCTGGAACTGGCTCGACCGTGATCCACTCGAGTCGGTCTGCGCCCGACCAGGAATCGTGACCTTCCGGGTACCTGAGCCGCTCGGAGAGGGCCCTAAAACCTTTTCTCGTCCCAATTATTGGACCTCCGACTGAGCGGGCCTTGCTGGACGATTATCCCTTCAGCTCCAGAGGCGAGGGCGACTCGGCAGAAATCTCGCAAAGAAAGCCGAATGTCGAATATCCATCATCATCGCAACGGTCCATCACGTCGCTATCTCCCCGGCGACGATGATTCGCTGCCGCCTACGCGAGGGATGCTGAGGACTTGCTGGCGTCGATTTATTTTCAGCTACAAGGGCAGTGCAGGCACTGGTGGTTTTTACGTGTCAACCGGCGGAGCGCGGTAATCGCCCCTGCGATAGCGAGATGGTGCCTCTCGATTCGTGATGTGCGTCAGGGACGGCGGCCGATAGATGAAGGCGCGGCGATGATAGGGCAGACCGGTCAGCATCCTCCTCACATAAAGGCGCCCGTTGGGAAAAGCAGCATGGTCCCCGATTCTAGTCCCGAGCAGCATAGAATAGGCATTGTCCAAGGCTCTCGGTAATCCAAGCGAGCATAACCTGATGAACAGCATCGTACGATGGACGAACCCTGCAAATGAGACCCCACATTTCAGCAGCGTGAAAGCGGTATCTCTCTGGCAGCTCCCGGCCTTCCAAGTCCCAAGTACCTTCTGTAGGGGGCCGTCTGGTTCCCACGCGCTCTGCTCCTGCACGGTTGCACTCCGCCCATGATTTGTCGCTTAACCTTGTCCATGTCCTGTACATTCAAAGTGGTTAATTAACTCCTGAGTTGAGCTGCACGCCCTGGCCCGCGGACCCTTGTCAGCGTCTGTCGAAGCTTTGCCTGCCTCTTCTGCAGCCTGGACACGATCTGGAAGCACCAACGATGGTGATGGTGATGATCAGAAAGGCTATGGTCGCATGCCTTTGGGCAGGTCGTTATGCCATTGCCATTGTGCCGCGGACACCCTGCCCCGATGCTACGGTGGCCCTTGCGAGACTTCCCTCCTGCACGATTGGGCCATGTCGTTCGGACGAAGAGCGGGCAGATTACTCCGTCTCCCCAGACAAAGGCATGTGTGCTGATGCTTAATGATCCCGCTGAATGCGCTCGCGGTACCGCCGGGTAGGGAGGCCAAAGCTCAGGGCATGTTTGAACTTGGTGAGCTCTCTCCGCCCCTATGACCACGACCCCAGCACCTATCGCAAGCTGTAAGTGCTGTATTATGCTAATCTCCATCATCATGACGATAATCACCGGCATAACAACAATACCGCCCCACGAGAGATGAGTCGACCATGTCATTTCAAATCGAGTCCATCACGCTCGGAATTGGATGAGGGAGGCACATACAGCAGCCAACCAGCCTACCAGGCCCGCCCAGACCAGACCAGCACCCATGCCCGCGACTTGCTGCCAGCGCGCAACCCGGTCGCGGGAGGCCTCTGAGCCCTTGGTACCTTAGTATCGGATTTCCCACTAAGTGCTGTGCGCTGCATCACACTCTTCACTTTCCCTCCCTCCTGCACCCTGCAGCCGACAGCCATTTGGCAGGCCCCTCCCGAATGCCTGTCTGTCCCAATTCTCCCGTGGTGGTCCAGTCCCAGTCCCCCGTCCCAGGCCCAGTGAAGCCCGGCCCTCGCTCCCACTCTCCCACCTCCCACCTCGCCTGGGAGGAGCATGGTCCAGCAGGCAAGCCGTTGTGCCTAGCAGCACTGCCGTACAACCTGGACCTGGTTCAATGCTGCTCCGGGTTTGTTTGGCAGCAGGCAGACAGATCTGTGATGTCAAATCTGCCTGACTACTTTACCTGCCTCTTCGCCATCGCCTTCACCAGGCTCCATGAACGGTCTGGAAGAAAGGTCGAGCGTTTAGTAGATCCCCTCCATCAACGGCACGCCGGCATCACAACCACCTCGCGGATCCTGGAGCCACCACCGGGCCCCAAACTCCCACATCTCTGGCACTTATATTCACTCACCTTGCCTTCCATCGCCCACTAACGCAATCGTCCAACAGCGGCATCACCAATCAGGCATCTGTCCCGGCGGGCCTAACTGTCACCTACATAATCCTCCTCCCAAACGGGACCTTCAGCCTAGCTAGCCCCCAACACGTCAAACTTGGCATCTGCTGTTTTGATCTTTCTCGCCTTACATACACCTACATATATCTACCAACGTCGTCTGCTGCTATACTTATCAACATGGAGCTGACCCCACATTCAACTCACTCACCCAACTCGCCCTACCATTACCCTTCAGACTCGCAGCCGGTCTATGAATATCCTTCTCCTGCACAGAGTGACTCTAGACACAATTCGACCGAATCCTTGCAAGGTTTGGCCCTATATTCATGTCAAATGTCCAGCTCGTCGTCCACTGCAGATGGGAGCTCCGTCCCACATCTTGCATCTTCAGCTCCGACCAACTGGCCAACAGTGGCCCTACAGCATCGAGGCACCACTCCAAATTTAAGCACAAGACTCCCCCATCCAACCGAGTACAGTGCCTACGGTCCGGTTCCAGTATCTTCATCTTATAGTCATGATATATATGCGGCCTCGACTGCTGAGGTCTCTGTAATATCCACCTCACCACTCCCTTCAAGCAACGTATCACAAAGATCTTCTTTTTCTTCAGCTCCAGCGTCTGAGATCTACACACAGGCTGGGTCTATCAGCAGCCATACTCCTCGCATCAAGATGGAGGACTACAACGACTATGTAGCAGCCAACGAGTCAATGCCGTATGGCTCACCGCAAGCGCCTTTCAACCTTCTTCCTTCTTCAAACACCTTCCCAGGGCATCTGGAAGCAAATTACTACCCGGAGCAATCCAGTCTCAACTGGCCCAAGGTCGAATACACCAACCCGACAGAGCTTCAACCGTACTCCAGTCAGGGAGGCTATGGTGGAACTCGATCGGGGAGCGAGAACCCAAGTGCGTCTGATGGAGGCCAACCACGGCGCGCGTCAAGCATGTTGGCGCGCACGCGGCAGCCCCGAAAGCTCACGACCAAGGAGGACGCAAATTTCCAATGTCAAGTCAAGGGTTGTGGCAAGCTCTTTGGCCGGAGCTACAATTACAAAGCTCACATGGAAACTCACGACGCATCTCGAGAGTATCCGTTTCCCTGTACGGTAAAGGACTGCAACAAGAAGTTTGTGAGAAAGACAGATCTTCAAAGGCATCACCAGAGTGTTCATATGAAGCAACGCAATCACCGATGTGATTATTGTAGCAGATACTTCGCCCGGAAAGATACCCTGAGAAGGTACGACCCTCCTCCAAACTGCTTATGGGATATAATTTTAATTATCATCTAGACACATGGAAGACGGCTGCTCTAAGCGGTTCGATATCGAGACGGTCGATTTCAGGCCGCGGGCGTACAGCAACGGGGAAGCAATTCCCATGAAAACATCTTTTCGGCCTGGCGAAGGAGAAAGCCATGCACGAATTTCGCCGTATGGCTCGCGATACACCTCGCCACCTGCATCAAACACACACAACGGCTCCTATGAAGCTCCTCTCACGTCAGCTCCACCAGGACAATACTATGTAGCTTCTTCTCGATCACACTACGCACAAGCAGATGCAAGCAGTCAGGATCCAATTTGGAACAGCTAATTTGAGCAAGAATCAACCAGAGGCACACTAAATGTGGGGTGTTCTAAATTCTATGGACCGATCGATATGCATAGTGCATACATAGTTCCTTGTAGGGCGAGTCAGACGAGGCTTGCATCTGGTATCTGAAAAGGCTTCTTTTTGGCATTTTACGCCCGTAGCATCGCATTGCAGCCTGTTTTGGGCAAGCAGCATATCCTTTCGGAAGCCTTTGGCGTTTGTTCCATTCTATACCCGATTTCAGCGCCAAAAGAAGGCGGCTATGCACACTTTACAGACGATGGGTTCCAGGGCTCGATTGGAGCGGCTAAATGGGAATACATAGCAAGCAAGGCATTAGCCAGCAAAGATCTGATTTGGCAAGCGAGGTCATGGGAGTTCTGGAGTCGGGAAAGAAATGTTGGACTGGAGTAAGAAGATCCAAACATAGATCAAATACATGTAGCCTTATCATCATCATCATAATCATCATCACCGCCACCATCATTATCATCATCCTAAGCATCGTGGATAAAAGGGCTTGGTTCAGCCAAAGCACCCGAAATACCTCATGTACCTCCAGAACAAGTCACCCGCGCACCATCCGATCCACCCAAAGTTAAACGACCTGCCCTACTAAGGCGGATCTCCACCCCCTCACCTAATGCCACCTTGGTCGTCGTGATCGCGTTTTCTGCTGAAGGGTGCTATTTCCAGTGCTGAGGCTGCTTCCTGAGTGGTGAGTGTGCTGCTCTACTGCACAGTTCTGGGCGGCTGTTCTCACGCTAGCGATGCTGTCAGATCAAGGATGTCAATTGTTCCGTGCAGCCTGATTGGACCCGCACAACCAAAGGACCCCCGGATACAGAACGGGGTGATTGCAGGCAACCCAGCTGGAACGTTACAAGGGAAAGCGAGCAGGAGAAAAAAGGGACCAAACAAGCAAGAATGGAAAGGCAGCACCATGGCACAGCCCAGTGGACAGGACCCGGCAGAACGACACTGGCAACGCTCGGTCAAACGGCTATTGACACCAGCCGGCCCTGCGCGATGCTCCCAGCAATGCGACAGTTGATCGTTTCAACAAGCAACCTCCGTCGGTTGTACGTACGTACGTACATGGCCTGGCCATCTTGGCTGCCCACGGGTCTACCAGAAAGCCATAGCTTGCTCTGTGGCAGGGGCTGAGGGGGGAAGGGGCTCATGGGGCCTGGTCACCGTACAGTACAAACACACTCGCTCGTTTACATTTTTCTCTGCCGACAGGGCACCCGTCAGCACGCGGCCCACTTCTGAAGGCTGAAAAGTGCGAGGGAATTCGGGCAGGTCAGTCGCCATGGTACTGCCCTTTGGAGCACAGCAACAACCATCGTAATAATAGATACTTTGAGGCCGAGTACCACCTTCCCACCTACGGAGTTCATGAACCGATATATCCTGTCCAGTCCAACCCGACCAATCCTAGGCCGACCATGGGATGGGTTCAAGCTTCAAGGGGGGTCTCCGCAGTTGACATCCTGGAGGCACTTAGGTCCAGTAATTGTACCGTGATAATTTTACAGTCATCACGCACAGACACCGCTCCCTTCGACTTGGACGCCCGGGCTCGACGGTCTCTAGTATTTTAAATCATCACCTACAGTCCCAGGACGCAGTCCGAACTCCTTCCAGCCCGATCTTGATTGGCGTGATCTGAGATGCATTACTGCGTGCTGCAGCTGGACTAATGCAGCGCCCTCAATCCGGTGGACCAGAGAACGACGCCCTCTGTTGCGGCAAATAGCTGAGGAGATGCAGGAGACATTAACCGCGCGTGTCAAGTGCTGCCGTCGACGCGCAGAGCGGAGAGGGCATGGGCGTGGCTTCTGCTCGCGCGATGATGATGATCAGTGATGATGGTGATGGTGATGATGACGATGATGATGCTGCAGCAGCCGAAAGGGTAGTGGTGTGGTAGCCAGGAAGGTATGGGAAATGAGGCAGGGCTGCAGGCGCTGCGAATCGTTGTTCGAGGTCGGTTTGATGTGGATGAAGTTGGTATGCATGGCGGTGCGAGTAGCTTTCTCCGTCTTCTGCATTCAACAACCCCGACCAGGAGATCCAGAGCAGAACGAACAGGAGATGATGAGCAGTGGTCAAGGGCACACCGGTGCTCGCTTACCCAGCTGTCATTCCCATGATGCCCATGCCAGTTGCGGGCCCGGGGTCTGGAATCCAGGAGCAACGTCGCTCGTACTTCAGCGTCAAATCAACGGCGGCCGATGATCCTCAGCCATGCGGAGGCCTCGGGATTTGCTCGAGTGTTGGTAAGATGTGACACAGCAGGGGCCCCCACCCACAGGTAGCCTTACGACTTGCGGGAGATAGCGAGATGCAGAGGTACTGCACTGCACGGTAAGGTCATGTTGCGGAAAGTACTGCGGCCTTTCCCAAACCCTCACCCCTACCAGCGCAGGTGCCAAGTGGTCCCCCAGATCCAGCCATGGCTGTCCGTCTTCCAGCCAGCGCAATCCCGTCCCATCTCATCCTGCCCGGGAAGGCAACTCCATCGGTTCCCCCGTGGTCGTGTCCATGGTATCTCGTCGCAGTCCGACGCCTATCCCTATCTGCACCGTTCATTCTTGGACGACCCAACAAGCAACGACGCAGCCGATCTCATTCCCGTCAATCTACTGAACTATTGCGAACCCATGAGCGAGACTGTGCGACCGTTGATCTACGACCGAAGCCCAGTCTGCGTGTGGCTTACTCTCTATCTACCACTCTATCGATGTGGACCGGGTCATGCCAGCGATATGTGTGTCTGGAGGGGACTAGTCCACGTATAACGTGAAATTTCAGCTATGATTATGTGTACATCTTACCATGGGCTGTGCGGTATCATATCCGTATACAGTGCTTAGCATCCAGAAGCCATGCGCGTCGTACCCGTCTCTTGGTTATCATCGGCAGTGATCCCGAGCATGCATCACTCGGCCGCCGGGGATACAGACATATACTTACTGTACATACATCGTCATAGCCGCAATAGCATGACGCTTTTGCCCTCCATACAGCACCGTTTTAAAAATACCGACAGGCTGCACTGCTACTGCAGTATCGTCACCCACACCGTTATTTTTATGCTCTACAGCGAAGCGTGCATTGCATAAGGCAGGTGTTCCCATCAACCATCAGCCCTCATCCCCCCTCTCGCAGCGTCCGTTCGCCAAGCAGATCACAACAGCTGGGGGAGTTGCGGAGGAGTTTTCGCTACAGGGTGCGTCTTCGAGAAGTGTAGCAGCAAAGCTGTGCCGGTGCGCGTATTATGCGTAGCGTCCTGCTCCAAAGCCCCAAGGACTTGCAGAGGGCAGTGGCACAGAATTAGAAGTTGGCTGCACCGTCGAGGCCGGCTCGTGCAGGGCCGTCGCCGTTCATTACTTACCATCGCGTGCAGCACCGTACCGTTGCACATTGCGCGTCGGCGGAGGCGCTAAAGGCATAAGGGAGAAAGCTCAGACCGGGGCTGAGCCTCTACCTCGTACAGGATGATTTACGTCCGTAGCGCTTGTCGCGGGGGTACTTCCGCCTGGGTACGTTGGCATCGGGCTGGTCCAGAGCAGGGAAGTGAGCGCGAAAGAGGGTTGAAGTACCGGATTTCTCTTATCGAGCTGCCTTTTGTATCTGCCCGCTAGGCAGCCAGATTTGTCCCCAACAACCAGCTTCTTGACATTGCTGGCCGTATTCCATATCACTCGCCCCCGACCATTATGAGTCCTGGTTATTTGCAAGGTGCGCCATGTACCTGCGCTGATCAATAGCAACCGGTCGGTGCACTTGCAGCGGCCTGCACACGCCCCAATGGAGTCACAATCCCAGCGACTAGGCCTTGGGAAAACGTCTATCCTCTAGACGCTCCGTTCCGGGGGCACAGCGTCGCTGCATGTTATAGGGCCAGACCAGGGGCATCTGGCTACGGGCAGCTGCTGCGTGGAGGAGGTCCGGTGGAGGGAAATCCCCCCCCAATCGCAGCCATCCAGCAGGCCATGCCGTGGTCTGGTGTGGTGTGGTGCAAGAGCAGATGCAGGCCTTTGGCGCTTGGAAGCACGCCCTTAATGGGCAGCAGATACGTCTCCCCTTGTGCCCGTTGCAGTGTCATCAAGGTGCGCTAACGCGGCTAAGCTCGCACTTATTCGTCCAGCCAGTGCGCGATTGAAATGTTGGGCACCCACCGCGCCGCCGCAAGTCTTTGGAAACGTGCACCCGAGGCCTGTACCGACATGCACATACTGCGGTTCCACCAGGGCCACTTGTTTCAGTACCGATATGGTGCAAGACATCCATAAGCTTGCTTACTGTGAACCTCCTGACGGTTCGTTCGTTCTCCAATAAGCACACTATCTCTGCTGTGCCTCTGATGGTCCCAGGGGCAATGAGGCATAAATGTACCAAAATGGCCTTGCTATGGCTTAGTGCAGCTTAGGGAATTCGCATCGGAACCTGCACTCAAAGTCTCGTGCGGGATTGGCTGTTCCCGCCATCACCTGTCAGCACGAATCTTTATGTCACTGCTCTTCATGATCCGTCATTATCATTCATCGTCGAGATCGAGGAGCGGGGGACGTTGCTTAGTGTTGGCTGATCCCGCCGACGTGCGTATTGGTTGATTTATACGACGGCCGCATGTCTTCCGCCTCCCTTCTGTCTTGGCCAACTTGTTTTACTGTCATCGTCTATGGTTGGCTCCGTCATACTTGCTTCCTGGTAGCAGTTCTTCATGCCGGCCCGCCTTCCCATCTGCCCGGTTCTGAGTCAAACGATGTGCGTGATGTTTGTGCTCTCATACCCTGCGATTCTGTGCTGGTAAGAATAACTTGTATCCAATTCTAGCTTTGTTGTTACCCACCCTTTTGCAACAACATGCCAACAGTACTGGGCTTCACTTGGTACTAGAGTGATGATGGTTTTGTGGCAGCCACCCTGTCCTTGATAGCAACTGATCTCAGCTGCAGTCACGTTTTATGTCCGAGCAACCATCACAGAAGTGATTTAGGTGAAAGTGGGCTGATTTTGGACATTACTCCAACATTCTAGTTTGTGACTAGTCTTACGTCCACCGCTTCAGTCACCCCACTTCCCCCATAGGCAGACTGTAAGCTGGATAAGTGGTTGGGTGTATAGCAATGGTTAGTATCAATTCACTAGACTTAGCAGCGAACAAGTGTCTTTGTGGATTTTGCTGTGCCTTTTGAGGCATCGTCTGTGGAATTTGCCATCCTTTTCTGAATATTCCATGGTATCTTGTATAGCTTAATGGCTATTAGTATGGCATTTCTCTGTATTTGGGGAGCCAGCCCGTGCATTGCCGCTTTTCAGCGGACCGATTATTTCCTATTGCAGATGATGTGACCTTGATTTTTGTATTCAGGGAAATTCCAAATAAACCGGGCACATGGACGTCGCAGCGTGGCACAATATATCACCCCAAGCGGCTGGTGCTAAAACCCCTGATGAGTACTCATGAACTCCGACAAGTCTCAAGTACTCCGCTAACACTCTGTTGTTATACACATCACCAAAGATCACATAGTAATTAGCCATCTGGAAGCCGTTCGCCCGAGACATACTGCATCCAAGCAGGGTCCGGGTAGCTTCTAGACCATGCCTTCGTTTGCCTTCCTTGTCATAGTTCACCATGCATACTTGCATTTGCAGCCTACCATTGTATGAGATTCGTTGTGGAGGCACAGGAGGTTCATCCCTCTGGGTTATGGGAGAACCCCGACCAATAATTGCATCAACCACACTTCTCATGGTCCTGTCAGATCTCAGATTGCTGGGAACCCTCGCATCACTCGTACCTGGCAGCCATGTAGAGCAAGGTAGTATCGCATTGAGCACATCATGTCTCAAATTTAGGAAATGACGCTAAATGCCCTCGTGGTACTGCTATGGACGAATATTTGGGATTGAGTTCTGTCTACATGAGCTCGTATTCCTAACCAGAATGACAGGGCATAAGATGACCTTCGGTTTCAAGAAGCTAATTATTTCATCAAGGAATTACATTTCTGCTTCGGAGCTTACCGTTTGCACCTTCCCTACTCATCCACTCTGTCGAAGATCATGGGCTTCGAGTCACAAGCATTTGATGGCTCTTCCGGGCCAAGATCGTTCGACTAGTTAGGGCATGGATCACCGAACGGCGGCAAATTCTGGCCAAGGGCGTCGGATTTTGCCAGGCCTTTGCTTTTACTTAGCAAGGCTCAGCCAACCCACCTTAATCAACATGCCTGTCAGAGGCAATTCCAAATGGATCCCAACAGTAAGCAGCATTCTCTCTGACCTCCATGTGCGTTAAAGAATAAGCAGCCGGCTCCAATCCTGCCGGTACTGAGTGGTTGCTCAAATTCGAACCCACTGATTCATGCATCTCTTATCTCCCCGAGCATTTACTGTCTCTACCGCAGAAGCTGAGACCACGCTCACGGAATATTGGATACCCGGAAGTAGGCCTTTAGATATTGTAAAGTCATAGGCCAAATCCCTTACTTCTCTCTTTGTTTTTGAACCTACCTTCTCTTCTGATCTAACTCGAGGAGAGGCATAACCCCTGTAAAGAAGTTCCAGTGGACTGAATGCGTTGGAAAAGTGTAGAACCTAAAGTACTTAAGCGATACCTACTCCTTTTCTTTCTCGCTTAGCTGGCGTTGCGAAGCTACTTCACATCTCGTTATTCAGTAAGTACCTACGGCATGATGCATAGTGACAATTTCTAGGTAAACCATATGATACTACTTAAAATAAAGATATATCGTACAAAGCAGCTTAATGAGTGCCTCCGCAACAAATTGACGTGGAAGAAGGTAAGATATGTTTCGTTCATCGCTTACTGGTGGGACTCTCGGTCGGACGGTAGCATCGTAAGCCTAGAAGGATCAAGTCTGGACGTCTTGGAGCAAATGCGTGGCTCTGGCTCTGGCTCTGGTATCATAAGGATTGAATTAGCCAGATGATACTCTTGTGATGCGTTGCACAGCTCCTACCACCCAGGCCGCGGGACTGCAACTGAAAAAACGCCAAGTCAAGAATATACAGCATGGAAAACGAAAGTCCCACAGAACGTACACCGTGGCAAGTCGTAAGGTAGCTCAAGTACCTCCCCTTCACAAAAGAGACTTCCACCCACCCACTCGAGGCTTCTCAAGGCCCAAGAAGTCCACCACACAACCCAAATGATCCACGCCCCAGAACCCCTCCCTCTCGCCCTTCGCATTCTCACACACAAACCACGGCAATCCAAACGCCCCTTCCTTAAACGCCAACGCAGTGTTATCCAACAGCAGCTGCTTGCCCTCCCCAGCCGCACACTCGAGCACCTTCGCAACCATTGCCTCATCTCCCTCCAACACCTCCCGCAGCACCTCAGCCAGCACCGCCTTATCGATCGTGTTCCGCCCCTCCACCCAGTACGCCGTGAAGAAAGCATCCAGCCCCCGGATGAGCACCTCCTGCGCCCGCGACGGGAACAGCAGCATGAGCGCACACAAGCTCCGCATAATCGGCAGCGTCAGCGGCGGGAAGCCAGGCGGCGCCTCCGCCACGATGGGGATGTTGAACAGCGCCGCCCACCGGATGCGCTCCTTTGCGATCCATTTGTCCTTGTCTGTACAGCGCGCATTCCAGAGCATGTCAGCCCAGCATGACAACCAAAGTTCTCAGGTCTTTCCAAAGAAGGTATGGATGGGCAAGCTCCGCGATGAAAGGAGGCGAGAGAGAGAGAGAAAACGCACTCTTGATGTCAATGGGCGCGGTGTTCCCGGCGCTCTTCATGATCCCCCCGAGAAAGACGGGGATATAGGTGATGTCGCACGTGGAGAAGACGGGATCATTCTGTGGAAGAGGGAGGGCGAGCGCGCAGAGATCAGCCAACTAGTTGCCGAAGGGGGGCTCGCGCAGCATGGACGGGGAATGGGAAGGGCAACATACTCGCAGGATGTAGTAGGCCTCGTATGCGAAGGGCGAGACGGTATCGACGTATAGAGTAATCTTTGGCTTGGCCATGTTTGCGTGAGGGGATTGTGTTGAGTGGGATTCGTGATCGAGCTCGTTTTTGTCGTGTTGGCTTGGTCCCGTCATCAGTAAGCTTCATGGCGGGGTACGGCAATGCACGCCAAGCTCCGAGGTTATCAGGGATTCTGAGCTCGGTCGATCATACTGCCAAGGTATTAATGGACCATCTCCAGCTAGTGTTGGGTTCAAGGCGTCGACTCCTAAGAACTTGAACCTTCACAATCCCGCATAGTATCTGGAATTTGAGACGTGCAACAGGACTATGGGTATGCTTTCTTGTTTCTAAGAGGGTATCATAGGTAATTGTTCTGTCGTCAATCTATTAATGCTTCTAACGCCTCGGAATGCCGCTCCAACCACACGCTGATATTAAAGTATCGTTCTTTTCCAGCTCTGTTCCATCTCACATAACCACTACGGCGAGGTACAGCTCAATCCTGAAACTCCGGCTCATTTCCTCTTGCGGTGACCAACCTTTACAGCCCTGAGGTTTGGAAGTGTGTTGCGCTTCCCCGGCTCTCTGCCAACCTCTGTCACAAGCATTCTCACAAAGTCAGGACTTCCCCAGTAGCTACTGTGGGCTCCTAACATGTTGAGGTACTGTATCTCAAGTGGACCGCCGCCCGAACTCAGAAACCAATCCACTTGACCATTGTCGTTTAGCAGGTGAAATTTCTTCTCGGCAATCTCTTCACGTGTAAAATCGTGGACGTCCATCTCTAGCTGTGATGGAAGGCGCTGAAAGGGAGGCGGCTTGGTCAATTGACCCACAGCTAGCTCAGTTGGTGCTGTCACTCCAGGTGTAATCGATTTGATTGCATTGCCAATAGATTCAAAGAAGCCAGTAGTAGCGCTTGGAACCTGTGCATTTTTGAGACTCGCTGCATAGAGTGGGTCAACGGTTGCATTGACTCGGTACGCAATAGGGTCGTTGTAATGCATGACATTGTAGACATTGTCAACTGCAAGAGAGCCAAAGGTTCCAGGCAAGCCAGTCACGGAGCCACTGTGGATGTCCTCAAAGTCGGCGCCCGGCTTCGCTCTTCCTCTTCTTGGTGTCAATTCTCCCTTCTCAAGCAGAAGAAAGAACCCAGCTGGGCTACCGACGAAGAATAGGTTACTGGTATCAAAGTCAAAATGCTTCGTGTTGATTTTCTTTCCCGGACTTGTCTTAGGAGCATACGTTGGCTGCTTACTCAAGACATCAAGAGCCATAACACTGCCGAGGGAATGAGCAATGAGATGGACACGGCCAGCATCGTGGAATTCGGGGTTATTCTTGCACCACAACGTGTACACTCGATTGGCTTCTGTGATCAGTGCCTCGATCATCTTGGGCTTATGATGCGACATATAGAAGGGAATGTCTAACATTACGTCCGAAATGAGGCTTCGTACCGCAGGTATTGTCTCTGGGGTGATGTCGTTTAAGGTGAAGGCCTCGGGATCAACAGACTCTTTGTTTTCAGCATGTCCTTTCTTTGGACCGCCTTCTTCAAAAGAGAGATTTGATCGCCAGTTCACGGGTAGAACCATGACTCCTCCGAGACCCTTTCGAAGAACAGGCTGTACTGCTTCACTACCAAGCTCTACGTTGACGGAGCGCCGGAATGCATTGATTGCATGGGTGAAATGAAAACTCTCTACCCTCTCAGAAAGCTTTTGACCAATTCCATGTATGACGAGTACAAGATCTGTGACTTGAGGACGTTCTTCGTGAGATCGACAAGCAGCGCATGCCGTATCCTTGGTGGCAGCCGCGTTGCTGGCGACAGGGGCATTTTCTTCGGCTTTCGCAACGGTTGCACCCTTCTTTGACGGATGTAATTTGTCCCAAAATTTCCAGTTAAATCCCCTTACAACATGAATGCCAACAGTGTGGCCTTTCATGATCTTGGTGACAGGCTTTCGGCTGTAGTAAGCTGATGGAACCATACTCGGTTTGAGGATGAATGCGTTGTCGCCATCCTTAAAGATTACCTGCGAATTAAGATAGCGTTTCACAATGGTAGTTTTATCGCTTGCCTTTTCGTCATCAAGGGATCCGGTGGCTGCAGCCTCGCCGTTGAAGCATCTCGCTGCGCAATACGGATCGGTCGAAAGTATGGATTCGGAAGGGCCTCTCTTGGCATCTTGATCGTCAGTCTTTCGCGAGTGCTCCTGATCGGCTTCCTTAGGCCACAACCGATGCGCAAGCTTCTCTTCACCAGCAGCTCCAACTTCTAGAGCGCTGCTTAATTCATCCTTCCAGGTCTGAGACCAAGGCCGAAGCTCTCTGTAACCAATCTCAAGCTGATTGGCGACTGCAGGTTCGACTGGGTACATCGAGTCTCTATAGAACCAAGTTCCTCGAGTGACGGCTGCTTGATCATGGACAGGCGACCAATATATAGGCTTTAATTGTAAGCTTGGTAGCTTGACAAGATGGAGTCTTGATATCCCAACGGGCACCTCGAGATCATCCTTTTCTTTGAAATTTTTATGAGCCCTGCAACCAGGAACCTCTACCGTCTCCTCCGAAAGCTCAGTAACATGTCCACTAACGTGAATTTTGGCCTGGTTTTGGTCAGCTTCGCCGTTTGGTTCATCACTGTCCGGCAAGGCTGATTGCATAAGAGGACTGGATCGTCTTGATGGCACTCTAGCGAAAGGAGACCCTGTAATTCCAGCTGGTCCACTTGGAAGCGCTCTGGAAGGACCGGCATCGGCAAGCTCGCCAGACTGCAAGGCTTGATCATGTAGTGCATGGCGCTCGAATTCCTTGTGCCCTTTGGACTGAGTATGATGATGATGTTTCTCATGCTCTTTGTGGCCCTTATGGCTTTGGTGCTTCTCAAGGGCTCTATGCTCTTTACTAGCATTTAGGTTTGGTGTAGGTTTTGAGGATGGAGTTGGCTTGCTATCACTTGCTCCATCTTGTTGATCACCCGTATTAGTACGTTGCTCAGCACATTTACAGCATGCTTGTCCATCAGCATCCGGATTCTGTCCACAACAGGTGCAATGCTGAGGATGTACACCGTGGTCCTTATCTGTGCAGGAGGGTTCATTAGAGGCTTTTTCGGGAGCTTCATGACCCTTCTCTTTCCCACTTTTGCCCGTTTCTTCTGCTGATTCCACTGCACCCTCGCCGTCATCTTTGGTTTTCTTGTTCTTGTGGACCGACTCTGTTTTGGACGAGCTCTCCAGGGCCTTGCCAAGGTTCTCCATATCTGGGACGGCTTCTCCTTCCAGTACCGGGGCTTGAAGGGGAGATTGTGGTATCGTAGACATTATATCATCGCCCTGCGTCGACTTCTTGCCAGATTTGGCTGCCAGCCTCTTCAGTATCGAAGCCCGCCTCTCAGTGTCATCCTTGGTCGCCCACATCGGTGGTTTCCCCTTGAAGTGATGCTTGCGATCCTTCTCGGATGCAAGGCTGAGCCACGCCTCTTCTAAAGTATTATTGTCATATGCAGAGAAAGGCCGTGGAGGATGTCTAGTCGTGTCGGAGCCAGCTGGACTCGGAGCAGCCGACAAAGGATCGTCGATAGGTAGTGCAGAGGTATAAAAGAACTGTGCTTTCAGGTCTGGAATATCGTCATCACCTCTCCTGGACCCAGCTTTGAAGACGGATTGGGCGAGAAGGCACGTAGGCCCATACGTGTGTGTTGAGGAAGGCATTATGTGCTGTATTCGTCAGTGTACGGTTCGTCGTGTCTACCATGAGGGCTAAGCTGTCTACCTGAGGGTGAAGTGGCAGAGAAAAAAATTAATGCACGAAGATCCACCCTGACCGGCAGAGCTGGATACTTTCAAGGAGACTGCAATGGCTGAACAGGTCGGGTGAATCGTAAAAGGGACCGTGAATGATAAACAATGTGAGGGCTATGTTGAGGTCGTGTCGTGCTATGTGGTGTAAGAGGGAGACCCCAGACACAGGTTGCAACCGCTGTTTACCAGACAAGCAGGCACTCGCCCGTTGACGATCGTGCTCGCTGTCATTGAGGCAGCGGCGACGGTTAGTTGCGGTGACGTATTAGAGGGGAGACGTGGCTGCTGATGCTACTGAACATTGATCACATGGAAATACTCTTGCGCCACAGTGGCTTGTGACCAAGGTGATAGAGAGACAGGTTCAGACACACTCAAGTAAAAATTTGTTTAAAGGGTGTTCTTGAATTTTTTACTCTAACATTGGACCTGTCGCCGACAATCATCATATCATAACAATTCATAGTTCGAGAGAAGCTCTTCAACTCCTTTGAAATAGAGAGCCATGCTAATTCGCAAGAACCCCTGGATCATAAAGTAAAAATTACTCCGACAGCTGCTCATACGTTGCGACGCTAATAACTTGTACAGCGAACATTGAAGAAATACTAAAGCCAGGAAGACACAATTGAAGAGAAGAATAATAACAAAACAAACTCTTAATTTCTGAGCGTGGAATTTCGATGGCCGCCAAAAGTTTGCTACGCCATCAGCATAATGAACCGAAGTCAGTAGTGCGAGGACGACAGCAGAATAACAAAAACACTCAGTCTTCTGCTATGACCTTCAGTTTGCCATCAGGAAACCTGGCACTATCCGAAGACCGTACTTGATTGTTGGTTCTTAGAGTCCATACGTTCCCGCTCGGTAGACTTATTTTGGCGAGCTGCATGTATGGTACCCTTTACACCAGTA
This sequence comes from Coleophoma crateriformis, assembly GCA_003369635.1. Classification (NCBI taxonomy): domain Eukaryota; kingdom Fungi; phylum Ascomycota; class Leotiomycetes; order Helotiales; family Dermateaceae; genus Coleophoma; species Coleophoma crateriformis. The sequence continues at coordinate 1,195,914 of PDLN01000005.1, forward strand.
CTGATCTGCTGGAGTCTAAGCATGAACGGCTCGCCAGCTCCGAGGAGTTCTAGAATGTTTTCAATATCGAACAACAGCTTCAGAATTATCGGATCAGTATCGCAGAAGGTACGAATCGCCATTTGATTTGCGACTTGCTTCCAGTTGTAGAGCATCGAATTGATACGAATCTCGTTTCCAGCCTCAGGGCCGTGGAAACGAAGGCTATTCTGGTTCATACCAACGAGATTTCGTTGCGTGATTTGGTCATACATGAATTCGGTGACCATGGGCCGACCCTTACTCTTCCAAGAGTCAATTGTCTTTCTGATGGTGTCAATTCCGATTCTCGCCTGGCTAAATTCGTTCATGAGGAACATGTTGGCAGTGTGTACCATCATAAGCTCTAGCTCAGTATAGATCCTAGCTTGTTCGAATGGAGAGATAGAACGTGTAATGGAAGGCTGTTTTGGACGGCGTGCATCTTTGTCTGGAGAGTTTCGGAACTTGGGCGTGAGATCAGCTTTCTCGGCCTAAAGGACTGTTAATCAGAGTCTCAGATGATTATGAATAATCTTCTTACCATTTCTTCGAATTTGTTTCTCAGCTTGCCCATCATCGTTGGCTTTTTGGGTTTATTTATTCTGGGAGGTGGTGGGAATTGGGCTTCTTGATTAGTGATTGGCGTATTCGATAGCCAGCCGTTTTCTCCGAACATCTTCTTCATGGGAGAGCGTGCTCGTTTAGGAGGGCTCGATGATGGGCTTGTCACCTTATCTGGGCGTGATATCTCGTCCTCAAAGACTCCATCCTCAGACAAATCTACAACGCCTTTGACTGGAGATCTGCCTTGGTAATAATTGCCATCAGATGGCCTTGACTGGGTTCCAGTGGAACCACTAGTGCGATCATAGTAGGAAGATCCTGAGAAAGAGTCGCGAAGACTTTCCTGTCGGTGCTGACGGGTGGGGGATCGAGATGATGTCCGAGGAGGGTATTTGGCAAAGTGCTCATATGCAGTGGCATGTGCATCGCTTCTGCCTTCGGTGCCACGATGGGTATGATATGCCAGTTCTGGATGGTCTTCATCGGTCCGACGTCGAGAGTGGCGAGGAACTTCTAATTCCCCTTCATCTTTACGGCGACTCGGAGACTGAGACATCTCATCCTGAGTGTAATAACGTGGATGTGGGTTCTGAGTGGCTTGGTAGCGAGCGTAGTACTGCAGTTTTCGTCCTGAAGGCGACATAACAGGCGACGATTCGCTTCTTGCGATCGTATTCTCTCTTGAGCTAGGCGTCACACCAATTGGAGATGGGTTATCCTTCCTCACTGTAGGTATCGTATTCCCATAACCCCGAGAGTGGCTCGCTTTGGATGGTGATCCTGGACTGGCAAAGTGTTCACGCTCCTGCTCCCTCATGAAGTCGCGAAATTTGCCCAGGTGACCTTCATCATCAAGATTGTCTAGGAGTGGGCTTCGCTCAAACTCATATGTATTTTTGGATGGCTTAGGATACCTATGCTTTGCAGCGCTTAAGTGGTCAGCATCAGAAATGTTTCTGAAACAGCCATCGACATACACTGTAAGAAGCTCGATATCAATATCCGAGCCTTCATTTGCGCTCTTGATATTAACAGGAGCCAGGGCTACAAAGTCTCCCATGATGCCTGATGTTGTGTCTGGGATCAGCCTTTGAGGGGTACTTCCTGAAAGTGAAGACGGATAGATCCCACCTTCGATAGTAGAAGGGTTGTGCGCGCTGTTGTGTTGAGCAGGGTCATACGAGTCTTCGGCGTTGTAGACAGTGGAAGGAAGAAGTTGATCGTCAACCACGTTTGCATTGTCTAGATTGGTGTTGTGGTTGACCATTTGATGATAATTCTTTGCGGCGCGTGACTGACTTGTAGACTGTTTGTTTATCTTCAAAGGCTTTGGGGTTGCTGAGCGATGCAACAGACCGCGACGTGGATCCATGAAGGAAAGAGTGGTGCAGAAGTATAGAGAAGTGATCTCGATGAAATGGATCCTGTGCAGTTTGCGACTTTGAGGGATAACTTTGGCTGTGTTTTGCGAATTGACAGAAACCTTGGAACAGCCAACTTCATCCACTGTACCATCGAATCCGTGGGCCCCAAGATCTGATCTCTTTTCCCTCAATCTTCTTTCTGCACCAAAATCATCACCAGGTAAGCTCTCAGTGTATGCAATGGGCTTTAACGTCTCCCCAGTCTCTCTTTCAACGTTGCTTAGTAGAAAAATCCCAGAAAGTTCATGCAAAGGAAATCGTCCTAAAGGCTCAGGACGTGGGATTCTTCGCGGAGATGGAGTTGGTGTCTTAGGCGTCTTTGGTGGAGTCCTGCATATGTTGCTACTTATGTTCCTAGGATTCTGCTGTACAAGGACCGCGGTTGATAGTTGTTTAGAAAGCAGGCTTTCAGAAGTCTCATCTTTTACAGCCGTGGAGTCATCGCTAAGAGAACTCGGCTTCGCATCATGGCATGTCAATGATTCAGTCTCTGGCAACTCCACCTTTTCGCTATCTGTTAGGTTCTTTCGATAATAGGAAACTTGTTTCTTCTTGGGGCTTGAAACAGCCTTTCTGCGCTGGAAAACTCCGAACAAGCGAGAATCACGAAATCTGGTTCGATCAACCTGGGGCTCAATTAGCTGAGATTTGCCAGAAACCGTCATTATCTGTTTTCGTCGGCGCTCTTGACGCTCAGCGCTACTACTGTGTTTTGAGTTCATCGTGGTAGCGGGTTTCTTCTGCCTCTTTGCTGGAGACAAGCTACTGAAGATTCCCCTCTTTTCTCTAAACGCAGCAGTGTTGTGAGCCATTACCGGCAAACCGCTGACAGAGGGAGAATTATCCGGGCTTATGGACCACTTGAAATCAAGCCCGCTGTCATAAAAAAGATCAGCTGTGAATGGTCCTTTGAAAAAGGAGAAGTATTCTTTCGTTAGTATGTCCTCTTGTTCCAAAACTTCCTCGTCTTTTAAGTCTTTGTGCTTTCTCCGAGTCTCGTCCATGGCAGCGCTGACAAGGTCACGAAGATGTTCTACTTTAGCAATAGCTAGCTGATCAGCCGTAGGCTGAATTTGTCCCCTGAGAAAGCAATCGGGCAATGGTGCTTCATCTGGAACGACCTGGTACTTTCGAGCAAATATAGCATTAGGAACAAGGACACCTGTAGGCAAAGGGACATTTCGAACTGAAGAGAAGTTTGCAGGCGGAGGCTTGGACCCAAGGTTGTGAAGCACTCGAGTCGAAACTAATTCCTCGTAAGTTGCATTCTGGAAACCTATGGGAGGCAGCATAGTACATTCACGGCGATTGTTCATTCGGGCAAGCTGTGCGGCTTTGGCTTGGAGTAATCTAGCTTCTCTGACCTTGCGGGCATTTAGACGAGTATTATGTTGGACGGGAAGGTCGACAGGGTTTCCGAGGTGGGTATCTGGTGAAATACTGGCTCTAGAGCCAATTCGAATGAGAGGATGTGGCAAGGTATGAGTTTTAACACCAGCCATATTGCCTCCACGTCCATACTCCGGATCCCATAACCTCTGATGAAATTCTTCGGGGCTTGGGCAATGATAGACACTGGCTTTTGCACCGCCAATAGAGACAAACAAAGTGTGTTCAATGCGCCAGGCAGATCGGTGAGTGATCGTTGAGATACCAGTCTTGAAAGTTGGACTGGTAGGTAATATGGGGTTTGTCTTTATGGCTTTTGTGGCGTCGTTTTTGGCACGCCACTCGAGGAGAGTCTTGGTTGGCACTACTCGAGCCATTATGGTGGTGGTATGGGGGACATGTGGAAGCATTAAATTCTCCTAGCTACTGGTTAGTGCAGGAGACTGAGAGATAGTTTGTCAAGACTGACATTTCGGTGCCTATGCGTATACTTCCATCTTTGGTAGCTGGAGCCTGGGAAGGGGTTGTATACATCAACCTCGATCAGCTCATGAAGGACTCCACAAGCAAGATCCACATTCTCGTCTCCAAAGCGTTCCTGAAGTTGTGGATGTATGATACGAAGCCCGTCTTCATAATTGTAGTTTCGTGGAACCCAGTCCAGAACTCTGACAAGGAAGTTGCGGCATTCTGGCATTTTGTAAGCTCTAGGTGTCCCAGATTCAGTGCCATGGGGCACTCACGTTCTTCGTTCCACCCATCTCTCGAGAGATTGTCAGTACCGGAAATCTTAGGTCCATATTCAGCTTCCAGGATGGGCGGATCATCCACTTGGTTTTTGATAGGCGAATGGCAGACCATAGCTCCTTAATACAAAGATGTCACGATATTGCAAACAAAGATCATGCGGAATTAGTGCAGGAAGATAGAAGGATGACACAAAAGATTGGCAGTAGGTTTTAGTTGCTAGGCGGGATGACAATGATCAACTGAATACTGGTCTTCATACGTATTGGAAAGGGACCTTTATTTTAAGTGGCGAAATGATCCCAACCTGCTCAGGACAAGCAGCGGTTACTAATGTAGAAGGCACGACTCGAAGTGAAGCATGAACGGCATGATGATTCAAAGCGAAAAGACCCAACCACGATGAGCACTAGCGCTCAGATGTATGTGATGCCTAGAAATAGAAGCTCAATCCTCTTAGTATAGAACACTTGTTGTTTTTTAGAGGCGATGAATTGAGCAGTGTCGTTAGGACAACCATTTGGGCCGCGGATATTGTGCTTGTAGACCTTTGCTTCCATCCTGGAAACGGCCTTGAGGTCAAAGTCAGACATTGCTTGGTTTTTAAAACTTGCAGAGCCAAAAACGAAGAAGAAGGGGAAGAAGAAGGGCTGTCCTTAACCCATGTTAGAGTACTTAAGACACCTTTCCCTGTATTCATGTCTTCCCTGTACTTAGCGACCCTGACCGGGAGAACTTGCTGAAAAAAACCCTCCGCGGAGAGTCCATTAGCCATCCAACATCATCGAAACGCAACACGACCAACCTGTCCATCGGGGTTTGAGATAGCTCTATCCTCGAGACCCATTTTCCGAAGCCATAGACTCTAATTTTCATGATCATATGAGGCCACGGGAGCCCGCAGCCAGTGTGGTGACAGCTTTCCACTTGAGAACGGGACAATGATCGCATGGAACAGTTGCAGAACAGACTCCCGATATCACATCAGAGCTCGACCAATGTTGCAAGACACTCGTATCTAGTACCGACAAGAGACTTGAGGCGGGAAAGGAACAGGTTACGAGGGTTCACATCGTTGTGATTGTTCCTGTGAACCTCTCGACTTGCTGTGCGGTCCCCACATGCGGCCTCTCGGCCAGCGTTGCCTGCACTCCACGCGAATGCCAAGTCTGGAGGCAAGTTTAACGTGGGCCGCCCGGCCGGAGCCTCCGTCTCTCCTCAAAAATACCGATTTTGCTAGCCGGGCTCTAGGCGGGGGCATAAACTATCATCGCACGCATATCCACCGGCTACACTTCGCTTTTGTTCCCCGCAGTCGCAATTAGGGAACACCAAAGTTGCCGCGATTCTGTTCCGCGCCCCTTAGCGTTGAACGATACCCTTCCTGTGACTGTCACCGTCCACCCGGAAGCTGAGCAAGGCAGGTCGAAACACCAAGCTGACATCCCCCAAGGCGCCGACGCAAATGCCGTTCAGACTATGGCAGCTTGCCTCGGCCTTAATGGCGTCCTGGCCTAAGTAGTACAAGAATATCTCCTTGTCCTCCCATTTTCTCTGCTCTATTGCTGTGTTCTGGACTATCTTCTTTACCTTTGCCCATATTTACATCGCATCCTTAAGTTCTTGCCAGGGCTGAGAACATCACATCGAAGGTCAGCACGCCATGGACAAGAGTATGACACCGAAGAGGCGGGTGGGAAATGCTGCCAGCACCTCCAACAAGTATGACATTGTCATTGTTGGTGCAGGACCTGTCGGTCTGTTGCTGTCTACATGTCTGGCGCGCTGGGGTTACAAGATTAAGCACATCGACAACAGACCCGAACCCACGAAGACCGGCCGAGCAGATGGAATTCAACCACGTTCTTTGGATCTGTTGCGAAACATGGGCCTCAAGCCTGCCATCATGGCGCACGACCCCGCGAAAGTATACGAAGTTGCGTTTTGGGACCCTTCGAGCAAAGGCATTTCAAGAACCGGAACCTGGGCGAGTTGTCCAAGCTTCATTGACGCGAGATACCCATTTACCACACTCCTTCACCAAGGCTTAATCGAGAGAGTCTTCATCTCAGATTTGGAGAAGCATGGCTTGGAAATTCAAAGGCCGTGGACAATTAGAGGCTTCAAGTCTGATGAGAATGCAAACCCGGAATACCCAGTAGAAGTAGAATTGGCACATGTTGATGGGACTGCAAAAGAAACTGTGCAGGCAAAGTATCTCTTTGGTGGTGAAGGAGCCCGCTCTTTCATTCGTGACCAGCTGAAGATTGGAATCAAGCACAAGGATCCAATCGCTCATGTCTGGGGGGTTATGGACGGCGTTGTTCAGACGAATTTCCCGGATATCAAGGTAAGATTTCTGGGACCGTTAGTAGTGGATACTGACCGAGTATCTTAGATGAAATGCACAATTCATTCTGAATATGGGTCTATCATGGTTATTCCACGAGAGAATGACCTCGTCCGATTATATATCCAAATCGCCTCCTCAACCGATAAGGATTGGAATCCACGGAAAACAGCAACCGAAGAGGAGGTTCAGAACTCAGCAAAGAAGATTCTCCAGCCATATGATATCACCTGGGAGCGTGTGGAGTGGTATTCTGTGTATCCGATTGGTCAAGGCATTGCGGAAAAATATACTCTTGATCACAGGGTGTTCCTCGGTGGTGATGCGTGTCACACACACAGTGTAAGCCTATTTGCAGCCTGCAGTATCAACTTCGCTAACAACTCTCACAGCCCAAAGCTGGACAAGGTATGAACACGGCCTTTCTGGATGCGCAAAATCTGGCCTGGAAAATCCATCATGTTGAGTCTGGCTTTGCGGACAAGTCAATTCTGCAATCTTATGAATCTGAGCGAAAACTGATCGCTGAGACCCTTTTGGACTTCGATGCCAAGTATGCAGCATTATTCTCTCAGAAAGCCCCGGCATCTCATCACGTCCAAGCTGCAACAGAAAACGGCGCAGAAGAAAAGCCTGTAGAAGAGGAAGAGAACGACTTCATCAAGACCTTCAAAGAGAATTGTGAGTTCACTAGTGGTTATGGAGTGGCGTACAATCCAAACAACCTCAACTGGTCATCCTCACACCCAGCAAAGTCGACTCTCATCAATCCAAAGGGCAGCAAGTCTCGTCCCGGCCGTATTATGATCAATACAAACGTAACCCGAGTTGCAGATGCCAATGTGGTACATCTGGAGCAAGAAATTCCTGTGAATGGTTCATTCCGAGTCTATGTTTTTGCTGGGAAACCATCTGTAACAAGACAAGCGCTGAGGGATTTCGATCAGTACATGAACAAGAAAAACTCTTTCTTCACCTCATACCTGCGATCGGATTTGGAAAGTGTTAACTTCCACGAACGACACAACCCACACAGCCACTTCTTCACATTTTGCACGATTTTCACTGGCAAACGAAGTAGTATTGAGATTGCTCGAGACGTCCCAGAAACTTTGGCTCGATACAAGGACCACGTTTATGCTGACGACATTTGGGATGCAAAGGTACCAGATGCCACAGCATCTGCACATGCTAAACTTGGCTTAGACACAGAAAAAGGTGCAGTTGTGGTCGTTAGGCCGGACGGATATGTGGGTGTTGTTGTTGCTCTGACAGAAGGAAGTGGAACGATTGATGCGCTCAATGAATATTTCTCATCGTTTACATCTAGAGGCTTAGGAGAAGCAAGGGCTCAATTATGATAGGGCCTTAATAAATAGGCATACTTTGTGTGTACATATGGAACCAATATAATTATACCCACCACCTCAAATAATGGTCTACTAGTTCTATGCAAAGCACGTAATTGCGAGACAACGGGTTCATTCACAAATTAACCTCGAAAGAAACAGAAAGCCATCTAGAAAACTTCTTGCGCTTATTTCACGTGATCGTATATCACGACAGGGATGTACAAACCTTATTTTATTTCAGCTCCCCCGCCACGTCCCAGGCTCTGATCGTGCAGCATCTTGCCTTTCAGCTCCGGTCGATTCTTTGCCTCTTCTATGAGAAAGTATTTGCAACACAATACAACCTCCACATAACAACTGCAGCACCTCTAAAGTGGCACTGCGCAGTCTCTCGAACAAAAGCCGACGCGCCACGCGCCGTCGCAATCACAGACCACAAGCAACATCCAAGCTTAACACGCACCAGAGCTTACAGCTCATCAGATTAGCATCGTCCAATCTCCATTTGCATCGAATTACTTGCGGTGGCTAGGAAGTTGCGCGATAGTCTGTCGAGACGTGGTGTAATGGCAACAACCCAAAAGCGTAAAGCTGCGGAGCAATTAACTCCCAATTTAGTAGCTGTCACCCAGCAGGCGAATGTCGTTGAAACTGTACTGGTATGTTCTTCTTCAAAATACACGCAAGGAATTGGTCTCAAACCTATTTACACAGGCTCAACAACGACCCGGAAGGTCGCGCACGATGGATGCCAGTCGGGTGGCGCGATGCGCCTGGCATTGGCTTAATACAATTCTAGCAATCACGCCTTTTTACACGACACATTACAACCAGAACGATAGTGAGTCTACGCATTCAGGTCTGGACTTATTCACTGATTAGTGCTCAGCTGCCACTACGACTCATGTTCAGTCTACTACTGCTACGAATGGCGGCGCTATAGCCATAAAACGACGAAGGACAAAACGACCAAAGACAGCAGCGAAAAAGAATGAATCTGAATTTGTTACCATATCGACGGATCCATACAGGAGAGGTGGCATGGGCGAACCAGACTTTAGTGGATGTACAACCGAAGAAGAGAAAGCGAAGAGACTCGAACTTTTTTGGGAGCCACCAGAATTGATTCGTAAACGACGATGCGACATAGAACAGTCGGACGAGCATAACCTGGAGGCAAGGCATAAATCAAAAGAGGAGGAGGGACAAAGACCTAAAGACGACAATGGATGGGATGAAGATGTCATCATGATAGATTCTGAAGAAGAAGATTCTTATGATGAGGAAGAACCAGCAACGCGCTTTGATGGGGGATCAGACTCGACACACGAAAGACTATCTAGTAATCTATTACAGAAGCCTGACAAGGTCGATTTGCAGACACAACAAAACGGCGATACTTCCAAAGGATCTCTTGCAAACAGTCGACCATCATCAAGTCATGTAAAGTCAGCTACAGGGCTTATGGGTGGACGAGGAAGGTCCACATCTAGCACATGGTCTGCGCATACTCTCTCAACGAAATCCGAATCACCTCTGGATGTGGTTCCGCAAAGACAAGTTTCAATCGAAGAGCAAGTTAAAGCTCTCCTTATAGACGAGTCTAAACCTGAAGTTGGAGAAAAGAAACATGTCAAGAAAGAGATTGAAGACGGCTCGAAGCATGGCTTGGGCCTGGAATCAAGGAAGGTCGTCATACAGCATCCTGACGAGGGGACAATCATCCCAAGAGAAGTGGCATACGACAAAAGTAAACCCCTGAAAAGCATCTTGAAGGGATCCAAGTACTACTTGAACACCGAATCGAAGCAAGGAAGGCTGCATCTTGTACCATCGAAAGACAAGTTGGCTCAACGAGAGGAGCTTTTCAGAAGACGTGAGAAGGAAGAGAAAGCAGCACGCGCCAAAGCAAAGAAGGAAGCACGGTTGCATCGCCGCCATCCAGACAAGCCTCTTATTAAAGTACTGGACACGAAATGGGACACTTTGGTGCGTACCGCATGCAGCAATCCGAGTACGATAACGACAACACTTCCTGGTCAGCCGTTGACGAGTAAGGACTTTGGGACCTTACTTCGGACTAGGGATTGGCTTAATGATGAAATTATCAATGGATATGTTGAATGGGTTGTTGATGCTGCAAATAATGCAGCTAATGCCGAAGCAATAGCTTCTGGGGAGAAGCCTGGCATCATACCAAAATTCATTGCGCATAATAGCTTCTTTTATAATATCTTGGATGATCCAAAGAAAGGGGCAAAAACGACGGCGCGACTTATGAAACGGAAGGGAGCTCCCGGCATATCGTTGATGGACGTTGATACTGTTTTCGTTCCGATTTGCAAATCAATGCATTGGACACTAGGTGTCGTTCGACCATTTGCCAAGACCGTTGAATACTTCGATAGTATGGGAGGTCGACCTTCCCGCTTCTTCCATCTGATGCGAGAGTGGCTTGCCTTCCAATTAGGAGAGGCATATGTGCCCTCAGAATGGTCTGAGTCATATACCAAATGCGCCCATCAGAGCAACGGATATGATTGTGGAGTATTCCTTTGTACAAATGCTTTCTGCGTCGCCGCCGGCCTGGATCCACTTTGCTATGACGAACGTAATCTGGCGCAGCAACGAAAGAACATAGCAGCAATACTGATCAATCGGGGCTTCGTTGGAGATTTCCAATGGACCGACGATCTATGAGGTGCTGACTACCAGGTATTCGAGTGTTGGCGTACCTGGTTCGCGCGCTTGCATTCAAGAGCGGCGTGTTCTATGTGGTCATATTGACGCTGCACATAGAGAAACATTATGTTCCAGACGCCGAGCTGAACTAAACCAGCCTCGATATTGACAATACCCGGAATGGCATTGAGAGATGTTATGATTCCGGTGTGGCCCCCTCGGCAGTAATAAACACGGACCAGCGAATCTATGGAGATAGAATCTCTTCTCTTGTTGGCTTAATCTTCTCCGACTCTATCGTCACTCTACCCCCGACCTACAGCAATCATGGCACAGCTCACGCGGTATATGGATGAAATTATTGCCTATATTGACGGGGGTTCAGAGTGCTGCAAATCGCCAATATAGGGCTTATGGCTTTATACGGATTTTGCTGCTCTGTAGTGGTGCATTTCACGATTGTCAATATCTGACGATCAAACTTACCTTTTTGAACGTGGCGATGGCGCTTATGGCTCCTTAGATTTTTCGTGGCACGATAAATAAGGACTGCACGGTGTACGAGTATTGGGGACAGGCGTTTGTGGTTCAGCATGATACCCGGTGCAGCGAGTCCTACGAGACCCTCACTTCTGTGTTTTCTGCGTTTCCATTTCCTTTTGAACTATTTAGAATTCAGACGAGCCTAGCGCTGCCTTGTCCATAGAGATATGGTCGATAGAACGACATTTAAGGAGCTTGTTTGACGGCACCATTGACGTTTATCACCCCTGGTGATCACTTGGCAATCCTTCGCGCAGCTATTTAGCCGGCGGCTATTGAGCCTGTCCTCCTCAACTCGTGGTTCGAGGTCCGCTGCACGCCGCCCCACAATTCTTGTATCTAGTCTGGAGATAATGCGGGCAAGCTGATTCCAGTGGTTCGGCTGAATAAACCAGCTCCCTTTGCTGCCTCCTCCACTCTGCCATTACCGTAACTGACTAACTTCGGCGCCTGAAACCTAGGATATCGCGCTCTGCATGATTGCTGGGGACCTCTTCACTGCGTAGGCTGTTCTTGCGCATGAGTTGCGTCCTGCAATAACAAATGGCCATGGCCAAAAAGGCGAGGCAGAGGATAAGCTATGGTGAGCACCCCGCATACAACGACGTCCGAACGCTGGGAAGGCAGTCGAACGCTGATCCTTTTGCGTCCTTCAGTCTTACCACTCGCAAACTCTCCGGGCGGTCATCGTCTAGGTGTCAATGGCCTTGCCGTCGATAGCCAGCATTCCATTCTGTGAGTCCAGAGCATCGCATCGACGCTATCGATGGGAGCTCGGTGCTGATCGATTCGGTGTGCAGGTACTCGGGAGGAAGAGACGGTGCGATCTGCGCCTGGAATTTGGACCTTGATTTGAACAACGAACCATCCGCAAATCCCTTCGATTCCCCAGAAGACCCGCCAGAACCGAAGAAAGACAACCGGACGACCTTCCGAGCCCAGACCCAGGCGCACACGCACTGGGTCAACGATATTGTCCTTGCACAGGATAATACTGCGCTGGTGTCGGCTTCCTCAGACTTGACTGTGCGGCTATGGCGACCGTTGTCGAACTCAGAGGAGGCTCCGCAGACAATTGGACAGCATGCCGACTATGTCAAATGTGTGGCTACGCCATATCCTCAAGCTGATTGGGTAGCATCGGGAGGACTCGATCGAAAGATATGCCTGTGGGATTTGAGCGGAGCAGGAAAGAAACTCGAAATCGAAGTCGGGGATGAGGACAAGAGTGAGAAAGGGTCGGTGTATGCATTGAGTTGCAGCAGGACAATGCTGGCTAGTGGTGGTCCTGAATCGATTGTCCGCCTGTGGGATCCAAAATCTGGAAAGAGAATTACGAAATTCGTGGGCCATACAGACAATGTTCGGGATATTTTGATCAACGAGACAGGCGATACTATCATGACGGCAAGCTCAGATCAGACGATCAAGGTGTGGAGTGTGACTGCAGGACGCTGCATGCATACCCTGACCATGCATAATGACAGCGTGTGGTCACTCTATTCAGACGATCCTCAGCTGGGCACATTCTACAGTAGCGATAGATCAGGTTTGGTAGTCAAGACTGATGTTCGAGGCACTTTTGGAGAAATGGATGATGGTCTTTCGCTCGCAGTTGCTCAGGAACACGAGGGTGTGAGCAAAGTCATAGCTAGTGGAGATTACATCTGGACTGCAACATCCAGCTCGTCCATCAACCGCTGGGGCAATGTTGATACCGGGGCGGAAATACAACTACCGGAAGCCTACCGACACCACCGCGCTTCTAGCGCCGCTTCAAGGCCCAAACAGCTCTCTCCTCCTGAATCGAATGGAAGTTCGAAGAAAGAGATCCCGGCCAAGTCTATTCTACGGATCTCAAATACGGCCAGTTTCCCTGCAGCTGCAATTAGAGATTCTGATGCTGTGACGATGCTCTCAGCTACTAGCGGACCTAGGAAAACTTCAGAGACTATCATAGATCCAGATATTGGCGTGATTGAGCCCATCCATGCCTTGCCAGAGGAGACAATTGAAGGGCAACACGGTTTAGTGAAGCATAAGCTACTCAACGATCGACGAAGAGTTTTGACTTTAGATACCGCCGGAGACGTTCTTATGTGGGATTTGCTTTCCGTGAGCTTTTATTTCTACTTTTGCGTTCTGTTTCTAACTAACCGGTCTGTAGTGCGTTCCAATACAGTCATTTGGAAAATGTCACCTGGAAGATGTAGAACCCGAAGTCAATACCATGGAGGCCGTTGCTCCATGGTGTTCTTTGGACACTCGAACAGGTCGCCTGGCAGTAGTACTGGAGGAATACAATTGCTTCGATGCTGAAATGTATGCCGATGAGCTTCAGTTGGAAGAGTCCATCGAATTTCGGGAAGATCAGAGAAGTGAGCGACCTTCTGAAAAGTCAAATCTGGAAGGATTTTTGCTAATTACTGTAGTCAATCTTGGAAAGTGGGTATTGCGACACATCTTCTCCAAAACGATCGATGAACAGGTCAGACGCGATGAGGCGTACAGGAAGGAGCTCAACGAAAACCATAAGAAGAGCCTCGAGACCAAGAGAACAAACGCCCCTATGTCTATACAGATGCCGTCGAATCCCAACTGGCAAGAGAGTTCACCAATGACTCCAAGAGCCAACGGTTCTCAGGTTCCAATGACTCCTAGCATGGGCATCGGCGTTGCTACACCTGCAGCCGTCAATGTCCTTCCAGGCGTGCCGGAAGATGGGGCTCCGCTAGACAAAAGAACGTCACAGCTGAGTCGTACATCGGTCGAAAAGTCTGGGGATTATTTTTCAAGCGCGCCTCTTCCGACCTCCGAAGCAGCAAAGCCAGCTGCCACACCTGGCGAGACGTCAACAGAAACTGTCAAGTCTCCAGATGAGAAGGAGGGCAATGGCAAGACGGGCGCTTTTGGAAAGAAGTTCCGAATAGGAATGTCATTTGGAACGAAAAAGCTTGGCCGGTCACCTTCGGTTACGGCTGAGAAGCCCGTTGTTATCGACGAGAAAGTCGAGGAGGAGTCTGAGAGTTCAGAGAGTAACCACGAAAAGGAGGTCGATGACAGCTTTTACGGAATCGTTCAGAAGATCCGGCAAGAGTATGACAAAGCTTTGATCGAGAACCCTGGGGTGACTGTCGAGAGTGGTGTGACACCTAGCTTACCAAACGAAACCCCAGTCTTGAAACCACCTCCGATGACTACTGTCATTATCCAAGAGGAGACCTCAGGGGGCAGTGCGGATCTCTATAGAGGAACGGTAGAGACTGTCGGAGAAGATACGAGCCTGATCGAACAAAGAGCACCAATGTGGCTTGGCGATCTCCTATTACGAGTGAGTCGCTACTTTCTCTCTTCTCACTTCACATGTTAACCTCATACCTAGAACAAAATTCCTATCAAAGAACCAGTCAAAGTCTCCTTCGTCCTGCAACCGTGGCAGGATCTCCTCCCCAGTATCGCAGGTCCTGATGGCAATTCGCGCCTCAATGCCAATCGCATGCTGCGGGTGAAGAAGATCTTAGGCTACGTTGCAGAGCGCATTGAAGCGGCGCCAGAAACCCCCGACCCCGATGCGCTGCGGCCAGAAGAGTATTTGGAGCTGTACTGCTACGATCAGGTAAGCTTCCCGAAATTGAATCACTGAAGGTGCAAGCAGCTAATCTGATCTGTGTCTCGTCTTAGAAACTGCCCATCACAATGAGCCTCGCAACCCTGCGCGCTCATGTCTGGAAAGGCGGCGCGGATGTGATGTTATACTACAAAAGCAACGGCCGCAAGGAGATCAAGTACGAGAAAGTCGTGCCAGAAGCGCCAGAAGCGCCTGCCACCCCCAACGCCGCAGTCTAGCCACCTTCCCACACACCCCACCTCTCGCTCTCTCCCTCTTTCCCTCTATCTCTATCTCTATCTCCTTTGTAGGATTTGTAGACCATTTCCTTACCATTGCATTCGTCCACCCATGTTCAAAATTCTGGATAGAAAGCATAGTTGTCCCTTCTTGGATCAGTTTTGGAATTGCCTGATTGTTTACTTGGTTGGGGTGAGGTCCTAGTGCGGTATATAGATCATTGTATGGCATAGCCTAGCTATAACATCAAAGAGCCTGAGTTCTACAGGTGTGGGCATGAATTACCTGCAGTCATTCTTCCGTGCTTGCAAAAATAGATGTCGCGCGAGAAAGCTTCGTTCTACCTTGCTTAGTCTACACAAGACAAACGGAGTTCGTGAATTGAGTTGAGCCGCTTAGGTCTGTCCCAAGTCCTCAAGTCTATATAAAGTGTACTTTTGTATATACAGCAAATAAATTCCTCTCCATTTCCTTTTGCCCCTTTCTTTCCTGGGCGGGCAAAGCAGTGAGCAACAAGGGGGTATTTGCAATCTAAGTTCTGCCCTACTACCCCCGTACTCTCCCCCTGAGTAATGCTAGAAACGAGAGTTTTAGTCAAGAAAACGAAAAAGAGAAAAAAGTAGCGAAACCCAGAGATGCTCCCTTTAAGCGCCTTAGATGCAAGTTTATGGACAGATAAAAGAGATCCGCCCATTAGTTTCTTCCCTTTAAAACCGCAACACCGTTTAGTTAGCTCCCATGTACTAAAATGATCGTACTCCCGGTGGTTCCTTCGTCCTCCATGTGGCGCCTAGGTCGTCTACCCACGCACTCTCCAAATCGTCATCTCGCCTCACATTGCCATGCGCATCCATGGATGTCCGGCTGCTGCCGTCGCCCTCATGACTCATGGGCACACCCTCGTACCTCTGCTCGGGTTGCCGGTCGAAGAAGTACTGCAAAGGCGTATCCGCCCAGAGTCGCTGCCAGCCATTGTTACCGCTCACGCCCATGGCATATGCTCGGTCCATTCGGACCAGGCCCCGGTAAAAGATGGAGAACACGGCTGCGGCCAGGGCTAGGCCACCCAGGAGGTCAATACGCCAGTGGTGATGCAGGTACATGGTTGCCCAGAATTGCCAGAGAACGTAGAATCCAAGCATGTAGAAACCACGCGTGGAGTAGCGGGCAATGAACAGGAAACAGCATACGCTGAAGGCTCCGTGGAGGGAGGGGAATGCGCCAAAGACGAGGGGCGAGGCATGAAAGGCATTCTCATAGATATGCGTTCCTAGCACCTTGTCTACCCGTACTAGTCCGGCGGCAGACCCAGGCATGCTATAGTTTCCCGGAGGAAGCGGGTACCCGTATTGATCTCCATACCATGGGGCAGCCGTCGGCAATGCTAAGTGAATCCAAACGCCCAAGAGATTCTGGATTCCAAAACACCATCCGAAAACCGACACTACACCCGGGGACGCAAAAAGCCACAGCCAGAAAGCGGCCAAGAAGGGCGACACAAAGTGCAGCACGCCATAGGAAAGCCAGGAAACCACATCCAAAATTTCGAAAAACTCGTAGGTGCCTGCGTGCAGGATGTTCAGGGCGAAGCAGGGCAGGGCAGCCAGGATCGAAAGTCGTGGTTTGCGAGTGAGTGAATACATCCACACATAGCCAGTCACGGCGAACATGCTCTGGAGGAATAGTCCTCGCAGAGTGATGTCGAAGACGATGTGGTCCTGCGCCTCGAGCCAGTTCACGTCAATCACGGGTCGAATGGACGGATCGATTCGCCAGGCTGTGGCACGCACACCAGGTCAGCGCGGATGATCGCACACATGGAGACGGATTAGGCAAAAGTCTATTTACCATTTTTGAAGGTGGTGATCCAAATCAGGATGAAGGTCATGTTGATGAGGATGTGCCTCAGCAAACCAAAAAACGAGTGTCTGTCATTGCATGTCACCGTCAGCCCGGGGTTGGTAGCCATGGAGGAAGCGCTCCTTGTGGCGCACCACGACTTACCGATTAAGGAGCGTGCGGTAGACGTGAAGGAAAAAGCGTCGAACGAGATCCACAACAACCTTCATCGTCGAAGGACCGCTCGAGAGGTCGGCGGCGCAGAAGACGAAGAGAAAGGGAAGAAAAGAGAAAGGTAAGGGAAGAACTGGATGAAGGGCGGGATACAAAAAGAAAGGACAGCAGCGCGCGGTGCATGGCATTCGAGTCCTGGCCAGCCCGTAAGCAAGACTTATCGGGCTCCGGCAGGGAATTCGGAAGCCAAGCGATGACGACCCAGGTTGGACAGAGGAGACAGTAGGGGCCGCCCGATCAAACGAGCCAATGGGCGCCGCAGGAGATAGCAGCGCAGAGATTACAGGACTCCTAATTTGGAATCGGCGCACCCTTGGTTGGCTGCGGGACGCGGTCTGACGTGCGAACTGCTCATCTATCTCAACTTTCTAGGCCGGCCATGATGCTACCACCGCCGCAACAGGGGCCTCCCACAGCCAAGAGAAGCTGTCGTGTGCTGCCGGACATACAAAGGAGCACGCATTGAATCCATCCCCGGCTTGGGCTGCGTCAGACAGGACCGTGGACCCTCTCAATTCCCGTCTCGGATCGTCGTATGTACAATACGTAAAACAATGCCGGCCCGAGTATGCCTTCGCTTCGAGGGAGCCGCGCCAGAAAGGGGTTGGCGTCACGTGTACACTTGCTTTGTATGGCTCGTCGTATTCCCCGATACAATATGGCATGTATTTCTTTCATCAATCCCGTCGTTGACAGCACGCTTCAGCTTTGCCTTGACGTGAAGCACAGGGGTTTCTGCAGTACCACAGTGGACTTTTTCGCAAGATGCCCCCTCCCCCCAATGCCACCGCAGAAGTTGAAGACCAATAATGGGCAGGGAACGCTGCCGCACTTTTCACCGTCGTGTCGCTCCTCGTATACAGCACCCGTGAATCCGACGCTACCCTCCAACTTGCGCGAAGTGGTGCCTCGTCCTGCCTCTATTAAACTTCCCCACCGATCCGGAATGAGCTGTACTGGATCTACTGCACCGTATTGGACGGTCTATGCTGCACTGTACCTACACCATCAAGGAATATTGATGCGGAGCTATTATTGCTGACCCGAAGCCCGACATCAGACGACGTTATCTGATTCTGCAGCTGCACCCCTCTCTGGGACCGGGCTAGCTGGTAGCTCACGCCTCAAGCGCTGTGGACTTCGTGGAGTTAGCAGCACACTATGCTGTCTCGGGTAATCACCTCGTAGAATGCCCGTCATGGGCATGATGGTCAACTTCCAAGCCTGGTGAGGGCGAACCCAAGCGCTTGGCTCTATTGACAGCCATGACGCCAATTGAAGCTCTCGAGCTACGTGCAGCCATTCCTTGGGACGAACTAGGATTGCGTCTCGCAGATTTAACGGTCGGATCTCCCCTGTTCGCATGCACAACACCCCACGTCAATAACCCTGTAACTGATACATGTCTCTACGTCCATGTGTATAATACCATCATGCCTGAAGGCTTGGTGATGAACTGAATGCCTGAAGCGGATTCAGGGCAGATACTGCAGTACTCTTCGGGTTTATATACACAAAACTTTTGCCTCGTTTTTCGCCTCAAGGAAGTTTGGCCAATAAGTTGATGAGAATCGTCATAGGCGAGACTACAGGGCATGGGTTTGTTTATCCCAAGAGTATTGTCGAGAGTATTGTAAAAACATGCCGTTCATGAACGTGCCAAAATGTTCATCCGTATCGAGCCTCAGGCTTCCCGGCTATTCACACCGCACCATCAAATGTAAAAGCGCAAACTAAGTAAGTTATTAGTCAGCACATTTTCTTCGCGTCCACAAAAGTCGCGTTCGCTCTGCTCCCACCTTCCAAACCACAACCTCACAATGGCAACTCCAAGCCAGAGTAAGTACGTGACGCTGGTCTCGAACGATGGATTTGAGTTTGTCGTTCTTCGTGAGGCGGCTTGCGTAAGTGGAGTTATCAAGAGGTCTCTAGATCCCAAGAGTTCGTAACGTCTGCGCTCTCTGCCTGGCAGCCAGTACTGACCCGGCTCTGCAGGTGGCTTCGCGGAGTCTGCTGCAGGACGGGTAACGTTCGACGAGATCAAGTAAGTACGGGCGCTCTGAGCATGGCTCAAGGCAACTTTCATCCAAAACCACGACCCAGCAAGGAGCAGTCCATGATGGAAATCAAAAGCATTTCATAGCGACAGACCCTCTCTGCACCTCAGCAGAGCCGTGGAGCTGTATGGCACTCTTTACACTTGATCTGAGCACTGCTTGCTGCCTTAGCAGTTGGGCTCGTTGAGCTTTTGGATTCTGCGAGGAAGACTTTGCACCGAATGCAGATGCTAATGTCTGCGCAGCGGAATTGTCTTGGAAAAGGTTGCTGAGTACTTCAACTACAACCACAAGAATCGGAATCGCGAAGACGTTCCTGACATGGAGATCCCACCTGAGTTGTGCCTTGAGTTGCTGATGGCGGCTGATTTCTTGGATAGTAAGTCTTCATATAAGCTGGCAGGACGCATGCTTACAACATCTCAGCATAATGGATGCCATCGAACTCTTTGATTACGATGCGACACTGAAGGCGTTGGAGGCGATTCAGCTGAGCCATGGTTGGCTTGCGGGATAGGCGTTTGGCATGCATTGTGCTCAATGAAGATAATGACACCTGGTTCCAACCTCTATCCATATCCCTCAAATGTCACAACATGAAGTTACATGTTCCGCATTCCACCCTAAGCATATGCATCCATCTCCTCTTCACTATGGGTTGGATGTCTAATATGTGGTGGTAGAGCCATCTTAAGTCCCTTGTACAGTTGTATTCAGCCTCTTCTCTCCCAAAGGGTGTGGTTTAACTCAACGGATATATACCAACGTTATCAGCGAGCAAATGATGTACGAAGCTGCAGCCGCGTGGCGACGTGTATAAGGTCGATGGGTCACTTGAACGAAGAACTTCACTTGACTCTTGCTAGGGGTCTTTACCTTTGAGCCGTCTCTGCTAGTGGTCCTTACTGTATACCCGGCTGACATGTGGTATTTCAGTTCATCAATAATGACAATGATATATAATTCTCAGCCGCACACATGCCTACCCCACTTTTCTACCCTCTACCAAAAAGTCTCAGCCTTACCTTCCTACCTTGCTCAACAGTCCGTCTTTCTTTTGATCTCGAAGGAAGTTTCTCTTATCCATCTCCCAATTATCCTGACTGTCGTTTGTTCTCGAATACTTCCTATGTCTTTTGCGCTCGAAAATGTTGCGCGGCTCAAGCCTGAAATTCGCTTAGCGCAAGCTATCTCAGAGTTCGAAGCCGACCTCTCGAGCAATCAGAAAGCTAGCCTTCACACATACAGATCTCAAATCCAAAATGTCCCTCTGGCTCCTAGCGAGGTTATGCGCCTTACTGCTGAGATTGACCGTAGTGCAAGTAGCAGAAATGTGAGTAGGCAGTGCTTTGGACCAAGAATGACAAACTTTCTCTACGCCGTTCAGCAATTCGCTTCAATTGGGGACGTTATGGTAGGCGGCTCCCAAAACCTTATTGCTTGCGGTGTTTGGGCGGTAGTGCGAATGCTGTTACTAGTAAGTTCATCTGCACTTTTAATTGCAGTATATGTTAATTGAAATTATTATAGTCCATAGTAACTATGTCTTCCTACCTCGAAAAGTTGTCTAGCCTGCTTATGGATGCTGGCCGTTCTGCTCCCCGTTACCAAGAGATCGTCCTCGTCTTTCCGCGATCAAAACCCTTACAATCCTACCTTGCCGAATACTTTATTACGGTAGTTGACCTATGTCATACCGTATTCAAGCTCGCGCATAAGTCGACGGTCAGGTGGTTTGTGTCGACTCTCGACGATTCTAGTCTGAAAGGATATCAGTCAGATTTCGATAGATGGGCAAATTTGATCAGAGATGAGGTGAACACATTAGTAGCTAAAAGAGTGGAGAAAGAAGCCCAAGCCAACACCCACTTCAGAGCTCTTATGGGTAAAGCTTCTTCTTCTGTATCGCTTGAGCAAAAGTTGAAGACACGATTACGAATTCTCGAGTCGTGTTCGACGTACGATTACGAAACGCCATGGAAGCAGATTCGAAAAGTTGGAAACGCAACTCTTTTCAATCAAATAGCTGATTACCAGGACTGGAGGAGCCAAGCAAACTCGTCCACGCTGTTTTATACCGGCAAGCTAGGGTCTGGAAAATCAGTCTTACTAGCTAATATTGTCGACGATCTTAACCTTTACGTCCAGCGTAAGGATGTCGTAACTTATTTCTTTTGCCGCTACGATATCTCTGAAAGTCTGAAGGCAAGGACAATTATTGGGTCGCTAGTCCGACAACTTCTGCGTCCAATATCAGAACTCGATGAAGCGGCTAAGGTTTTCGACGATACGGTTTTGGCTCCCGATTTTGAATACATGTTCAAGTTACTTGAACACGTCATTCCAAACGCCTACAAAGCGTATTTCATCCTCGATGGATTAGATGAATGCGATTATAGCGAAAGATCTATACTTATTCCACAACTCCAACGGCTCCAAGACAGATTTACTCTCCTTGTTTGCATCTCATATAGGCTAGAGCCCGATAATGCCTTGAGATTGAAACCGGAAGAATTTACTACTCCCAGGAGTATCTCTATGTCCGAAGATAATCCCGATATTGAGGATTTTATCTTGAACGAACTAGAGAACTGCTTACAGTCTAGCACCTTGGTATTAGGGGATCCTTCTCTGATACTAGAAATCCGAGATGCCCTTCTCCAACACTCTCAAGGCATGTTTCTCTGGGTAGCTCTCCAAATCAAATCCTTATGCGCGATGAAAACAGATGAGAGTATCCGTCAAGCCCTTGTTGATCTTCCCAAAGATCTTACAGAGACATTCTTGCGTATCTTAGCCAGAGTTGAAATAGCTGGACAATCGTATCAGAGGCAGATCCTAGAGCTTGTTACTGTAGCTCAACGTCCATTACATGTTAATGAACTTCGAGAAGCTTTAAGCGTAGTTCCTGGTAATACTACTTGGGACCCAGCAACACTTCTTAATGACATTTATTCGACACTAGCTTGCTGTGGACCTCTTGTGATAGTCGACGAAGAGGAATTGACTATACGACTTGTTCATCATAGTGTCAAGCAGTTCCTTCTCACGAAATTTAATCCCACAACTTATACAGGGTTTACCATAGGCGAGGCACATAAGACAATGACAAGTATTATTGTCACGTACCTCAATTACGGCATTTTTGGGACACAGCTTTCTACCATTGTGTCACCGCAAATCATGACAGAATCAGTACCGTCTGGAATCATTCGTTCAACTCTCGGCTCTTCCCTAGTTGTTCGAAGTCTCGCCCTAAAGTTTTTAAGGTCTAAGACGCCTAACTATGATATTGGGCAAACTCTTATAGAGTCAAGAAAGCTTTTCAAAGATCGTCTAGTCAGTGACTTTCACTTTTATTCTTATGCAAAGTCTTGCTGGCAACAACATATGTTGTGCACTTTAGAACTAGAGCCTAAAATTAGCAGCTTACTACTCCGATTGCTTAGAAACGGGGTAGTAGACGCAAGCACAAGAGATGACCATGGCGATACGCTACTATCACAAGCAGCAGAGCGAGGGAACGAGGTTATTTTTGCCTTGCTACTCGAGACAGACCAGTTCGAGACCGACTTGAAGGATATAGGCAGATGGAAGCCGCTGCACTTGGCCTCTGAAGACGGGCATATCAACATCGTCAAGCTGCTGGTCGAGAAAGGGGCTGATATCAATGCGGCAGACATGAATGGAAGGACTCTATTATACAGGGCCTCTGAGAACGGGCACATCGATGTCGTCAAGCTGCTACTCGAGAAGGGGGCCGATGTCAATGCGACTGACAAGAACGGATGGACACCGCTATGCACGGCCTCACAGCACAGGCACATCGACGTCGTCAAGCTGCTGCTCGAGATGGGGGCCGATGTCAACGCGGCTGACGAGAACGGAAGGACACCTCTGTACTGGGTCTCTTTTCGTGGGCACGTCAACATCATCAAGCTACTGCTCGAGAAGGAAGCCGATATCAACACGGCTGACAAGAGGGGATTTACACCGCTACACAGGGCCTCTCAGGACGGAAAAGCCGACGTCGTCAAGCTGCTGCTCGAGAAGGAGGCCGATGTCAGCGTGGCTGACAAGAGCAGATGGACACCGCTACACAGAGCCTCTGAGAACGGGCAAATCGACATCGTCAAGCTACTGCTCAATAAAGGGGCCGATGTCAACGCGGCTGACGAGAACGGGACGACACCGCTGTACTGGGCCTCTTTTCGCGGGCACGTTGATATCGTCAAGCTGCTGCTCGAGAGGGGGGCCGATGTCAACGTGGCTGACAAGACCGGATGGGCACCGCTGCACTGGGCCTCTAAGAACGGGCACGTGGACGTCGTCAAGCTACTGTCTAGCAGGAGCTAATATTACTATCAAATCACGATACTGTCAATCGTCTTTACTCGAGAAGGGTACCAAGGAAGTAATACCAAGTAAGAAACAGATTAATGCTACAACTCTTAGCTCGTGACAACTGTCGTATTAGAATATTCAAGTGACACATATTCGTTTTGTTTTGCAACTTTGATACCAGTGGGCTTGGGGGACTTGCTCATCCCATATTGTAACTAATGTAAGAACCTTTCATGAAACTGGTAAACATACTAGATCCCAAGCCTGGCTTATGTTTCTTTTCCAGGGGCCGAGGGACGAAGCCGAACCGAATGGGATTCTATCAAGGATTTAGCTTGTTCAGTAAAAGCTTAGTAGTATTCTATGACCTAAGATAGCAAGATCAGTTCTGCACGCTATAGCACACGACTTTTGTAGAAGTATAGGAATTATCGATGTGTGATTAGAGTTTGAGTCGTTTAATGTCAGCGTGCCCATTATTTTTCTCGGTACCGTGGGATCGTCGCCACGCAGAGTGGGACGTTAAGGAGTTCCAAATTTATCCTCAGTAATGGCTCATGGTCGGTCATCAACGTCTGTAGTCAAAATAGGATTTGGTATCTTCCAACCTTTTCAGACGTTTCATGATTATGTATTTTTTTTACTAAGTCAAACCATAAGTTCCACCACCGCGATGCCCTTCGGGAAACTTTTATACCCCACTTTCGGCACTCCTCCTTCAAGGACGGGGAAGTCCATACCCACGCGGGCAACAAATCGAAGTCAACGATAGGTGAATCGTGGATGTTTGCGATAACGGCACCAGAAGTCCGCTATCGTTTACTTTATGGACTCATTCATGCTTCATCAGGTATCCCATTCTTGTATCCTACGTTACTCTCTTTAAGAACGCCACTTCTACGTCTTTCATCTTTCTTTCACTTTATCACACATTGTATATCAACGCTCAACATGGGACAACATTATGAGGAGATAGCCGCTATTGCGATAGCTAGACGCGATGGGGCACTTCCAAAAGAGTATATGCTCCCTTCGGAGGCATTAAAAGACCTACCTCAAAACCTTACCACCGTACCAAAATCATCGGGGCATTTCACGGCTGAGGAGCTTGAGATCACCAACTCCGAAGCGGACACGATCCTCCTGAATATCAAGAGCAAAAAATGGACATCTTTGAAGGTGGCAGAGGCATTCTGCAAAGCTGCTGTCGTGGCTCAACAATTAGTTTGTTATCCTGAGCATATTCCTACGTCATCATACTAACAAAAAGCTCAGACAAACTGTTTGACAGAGATCCTTATTCCAGAAGCTCTTGCCAGAGCCAAGTTTCTAGATGAGTATCTCGCAGAGACTGGTGAGGTCATTGGTCCTCTACACGGACTGCCTATCTCACTCAAGGACTGCTTGATTACGCCTCCTTATCCATCCTCCATTGGAATGGCATGTTATGCAAACGAGGCAACTGCACCAGAAGATGAGACAGTTCTCGTTACGCTCCTTGCTAAACTTGGTGCAGTTTTCTATGTCAAGACTACGACTCCAACTGCCATGATGATGATGGAGACTATCAGTGCAGTATGGGGAGAAACGAAAGGTGCTTACCACAGCGGCTGCAGCCCTGGAGGTAGCTCCGGAGGTGAAGGTGCCTTATTAGCTATGCGAGCAAGTCCTCTCGGTGTAGGCACAGATATCGGAGGCTCCATCCGTATCCCTTCAGCATTCAACCATCTCTATGGACTCAAGCCGACATTTGGACGTTTCCCAGTCTATGGAGCCAAGTCCGGAATCACCGGACAAGACTTCATCTACTCCAACAATGGACCAATGGCTCGCTCTCTGGAGTCTCTGAAACTCTACTGCGCCGCTGTTCTCTCCGACTCTGCCAAACCATGGCTGTATGATCCCAAGTGTCTTCCCGTCCCCTGGAGAAGCGAACCCCAAGTTACGCCCGCAGGTCGAAAACTGCGGATTGGGATTGTTTCCGACAACGACGGGCAAATTAGCGTGCACCCACCTATTGCTCGCGGTCTTGCAATGACCAAAGCAGCACTCGAAGCTGCAGGTCACGAGGTCTTCGAGTGGTCCCCAGAAGACCATCCTGAGATGACATACGCGCTCAATACTTCCTTCCATACCCTTGGAGGCGCTGCTATCATGGGCTTGACGAAGGAGCATAGTGAGCCTGTATATGGTAGCATGAAGAACTATGAAGCCACTTTTAACAAAGGCGAGGCTGGAACCTTGGGTCCCACTAAGTTAAGATCGATGATCGCAACAAGGAATGCTTACCAGAAAAAGTATTTGGATAGATGGACTGCAACTGCCACTAGTGACAAGGCGCCTATGGATATCATCCTGCTGCCGGCTTCACCATGGACCGCGCCGAAGTTGGGACTTACCCAAGAAGTGTTCTGGGTGAACTTTACTGGAGTTTTCAACCTTTTGGGTATGTTCATTCGCCAACCAAGTATCCCCGTTACCAGAAATCTTCTATACTAACAAACGGTTCTCTACAGATTACCCAGCGTGTACAATCCCCGTCACATTTGCCGACAAAGCGAAGGACCCCAAGCGACCCGCAGAATGGAAGCCTTTGAGCGAGGATGATAAGACCTTGCAAGACGGCTATGATCCAGAATTTTACCACGGCACGCCGGTTACCTTGCAGTGTGTGGCGCGGAGATTTGAGGACGAGAAGTTGTTGGAGTGTGTCGGTATTGTTGCTGATGTGCTGAAGGCAGCTGGCATTTCATAGACGGGCTTGTGTGCGAGGAACTGGATGTGCATGAGATCTAGAAGTTTGTATCAGTACCTCCTTTTTAGGATCAGTTTCTGTGCCATAAAGCTTAAGCCATAAATATCAATAAGTTGTTTATATAATCCATGAATACCTTCAGCTGTGGTAAACCGAGCCGGAGACCACGCCAGGCCCAAACAGTAAGGCATTGCCGAGGGCGTCAGAATTCCCCGCATTTGCCCCCAACGACGACCGACATCGTTAAGCTTCGACAGCCTGAGCCAGCTAGAGTGGACCATCTAGCGGGGAAAGTCATCATGCTCTCCCACTATTGTCCGAGTTCCGGAATGGCTTCTGTCCTCCTTAAACCTCTTCGACTGTTCTTGTGCATACGTATATAGACACTGTGATCCTGAATTGGCCCTTGAGGATAGCTAGCTAGCCATCCCTCGAACCCCACTATACTTGAGGATGGTTTCCCCTGTTCGTGTTGCGCCCTCGGTGAGTGACGAATTCCCTCTTGATTACCGTGGAGACTTCTAACAGGCAATGCAGGCGGCGACAAGAGCAATGAACCTGCTCCGGACCGTGACATATACCCATCCACCCTCATGCCCATGCCATGGCAATCCCGCGCATCATCACCACCACAAACCAAGCTCCGGTCTGCTTGCGCAAACCCAGCGGAACCTGCAGCGGAACTATGCCACCCCAATTGACACGACACGCCAGAAGGAGTATGCCTTTGAGATGGCTGCCTCTTCTATTCGCTACGGTCCTGGTGTCACGAAAGAAGTCGGCATGGATTTTAAGAATATGGGTGCGAAACGCGTATGTGTGGTAACAGACAAGACTGTGAGGGGGTTGAATGCTATGAAACAAGTCGAGGAAGGCTTGACCAGAGAGGGCGTAGAGTTCACTATATATGACGGTTGCAGGGTCGAGCCAAAAGACAGTTCGTACGTACACCTACTGGCAAACAGTATGGAGGAAAACTTATTGATTAAACTCCAGGATCAAAGATGCAATTGCTTTCGCAAAGCCATATCAGCCAGACGCATTCCTTGCTGTCGGTGGTGGATCCGTCATCGATACTGCGAAACTCATGAATCTGTATACCTGCTATCCTAATGCTGACTTCCTCGACTTTGTCAATGCTCCACTTGGAAAGGGTCTCCCAATCGATAAGCCTTTGAAACCTCTGATTGCAGTACCAACAACAGCAGGTACCGGTTCTGAAACCACCGGTACAGCTATCTTCGACTTGGTCTCCAAACGAGCAAAGACCGGCATTGCCCACAGAAACCTCAAGCCAACACTCGGAATATGTGATCCTCTGAATACTCGGACCATGCCTTCTGCCGTGCATGCGAGCTCCGGTCTGGACGTATTGTGTCATAGTTTGGAAAGTTGGACAGCTATTCCGTACTTCGAGAGGACTCCTCGGCCAACGAACCCGATCAACAGACCTGCTTATCAGGGCGCCAATCCTATTAGTGATATCTTCTCATTGCAAGCGCTTAGGAGCACCGTAAAGTATCTTCCGAGAGCTACGAAGGACCCAGAAGACTTTGAAGCCCAGAGTCAAATGTTGCTGGCTGCTACACTTGCTGGAGTTGGGTTCGGAAATGCAGGCGTGCATTTGTGCCACGGTGAGTTATTTTTGCTGCAGCGAAACCTCCTTAGTTCCACAGATTCCCATACTTTGGGTCTGGACGGACATAGACGTCTCTAGCCAAATTCTGAACCTGTGCCTAATTCGTGATAATAGGAATGTCCTATCCAATATCTGGACAAAATCCAGGCTATAAGCATGCCGGCTATCAGGTCGACACACCTATCATTCCGCATGGTGTTTCTGTTGCGGTCTCGGCACCAGCTGTATTCCGATTCACTGGACCTTCGAACCCAGAACGTCATCTTCAAGCGGCGGAAGCCTTCGGAGTCGACATCTCAAATGTGAAAAAAGAAAGTGCCGGCGAAGTTCTTGGAGAAGCCCTGACAAAGTTCCTCGCAGACTTGGGAGATCAGCCCAAGGGTCTCAAAGATCTCGGGTTCACCCGAGAGCATCTGGATGATTTGGTTGAAGGGACAATTCCTCAAGCGAGGGTGTTGATGTTGGCTCCTGGATTAGCCGAGGAGGTGAATGAAGAGCGAGAACAGTTGAGAAACCTATTTGAGGCTGCAATGACTCATTGATTTTAAGGCATAGCATCGAAAGGGGAAAATCGAGCATATCCGAGGATTGTTTGTATCATAGGTACGAATTCACCTTCGTTGTAATCGTAGCATTTCATCCTCTGGTAGATGTTTCCTAAGCGAGCTAGCCCCAAAACTGATCCACCAACTTCTACCCTTCATGAAGCTCTCTAATCAGCTCTCACCTGCCCGTTGATAAAAGCAAGGTCTTCGAATTCAACATCTGAATTGCATCGGGTGTTTAGGATCATCTGAGCTTTGAAGAAAAATCAGGCACACAAGGGGTACATCAAATGATTCTATGTCATAATACTATTCAACGACTTACCTAACACAGCGCTACAAACACAACACGAGTCATGTCTGTAATGACTTCAAGTTAAACCGCTAAGTCCAAATTGAGCGTTCAAACCTGGAAGAATTGAGCCTGTCTTGAACGGCTATGTTTAAGTAGAGCGTTGAGTCTAAGGGTGAGCGTTCAAACCTGGAAGAATATCCGGCACAAGTATAGCCGTTGAGCCCTTTTTCAACCCAACGCACAGCTTTATCTCAGCACTGTGACCTGAGCCTTCAACGCTTGACTTTAAAATAGTTGTTTAAGACAGGGTCAAATTTCCTGGGCTTGAACGCTCAATCTGAACTTAGTGCTTCAACTTGAGCTTAACGTCCAACTTGCACATAGACGTTCAAGACAGGCTCATTCTTCCAGGTTTGAACGCTTAATTTGAACTCGCCGCTTTCAATTTGAGCTCAACGCCCAACTTAAACATGGACGTTCAAGACAGGCTTAATAATTCCAGGTTTGACCGCTCAATTCGAACTCAGCGCTTTAAACATAGAAGTTCGAGCCAGGCTCAATTCTTCCAGGGTTGAACGCTTAATTTTAATTCAGCGCTCAACTTCAACATAGCGCTTTAACTTGAGCCTTTTTAACGCTTGACCTGAGTATAGCTGTTTAAGACAGGCGTAATTCTTCTAGATTTGAACGCTCAACCTGAACCCAACGCCACGTCTTGTTTCAAGAACTGTCTCTGCTTTTGCTCTTCATTTTAAATACAGCGGTTACGCTCATCCAATTCTTCTACACTTCAACGCTCAAATTGAATCCAACGCTACAACTTATTTCAAGGGCAGCCTTTGCCTTTGAGCGCTTGTCATTAACATAACGACCAAAACCAATACAGCAAGTAAACTATATATCCAACGACCTGGGTTATAACAATGTACTCACTAAAACCTAGTCATCTACAATGGCTCCCTCTGATATCGATGACGAGTTTGAGATCGTCGAGACTAGCATGTAAGTATCTCTCTCTTCGAACTTGCGTGTGTTATCATATATCCTTTGTACCTACGCATAAGCCCTTGCACAATCACCCTACAAGCTCTTCGCATCTTCGATCTAGTCTTCCTTGTAACACATCCAGTCAATACCGTCTACTAACAAACATCTTCTCTCCCAGCTCATCCATAGCTAACGGCGTTGCACCACTCCCACCCACTACGCAACCTTGCTATCCAACCGAGTTCAACTCGTGCTTCCGCAACCCGCCTGCAACCTTCGATCCCAGAAACTACATAACCCCAGCTCATATGTCTGCCCTTCGCGGCGGCGAGGAGCTCGTCCACGTTAGCCAATGCAAGACCTGCACCGAGCACGACTCCTGCGTCGTCGTCAACCATGCCAGCGGCAAGATCGAGCATCTCCGAGACCACATCCAATACAATCCAGAATGGGCACGCCATGGCCCTGTCCGCATTGCTCGGTATCTAGAGCGCGTTGTCCCAGGAGAGGTTCGCAGCAGCCGGCGGCGAGAGTGTGAGCGTGAGCATACACATGCACAAGTGCGCGCGCGCGTGCGTAGAACCATTGCTGATGAATTGCTCGAAAAGACAAGAGCGACTGCGAGCAGAGCTGTGCGCGGCGGCGTGCGCTCCGTCATCAGTGGTGCGAGCACAATCCCAAGACTCGTACGTCAGCACGCTCTCAATACAAAGTACGTCCGCGCCACTACTACTAACACTACTGCTATTGCGAGCGAGAATGGCGCGCAGACTACTAGGGGTCGCAAGGCAGAGACAGGACCTGACAACCATGGCGAAAATACTGGTAGTGAGCAGACTGCGCGTAGCGCCTACAACGACCAAGATCAGTTTGGGCGTTCAGATTCACGTTCGGAAGCTTTCAGACATCTCTTGCACCACTACCCGGGCCTTGCACGCGTGAACGATCCAATTGAGTTCAGCGATCCAGTTTCAGACGACGAGGAAGACGACGAGGATGAAGACGAGAGTGAAGGCGGGCAGGATTATTGCAACATGACGGCGGGTCAGATCTTGAAGCGGCCGGCTAGTCTGGACAGTATGTATCGGGGATTTTCTGTGGTCTCGTGCGCTGAAGCACGGCTTGCAGGTGAGGAACACAGTGCGATGGGGTCTGCTATCAAGGGTGGGGAGAAAGATCAGGGAGAGGGTTCTTCCTGGATGGGTGAAGGGGACACGACAAGAGAGTTGTTGCTATGAAGCTGGATAAAGTTTGATCAGGGTATGGCGATTATATCTGTGTAGGTGGTTGAGATACCTATGGTCGCTGAAGGTTCTTCTTAGCGATTATGCCTGTCTTGGCGATTGATAGTACAGGAGCTTTAATGATGAGAACCATTTCTGTCGTTGGGTAGACTATACTAGTCGTCTCAATCATTGTCTTGTCCTAGCGACTAAGCGACTTTATTTTCTGCTCTTGATCCCTTGTCCTGTCTTGACGTTTGACACAGATAAAGAACGATTGAAATGAACCCTATGATTGATATACAATGTTAACGCCTGATATGAAGTACACAACTGATAGATTTCCCCGGGCCAGCGACTAGCCTTAATTCAACGATTGGTAGAAATGTTCAACAGCCCATTCTGGCGGACCCATCGGTTTACCAATGTCAACGCCTGATACAAAGTAAATAACCAATAGATTTCCTAGGTCCAACAACCAACCTTAATCCAAAGCATGAGAGAAATGACTAACGACCAACTTAATTCAACATCTGCTCCAAATGATCAACAGCCAAAGCCAAGCGAGAGTTCACCCCAAAATGAATGACCTACCCTAACTCGACGATTGATATTACAATGTCAACGCCTGACACAAAGTAGATAACTAATCCATTCCAAGACCAACGACTAACCTTGATGAACGCCTGATAGGATGT
Organism: Coleophoma crateriformis; assembly: GCA_003369635.1. NCBI lineage: Eukaryota > Fungi > Ascomycota > Leotiomycetes > Helotiales > Dermateaceae > Coleophoma > Coleophoma crateriformis. The sequence goes on from PDLN01000005.1 coordinate 1,227,449, forward strand.
AGAACGACTATTACAAGGTAGTTAATCCATTTTCAAAAACAACAACTAGTCCTATCTTGACAGTTGATATACAATGTCAACGACTAATACAGAGTGGGTAATTAAGGCATAACTAAGACTAGCGACCAACCTTGACTTTACGATTGATACATGTTAACGGCTGATACAGAGTAGATAACACATTCTCGAGACTAGCGACTGAGCTTAAGTTGACGGTAAGTAGGATGCACATACGACCAAATTGAACTTAAAGTAATTGACAGGTAGGACTACCCCTTGCAGAAGAATTAGATAATCGACTGGCAAGGACAAAAGGATGTTAAAGCAAACTTCAGACTGGGGATAGTTCAATTGGATATCCTCTCCTCTGAGACATCAGGCATATAAATCTACAGCCACGATTCAAAACGACATTGTATTCTTATTCGAAGACTAAACTTAATATACAGCGAAGAGGGTATTATAATGAGATTTCCACAGTCCCTTCTACAGCCCCCTCACCTCAATATGCTGCACTCTGCCTGTAGTAATCTTGTGGTGATCCTCCGGGCGGAGCACTTGGCCCGCTGGGAGCTCTGGGCCGTACTTGTCCCTCAGAACTGCCGGGCCTCTGATATGCCTTGTATTGGGTCTGGCTTGGTAAATTCGCCCTTGCATCTGCTCCAATCACTGGATAGCCTGCCCCGCCAACCATTTGGACCGGGCTTGGCACTTGGCCTGGAGGCTGTGGTGGTGCGTAACCTGGCTGTTGTTGATGTTGTGAGGGTGGAACGTAGGCGCTGTACTGTTGAGAGGGTGGTTGCTGGTTTGCTGATGAAGCTGTATATGGGTTGCCATCCTCCTGTGAATATACGGATGCGCTGTAGGCAGAATTGGGATCTGCTGCCACAGGAGAGTCAAATGACTGTGAAGCTAGCTCTTGGGGATGTGCATAAGTGCTTTGAGGACGGTGACCTGTCTGCAGTGGAGGAGGGTACGCTGATTGTGGATATTGATTTGGAGGAGGTGAGCTAGTGTGCGATGGTGCAGGCTGACCCGCTGATGGAATCCGCTGTACCGGGTCCCGCGGTGGTCCACTCGGGCCACTCGGTCCACCAGGCCCTGCCTGCTGGGGCACTATGTAAAAAGGTGCCGGTTGATTTCGTTGTGGTGCAGGGTAACCTGGAGATGATGTCTTTTGTGGATATTGCTGGGTAGGCTCTGTTTGGAATTAGCTGCGGAATTTTGACCATTCAGAGGATATCAATACCTTGCTGAGGTGTTTGATTGTAGTACTGGCGTTGAGGCCCTGGCTGACCAGCTTGCGGATGGGGTTGGGGAGGATAGCCCCCATAGCCTTGGGGTGGTCCTTGGGGACGGCCATATTGGTAAGAAGGCTGTGAAGTCATCGACGCATCTAAAAGGTTCTCATAATCCCGACATGACTTGATGAAGCGCTCATTGAGTTGTGTGAAATCATCTGTGCTGTGTTAGAATCGCAATAACATGTGATATGGGAGATTTACCCTTCTTCTGTGAATATTTCCCAATCAGCTCGATGAGCTTTGGTCGAATCGCAAGGGTGGAATGGTAAAGTTTCTACAGAGATCAGCATTTCCACCATCAGCAAGATTCATTCCACGTACAGTAATCTCCTCGTTGTCTCTAGCATTCATATCCGAGCTTGAGGTGCTCAACAGAGTAAGTAATTTCTCCACATTTTTGATCTCCGCAAAGACCTCAGCCTCCATTTGTGCTTCTCGATGTAGCTCATCCGGCGTGGGGTCGGCCAATTTTTCCACGTAGTTAAGAGGAAAGATACCCGTCTGACCACGCAAGAGCCCTTTCCACCAATCCTTGTACACAGATTCGATGACCGCGATCACGTCCCCCTTTCGGAAATTCAGCTCATCTGGATCAGTCGCTTGGAAATCGAACAACGCCCGCACGCGAGAGACTGTAGCTGCCGTTGTTCCGGATGGTACCGGTTGCTGTGGCGCAGCGGCTTGAGTTTGTGCAGCTCCAGCCGAAGGACCAGCCTGTGCCTTTGCAGGACCTGGGGTCCCTTTATCTTGGATGGATAGCTTCAAGGCCATCTGCAACTCCTCCTCTTCCTTCTGACGATCCACATCCGTGAGTCTGCTCTTCTGGGGCGCGGAAGGGGGATGGAGGTTCGGGTTCTGGCTCTTGAGTTTGTGGTATTGGTCATTCATGATCCCGAGATCTGGGTCCGTGAACATCTCGGCCCATTCTTGCATTCGTTCCAAGATCTTGGCTTTGACTTGCTGGTGAGTATTTCGGTCGTTGGCTAATCGTAGGAGGGCATCCGTAAATGCTCTTGAGGCCAGCTCCCTGTGCATCTTTGGTCCGCAATTCTGGCTCAGTGCATTTGCAAGCTATGTAAGAGGTCAGACGGTCGATTTCAAGATACAGCCCCACAAACCACATACCTCCAGAGTGTATAGCTGAACATTGGCATTGCGATGCGCCAGTCTCTTGATCATGCTAGCCACGGCATCTTTGGCACCGCTCTCCTCTCCCGTCACCTTGTCGCAGACATCCATAATATACTCCCAGTTCTCCGAGGTCAAGTTCTCGTCGGTCGCCTTGGCTAGAAAGTAGTAGAGTTAGCACGCCGTTCCAGAGAGTGTGCCCTTGGCAGAAGCTTTGTCGAGCTTCATGCAGGCCCGATTGCAAAGCGACGACTTACCGACGACATCGTCGAAGGCGTTCTGCTGAGCGCGAAACATGCTTGAGAGGGAGCCAGCAGATCTCAGGGTTGTGTATGTATTGAGGTGTTGAGACGTGGGTTTGGAGGGTTTGCGTGGATTGAATCCAGAAAGGCTGGTGGTGGATGAATGACGCCCGACAGCTCCCCTCTCAGTTTAGGTTGGCGGTCGATGACCCAATCAGTGCGTGGATGCCTGGGATTAAAGCCGTGTTGCGTACTCGCGCCACAATGCCATCCACGCGCCACAGTTGCTCGCTCTATCACAGCCTCCCTGTCTCAACATGATATATTTGACTTTGGTCAGACACGGTTAGGCAGCAATTCCTGACATGGAAGGATGTATGTCTCTTCATGAAGGATGACATTTCCGCGAATACACCGGCGCTCCATGAGACAGACCTCACAACGTAAGTTTCCATAGATTTCGGCAGGTGCAGAAGCTGGGGAGTGATGCTAGCCCCCACGGTTACGACGCTTTATGATAGAACAACAGCCACCACTCACTATCTGGTTGTCTTGCATCTTAGATCACTGCTAAAACACACACACCCCAGGATCCTCTTACAACGCCTTTCCATTCTAACCACTCCCCCAACCTTCACATGGCCCCTATCGCCCCCAAAGACTGGTACAAATCAGACTTCCTAATCTCAACCTCCCACACGCTCCTCCAACCAGACACCATCAACCAGTTCTTCGGCACCGACGCCATGTACTGGACAAGCCCCCTCCCAGAAGATCCGTTAAAGAAGATGCTCGACAATAGTCTCTGCTTCGGGCTCTATGCGTTGCCCCAATCCTCGGCAGAGATAGCCGGTAGGTCCACACATTAAGCGTTCTCTCCATGAATGAATATGACCACAAACGCATTTCATATCATCGCATGCGCTCCCGGCAAAAACAGCAACCAGTAAAAAGTAGCAGTCCTCCTAACAAATACCCTTTTAGGTCGCGCCAACCCCAGACAGATCGGCCTCGCACGCCTCGTCACGGATGAAGTCTCATTCGCATATCTGACCGATGTGTACGTCCAGTCGGAGTATCAAGGCAAGGGGCTTGGGAAGTGGCTGATCGGGTGCGTGGATGAGGTACTGATGTCGTGGCCGCACCTCCGAAGAGCGATGCTCGTGACGAGTAACGGGGGCAGGTTTTACAAGGAGGTGATGGGCATGAAGCAGTTTGAGTCGGGCATTGAGGTCTTTTCTAAGAAAGGCGCTGGATCGGTTTTGGATGAATAAGTTGGAAGGCGACTGTGCGGTACTGATCTTGTAGCTCTTTTGTGAAGACTTCTATAAAGATATTTGGAGGTCTGGCCTATTTTTGATAGATGCCGTGGCAGGTACTGGAGGAGATGTCATGCTCGCTTCTGTAGTTTCGGATACAATGAGTCGTTCAATAGCAAGAGAGCCAGGACAGGCTGTGTCATAAAGGTGTGGCCACACTGAAAAAGTGTGCTGTCATGCTTATAGTAGCTACTACTTTCCAGAAAGTATCTAGAGGATAAATCATATCGTTAATAAGTCTAATCGCTATGCAAAACTCCTATTCAAACCTCAAAGCAAGCAAAAAACACAAAAACCTCGCAATGCAATGAGAGCAGGAGTTTATGAGGCAACCTTTGCTGCCTGCTGCTGCGGACCCTCTCGCTGCATCTCTAAATCTACCACCGAACTACTCTTCTCATCAACATCATTGCTCTGTCTCTCAGAGACATATTTATCGGCACCTTTCTCCTCTGCCTGTGCTTGCATCTCTGCATCACTCTCAGCCCCTCCAGTGGTCATTCCGCTACTGCTCATCTCCTGGGCTTCCTTCTTTTCCTTCTCCACCTCCTCTGGTCGCTTGAGACCATTGTCCTTGATTAAGAAACACAGCAATAAACAAGTACCCATGATGGGTACCCAGACGGTAAATACGCCGTGCGAGGCTGACATATATGCATCAAGGACTTCGGCCTTTTGCGTAGCTGTCAAAGAGGAGAGATCCGGGACGCTGAGGATGGAAGCCAGAATTCCGCTCTTGAAGCCTGACGGCAAAGGTACAGAGAGTACATTTAGCTGTTTGCTAAGAACGTTGGAGAAAACGGCTGATGAGAGCGCCAATCCGACGGAACCACCAAGTGCACGTACGAAGTTACGCACACTAATGACGACGGCTCGATCCTGCTTGCGGGTGTGTGCCTGAGCGGCAATCAGGGTGGGCTGAAAGACGTTGCCCACGCCCGCACCTTCGATGATGAGGAAGATGACAATCTGCCAGCGCGGTGTTGTCCGCGTGAAAAGCATGATAAGCCCGCTTCCTAAAGTCCATAATCCGTATCCCAGCCAGATAATCTCGCCGTACCGTTTGGTCCGGGAGATGTATTGTCCGGAGCAGATGGAGAAGAATGACTGGCCAGCTACGAATGGGATCGTAAGAGCAGCGGAAAGAAGTGGTGACCATTGGCGTGCATTCTGGTAGTAAATAGGCAGGTAGTATAGATGCGAGTAATACACGATCCCAAAGAGGAAGTTTTGGAGAAGTATGGCGAAGATTGCTGGATTCTTGAATAAGTGCAAAGGCATCATGGGCATGGCTGCGAATTTCCATTCCACAATGACGAATGCCACTGCAGAGATCGACCCTAGGGTGAGCATGGAGATCACCATGGGGCTGCTCCATACGAAGTAAGTTCCACCTCCAGAGATCGGAATTAGGAGTAGCAGGATAGCCACGGAACTAAAGATTACACCCCATACATCTATAGCCTTGATCTTATCTCGCAGCTCTCCATGCACTTTGCTAGGAGGAAGGGTGAATGCAACGGCTGCGCCGGCAAGCACCGCAAGTGGGCAGATACACCAAAACAGCCATCTCCACGTCGTATGCTGCACGAAACCAGCAGCCATGAAGGGACCTATAGTATTTCCCAGACCAACACATGCTCCAAGGATTCCCTGATACCTTCACCAAAAAGCTTCTTAGTGTGCAATCGTTACGGTACTTGAGGAACCCGTGACTTACTTTCCACGATTTTCCAGAGTTACAACATCAGAGACAATCATCATTGCCAAAGCAGTAATCCCGCCATTTCCCACACCCGAGATACCTCGGAAGGCGTAAAGTTGGGGTCCCGTCTTTGCAAACCCACACAATAAGTCGCCTAGAGCCAGAAGCCCAACCGCAGACAGGAAGACCACCTTCCTGCCCACTATATCGGAAAGACGGCCATAGAGGACCTGGAAAACGGTGTTGGCAATCAAGCTGGAAGTTCCCGCCCAGGAAATAGTTGTGGCGGCATTGAGATCAGCTCCAATGGTTGGTAGGGCAATTCCTATGGAGTTTTGATCGATGAAGCAGATGAGTAGCCCGAAAGCGAGGCCGCAGAAGACGATGATGAGTTTTGGCGTCGGGAGGATGTTGGTCTCTATACGGACCAATTCATTGCCTGACATATTGTCTGCATTTCTTGGCGCCAGTATAGAAATTAAATTGTGGGTGAGGGGAATGATATGGTATATGGATGCCTGGCTGCTATTGATGTTCCCAATGTATACCGATTCGTTTGTGGCAAGCTGCGGTCACAGTGGTTTCGCCTGCAACTCAAGGAAAAGCTCAATGGCTTGCTCAATTGACCAAATCTCTAAAACAAGCCGAAAACCGCTCGAAGTTAGAAAGGTGCAAAGGAGGAAAATAGATCAGAACAGTTCAAAGAAGAAAATCGAGTCCCGGCAGCGAGAAAGACATGGTTTTTTTTCCGACCAGGGAGACCGATGAGTGGACATTGTCACGGTATTGAGTACCAGCAGGGGGGCGACGAGTCGGTTCTGCGCCGAATAACCGTGTTGAAGAGCTATCTCATTTGCCGGGGAGCGATTAGCAGCGTCCATCGGAGCTGCCACGCAGTACCAGCACGAAGTACATATGCTTGACGCTGCACGAGGCACGTCAAGCACGATAGCGCGCCATCGCAACTCCGTGCGAGACAACGCATTTTGCGAGTTGTGCGTGTTCTGCGGTTGGTGCCATATCGGAGCTCCGACGGCTGCGATGCGGTACCGTGGTGATGCCCCACCTCCGCTGCTCTGCTTGCGGGGCACGCTGGAGCGCTGCCGTCGAATCTAAGCATCCGCCTGTCGGCTCCTATCTCTGTTCCTAGGGAGAGGGATCGATCGAGCTCGGCCTACGTCCTCGTCCTGGAGGGATCGTATGGTATCCTCTCATGATTGAAACTGTTGGTCTGTTGCAGTTGGGGTATTCGTCAACACCACACAACTCAATTCAACTCAACTCAACCCGTCAAGTGACCGGTTGACACCCCAGCATGCATGTCCTCTTAGCCAAGCAGAACGAACGCATTGGCAAACACAGTCAAGGTTACTTTGCACTGCAAGCGAATGCAGGTTGGAAGGACTAGCTAGTACCATCAGCACTACGGCTTGAGCATGACGGATCGCCGTACCTAAGGCACATTCCACACCCTCACGAGTCCGACAGTCGGCTCAAGAAAACGGCCGCCTTCTGCGATGATCGCAAGCCACGCAGAGTCTCCAACAAAAGCATCGCCAACAAAGACAGCGACTTCGGGCTGACTCAAGGCTTCGATGTGCAACAAAGCAATGGGATCTGCCGGTGGCGAATGCTTATTCCATGCTGGTTCTGTCATTCGAGACTTGCTTGATGGATTCTGCCAAAATGACTCCTGGGAAAGGCAGCCAGATAGTACCTCCGCAGCCTCAAGTCTGCAAGTCTGTAAGCGACCTGCTTCTTGGCGTCGGTCAAGCGACGTACACATATGTAAATGACTACAGCATGGACTCCCATTGATGACTCGATGGACAGATGCTCGACTATCTTTACTCACTGGTGGGTTCATTGTGCTCTGGACATACCAAATGGGTCTTGCTACTAATGCATTTCTGGCGTGTGATTCTGGATATTCAGTCGAAGGCATCCTCACGAGTGCTTGCTTTCTGCTTTTGATCTCAGAGTAACATAAAACAAAAGCCCAGAGCCTCACCATACCTAGCTTAGGGCTTCTCTAAGCACTGCAAGGAATCCCTACGGTCCAAGAACTCCAGTGAGTAGCACCCGGTACAGTCACAATAATAAACCATCACATACGTTAAAACTACATCAATCATGCCAAACACCATATTGTTTCCACCCCCAAACTCCTTCCGGAAGAGTGCCCTCTCTCAAAGCATGCCCCAAAAGTACAATCAGGCTTGGAAAAAATCAGCCCTCTTAGTCGTAATTCCAGCAGCCTTAGTATTAGCATTTAGGACCCCGACATTCGAGATCAAGAGATTAATAGCCGTGTCTGACCCCGTGCCGGAGATTTGTGCACCAGCTGCCTCGCACGCGTGGGTCGTGATCTTGTTAGTCACACTGTCGTGCTCCGAATTAGCTTCCTGGTTGCCCCAGCCCATAGTTCCAAGCCGGAAAGGCAAAACTCACAACGCAATATTGCCAGCGGTGCCCGTTCCACCTCCCAAGCCAGACTTGCTAGCCGTGTTATTCGCCCGCGCCGTCGAGGTACAGGACGCAATGGCAGCTTTATCGGCCGCTGAGAGTGTCGACGCAGTAGCACCGCCCGTGCCGAGTTTGGCGATCGCTGCCATGGCAGCGGCGGGGATGGTCAGCGTGCTTTGGGATTTGGCGCCGGCGAGAACCGTGGCAATGTTGGTTGTGCTGAGGACCGAGGCGTGTGCGGTGCTGGCGAGCAGCGTGAGAAGGAGGGCGGTGGTAGTGGGGAACTGCATTGTGAAGTTGCTTGAATTGTTCAGAGGATTGGACCAAGAAATGACTGGGGTTTTCGATTATGGACAAGTGCCGAACAGAAATTTAGATTAGAGGTTATAATAAAACGAAATGATCGACCAGCGTTCAAAGAATGATAGAGGCTCAAAGATGGAGTGAGGTGAGAGAATGAACAATGGGAAAGTTAAGCAGTCAAGATGAACCGCGGGGAAGATCGATTCGTCTTATAAGATCAGATGGCGTTCCTAGATATTGTGACAGAGGCCTGTCAGTAGTCGGGGTAGCGACTGAGTGAGGGGAGTTTCACTTGTTTCGTATATCCAAGCGAGCATGTCTATCCGTCTGATCTTCGACCAGGAGGACGCCAACCGTCTTTCAATTGGCGGCTCCATGTCCGACCTTGCCAACCAAATTTCAGTTTAGCATTCATGCTTAATACTTGAGCTTATAATAGACGCAAGTTTAGACTTGCTTTGACCGTTTGAATGCCATTTTGTGGCGCGGCATGGCTTCGCTGTCAACGAAGGAATCGACGAAGCCTCGAGCACCACAGGTGCTATTCTCTAGGTTTGAAACTGCTACTCATGTTGCAAAGTAGGAACTCACTGATTTGGACGTGGTCGAAACTAAGATCTTCGTGGCTGAACATCCTTTGGAGATGATGATCAGATCCGCGTTGCTAAGCCATGACAGAAGACAACGTGATGCTAACATTTAGTGTTTTCGGGCTACCTGAAAGAGGCTAAGAGTTTCTATCAATTAATGTCAAATATAATGCTGCGGCTCCGATCCCTCCCTGAATTTTCCCAGATCGAAACAATTGTAACACCCTTACGAAACCTATGGAGAATGACCCCGTGATCAATACCATATGCTGCGAGTCCTGTGATGAGGTATTGGCTCCTGGCCGGCCTTCTCCATCTCTTTCATGGTATCGTATAGGAAGAAATCAACCAGGATCGCGTTGATCTTGGTATCTGGGTGATTTCGGAGAATTTCTCTTCGAATAAGCTCAACACACCAGATACTGCATCCTATCGATTTCTTAGCAAATGCGCCTCAATGCTTCGAGATGCTTACCTCTCATTTGGATCTCCCACGAATGGCCGCTTTCAATCAACTTTTTGCCTCGTACGGCGTTTTCAAGCTGAGGACTGTACCACAAACAGCCCAAGGTATTTAATATCTGGGGCACTCGATAGTCGGCGAACATAGTGATCTTGTCGATGTCGTCGAACTTGCCAAAGTCCTCCCCTTCGAAGGCTGCCCAGACATCTGCGACGCAAATTTGTGCTCGCTTGAGCAGCCGCACACTCTTACGGTTCTCAAATCGGACGACATCATTAAAGCATGGGAAGTCCGTGGCCAAAATGTTTACCAGCGCTGCTGCCGAGTTGTTGGCAGCGACGATACAATTGGTAAAGCTGCATTGGTATTTCTGGAAGACCGCGGTCAGTAAGTCTAATCAGATGATTATATCTACGACAGCTTGATGAATGTGGCCGGAAGAACTCAGGTGGTAGGTAGCTAGCCTGGAGGGCGTTCAAGCGTCTTGAGCTGACTCACCTCATACAGCACTTGACCAGCTTCTCGGAGACAAGCCATCCTCTCTTTAAACATTGGAATCTCTTCCTGAGTACAACTCCGAAAGACATGCTTCAATACTTCTTCCGTGCATTCATCTTCGTTTTGCCAAAAATCTGAAGACGTAATAGGAATGTCTGGAAAACCATGAGCCACATGTGGAAAAACGCTTACTGCGTTGAGCCTACCTTCATCTAGGGCTCTTTGCAGAGCAGCGACAAGAGACCAATAGCCCGTCCACTTCCTGTCTCTATACTCTATGGCGAATCGCTCGTCCTCGCTTTTTTCGGACCAGAAGGAAAAATTCAACAGGTCCATGGTGAAAATGAAATTAACCGTACTCTCATCCTTTGGCTTTGGATGCAGCTCATGTGACGCCCACGTCTTGGTCGAATACTCTTTCTTTTGCATCTGCTCGGATATCATTGCTGCAGCGGCTTTTGTAGACCGCATGTCAAGGGCCACATCCACGGCATTGTCGTAGACATATTCTGCACCTTCGAGCACATGAATGTCCGCTACAGGCTCAGGGGCCGCAGCCTTGGCAAAATGTTGACGAAGAAAATCCAGCAGCTCTGGATCAGCTTCATCGTCGGACATGATATGCGCGAATGGCCGGAGGTCTATGACAGAGAGGTGTCCCAAGACACAAAATTGGAAGGTGGTTCTGAGTGCATACGAGGAACTTTCAGGGAGCTTCCAGGGGTAAGCGGTCAATGCTCAGTGCGTCATGCTGTTGACGGGCCTGGGATCGTCGAGAGCGAGATCAAGTGGTGAGGCCCTTTGCCCAATCCGAACGACGGCCACGCTGTGTGTGCGTGGGTGGATATAGATTCGAGTCGGGAAGGTGGCAAAGGAGCAGGCAAGATCAGATGTGTCGAGTTGATATCACTCAGGAATGGCGGGTGAAATAGCAACGAGCCTCTCTTTCTTTACTCACTGGACCTCACAAGGCCGATAAGAACGATAAGCGAGACGCGTTCCTGTACGCGCAGATTCAAGATCACTCGGGCACTGGCGGCTGCATCGCTAGCCTTGTTGCGATCAAACAACTTTCAACTCTCTTCACCTGCACCATCCATCCTCATCCACCATCGGCCCTCCCACACTGCACCACCCATGGTACCCAACATGTCGCGCGATTACTCCAACCATAAGTCTTTGGGCTTGCCATTGAATACCATGGTCAAGGAGGTGAGTTCAGCCTCCATGTTATCCGGCTTGGAGCTGGTCTTTTGCACGCCGCAATGCCTGCTCAACATGGCGCCAGTTCCGTAAGCATGGCATCAGCTACCAAGACCTCGGTGATCCGGCTCTTGCGACCCAGCTGGCCTCCGGGCTGCCAATCACAACATCAATGGCCTGGCATGGCCCCGACAGAGATCTCTACTAACAATCCTTGCAGGCCCGTATACTTATGGTTGGCGCTGGGGGCATTGGGTGCGAACTTCTCAAGAACCTCGTTCTTACAGGCTTCGGCGAGATACACATCGTCGATCTCGACACCATCGATCTTAGCAACCTGAACCGCCAATTCCTTTTCCGACATGAGCACATCAAGAAGTCCAAGGCGTTGGTATGTTAGGCAGCGATGGACACCTCAAGCAAGACTGATGGTAGAGAATTAGGTCGCCAAAGAAGCTGCGCATCAATTCAACCCAAAGGTGAAGCTAGAGGCTCACCATGCGAATATCAAAGACTCGGAGTTCAACGTAGACTGGTTCAAGGGCTTTACCATGGTTTTCAATGCGCTGGATAATCTGGAGGCTCGGCGACATGTCAACAAGATGTGTCTGGCTGCTGATGTCCCTCTGGTTGAGAGTGGAACTACTGGGTTCAATGGTCAAGTCCAGGTTATCAAGAAGGGGGTCACAGCGTGCTACGACTGCTCGGTGAAGGAGACACCGAAGACTTTTCCAGTTTGCACAATTCGAAGTACGCCCAGTCAACCTATCCACTGTATTGTATGGGGCAAGAGCTATTTGCTGAGGTATGGTGCTCGCGATCTGCATCAAGCACATATACGCTAATGCACAATAGCGAGATTTTTGGCACCAGCGAGGATGAGTCCAAAGAGATGGATCATTCTGAAGATTCAGAGAATGGTAATTCTTTCTTCTCCTCGCCAACCAACATGGCTAATTCTTGAATAGCGATTGAAATCGAGAAGTTAAGGCAAGAGTCGCAGGCTCTGAAGAAGATTAAGGAGGCAATGGGTACTTCAGAATTTCCACAACTTCTGTTTGATAAAGTCTACAAAGACGATATCTTACGACTTCGGTCTATGGAGGACATGTGGAAGACGCGACGGCCCCCGGAGGCTTTGGATTATGCGACGGTCTTGAAGACAGCCGAAGAATCTGCCCTGGTAAAAGAGGACGTGATAAAAGATGGTCAGCGCATATGGAATCTCGAAGAGAATCTTCTGGTATTTAAAGACAGGTCCGTATCTTCTCGCTTTCCAGTTCCTTGACTGACAGCAAAACGTAGCTTAGAACGACTGAGTGCAAGACTTCAAGCGGAGAAGGCAGTAGCCACTGCAGATTCCGCTGAGCCTGTTATCATGTTCGACAAAGATGATGATGACACTTTAGACTTCGTAGCTGCAAGCTCTAACCTTCGCTCTTTGATCTTTGGCATCGAGTGTAAGTCTCGATTTGACATCAAGCAGATGGCAGGAAACATTATTCCGGCTATCGCAACCACAAATGCTATCGTCGCCGGTCTCTGCGTTCTTGAATCATTCAAAGTGCTCAAGGGCGAATATACGAGCACAAAAGAGGTTCGGTTCCACTGCCCAATTTACAAATAAACCACTCTAACCTCTGTAGATATTTCTGTCGCCTTTTGCCCCAGAACGACTTTTGAATCCAGACCGGATGCGTCCACCAAATCCGGATTGTCCTGTGTGCAGTGTTGCACAAACCAGAGTTCTCGTCGACATGACGAGAGCTACCTTGAACAACTTGGTTGAGGATTTCCTACGCATGGACCTTGGCTATGGAGAAGAGTTCTCAGTTAGCAATGAGGCTGGCTTGCTCTATGATCCTGATGAGACGGACAATTTGTCAAAGAAACTCAGTGAACTTGGTATGTCCTCGCATGATTATTTAGGCTTTGGCGGAATTAATTGTAAATAGGCATCAAGGTGGACTCGTTCCTGACCGTCATTGATGACAACGACACCAACCCAAGAGTGAATCTCGTCTTGAATATTCAAGAATCGTGAGTTACTCCGAACAAGCTCAAGTATATTAGCTAACTTGTACTAGCAAATCGCCTCTGGATGACATTCCCATCAGGGCGTTGGATCTCAGACCGACGGTCGATCTTGATGCTGATTTTTCCCTCTCGCCCATCCCAAGACGCCCCTCTAGACCAAAGGATGAGGTTGAGCCCGCAGATATTACCAATGGCAATGGCAATGGTCATGACAATAACACGCCCGTGACCACTAATGGCAATGGCACAGTCGTGGAAAACAAAGTATCGAGTCTGAAGAGACAAGCCATAGAGGATCTCGGTGGGCCAGAAAAGCGTGCAAAGAATGCGCCAAAGGCTTCAGCAGACGACGACGTCATCTTGGTCGATGACGATGGTTCCATCTTGATCGACTGAGATCTTTGACTTCGATGTAGGCTCTTTATAGGCCGTGCAACCTCTTGTAATTTACACCTGCAAGCCAGCTACCACAGGTCAGGTGGCACTCAAACCACCATCAATATTGAGCACGCAGTTATTAGCGTACCTGTTGGTGGCAAGGAAGACAGCGGCGTCTGCAATTTCCTCGGCCTCTCCAAAGCGGTTTAGAGGGATGGAGTTGAGTGCTTGGGAATGGGCCTCGGGCGTCATGGCTAATACAAAACATGTATATTAGAATTCCATTCCAGCATAAATAAGGGGTAACGAGTCGAAAAATAAATGGATAAACTGAAAGCCTGCAACTGCCTCTTCCGTTCTTGGTGAAGAAGTTTGGATGGAAACTCACCTTTGGTCATATCTGTCTCGATATATCCCGGGATGATCACATTGACGCGGATTCCCGATGGCCCTAACTCTGCTGCCAGAGCACGGGTCAAGCCTTTTCCTCGTATTAGCAAGTTTGTCTTGTCTTGAGTGAGTGGGAATGAAGGGGTTCAATACCGATGACTCCTGCTTTACTAGCCGCATATACAGCATTTCCCCTTCCACCCTTCATACCTAGAAGTGATGCAATATTGATGATAGAAGCTATAACACCCTGATTATCAGCATTGGGGGCCAAGGCAATCCAAGACACCACTAGACAACCGCCACCATAACAGCAAACCACGAGGGTAGAGTAATCCGAAAGAGCAGTGCCATGTTAGAAAAAAGGCATCCGAGCGAGGCATAATCAAGAAAAGCACACAGCAACTCACCATCGCCCCTCTTGCCCCTCAACATCCCCTTCAGAGCAACCTTACATCCATACAGCGTGCCCATGAGATTCGTCTGTATCACCTCCTCCAGCAACTGCTGCTTCGTCGTCGCGAGCAGGGAATAATGTGTGATCCCCGCCGCGTTGACGAGGATATCGATTTCTTGAAATGCCTATTTGCCGCAAAGGAACCATGAGTTTTCTGCTTAGCTGGGAGTTCACCTCGTTTGGGGTGGGGGAAGCGCGCGGCTGTAGATAGATATCTATGTCGTCGGTTTTGTTTTGGGGACTTATGACGGTTCTGACCTAGCAGATGGAGAAGCTAGGTCTCTCCAACTTGTGTATGCCAGAAACCCCCGGGGACCGTAACAATCCCAAAGCCTGCCCCGAAAACAGAAAGACAGGAACAAGCCAAAAAAGATGAGGAAGAAGAAGAGTAAGGAGGGCTGGCATGTGAAAAAGAAAGAAAAGAAAGAAAAAAGAATCACCTTCTTGGAACCCTCCCAAAACTCCATGCTCGCCACATCACCAACCAGCACCTCATGACCCACGCCCGCACCCAATCCCTTCACGCTCAATTCCTTCCGGACATCTTCCAGCGCTTCCCTTTTCCTGCCAACAAGAACACACTGCCCGCCCTCGGCAGCGAAGCGGTAGGCGATGGCTTTCCCGATCCCTCTGCTAGCACCTGTGATGAGCACTCTCTTGTTGCTAAGCTTTGATTGGGAGGCGGAACGAGCTGAGGTAGAGAAGGCCAACGTGAGACGGGGGAGAGGGGTTTGGGAGATTGCTTTGAGGAATTGTCGAGGGGGGCTTAGTCGGTTCATGATAGTGAGCTGAATAGAAGTGAGTAAGTGAGTGGTGGGTTGGAAGAGCAAGAAAAGAAGAGGTTGAACCTCGAAAGTCACGTGTTTGGCCTTGATGCGATTTTGATATTGATTGCAAGCCCAGAAACAGGCCCAATGCTATTGCTTTCGATGGCCACTATGATAGATAGGTAGGTATATATGTTATCTATCATATTCAAAGAGGCCCTCTTTCAAATGTTCCTCCATGGACTTGACATCATCACATCTGAATCTCATTCATCCCATCCAGCCGCCTCATGTCAAAAGGCTGACATGGACAGAGATCTATGGTACATATAAACAAACGGCGTATGCCTTCCTATTCCAGCATGCGCGAAGATAAAAATTAAGGTATGGTCCCTTTCCTTAAGGGCCGTACTCCATGCATTGGCCAAAGTGGATGAGAAGTAAAAAGGAACCTTTCCCAGACGCTATGCTTTCAACACAATCAATTGCCCGCCTACCACGCAGTTCAAGCCCTTCGAATTGCTGCCTCCAGAGATCAAGAAACGCCAAGTACACCATCGTATATGCATAACAGAGAAACAGAGATAAAGAGCAGGAAGAATGTGGTCACCACCTAGACGAAGCAAGTCAGCATTGGCTCCGATCAGGACGTATTGGTGATGATGAAGCATCATAGGCACCAGCTAGATATTAGGTCAACTTACATGTCGTCATCATCGTCGTCGTCATGTTGCCCGCCATAGGAGTAATAATCGTTCTGCTGACTCCGGTAGTGTTGATTTTGATCTCCATAACCATTCTCTGTGTTGTGCGAAGCTCGAGACTGTGGGCGTCCAGAACCTTGGCCATGGGAGTAATCTTCTTCTTGGTGATCATGATCATAGATCTGAGAATCATCGACATAGTCAACCCCTTCAGACTTATGAGATGAGGGTTCGGCATATTGAGTGATCCCCTGTACACAAGAGTTAGTAAACCTCAAAGATGGACGAAAAGGGTAGCGGTTTACTTGATGATAATCATAGCGGTATTGTTCTTCACCATTGTGTTGCTGCTGTTGCTGCTCCTGCTCCCGGCGCTGCTGCTCCTCCTTCGCCTTTCTCTCTGCCTCAGCAGCCTTCTTCTGCTGGGCAGATTGAGGCACTTGCATGTGGGGATGCATCTGCTGGACTTTGGCGAGATACGAGTACATGAAATTGCTCAGTAGTACCTGGCTGTACAGTGCTCGGCGTGGATTTGCCAACTTGATATGAGCCATGCGATAAATCGCTCTCTCTTCTAAAATAGAGAAGCGAGTCCAATTATAATCAATATCAGGCTTCAGCTGGCGTGGCGGTGGTTCGGGCGAGAGTGTTCTGAGAGAGCCACCTTTCTTCCCACCAGAATCACGCTCAGCCTTCTTCTTTCCTCCTCCAAAGAACGATGAGAACAATCCGTCTTTCTCTTTCTTGCCATCGGTTGATTTTCGACTACTCTCCTTCTTTCTCTCATCTTGTAACTTGTTATCAATACTCTCACGATCGAGGAGTAAACTTTCACGTCCTCGAGAGATACCTGTTTCGATCGAGGATTGAATGACATCTAAGCGGGTTGCGTCGTGGGCCTTTTCGACGACTCCCTTCTTGCCCTTGGGTTCCTCATCCTTCTTCTTGTTCTTCTTTTCTTTCTCTTCACTCCCCTTGAACCATCCCCAGCTTGGCTTCCTGGAGCCACCCTCTTCATCCTTCTCTTTCTTCAACTTCTTTTCTGGCTTCTTTTCCTCAAATGGGACAAAAGTCAGACTGTCTGTTCGGCCGTTATTGCCCATTAACGGCGACGGTTGTTGCGCCATTTCATTTAGAGTCTGGCTGGGATTCGATGCTTTTGGAATCGATTGAGCATTCGAAGAAGCCTGACGATCTAGATTGGGTCGCTTACTCGATCGTGCAGGCGGTTCAATTGGAGGAGCATTTGCTTGAGGCGGTGGAATCTGTGAGGACGATCGCTCGGGAAACTGCGGGGCAGGCTTAACTTCTGGAACCTCTTCTGTTGGTGGTGTTTCAATGATCTGTGGAACAGGCGTGTTGTTTCTGGGGAAAGTATTGCTTCTTGGAGGAGGCCCAGCTTGAATAGGTCGATCTGGCGCCTCCCGAGCAGCTCGTGCCACCAACTCCTCGGTCGATTTGGCCAAGACATCATCCAACATGCTGTCATCACTATAGGTTATAGGACTGATCTCTTGAAGATTTTGTCCTCGTCGTGCTCCCCGGTTCGGACGCGAGAAGTTTTCCGTCGTCGTAGGTTCAGACTGGACCTTCGTCAAGGGATAACCTATGGCAGGACGCTCCGATGATGATCGACTATCTACCGGCGAGGAACTCGGTGAATCTTCCGCTTCTGCTTCAGCTCTAATGGACCCCGCTCTCTTTGAAAACGGTACCCTCTCTCCCTTCCTCAAACTACCCTTTCTATATGTCGTACGCGTGGATCGCCTCAACCCAATTCCAGGAGCTGCAGGTAAGATAGGCATGTCTTCGCCCATGTCCATCTCTGGGGACTCCCTACCCGTATCAAGCTTTAACTTCTGCATCGCTCTGGTAGGATCCTTAACCAGAGCATCTAGTTCTTGGAGATCAGAGATTTTCAACTCGGGCTTAACATTGTGAGACAGGGACTTTTTTCGCTCCAATTGCTCGGCGCCATCCTTATAACCAACAGCTCCTCGACCTCCGGAATTATCAATTTGGCGCGACAGCATGGATTTCTTCCTCCTCAACCCGCCTGAGGAGCCAGAACGATCGAGTCCGTCGGGTGATAAGGTGGCCTGTTCTCCGGAACGTCTCTTGATTGATTGAACTCTGTTCTCAAGGAACTTTTTGAACTCCATGGGAGCCAATTCTGGGTGAACCTTCGCAGGCACCCAAAACAGTCTGGAAGGGTCATCCTCGTCTTCGGCACCAGTCGGGGGAGCAACAGAAGGCATCAGAGACACGCCTTGAAAGGATGGCAGATCGGGATCACTGGTATTACCAACATCCATAGACATCCTACGTAAAGCCTGGAGGTTGTTAAGCTCTTGCGCGATTGCGGTAGGATCAGATTCGTAGTCAATATCGTTCAAAGGGAATTGTTGGTTTGCTGTATCTGAACTCGCTCGTTCTCGTAGTGACAAGGTAGGTGATAACGGTCCGTTTGATCCTTCGAAAGAGCCACTGCGCTGGTTCGACATTAGTGCAGGAGATGATTTTGCTTTCATGCCGTTCGCACTATTCGGCGATAAAGGTGGTCTGCTCCTGTTGCTCCTGCTACTTTCGAAGTAGGAGCTGCCTTCGTCAGTCATGCCATGGTGTGTCTCCTGAAGAGGAGAAGCAATGAAGCTCAGTGGGCGTGAATCGCGTTTGGAATCGAAATCATCGTCGCCGTACATGTCTCCGATTGCTTCCGTGACGTGGTGGTTCGTGTCGGATATCGAGAGCTGATTTGCATGTCCCCGCCGACTTGCAAAGCTCCCCCCGACTTCTCGGGGTCTCGATGAGGTCTGTAAGAGAAATGTAGTGTCAGTGAAGGGCCGTGAGGGGTCCAGGTTCAAGACTCGGCGAAGCATGATCTTGCGGAAGCTCGCGTGCTTCAACAGACATGCAAGGCCGTCTGCAGGCGACAGGACATCTCGCGCGAACAATGAGAAGATGTTGGGGAGTGGTTCTTCATAATCATGTACGCACCTTCATGAGGGAAGGTCTGTACGGAATGCTCCCCTTGCTGCGGTAGGAAGTGCTAGCCCGCGATGCTCGATTGGAATAGGATGCGGTGATCTCATCTGGAGGCACGGGATAGACTGGGGGAAATCGGGGGTTAAGAATATGGGTTAAGGCAATTGTGTTTGGCGTCAGATGTGTGGATATGGCATGCGCATAGTAGCAACTGAGATTTGAACGAACGTGAACTTGGCTATAATGGATTCGTGATGATCAAGGTTGGAGTCTAACACCACAGGAACCTGGCTACCATGCCTAATGCAGTAAGGCGCTGTCACGTTCGCTTGGAAGGACGCTAACGCTCCAGATAGGACCCCTACACGATGAAGGCGCGTCCGAAAGCGAGAGGAAAGGGAGCAGACGGAGAGTGGACGAGGGCGCAGTCCTTTCATGGGCACTTTCGTCTGAAGGCTGTCGTGCGTGCGAAGAGAATGGCTGCATGGGCTGGAAGAATCGGATCCAGCAGCAGCCAGAGAAACTGCAACAGCGACAGCGACAGCAAGGATTGATGCGGAGGGGTTGAGATGAGATCTAGCTAGGTCAACCCACTCGACTGGCCGCTGTCACCACCGTCACAGCACTGCGCCGGTCGCTGCAGTGCTATTCATTCCGCAGCCAACAATGCGAACATTCTGGCTCGGACGACTGCATCAGGACTTGTGACGTCTTGAGCCTGCCGCATCCCAGCCCGCCAGAGTCATAGTGTGGCTGTTATTGCTGCCGCTATCAGCGCTCACTCGGTTTGTTCGGCTTTACTCGCAACAATAGCCATGATATTGGTGAATACGACCAGCCCGCCTTCGCGCATGGCCATATCCACAACCTTAAATTTCTCTGCGGTTTTGCTTCTGTTGCCTTGCCCTCGCTGCCCTCCTGGCCGTCCCCTTTTTCTCGGAGCATTGTCACCGGCGCCTACGGAACGCCGGTGCGGGACAGGCTGACCTAATTTTGTCATATTTCGGAGGGAAGGCCTGGTTTCTGCCTCGCCCTGTTATTACTTCGGAGATCATAAGAGGAAGATTTCCAGAATGTGTTTCTAGACTCCTGACGGTGTTCATTTCCCATGAATTGTCCCATATGCTGGTCCGTAGCCAAGCGGCTTTCAGGCACGGCTGTCTTATCTGCTGGCGATCGACTTCGTCTTTCGATGGATCCGATCGTCGACTCTGCTCCCCTCCACTCAAGCCGATCGATCAGTTACGCGAAGTCCAGCATGTCGTTGCGCAACCTCGACCTTTCTCCCGCTTGCTGTGCTGTGCTGCGACACCCCAATCCTCATTGTGCAGGAGGGATATGCCGCGCACATCCCTAGGTAGATACTGACTTTCGGGACCGCTCCAGCCCTCCAAAGCAGACTTCCTCGATTATGTGCGACATGTCAAAAGCGTGCACCACCGGGCTGCACCCCAGATTCGGTAACATTGGAAGTACAGTGCTGTACGTATGTGTCTCTGTCGTGTCCACATCTTGCAACCCTTTCGATGTCGGTGGCTTTCAGAATAAGCAATGTTGCACCACATCCCCATCTTAGTGCCCTGTCAGCCGGCATAACACAAGCTTTTTTCGCTTTGGTTTCGCTATCAGTGGCCCTTATCTTATCCATAAGGCACAGTACTACGCTGTACTGTAGCGACGCCGGCGACCAGGCGTTGTCACTCTTGCACCAAGTGCACACGAAGCAAGCCAGTTCGAGAATAGATCCAAGATTCGAGGTGGTCTGGTTTCTATAGCATGCTCCACTCTGTCGAGTCGCTCTGCTGGCGAAATAAGTCGCATGACGGGCAGTTCACTCACATTTCGCGCGGGATGGAAATGTCTTGGTTTATAGGACCCTCAGATGTCAGAAGCGTACCGATGATCAAGAACAGAGACAAACACAAAGACAGGTATGCGCATTGGGCCTTTGGTAGTACGCATTTCGGTGTTGCATTGCTTTTGCGATATCTAGGAGAGGGCAATCCAGATGTTCTGGTTCTCATAGAGGGTCAATTGACACCCGAGTAGGCGTCAACAGCCCTCACCCACCTCGGTGGTAGCTTGTAGGCATTTTCTACGCTGGCGTCCATCACGGGTGATTCACTGGTGAGAATCTGGAGCTACTGGGCAGTGCTGGGGATCTTCGGGACAAAAGACCAACAGTCAGTCAGTCCTGGTGCAGCGAAGCGATGTAGGCACTGCTTCATCTCCCCGTCTGCGCACGACCAGGACCCGATCTATGAATCTAGATGGCCAAGCATTTCTAAGGCTTCAGGTCGGTACCTTGATCTCCACAACCGTTTGTCGTCATGTTGAAGGGTTTCCCCGCATCCCCAGTCCCCTTTGATATTGATTTGGAGAATATGCGGGGCCTCCGGACAAATTGTTTTCGGTCTATCTACAACCGAATCACTACTCTCTTACTCTCTGCACCTGCATCTTGTTCTGCGGATCAGATGTCTATTGTAAGTTGCAACCCTTATTTATTGTATAAGTCTTCCTGCTGTGCTTCGGAATGTAGGTCACCACGCAATAACTTTCTCTCCTGTCCTGTCAATATGTTATTCCCCTGTCTCTTAACAAGCCTGGCTACCACCTTGCTTCTGGACGTTGCAACTGCTCAGACATGTTGGAAGAATACCACGTGTAGTGGACCGATAGACACCGCCTTTCCCGGATCATGGGAAACCAATATTTATGCTCCATCATCACGTACCGTATCACCAAAGTCAGTCTTGTCCCTTGCAACGCGAGAAATTATCTCTAGCTATCCAGGACCATCATTGCTTTCAAGCAATGGTTCAACGTACGTATTCGATTTTGGCATTGAAGTAGGGGGCCTTGTGACAGTCGAATACTCCACCACAGGACCAGGTTCTCTTGGCTTAGCTTTTACAGAAGCCAAGACTTATATCGGACAATGGTCGGATTCCTCCAACGGCAAATTTGCAGGCCCCGACGGAGCTTTATACTCAAACTTCACCAGTGCTGGAAATTATAGCTATACCATGCCCGATAGTAGTCTCCGAGGAGGTTTCCGGTATCTGAGTCTGTTCCTCCTTACCAATGGCTCAACGTCCTTGAATATTCAAGATATCTCGCTAAACATCGGCTTCGCTCCAACCTGGTCCAACTTGAGGGCCTACCAGGGTTATTTCCACTGTAGTGATGAGACTTTGAACAAGATCTGGTATAGCGGTGCTTATACTCTCCAGACGAACGCTGTACCTGTCGGAACTGGACGACATGTTCCATTTCTTATTACTGGCTGGGCAAACAATGGCACCTTGGGACCTGGAGATACCATTATTGTTGATGGTGCAAAGCGAGACCGAGCAGTATGGCCTGGAGACATGGGAATCGCAGTTCCATCATCTTTCGTCAGCGTTGGGGATTTGGACTCTGTTAAAAATGCACTTCAGGTTATGTACAACTACCAGGTAAGATTCACTCCTCCTGTTTCTGGTACACATCGCTTATCTAAGATGCAGAATAGTGATGGTTCGTTCCCAGAAGCAGGACCGCCGCTCCTTCAACAAGGATCCGACACGTATCATATGTGGAGTATGATAGGAACGTATAACTACGTGCTCTACAGCAACGACACGACATTCCTGGCACAAAATTGGGCCAAGTATCTTAAGGCCATGAACTATATCTATGGCAAAGTCGGCACGAGTGGACTTCTGAACGTGACTGGAATCAGAGACTGGGCGCGATGGCAGCAAGGTTTCAACAACAGTGAAGCCAACATAATGTTTGTGAAGCTCTTTTAATCATCTTGTCTGCGCCATGGCTAACATTCAAGTAGTCTCTATCACACATTGAACACCGGCGCTGACTTAGCAACCTGGGTCGGAGACACCACTAATCTCAGCAGCACATACATTGCACGAGCCGCCATACTCAAGACAGCGATTCAGACCTACTGCTACGATAGTTCGTATGGAGCATTCAAAGATAACGCAACCGCGACATCTCTCCACCCACAAGACGCAAATAGCATGGCGCTGCTCTTCGGTATCACCTCAGCGAACAGCACGCAAGCTCAAAGCATCTCTGCCAATCTCCTCAAGAATTGGACGCCCATCGGTGCCGAGACCCCGGAACTTCCGGGCAATATTTCGCCCTTCATCTCGTCCTTCGAAATTCAGGGGCATTTGACGATCGGGCAGACGGATCGAGCTCTGGAGCTGATCCGAAGGTCGTGGGGCTGGTATCTCACGAATCCGAATGGAAGCGAGAGCACCGTTGTCGAAGGCTACCTGACGAACGGCTCGTTTGGCTACCGCGGCGGCAGAGGCTACAGCTACGATACCTCGTATGTGTCGCACTCTCACGGCTGGTCCTCGGGCCCCACATCCGCCCTCACCAACTATATCCTCGGCCTCTCGGTCACATCCCCCGCCGGCGGAACTTGGAAATTGGCGCCGCAATTTGGGGACCTGACGAGTGCTGAAGGGGGATTTGTGACCTCCTTGGGGAAGTACCGCGCGCAGTGGATCAAGAGTGGCAAGAAGCATTATACGTTGAACGTGCAGACGCCTGAAAGTACGACGGGGGCTTTGGTGCTGCCGTCGTGGGCTGGGAAGGTGCTTAGAGTTGACGGAAAGACGGTCACAAAAGGACGGGGGAAGGCGGTGGGTGGTGGTGAGCAGGTCACATTGACCGTCAAGGGCGGGAACCATACTGTGGTCATGGGATAACATGGCTGGTTAATGTTTGTTACACACATATGATATGAATAGTTATGAAAGAGAAACTGTGGGGAGTTGCTCATGCTACCTTGCCTTAGACTTTGACATATCTTGTCAGGAATCGATCATAGTGAACCCTAAGGCACGTTAAAGCCAGCAAAAGCTGTCTTCAAGTTGAATCTTGACATGCAATGTCAGCTTCTATCATCGCCGGTACAGCCTTCCAAGTTCCCCTCCCGCTCCCCAAATGTCCCCAAAACTTCTTCTCAAGTTTAAACACCCCATATTCCTAGGCTTCGTTGCAAGAACCAAGAAGTTGATATTGGATATCTGTTCCTCGCTGAAAAGCATGTGATGCCACACGACGAACTTCCTTATGGGAATGGGGCTAAGTGAAGAGGGAACATACCTGGTGGGAAGACACTTGCTTGTACATAGTAGTATAGGTGATGCTTACAGGGACAATATAGACATAGAACGAAGCGGAGATATTGCAATATAGGTATTGAGTTGACAATGTTGATTGTGACGTACTGGTACATCGAAGGTTGAGTCATCCCAAAGAAATGTCTCAAGCCACTAATTGTTTACAATCTTGCCTCCCTCTATCCTTAAAAGCAACCCATCGTCTGCTTGAGATCAGCGGCCGTGAATACTCATTTCTTACAATCCCGCCCATAAACGCCAAATATGCACCATGCCTTGCCCTGGATATCATAAAATGCCACAAAGCCCCAGTCCACCACCACGTAACACATGCAAACATAGCATAGAGCCTCATAACCCGTCGACCCTAGTTTCCGCTCAAAGCTTCGTGATGACATCCCTCATTGTGTCGCTCAACCGACGATGTCCATCCCCACCAGGACCGCCAGATTCCGAGCTACCACCTGCACCAGGTCCCGGACGTCGCTCTTGCATCCGAAAGTTCATCAGCCATCGCACGTGCATACCAATAACACCTTGAGCGCTTCGCAATTCTGCTAGTTGCTCTTTAATGGGGATTGTCTCATTAAACAGCATCATGGTTTGCTTGGCTTCAAGCTCGGTCAGGCCCACAGACAACTGGTCGACCTTGCTTTCTTGAGACTCGAGCAGTGATAGGAGATACTGGTCGCGCGATTCCGGGAATTCTGCTGTGGGTGATGAGTCTGGTAGGCGGGAAACGGACTGAGAGGAGACATCAGAAAAGTTGAAGTGAGGGTGAGTTTCCAGGAATTTGATACGTCTTTCTTGAGCTTTGTCCTTCTCATTCAGAGTATGTAGCTGGTCTCGGAGAGTAGAAATTTCAGCTTGGAGCATTTCAGCCATTTGTCCAACAGTCGAAAATCTACATTCATTGGCATGAGCGTCCAGTTCTTTACGAAGTGCCCCGTGTTGGCATCCATACTTCGTCCACTTGCAAGAGGTCATCACTTCTGGGCAACTCTTCAGATGCTCGGCTTCCTTGCAGCGAATGATGGTTTCTGAGCAATGCTGGCAGATGCCTTCCCTATTTTCACACTCCACCTCCCGGTGAGATTCCATATCAATCTCCTGGAGATGCTCTTTGCAATCGGGACATTCGGAATCATAATGCAGGCAGCCTTTTCCTTCGTCCTTCCGCTTCACCAACTTCTCACATACCTCGTCGGGACATTTAACAAGAGCGTTGCTGCAGTATCGACTCAAGTGGTTGCGCAGCATTGAACGCGGAAGCGTATCTCCACAACAAGGGCACTTGACCTTCAGTGCATCAAGCTGGTTAAGAACAATCTTTGGTGGTGTTGCAACATCTCCTGGTAGAATCAAAGGCGACCGATCTACGGGACAAGTTGGATTGGACTTCCAAGCTGTATAGATACAGTCCTCACAGTATGTGTGATCGCATGGAGTCGTGACGGGATCCACCAGAGCCGCATGACAGATCGGACATAGAAGATTTTCGTCGACTTCCGAAACATACTTTAGACAACGAAGATCAACGCCATCAGATGGCCCGATCTCATAGACCTTGTTCTCATCTATGGAATAAGGATTGCGCGCTGTCCGAGTTCTTCGCGATCGAGGTGATCCATGATTGAATGGGGTGTTGGGAGGGACGGTGATGTGTAAGGGGCTGAGATCCGGTGGAGAGCCACCAGGTGTATTTGGCGGAGGCATGACTTGCCCAGCGTCCTCAAAACAGATTGTGGTTTGTTCAAAAGGGTTTCGATGTTGCCTGGGTTGTTACTTCGATAGATATTGACAAGGCGCCGCGTACCCGTTTGACCGAGGCACGTGAATGACAGGGTAGGAGTTTGGATTCGATGTGTCCAGAAAGAACACAGGTTATATTCCCTGCAACCTAAGGGCCTTGGGACGATCTGAGGATTCTGGGAAATCTCCCATAATCAGTTCTGGAGGGAGAGAGAGAACAGAAGAGGGGATGGTAGGGTTAGACGTTCATAGCTTCGACCTTGGGGCATCACCTGTGATCGGAATATCTATGAACCGAGGCTGACAATGATTGGCTTACTATCCACTTGCATTGTCAGGTCGGCTGGAACACTTGGATGTCTGGTACTTAGGCTGACGACACAATTGTCTTCGACTTTCACACGGCGTCTACCTGATTTCGAGAATACATTTTTCAAAGGGGGTGCGCATATAAAGCATCTTTGCCAGGAATATCTCAAGAGGATTCGCAACTCTTCGCACTCCACCCGTACAGCACGATATCCAGGGAGACAGAACCATGGCAAACCCCAACCAGTACTTCCTGCTCGCAGACCATATAAAGCTGTCCTTACTCGAACGGCAACGAGCGATATCACTGAATCTTGAACCAACTTCCCAAGATGGGCACATCTCACGGTCACTAGAATCACTGCGAGAAGGGCTGGAGAAAGTGACGCAGGAGCGGGAGCGGTTAGAGGCAGCCGGAGAGACATCGTAAGAGCATCACGGATTCATTCGAGGCCAGGAAAATTCTAAAATGTGGACTAGAGCATCCCTCACGCTGCAAGAAACAGAGCACAGTCTAAAGCTACAATATGAAGACCTATCGTCGCAATTCCACGGCGTCCCGACTGACGCCGATACCCTCACACACCCGAACGACCCAGCACTGGCTGGCGATTTCGCACGAGCAAGCCACCGACCAGACATGACGACCTCATCATCCTTCAAAAAAGGCCCCCGCGGAAACCAGAATACAACCCCGTCCAAATCAGTACGGTTCTCGGACAACCCCTTGTCTCAAGACGACGAGAATCGGGAAGCGCTCTTCCCGTATCGCGATGAGCCTTCGCCGGGCCCTCCAGATCAGTCGCATCTGGACAACCAGCAAATACATGAGTACCACTCACAGGTGATTGCGGATCAAGATGCGGCTTTGGATCGGTTAGGCGAGAGTATTGGCCGGCAGCGCGAGCTGACTATTATGATTGGGGATGAATTGGATGAGCATGTGCAGATGTTGGATGAGGTCGATGGCCATGTTGATAGGCATCAGAATACGTTAAACCGAGCGAGGAAGAATTTGGGGACCGTGGCTAGGAAGGCGAAGGATAATATGCAGATGACGATCATCCTGATCTTGATCATCATTTTAGTCCTTTTGATCATTATACTGAAATAGATATCGGGATCTCGTCTGGTCTAGCAGAAATATTGCCCTTTCAGCTTTGAGGGAGAGTATCGGCGCGGGGTTTTAATATGCTGGGAGTTTTGGCGATATGGGTTCGGTGCTGTGGAGACGGAGTTGGAGTACATCATCCTGTTCAAATGTCCAATTCCAAGATCAACATTTCAGGCAGCTTCAAGACATAAAATTTGTTATGCATCATCAATATAGCCCTTATAACTGCAGCACGTAGACACCAAACAATGTACAATCATCAATTAAGTATACGATGAACACTTGCTTAATCATCCGTGAGATCTTGTCGGTGGAATTGATCGAAAGTGCATTAAATATCATACAGTGTTTAGAGGCAACCAAATCTCCCTGCTCAACCAAGATGCTCAAAACCCACTGCTTTGACTGGTGCCATGCCTACAGACACAGATAGAAGATTAGCCTTTGCACACTCTCGGTTTAAACAATTGCCCCTCGTTTCCACCTTCAAGACCACCAGCTCCAAGTAAATTTCAACATTACTCACTTACTTGTGCTTCTCCTCCGCAGCTTTCTCCGTCTTCTTCTGCAATTCCTTAATGCCCGCCTCAGAGTGATCCGCATGCTCATGGCGATCAGCCGTGACAGCCTCCTCCGAATCCGACGCCAGTTCAGGCTTCCAGTGGCCTTTGCCGGACTTCTGCTTCTTGAGGCTGTCCTCCTTATGTGTTTCGTTCTTGAGGCTTTGTTCGGGGTGGTCTTGAATCCCGAGAGCGGGGAAATTTAGCTTTTGAGCTTTGGAGCCGAGAGTAACGAGTTTGATTTCGGGGAATTGAGTAGAGGAAAGGGAACAGGCGGGAAGATAACGTACCACGATCACTCTCCTTCAATGCCAGAGCGCGAGAGGTGCTAAATGGCCGAGCTGCGCGGAATGCTGGTCTCGCAGCAGCGAAGCGGGATGTTGAGGTTCGGAGTAAGAACGACATTTTTAAATACTGGAATGATAATTGGTTAGCCATTTTTATTGCTCGTTCATGAGTATTGCAATTGCTGTGTTTCGAGAAGCTCCCCGAAATCGAGGCGCGAAGTCCGAAAGCTTGGGGATAGATAGCGTTCTTACTTGTGAAAGGTGGTACTTGGCACTGTGTACTTGAATTGAACAGGTGGATGCTGAGAGGGATTGAGAGATCTAGGACGAGAGAAACTGGGTATGAGAGGAGATAGTAAAGGAGGAAAAATAAATTCAATTCAGATTCCAAGCTCGTAGTGCATGTAGAGTAGCTCATGAAAGTCCTCTCTTCGCCCTCGGTAAACATGGCTGCCGTGTTACGTCATAGACCAAGCTATCAGCATCAGTTTTATGGTCACGTGACTATAAACGCTCCTGCTTCCGGTCTGGGGAGGAGGGCAATATGGTAGGTTGGTTGATGGGAGATAAGATGAAGTAGGAAGCTAGGTTAGGATGGGACTCTCTCGTTGGTAGCATAATACCTGTTGCAGCCACTTCACGGAAACTCCAGATATAACTTTGATACAGTAGAATTTTTTGAGAGCCAGGAGGCCTATGCAAAGAATCATCAACACCATGACTGCCCCAGATACGGAGCCAAACCATGAAAGGAGGATATCAACTAGACAAAAGAGAGTCCATGATCATTTCCAGTAAAAATGCGAATCCCCCCAGACCCAAGAACTCTTGTGTGTGAGCAAGGAAAGGTAATTAAATCGAGAACCGCTTTAACAAACGACCAAACAAAACAGGATGTACCAAAACCCATTCATCCCCAGATGCCCATATTCTTTGCATTCGTCATCAAGTCGCCCCAAATGATGACTTTGTAAAACGCAACCAACGCAACACAAATGCACCCGCCAGATCACCCGCTTTAAAACCAGTAACCAAAGCGCTTCGATTGACCAACACCGACGACAAACAAGCCCCGCAGAAACGCAAGCACTCGTTCGTACATAAAGAGTAGCGAAGCAGCCGTTGTTGACACCTACACCCATCCCGCTGAAAAAGAAAATCGAGAAAATCTTTGTCCGTCCGTATACCCAAAAGGAAAACACCGAAAAGCCCATCGTTCTATGAGATGTATCTTTTTTTCGTAGACCATAAGAAGTCGCCGCTTCTGTCCCACCCTTAAAAACAAATGGCAGCCAAACACCAACGCAGTCAAAATGCAAGCGCGCTCAAATTCAGACCATCATCATGGAGAAAACACCATATCCATTACTTTGCAAAATAAGGTCTCGATATTGTTAGGTTCTGTCGCCGTCTAACTCAAAGAATTGTATGGGTATCTTTTTGTACAGAAAATTCGTTTGAGGTTATTGATGCGCCGTAACCAAGTCACCGATGCCCGGAAATGGATCCCCGCCAGGATGAAGGATGAAGTGAATGCGGAAAACAATCAGTGCGCAAGATGGTAGACTGAAGCTGCTGGAGGACAGAAGCAAAGACTGGTTTACCATCTACGACCAAGAGCTTGCATCCTGGCGGGGGAGACCGATTGGGGGGGACTCGACATTCGGATGCCAGTGCTTGGGTTGACGATGGGGATCGCATTGCGGATACGGGTAGCGGCGGGTTGATGCAGCTTCAGGGACTGTGGCTGGCTCTGATAGGCTGAGGTGATATATGGGTTGGAGTTGGAGTTGAGGGAGAAGCCAGAGGAAGGTGACACCTGAGTTGATTGCGGTGACGCTTCGGGAGAGCCGCTAGAAAGCGATGAACGGTCCGAGGACGAGGAATGAATTGACACCAGGTCGACCTCGGACAGGAGGTTTGGACAGAACTCCAAGTCGTCGTCGAGGTCAAATGAGCGCCCGGCTTCAAAGCGTTGACGGAAGGTGACGAGGGCAGCGGCCTCTTCGTCCTTTCTCACACTTCGGAACTGCTTGTGAGCATTTTGCGACAGACGAGGAGCCCGGCGACCGCGACCAGTGTGGTGTGTGGCTGCTGGCTGAGCAGAGACAGCAGCAGGGTGTTGGTGGCTGTTATAGTGATAGTACGAAGACATTATCGGCTCATGTATTTGGGGTCTGGGTCAGAGGGATGGAGGGACGAAGGATGTTGATGGCTTCGAACTGGTTGAGGAACGATTGTGCGACCAGGGAGAGAGCGAAAGAGATTATATCGTCGACGAGAGTCTACAGTCGGGTAGGGTGAAGGCTGGTTGAAGTGGAAGACGATGTACTTGAGAAGCGTAGTGGGAGGTATGGAGTAGTCTTGAGCTGAGGGATGTGATGATAAGAGGTGTGAGATGGGATGTCGGCACGAAAGAAAGGAAAGGCGATGGGGGGTTGGACCACACTCGAGAGTTCAGCGGCTAGAACGCATAGGGACATAGTGGGACGCTTGCGCTTGCGATTTCGCTAATTCGCCACTAGCGACCAAATCAACAGCAAAGTGAGGAGGATGAGAGACGGCCAGGGCATTCCAGCCATCGCTGGAGAAACACAGGATTCCTCAAGAGCATTTCTGCTGGACCATCGTCGATTCGCCGTCGCTCGAGTCCTCCACGGTCCTGTGCTGTGCGGTACTCCGGTCTGTATTGCAGCGTCCGTCGCTCGCTCTCGCCGGACTCGATTGCGAGAGGGTGGCAAAGAATCACTTAAGGCTGGACGCCGTCCCCACTGCCATACCCACCCAGCACCTGACGCCGGCGGGCTGCCCACGGCACCGTAGCGTGCAGAGAGCAGCAGCAGCGCAGGGCCGGAAGGCACAGGTAAGCCCGATCGAGCCAAGAGCGGCAACAACAACAAGCAACGCAGCAACTTACAGGCAGCTCCCCTCATCTCCCAGTCTTAGGCTCTGTTTCGGTCTTCGGCTATTCCGCCGCTTCCCTTGCAGTACCTTGCGACTGCAGACCTCTCCAACGCCATCGCCCATCGGCGCATGAACTGAGCCATTCCCACACTCCACCTTCCATGTTCATCATCCCTTCTTTAGCAACCGCCAGCCACATGCCTGGCCGTGAACAAGCACACAGCCTTCGTTCTGCATTGAACTTTCGGGCCCCTTCTCGAAAGCAATCACGGCAGATCGTCTTCGTCTGGGATGCTCACCCATTGCGACAGCACAGCACAGCCCAGCCCACCCCGTGTCGCCTCCCCCCCATCGGCCCACGCTCGTCTCTGCCCTTCATCCCATCAGATCTCTGCCCTCATATTTCCCCGATGCTCACCCTCCCCTTCCTCAGTGCGTGCAGTAGTGTGCCGTAACCCGCAGCGTGCTTGCATGCCGCCACAGCACCATTCCACTCTGTTCCAGCCAAGCTCTAGGGCCCTCCCACAGCTGGCCACACCGCTGTTTTCCCCCAACGGACTGAGCCGCCGCAAGAGCAGCAAATCCAGCGACGGTTTCAAAGCGACCCTGTGAGTGGATGGAGGGGCTGGACGCTTCCTGTGACACGTTTGGGGTACCTTAATATGTGCATGCCACGTGCTGATGCTTGCTCTCTGGGTTCTCGACCTGCTGTTCGTATTGCCAGAATAACACCGCAGAAATGGCAGCTGTCAGACAGGCCAACAAGCTGTGTGCCTACGGTGCTTACCATTGCTCCATGGCCCATGGACGGAGAGGAGTGCAGATCCCTAGGTCGGCAAGCATTAATGTGGCATGGGAATAAAGTGTGATTTTGCAGCGCTCCGTCGCTCCGTCCCAGCATCTACCAGCACCACGCACCACGCACCCAGCACCCGGCACCACCAGCCTTGCTTCATTCGAACTTTGAAATGTTGGATGGAGTGGCTAGTTTTGGTCAGTGCCTCGTGGATGAAGTGATCTTGAGATGCTGCAATGTGCGATCCGAATATCTCTCCAGACGCCAAGATTTAAGCTCTCTTGCCGTTTCACCTACATTGTTTCTCGTCGTAGGGCTCTGACACCCTCTACTTGTGACGAAGCTTGAAACTTCCTCCGGCAACGACTAGCTGCTCCCTGCAGTCGTGAGATCCTCCGGAATGCCTAGAGTACATCGAGGATTTGTGCTTCCCTCGCTGAACGATTTAACCAACTCTCACTGTCTGCCACCTGAAGCAGATTGCTGGTGCACTTTTGGAGATGCAGAGGTATGCAAGGAAATGTATGGACAAGGGGTGAGTAAGACGGGTCGGGCAAGATATTGCATGAGAGTGAGACTTTCCTGTGGACAACCTCCATACATAGAATATCATTGTCGCTAGATTTCCTTGTCACTAGGAGCGCTTCGGGATATAGCACCACGCCTTCCAATCGCCTTTGCCTATGCTTTCTGGATTGTGATGCCATATCTCCCCTCAACGGCATCAGTAGAGGTAACGAACGGCCTTTGACTTTTAAGCCTTCCATCTTGAATCTTGCTCTTGTCTCTTCCCACGTCAAAGTCAATTCCTTTGCGGGAAGTGGCACTAAACGAAAACGTATAATCTGGCCCAGTTATCTAGCCAATACTACTTCTAATCTGCATGCAAGCGAACACATGCGTCGCTCAACTCTTACTTATTAGAAGCGCCTATCGCTTGTACAGACACTCCAGCATACTCCGTCGGACGTTCCTATTGGGCACACACGCCGGACTTGTTCGTAGCCTTTACAGCTGGACCCTCGCACCTTGAGGTCGTTGCCGATGAAATTTCAATTGCAGAGAACGCAAGTCCAGCTACAATGTAGGGGCTAGATGCCTGTTTGAGCCTGTTCCATGTCTATAACTTCATCTCGGATTTTCTAGACGATGGCTGACGACAACGGCCAAGCCACCAGTCCATGGATTTCTGCACTTGACTCATAAGACGATTTATACAACTTCAATCAACCTGCAGCCTATTGTCACCCGGTATCCGCTCTGTCTTGAGTGTCCACGGCTTTTCAACGCTGAAGAGGGCCTGCTGGTAAGAAAGCAGCTTCAGTTCCTTTTAGATTCACTAGGCTTCCGCCATACTCATCTAGCCTTTCGCTCACCGATATCGTGTATGCGGGAAATCGACAGCGATATTCTTCTCGCAAGCACCTCATTTGTCTAATCCACGGGCCTTGACAAAACGGTTGATTTGCTCACGTGTGTGCTTCTCATTGTACTGTTCTTGAAACTCATAGAACGAGATCATTTCTTGAGTACAGTTGACAATTCCTTCAATATCGATATTGGATTCAGCCAACCAGTTCGCCAACTTCTGCACCTTCGTTCTAGGTCCGCTCTGTCTGTCTCCGGTGCCCGGTCTTGGTTGGCTTGCTGAGTTCAAGGCAGCTTGAGCGGCTGTAGCAATATTGCTGGCTGAGTTGCTGGCAGATTGGATTCCGGTTGTGTTGGGTCGCAGAACCAGTGCGAGAAGGATTGCCATAACAGCAATGATGTGCGGTGCATACAGCAAGGGTAGATCAGTCATATAGTGGTCGTTGATTATAGACCAAGCCAGCGCAGATTCCTCTTGAGTCAGAGAGAAGTTCCCTTGAAGGGAGGTCAGGGTCCTATATGGGTGGTGTACAATCATCTGAGAACTCATCTCGGAGATCAGGAAGAACTCGCATTCACCAAGCTTCGAAGTATCACTACTAAAGAAATCTGGTTCTGAAGTCAGCATCGCAGTACGTGGAGACATGGCAGGGCTCACTACCTGGCCATAGAGTCCGGCCCTCGCTCACTACCAGCCTGATATGGTGCGGGCATTCTTCCATCTTGCATGCCAGATATACGGCAGTTGCGATGACCAAATAAGGGTTTGTTCGTCTGATCTCGACTTTGGTATAGAATCGACGGAGATAGAGTTGGGCAGTCGCCATAGCCTGCTGTCGGACTCCAAGACGTTTTCCAAGCCTCGCGATTTCTGAGGTACCTGGTCAGTGGTGGTCAATGGCATTACCGTCGCGGCGCAACATACGTTGATTGAAGTAGAAGCTCAAGTGCCTCAGTTCAGGCAGAGGATAACTTTGCACAAGATTCTGGTCCTCCTCCTCAAGCTTCTGACGGATGTTGTCAAGCTGTTCCCTACTGAAAGTCCAGAACCTTCGTTGGGACGATTCCCAGTACGATGCTGCCATATTGATAGACTGGAGGTTCGAGTTCCACTGTCGAAAGACAAGGCTGTCTGCTGACGGTAGATATCTGGAACTCCAAAAAAGGACCTGAGGCTACAAGAGGCAAAAGGAAGGGTTCATAACCAGAATCGCATCCTTTAGCACCTATGAAACTTCAGTCCGACCGTAAAGGAAGGCATTTGTGGACATCGGGCGAAAGTAGGTAAGTTCGAGTCGAGACTTTGAGGAGAGACGACAAGGCTGGCGAAGTCTGAATGATTAGAGTTCTGAACCGATCAGGACCTTAGCAAATCAGCTTACACCAAGTGACGTACGACCATCTGAGAGACCCCAGAACGCAGTTCTCGCTTCGCGGGACGGAGAATGGACCCGGCTATCAGACTGGCTTCTCTGCAATTTGATAGAGCTTTGATGGCGCCTACAGCTCTGCCTGCGTTTATTCTATTCCAACTCACAATGCGAAGTGGATCTCATCAATGATAACCTTGAGACTCCTCCCGGGACGAGAATCAGGGCCGCCAGGCAAACCATGAACCGAGCGTCATCATGAATCTTGTTTCCGATGTCACAATGGAGCTGCAAGAAAGCCAAAATTCGAGGGATGCGAGAGTAGAGAAGCTATGGAGACAACTGGACACCCAAAACAAGGGGAAACTCGATGTGCACGGTCTGCGAAAAGGGTTAAAAAAGATTGACCACCGTCAGATTGCTTGGGTCTCGTTGGGTACCACCGGCTAATATTGCTGTAGCTCTGAAAAATGCGGACGATATGATGAAGGATGTCATGAAGGCGGTCGATACGAATGGAGACGGTGTAATTGAATACGAAGGTATGCTGGATCTGGCAGACCAGAAATATCTCGATGTATACTTTTATCTTGAAGGATGGTTAGCTAATTTTATGTTATTAGAATTTCGGACTTTCGTCGAGCATACCGAGAAAGAGCTTTACAGCCTCTTCCGATCAATAGACCGCGATCGCAATGGCAAGATTGACAAGAGTGAGCTGCAAGCAGCATTCAAGAAAGCGGGGCTTGCAGTACCTAAATCCAAACTGGACCAGTTCTTCGAAGAAGTGGACATGAATCACGATGTGTGTTATTACCTACCCTCATGGATATTCTTGCTGTACTGACTGTCCTTTGATAGGGACTTATCAGCTTTGACGAATGGAGGTAATTGAATTTTCTTCTTCTTGTAAGCGTCGGGTTGAGCCAAATATGGTCCTGCCAAGTGGTGGAAGTTCGGTCGAGCTTAACCCCAAGTGAGGAAAAGTGCGAGGTGAAGTAGAGTCTGCAACTTCAACTTTGTGCTTTCTCTGGCCCCTGCCGAACCTCTGTCTACAATGGATAGCATAATACTGTATTTCCATGTATTGTGCCCAAAGGGTATCTTTGAGGGTTTCTCCGGGACACTATTCCCGGCCTCCCATCCTTGATTGAGGGGTCTGGGTTCAGCTCTGCAGTCGCACTCATCGTCTACTCTCACGGGTTGCACACTGTCGTTGACTCCTCCCGATTGAAATAGACTGACATGAAACCATAGAAACTTCCTGCTGTTCTTGCCCAACAGTTCAAAACCCCTGACCGCAATTTTATCATACTACACGTCTGCAGTGTCTGTCAATGCTGAGGGAGACACCGCTATACGCGAAGAGACTCTTGAAGGTTTAGGTACTCCTCCATCTTTTCTACAAATCTTGTTTGGAGCTATCTTGAACATCGCGGCGCCACCACGCAAAGCCTCGCCGCAGACTGAAAATCTTTCAACACAAGAACAATCAGTCAGGATAGTAGAGGAAGTATCAAATCAACAATCAGAGTTATACGGGCAAGAACAAGGCCTTGTAGATGCTACAATGGCGCGGGAAGACACTGAGACGAGCTCTCATAAGAAGTCGTGGCTGACATCAATTTTACCCGATCCAGGCTACTTCGCCGCTGGCGGCCTTGCGGGAGTGATCAGCCGCACAGCTACTGCTCCCCTGGATCGTCTGAAGGTCTACTTGATCGCCAACACGGGTTCGCCCTCTCAGACCATCGATCTCGTGAAGAAAGGAGATGCAACCTCTGCGGCGAAGACTATCGGCAGACCCCTCGTCAACGCTACAAGAGAACTCTGGAAAGCTGGAGGTATCAGAAGTCTTTTCGCTGGTAAGCTTTTCTGCAATCTGCCTTCGCGCGTACTATCTGACATATTCAAGGTAACGGCTTGAATGTGCTCAAGGTTATGCCTGAATCTGCCATCAAGTTCGGGTCGTATGAAGCTGCCAAACGGACATTGGCTCAGCTCGAGGGGCATGGTGATCCATCAAATATTAGCAGTTACTCTCAATTCCTTGCCGGCGGTGCTGGAGGTGTGGTCTCTCAGTAAGTCACTGCACCAAGTTTGCCTCACGATCTAATCATCGACAGGCTGTTTGTTTACCCAATGGATACTCTAAAATTTCGGTGAGTCACACGTGAGATTGTTCATCGCTCTTGCTAATCTCCCCAGGATGCAATGTGAGACAGTTGAAGGCGGATTACACGGCAACGCTTTGATTATAGAGACAGCCAAAAAAATGCTTGCTCAAGGTGGCATAAGATCATCGTACAGAGGCCTTACTATGGGACTAGTCGGCATGTTTCCTTATTCGGCGATCGACCTTGGTACTTTCGAGTTCTTGAAGGAGCAACTTACTAAGAGGACTGCCAAACGGCTTGGCTGCCATGAGGAAGACGCATTACCTGGATCATTTGCGACAGGCTGCATTGGTGCATTCTCTGGTGCCTTTGGGGCATCAGTGGTCTATCCAATCAATCTTCTTCGGACTAGACTTCAAGCACAAGGGACAGTTTTACACCCACCCACATACACCGGTATCTGGGATGTCACACAAAAGACCGTTAGCAAGGAAGGAATCCGAGGACTGTTTAAAGGGATTACGCCAAACCTCCTTAAGGTGGTTCCTGCGGTATCAATTACGTACGTGGTGTACGAAAACGCAAAGAAAGCGATGCATTTAAGATAAAGCTAAGGACGAAGGAGAGGCGTTGGAACCGCAAAATATTACCCATTTGATCGCCATATGGTTTTCGGTAGATCAACACAGACATGGCCAGCATTGCACGGCGTTCTATTGTAAATACAGGAGTCAGGTCGGGATGACCGGGTGGGATATTGCCTACGGGCTAGATACAGGATATGAGCTTTCTGTATTTGAAGAGACTGCTCAGAGCTCTGAGGCAGAGGGCACAGCACTTTCCTATCTTGCTTTTATCAAGTGGTTATATGTACGGTACGCCGCCGAACTGCAGGTTCCTTGTCTTCTAGGACCATTCATGCCAGTGGGCTCTCAAGCTGGAGCCTGGATGTTCAGTATTCACTC
Organism: Coleophoma crateriformis; assembly: GCA_003369635.1. Taxonomy (NCBI): domain Eukaryota; kingdom Fungi; phylum Ascomycota; class Leotiomycetes; order Helotiales; family Dermateaceae; genus Coleophoma; species Coleophoma crateriformis. The sequence continues at coordinate 1,265,074 of PDLN01000005.1, forward strand.
GCGTGATACACTGCTAGAGACAATAATATCGGACATAGCAAAATCATTGAATATTCAATTCTGAGCAGGAACATGTCAGGCGCCATCTATATGCTTTCGTTATCGTACACATACTATGTTACACTCAATGCTGGCCAGACAGGGAATTATACGCCCACTGGTAGCTTCCCAGGAAGATAGCACCGCCTGCACTTATCCAAATGATTCGAGGACCAATGCCAGCGAAGAAAGCCCGTGGGCCACTATCCTTCAGAATCTGGGTTAACAAAGGCACTACAGCCGTCTTCTCCTTAGCTAGCATCATCCTCGTCTTCAATACATCCAGAGGCGTCGTGACACCCGCGGCAACTGCTCCAGCCGCACTGCCAAACAATCCACTCTCCACAGCGCTGATTCCCTCCTTCCCTGATGTCCTACGTCGGTATTCCTTCATGGACTCCCACAGCGGGAACTGAATAACCGTGAATGGTACCTCCCGCATGATTGTGACAGACCATCCGCGATATAGTTCCATCCACACACCACGCAGACCAATTGTCCCACTCTGCCCTAAGATGCCCTTGAGAGCCAATAAACTGGAAGGGTACTGCCTAGCCTGCGCTCTTTGCTTGATCACTTCCGTCGGCACTCTGACCGCACACGCCGCAATCTCTCCAAGACTGGCTGCGGCCATATGTTCGAGGGGCGCCGTCCATTCTCCAACCTCCGCGCCATCTATCAGACCGCTGGCCTGTCTTCGTGCTTGCAGGAAGCTCTTCGAGTATTCGTACGTGCAGAAAAATAGCGCTGCGCCGGGAGCCGATCCAAAGATAGCACTTCCTACTCCTCTATAGATCCCCGAGAAACCACCAGAAGCTATGAAGCCCTGCGAGGATTGGAGACGGGTCTTCAGGGTATCGAGAGGGAAAAGTGAGAGGTCGACGGTCGTGCCTGCGAGACCGCCCGCGAGCAGCGCGGTGGTGAAGTTTGTGGGTTTCGTAGAGGCCATTGTGTACGTTCTAGAGCCGGATATTGTCCAAAGTGTTCGAGAAGAACCTCTGTTTTACGTGGTAGGCCAAAGCCCACATGATTGCTGCATGGTTGCAATGGCCAAAATGGAGCTTGATAGCTCCGAACGCGGCAGCCAAATCTCTCGAAAATTACGCGGTCACGTTTCTGCCGAGCTCTACCCTCCGCTTGATATGCTAATGACTTCTATCGATCTTACACCTTTTTAGTCTCCCTAGATCGTATCTGGTGAACATAGCTATGGAATGGGTGTTCCAGCAAGGACGATTCCTTCAAATGCTCATGTCGTGTCAATAGCAGCCTTCGGGGAGGCTTTTTCCAGAATATGGCGGCCTCGAGCTCATCATTTCCGTGGTGTAGGACCTATCAATATAGGTAAGTACAGACAATTGCGGCAAGCAAGAAGTAAAAACTAAGGTCCAAGCAGGTCTGGCAATCAGCGGCGGTGTTGATTCCATGGCTCTGGCAGCCCTCTGTTCTCAATGGCTAAAGTCCTCCACAGATGCAAGTGAGGCCACAAGCTTGAGTATATCTCGAGAGCTTCACTCTAGACTTCGACTGCACGCGTTTGTGGTTGACCATGGTGTAAGATATGGCAGTGCTGTAGAAGCACAGTCAGTGACTAAAGCTTTGACAGATATGGGTATGTGACAGTGCACATCTGTAACACTGCACGCTGTTCGGAGTATTCGACCACTAACTGGAATACAGGTATATCCACCAAAGTTTTGACGATCCAGTGGCCAAAAAATTCCAACCCAGCTAGTCAAGCCAATTTCGAGTCCCTAGCAAGGACTTCTCGATTCCAAATTCTTGGCAAGGCCTGCAAAAGTCTTGACATTGACTCACTGTTCCTTGCTCATCACAGAGATGACCAAGCAGAGACCGTGCTCATGAGGTTGATTGACGGCCATCGCGGCTCTGGCCTAACTGGGATTGAGGAACATTCCTCCATCCCTGAATGCTATGGCATGCATGGTGTTCACGAGAGTGGTGGTCTGGATAATTCAATCCCCACGGAGGAAAAGCCTGGACCCGGCAAAATGATCAAAAATGTGCCAACATTGGCTCCACCTCGCTGTGAGACTGGAGGTATCATGATCTTCCGACCTCTGCTATCATTTTCTAAGGACGATCTGATCGCCACGTGTCAACTGATGCAGGTGCCGTGGTTTGAAGACCATACCAACAGCGATCCAACGATTACACGCCGCAATGCTGTCCGATACATGTACAAGAACCATGTATTTCCTGCTGCACTCTCCAAAGAGTCAATCATCTCTCTGTCCCTGGCTGTGCGTACAAAGGTAGAATTACGGAAGCGAATAGCTGATGAGTTGTTCTGCAAAACTCGAATCTGGGATTTTGATACCAAGGCAGGGACAGTCTGTATCAACTTCCCAGCCATGAGCGAGTTGACGCCTGGGCATAACATTTCTTCCCCAGAGCAACGGAATATCGCCACGCTACTCCTTCGTCGCATCCTGTCCCTGGTCTCACCCGAAGAGCACATCCCGCTCTCTTCCCTACACGGAACCCTACCCCGAATATTTCCTCGATTCTGTTCCGTGACTACACCATTAACACAAAGTACTTTCACAGTAGCAGGTGTTAAGTTCCAAAAGAAATCTGTGCCGCCCAAGGCCGAGAACTGCGCTAGAGACTGCAACAGTCATCAAAAGGAAGCATGGAAACTCTCCCGCCAGCCACACCACTCGAAAATCTCCCTTCAACCATCAATCTCCATCCCGCCGCACCCATATACAGAAGACTTCAGGGAACATCAAGACCAATGGACACTTCCCTGGACACTCTACGACGGGCGCTTCTGGATCCGAGTGAAGAATCACACCAGTTTTCACCTTTCCATTCGACCATTTCGCCAAGCTGATCTAGCACCACTGAAAACATCTCTGAGTACAGGGGCAAATAACGCAATCGAGATGTTCCTGGAAAAAAAATATGAGAAAGAGATGTCCAAGAAGCAGACTCCACTTCAGCAATTATTGAGTGAGGTGGCTCCAGGTGATGTGAGGTGGACTCTACCTGCTATCGTGCGTGTGGTGGATGGAGGTGGCGAGAAGATTTTAGGGTTACCGAGTTTAGGAATTATGGGACATGGTGACCTGGAGGGCATTGGCTGGGAAGTTAGGTACAAGAAGATCAATTGGGAAAGTTGCCGTGTTTCTGGAGGGATGGGTCAAGATACCCAAGCTATAAGTCTAGAGGGAACGTGAGAGAATGGCATGCTAACAGGTAACAGGTAAGTGCTTAATAAAGAGCATAAGCTTTATAAGATAATTTCAAGACTACAAACACTTTCCTACAAAATTTCCCTAGGCCACATTATCTGCCAGAAAGGAGTACATTTGGTGAAAGGGAGCAAGATGATTCCAAGGTAGCTAGCTAAGTGACGTCTACTTGTAGACCATTGCTCAGAGGTTTCACGCTAGCGGAAACCTATATGGAAGCATGTACGGTAACACGAGAGAATATTCCAAAGTCTCTAGAACCAACTAAAGGTCCATTCTCGCTCTATCTTACCTACTACTCCTTGTCACTTGTAGATATTCTTCCCATTCTTCAACGAACACCCCACTTCACCTCACTCTACCTTATTGATTCAACGGATAGTATCTACATCTCACACGGAATGTAACAGTCGACTGTACAAACAGATATACACTCACCATACCTACACTATCACTCCACCACCACACGGATACTCCCTCCACGTCTTGCCTGATCTCCCAAGTAGAAACCATCCCTTAGCTCTCCTACCAAAATGTATCCTGCAATCTCCATGTCAGCAAGCGCATCATCAAGCACTAGTCTGACCCCCCCCCCCTTTCCCCACGACTACATGTTATATTCCGTATCGCATAACCCGAGTGTTCAACCAACCATATTTGTCTAGAATAAACTCCTTGTATCTGCGGTCATAAACATAATAAGGCACTGCACAAGACTTCTACTGCATCCTCTCTACAACGAACTATAAGCATCAATCACACTCTCTCGTGCATACAAGAAGGTAGCAGAACACCTTGCTGAAGAAATACACCATGGTTTTCAAAAAAGGGAAGAAGGGGGCAGATACTGCAATCGGAGCCTTTCTGTGAATCAGGAATCTGTAGTGTGAAGATGGGCCTTTAGAAGTGGATTATCTTGTATCGAATGGTTCTGGCGGCACAACAAATACAGGGTCACGTAGTAGAAGACAAAAAATACAAGAGGGGTAGGATTTTCTGTCCTATGCTATGCTGTGCAATCGTACCCAACTAATTTATCCTGTCACCATTCTCCGCATATCTAAGAACACGAAAACCCAATGCAACGAAATGGGATTTATCCCTCAAACCCGAAGCCTGCAGCACAGCCAAAGGAGGGCTCAACAAGAAAATATGAAAGAACCGAAACTCAAGTTTCAACAAGAAGAAGTGGTATATGCAAAGAAGAAATCACATCGATCAAACAGTCCATCATTTCATGCGTCAGTTATTCACAAAAGTGCTCCGCCGACGGCCACAACACCAAGGACACCCAACCAGCAGACTGAAGTCTGCACGCGACCTGCAGCACTCTTCTTGGTAGAAGTTGAGCTGGCAGACGAGCCTGTAGCCGAGACGGTTCCCGAAGCAGTGCCGGATGCTGATGATCCAGAGTTCGTATCATTTGCGCCGGAGGGCGTGTTGCTCTGGTCGTTAGCGAGAGGAGTAACCTTGAGGCCGGTCATGACGGTGCCATCAACGTTTGTGACGGTTTGCGTAACGCTAGTGCTGGAGATGGTGACGATCTTGCCGTTGTTGGGGCTGGCGATACCGTTGTCAATGAGGCTCTGGGCGCCGGATGGGACATCAGGGAGGGTGAAGTTGTGGGAAAAGCCTGACTCGGTGATCAAGGAGGAAGTGCAGGTAGGTGGGACCACGCTGGTATTGGTGGCTTTCACGCCTTGAAGTGCAGTGGAGTTCAGAGTGTTGAATTGTGACTGGAGGGTTGTGTAGTCACTGCGGATTTGAGCCGATCCGTCGCTGCTGATATTGACCAAACCGTAGTTGGAAGCCTCTTGGGAGAACTCGTACACAAGACCTCCCGAGAGGACCGGCGACATCAGGGGACCATAGATGACTGGGACCTCAGTGAATATACGTGGGTATGGGTCGTTGCAACCATATTCGGAAAAGAATACGGGAACGCTCGTGTCGCTGAAATCAGCCACGAGTTGATTGTAGGTGGAAGTAGTGTACGAAGAGTCACCACACCAAGAATAACTGTTGAGAGCAAAAAGATCGACACGGGACGGATCGGTTGAGTCGCCAGTAGTGGTGCATTGCATGTATGCCCAGGTGTCAACCAAAATACTTCGGACATCTGCAGCACTGTAACCGACGGGAATAGTCCTGTTGGAGTTCTTGGCAATGTAGTTCTTGAGATCACGGGTGACGGCCTTTGTGGATGTCAGTTTGATAACACAGAGCCGAAAGGGATTGCTTACACGCATGTATGGTGGGACGTCGGCGCCAGTCGCAACGTCGTTGATGACTTCGTTTCCAGCAAAGAAAAGTAGCGTGTTAGGATAGTTCTTGAACGCCTCGACAACGCCAAAGGTTCGGTTCAAGTAGGCGGTGGTGTAGGTAGTCCATGGTGCACTTCGGTCAATACTCTCTCCGACCAATGGAGAGTTGACATCTAGCAGCATATAGATTCCAGCCTGTCCTCGTCAGCTTCCACCTTCCATTCGCAGTATTTCCCAGCATACCTCGTTGAAAATACTAGCGCACTCGTCGTGGTTAAGATCTGGCGAAACATTGTACACTCGAATAGCGTTGACCCCTGTACCCGACCATCAATCAGCAACAACATCCCTCGCAGATAATGTGTAAGAACCAACCCAATCGCTGCATCAGCGCCGCATCTCGCAGACAGACGGCCCCATTGCTCAAAGGATCAACTCCACTGCTTGGATCATAGCCTGACGAGCCTCCTGGTTGGTATGCGACACCCACGATCTGAAATCGGTCACCAGTATTGGGATTGACGAAATTGCTGCCTTCAATGGTGAGAGAAGTGACAGCGGCGGCGACGCTGCAAAGCCCCAGCAATGCGCCGGCACGAAGCTGAAGGGCGAAGTCAGTATATAATCAGGATTAAGCCAACTGCTGCTCTGTCCCCGGCGGTACAGTAAGGAGGCGCGCATTAAGAAACTCTGTTTCCGGAGGTATTGCCGGGGGAAGGTCTAATTAGACTTACGGCGGCGTTTCTAAACATTATGTGCTGACCGATTCTGAATCTTTGAAGGAGTGAAAAGAAGCAGGAATCCGGCAAGAACGAGCGTGAGCAAACGAAAGTGATGGTTGGAGAGGATGGTCTGGGAGAGGAGGAGAGAGCGCAGCATCTAATACCGCCGGGATTCTCGTATCACGAATGTTTTCCTGGTGATCCAATGGCGCTAGACACCGAACTGGGAGATCGGCTAAAATGAAACAGCAATTCAGGAAGCTCTCAGCCTAGCTTCATCTTAATCGAGATAAGCAGGACTTGCCCGCCTGCATTGGAACATCCATCTACAATATCCTACACTCACTACACCATCCTCCTTGAGCTATGCCCATCTTTGCGTCGTGCAACTCCTTCGGGCTTCGGGGCAATTATCGCGCTCCTCGCCCCAACGCCGTCGTGGTGAAGGGAGAGCCCACGGCAAGGCGTACAGTGTGAGTCTCTTCCCCTGGAAATCACAGCCCGTTCACTTAGTGGGGATGCGGGTGCTGGACGCGGATGTCAATATGTTGGAAACACTGACGCCTCCTCGTCCACGTGATCATCAGGTGGCGCTGCACAACTTAATGCTCGTTGGAATCATCTATTGCAATGCTCACAGAATACTCCTATCTGTACATGAAGCCACCACAGGCAATTATGAGTATCTATTTGTAAAGTCATAAGCACAAATTTGTACGCCACAATCTACCTCGTAGCCCAAAAAAATGCTCAAAAAGTCGAATGCTACACCCCCAAGTCCCCCATCGTCTAGACTATCTAAGCCTGGAACTCCTCAATCTTGCTGGTCGCAAGACGACCTGGCACCAGCGCCAAGGGAACGATACCACTGACGTGCATGTCGGGTCCGTACACGTGCATATCCAACTTCAACTCTTGACCGACGGACTTGATGTTCTTGAGACCCTCTTGGTAGTTGGGTCCAGCACGTCTGACCCAGATCTGGACCTTGTGTTCGATCAGAGTGCTGGCAACCTCCCGGAGAGCACGGATGACACCCTTGAAAGTAGAGGCCACGTTGGTGAAGTTGGCAATACCACCTCCAATGAACAGAATCTTGCCCTCGGGCTTGATAGGTGAGCGGAGCATGAGGTCGAGGACAGTGCGGGCGTAGTGGAAGGTTTGGGTCTCAGTTGGAGCACCAGAGTACTCTCCGTAGTTGGCAAGCTCGTCAGCGAAACCACTGCTGGCGATGGCATCGGCGTACACAACGGAAGCACCACCACCGGCAACCAAAGTCCAGACGCGACCGTTGGGGTTCAGGATGGTCAGCTTGAGCGAGGCACCAGTCTTGGCATCCAGCTCAGCGATGTAGGCCTCCTCCTTGGAGAGCTCGCGTCCGAATGGTGCTGGGAACTCCATTGGTGGTCCAGCATCGATGTTAACCTTTCCATCCGTAGCCTTGGGTGCAACCATGCCGAGAGCAGCTGGGGAGCGAGCGATAGCCCACTTAACACCACACTCGAACTCTGCAGTCTGGTCGAGCTTAGCAGCAAGATCCAAGAAGTGGACATCGGCGGAGGTAGCATCAGCGTTGGGAATGACGACTAAGGGGTTGATCTCGAGGTAGGTGAATTGGCAGTCAACGTAGACAGCGTACAGTCTGGTGATGAAGTCAACAAGGACATTGTGAACGCCTGCTGGGACCTTCTTCAGAAGGACAGCAGCAATCTCCTCGTTGGATGGGTATTCAGCGAGGTCTACTGGAATGAGAAGCTTCTCGGCCTTTGCATCGACATCACCAACATCAACACCTCCCTCGTGGGTGAACAAGATCCAGTCACCCTGTGAAATGCAAGTCAGTATCAAGGCGGAACGAAACGGGAAGCGACCGGTTGGCTCAAACAAGGAGAACCGGACTGTCACCCGGGAGAGACTGACAGCGGCTAATGGATGCGGTACGGGGGTGGGAGACAGCCGCTGGGGGAAGGTTGGGAGACTCGACGGGCATGTGGGCCAAGAACCTGTGGTTCCTAGCTTCCGCTCGTCCGTAGACAAAACAGCCGAAGCGAAAACAGACTGAACAAAAGGTGGGAGCTGCCCACATGCAAAATCTTATTTCGCATTTCAGCCATGCAACTGCTTTGACATCCACTTAGATGCCCTCTGCCGTTATATAGCAGGATCCCGACCCTTTGTTGTCCGTGTTGTCTTTTTGTCTCTTTCCACCATGGATCTCCCCCTTCCCCTCGCTTGCGCCAAAAAGTGGATCGCCAGCCAACCAACATGAAGAGATTCAACGTACCTCTCGAGCAGAGTTGATGTTAATGTAGTACTCAGTTCCATCGGGATGAGGCACAAATGGCTCAACCAAGAATTGTCTCAAAACACCAACGGTCGTCTCTACAGTTTGTGCCTTTCCAGCTCGCTCCTGGATCCAGGCCTTGGCCTCCGGCCAAGTCTTGTTCAACGCAAGCAGTCCGCTCTTTCCTCGTCTCTTGATGAGTTGATCGGGCTTTGCAACAAACTTGGAGCCCGGGACGAGGAGCCATGGGTATGAGGTCTCGGCTTGGTCGAGAATGGAAGCAACATCGGCGTCTTCTGGGAAGTAAAGCGAGGCAAGCTTCGAAGGTGGGTTGTGAACAGAGGACTTTGGGAGGGGGGATGGCTTGATGACGGGAGCTCTGGTGAGGTGGTAGTTGAGGATGGCCTTGCCGTCGGCCTCGAGAATAGCTTTAGCGGCCATTGTGTAGGAAGAAAGGTAAAGTTACTGCTCAATTTTTGTTAGCAATCGTTCTGCGCCAGCTCCAGCGTTTTCTGACCACAGCGAGAGTGTAGGACAGCGGAATCTCGTGTACTTTAGGACTTCTTCGAATCCCACCGATTTTCGCGAGCAGAACTTCACTTGTCGTATTTTCGAACCCAGCCGAGCAGCAGTGCAACTTGCAGTGAGAAACCGGAACAGAACGCAGTCCGGCCAAGTGGTGAGACTCGTGGGACAGCTGGGTGGATACGAAGTGCAGACGAAGCTGAGAGAGGGAGAGGTGGTGGTGTTGCGATGCGAGCGATGCGAAGAGGGCAATGCAAAGCTCAAAGCGAAAGACACAACTTACCAAAGGGGATTTCGTGAGATGGTGCTGGCGAGACAAAGGGCCGGCAAGAAGGGAGACGACAGAAGAAGAAGGAAGATCTATCGAGGGCGAGGTGTGAAAAGCGTCTGGTTGATATGTATGGGGAGGGCAGACGTGAATCGGCAGGACAAAGATCTTTCTTGAGGAATTGAGAATGCGTTCGGGGGGATGGTGGTGATCTGCTGGTTGGCTATGCGAGGGACGGCCGGGGCAGGGTGGTGAGCGGCGGGCGCGCAAGAGAGTTGGTGAGTTCAGACTGATCCGTTTCCAACACCGACCAAAATTGGTGGGTTTTGGTTGGTGTTAGCGTCTGGCGTTGTTGGGGTGCAGGGGTGCCTGTGGTGCTGTCCAAGGGGGCCGCTTGGGATTCCCGCGCTCAACCACCGCACCACGGGGCTGTGCGTGCCTCAGCTCTCAGGCTGCCGGGCCCGCAACGCCCTTTCTCTTCGCTTGGGCTCCACCCCTACCGGCCGTTCTGCACCCGCTGGTCGCTGTGGCGCGCTGTACGTGGGCTATCGGTGGGCCACTAGCAGCACGCGAGCAGCGCTCCCACCAATCACACGCCGGCCCGCTACGGCAGCCCACGCCGGACCTCCGTCCTGGAGCTCACGCCCAGCGCCGGACACAGGAGCAGCTGTGACCAGATCCAGCACCAACACACGCACATCACTCTCTCACGCCCAAACCCAGTCCCAGACGCAAAGCCAACGCGAGCCAACAACCGGCAAGGGCCCCTCGCAAAATTGGTCCGATTCCTGCGTTCAACAATCGCGCCGGTCTCAATAAATCCTCATCGCATCAATCCCCAATTGTTGCTCGACTGCTGCTCATTCAACCTCGACATCTCCATTCTCGCCCATCCCCATTCTCAGCGAGTGCTTCTCATCCGGCACTTTCCTAGCCCGTCTCCGTGCTCTGAATTCTTGAAGTATCGAGACCTGTCCCATTTTCCTGCAGAGGTATGTGGTGCTCCTAATTCTTTTTCCCAACCGACTCAACCCATCCGCATCCCTCCAACAACACCGCCTCGATCACGCTCTTAAAGAAAAAATAGAGCTTCCCTTCGTCTGGCCTTGCTGACATCTCCTCTTGCAACGCAGTCGGGTTTTTCAGTTTCCAATATGCCTTCTGCCACCAACGGTACGAATGGTGCTTCCACCAACGGCTCTGCTGGAGCCACCGTTTCTGCCAACGACAACATCCGCCGTTTTGCAGCCCCCAGCCGGCCATTGAGCCCACGGGCCGAACACACTCTCTTCCACGACAAGACACGATGCTTCGTTTACGGTCTGCAACCCCGAGCTGTTCAGGGCATGCTCGACTTTGACTTTATCTGCAAGCGTAAAACTCCTTCTGTGGCCGGTATCATCTACACATTCGGTGGCCAGTTCGTCAGCAAGATGTACTGGGGAACCAGCGAGACTCTTCTCCCCGTCTACCAAGATGTCGAGAAGGCCATGGCCAAGCACAGCGATGTTGACACCGTTGTGAACTTTGCTTCCTCTCGAAGTGTCTACAGCTCCACGATGGAGCTGATGGAGTACCCTCAAATTAAGTCTATTGCCATTATCGCTGAGGGTGTGCCCGAGAGAGTAAGTGAAGAAAGCTGTCACGGGAACATTAAGCTAATCGAACCTCGCAGCGCGCCCGTGAGATTTTGCACGTTGCCAAGAAGAAGGGCATCACCATTATCGGCCCTGCTACCGTCGGTGGTATCAAGCCCGGAGCGTTCAAGATCGGTAACACTGGTGGTATGATGGACAACATTGTCGCATCCAAGCTCTACCGCAAGGGATCCGTCGGATATGTTTCCAAGTCCGGTGGCATGTCCAACGAGCTCAACAACATTATCGCCAACACGACCGATGGTGTCTACGAGGGTGTGGCTATTGGAGGTGATAGATATCCCGGTACTACCTTCATTGACCACATGCTCCGATATGAGGCCGACCCAGAATGCAAGATCTTGGTACTTTTGGGTGAGGTTGGTGGTGTTGAGGAATACCGAGTGATTGAGGCCGTGAAGAACGGAATCATCAAGAAGCCAATCGTGGCCTGGGCCATTGGAACTTGTGCAAGCATGTTCAAGACCGAGGTTCAATTCGGACATGCTGGTTCTCTCGCCAACTCTCAGCTGGAGACTGCTGCCAGCAAGAACGCTGCCATGAAGAAGGCTGGTTTCTTCGTCCCAGATACCTTTGAGGACATGCCAGCTCTTTTGGGCACCGTCTATCAAGATGCTGTCAAGGCTGGCACCATCAAGCCACAACCGGAGCCAATCGTGCCCAAGATCCCCATCGATTACGCCTGGGCTCAAGAGCTTGGTCTTATCCGAAAGCCAGCTGCTTTCATCTCCACCATTTCCGATGACCGTGGACAGGAGCTTTTGTACGCCGGTATGCCAATTTCAGATGTCTTCAGAGAGGAAATCGGAATCGGTGGTGTTATGTCTCTCCTTTGGTTCCGTCGTCGTCTCCCAGACTACGCTAGCAAGTTCTTGGAGATGGTTCTCATGTTGACTGCTGACCACGGACCCGCTGTTTCTGGAGCCATGAACACTATCATCACCACCAGAGCTGGAAAGGATCTCATCAGCGCTCTTGTCAGTGGTCTTTTGACCATTGGTTCAAGATTCGGTGGTGCTCTTGATGGAGCCGCCGCTGAGTTCACCAACGCTTTCGATAAGGGACTTAGCCCACGTGACTTTGTCGACACCATGCGCAAGCAGAACAAGCTCATTCCAGGTATTGGCCACAAGGTCAAGTCCCGCAACAACCCTGATCTCCGTGTCGAGCTTGTCAAGGAGTTTGTCAAGAAGCGTTTCCCAAGCTGCAAGATGCTCGACTACGCTCTTGCCGTTGAGTCCGTCACCACCTCCAAGAAGGACAACTTGATCTTGAACGTTGACGGTGCCGTTGCCGTCTGCTTTGTGGATCTCATGCGCAACTGTGGCGCCTTCAGCCCAGAGGAGGCTGAGGACTACATGAAGATGGGTGTCTTGAACGGACTCTTCGTTCTCGGACGCAGCATTGGTTTGATTGCTCACTACCTCGATCAAAAGAGACTGCGCACTGGCCTCTACAGACATCCTTGGGATGATATCACCTACCTCCTCCCAACCCTGGGACAGGGTGGTGCTGAGGGACGTGTTGAGGTTCAAATGTAGATATTATACACTATTATGGCTTGATTGCTGCGGGGCTGGAGTTAGACACTTTTTTATGACACTGTCATGTAGACCAAGAAGCACTGTATTACACCTTTAATAAATGAGCTTCGTTATGATCGATATCAACGACTTCTTGCATGTATCTCCCTCCGTGAAACAATCTCGAGCTCCCAGCGCAAGCTCTGACTTCCGATGGTGCTCGACCACAAGAGCTCGTATTGATTTGATATCGCGTGCCTCAACGGGCTAGTGTACCACTCACCTATCTGCTATCATCAGCACAGACTCAGGCACTGACGGACCCAAGCTCCAAACCCCCGCCGGGCTATCACCCGAAGCTGCGAGCATAGCATCGCATCGCCTTGCGCCGGCCAGCATGCCGTGCATGCGTCAGCCGTCAATCAGCCGTCCGTCATCCAGAGGATCAGATCATAGCTACCCAAAACTATGTTTGCGGCCGTGCCCGCCACATCTATTTCCAGGGGGAGTGACGGGTGGTGGGTTTCCGAAACGGCGACAACCCCCAGCGAGTCCCATCGCACCCTTTTGTTTCTTCCCCGTTGGTGGTGTGTGGCACCATCTTCATCGGTCGTTCATGTCTGAGGGGAGCCGCCTTGGGTTTCGGATCGGTCTGCTCTTGCTCCCCGTCGCGCTCGAGCTTGTCTTCGGTATTGTTCTTTTCGGTTCTTTCTCCTTATTGTTTTTCTTGCTTTTCGTTCCCTCCCTGCTTCCTCTCGCTCGAAGTGGGATTCCCAGAGTTGGTGAAGGGGAGGCTTAATGGAGTTAGCCAAGCGAGGGAGGGTGAGAGGTGGTGATGGCGTGGGATGACGGGGCTCCGAAATAGGGACATGCAGGATCTGAGAATAGCAGCGGTGGCTTGCTACATCAGATCAATATTATGGGTTTGTATGGCGCGGTATGGTATGGTATGAGCACCAAGAAAGAAGTGAGATTCGCAAGCCTCATATTTTTTTGTGTATCACCTTCGTCGCTTGTGCTGGAGTTTCGTTGCGAGGCAGTCGAGAAGTTTAATGTGCACTTATTATGGAGGTGAGAATAGATGCATGATGGAGCCTACTAGACTCGGGGAAATAATTGGACAAAAGCAGGAAGCCGAGAAAACCATGACTCGGTTCTTATTCGTGTCTTGTGTTTCTCTTATTCGTACAATAATGTTTAGCAATCTGCTTGTAATCCCAAACCTAGACCATGGAATCTGCCTCAAACTCCCATCCCTTGAACTCCATTCGCACCGCAGCTTATCTTCGCAACAGCAAGAAGGAAATAGAATACACTGAGCCCGACAGCCATGCTAAACCAAATTTTCAAATATCAATACCACACTCCGCTCCGAACTCTTCTTCCCATGCTCCCAGATGCCCATGGCATTCCTAGTCGAGATTATTTAGCAAGTGAAGTCAAGGGGATTTAAGCCTCGCCGACCACAAACTTGCTGCTCATCAAGGAGTCTACATGGGCTCTCTCAATAGCATTATTCCCCTTCTCCTCTTCCTTCAGCAACACGGCCAGGACCTCAATCGGAGGCTGGAGACCTAGCTTATAGGCGCGGTTCCAGCGCTTCATGCGTGCGATACCTATGCATGGCTATATTGAATTCCCAGTTAGTGGACTAGATCTGCAGCACGGATTCCAACATAACCATCCAAAGAAATGACGTAGGCAACTGATAGGCAAAGAAGAATCAAGGGATGGGAAAACATACACCATACTGCGAGCTCATATCAAACAATCTCAAGATCTTCTCCTCCACTCCCAGGTCCTGCTGATGCACCCTCGGCGCTTTCCTCTCCATCTCGTGCGCTCTCCAATATTTCCGAATCTGTGCATCGCTAACCTTGTCCGCGCGCTCTTCAGCTTCCGTCTTCACCGGTTTGGCAAGCTCAGCTTGTGCCTGCTGCGCAACGGCCGCGGATGAATCAACATGTCCTACATCAACCTCATCTTGAACAAGAGAGATGGGAACCTCTTTCTTGGCGGGAGGTGTGGATGCGCTGGTGGGTTTGTGGATCTTGGACGAGGGTGTCGTAGACTTGGTTACTTTGCTACCAAAGCTGAGCCTGCTCTGAGCCCCTTTGGCTACTGGCCCGCTCGAGTTTCGTGATCGTCGTGTTACTGGCATCGTAGCTGAAAGATGAGGTGTAATTGTGGGGTTTGCAGGAGAGGTTTGCGGTGGTTGTGGTAATGTGGGCTCAGGCATCGATAACGTTGTGCAAGTCCGAGATAGAGTTGATCCGGCAACGCGCGCGGTCATGTGATCACTCTAAACTAGCTTTTTAGGTTCGATATAAAGGGTGTCAAGCAGATACCGAGTAATCAATCTTTCAATTTGAAAATCAAAGACCTTTCTATCGTGTCTTTTATACTTCGTCGGCACTCCAATGCTCTCGCTGTCGCTACCTGCTCTAGGCCAAGGAATTCTTTTTTTCTCATGATTAGTGAGTGAATGGCAAGCAATGGCAGTGAACCTCACATGAATTAAAAGTGATAACCGAATACCATATTCTCCATCTCGAAGTTGATTCTTGGAGTATCAATACTTTTGGCGGCCTCCAACTTGCAATATCATTTTCTACGTTAGTCCCTAAGGTGATTTGGAAGCGATGTCTTCACTTGTCCTCGCTATGGCAGAGAGGTAGAACTGTCTTCTTTCAGAATGACTTTTGCTATAGACAATCTCTTATGTGTCCTGAGTTCGGCGGGATAGTCTGGACTATTTCTTCTAAGACCCATATTCGCTATGACAAGCTGTTGCTCTTGCTCTTTGTCTCTCCTTCTGTGGATAGACTAACAAGGCATCTTCAATCAAATATAATCATAGGTTTAATGGCCAATCAAGACCCTCGGTGATGGCATAGATACTAGAAGTTCGGTTGGGCAGCACTGTCACCGTACATTTGTTAGCAATTAGGAATCCGTTGTCATGCTAGCCCTTCCAGACGATGTTAAAGGATGTTTGCAAGTCCCTTTAAATGGCTAGCTGTATTGGTAGTTCAATCTGACTTGCAGATTAAATAGAGTTGCGTGTATTGAGTTCAGTTGGTGCTTAATTATCAAGCTTTCATCTTTAATAGATACCAATTTTATGATACAGATCCTCAATTAAGCTCTTCAACTGGAAATAGCCCTCTGTGCACTGATTCTGCAAGATCCATGCACTCATTCGAACCCTGCCTCGCCCCATGGGAAGAACATGCGCAGCTAATAACGTCGCGAATTCTCTTCAAACATGCACAGCCAAAATTCCAAAGCCCGTTCAAGACGTTCAAGACTTAAAGGCTCTGCCACGGCACTGCTAATGCAGTGTCCTTTCCGGATGAATTCGTCGGGGCAAGGAAAGAACCGTTTGACATTCCAGACAAAATGGGGTATACCACCACAAACACACATAATAGTTTTTAGATACCAGTATTGACCGACTCGAGGACTGCATTCATCCATCCCTTATGGATAATATCCCGAAGGCTGCTGTAATGCTTAAATATGTTTGGCGTAGTAGTTGTGGCTTCGTTGGCAACCTTGCCCTTCTCCGCCTGTCCAGTTGCCAGCTCGGCAAGATGTTGCAGATTTTGGCTGTCAGTCATGGGTGCTTCTCCAGTACTTGAACTTACAAGCGAAGGTACCTTCTTTGCAATCAACGCTCTACTGACTGGATCGAAAGCCGAAGGGGCGGGGCCAGCTGTGTACAGAGATTTCAGAGCTGTGGTTGCCTCGGCCTTAGTCCTGTCATATTTCAAAAGCTCAATCAGAGCCAAGACCACAAGAGTTGAGGCGTAGTGTGTCAAAGGGCCAACGAAGGCTCGGTTGAAAGTCAACTGTGTGACAAGATTCAAAGCTGGGTCCAACAGGCCTTGAGCAGGATCTGAGTCAGGGTTTCTGAGCTCAACCAGAATTCTCAATGACCAGTAGCAAAAGTGAATCCAGGGGCACGAGGAAGGAGGGAAGAATGAGGCGGGAAGATCTTCTCGAATGCGCTCAAGCTCCCCTCTACTCAGCGTGCCGAGAGCGCTGGCTACTGGTGCTGCCATGGGAGGCATATCAGAAGGTTGAATGAGAGCAACCAATGAAAGATGGCCAAGGACAATGGACATGCCTGGTACAGAATTAGCTTAGTTCAATGTTAATTGTATGTTAACTTACGGCTCAAATGGTAAAGTGTTTCTCCTAAAATAGTAGAGTCCTCGTCGGGATAGATGACGATACTTGTATCCGGGATGAAGACGGGGCTAGAGGTACTTGCTGCATGCCACTTATCCATAACAATCAGAATCCACCAAAGTCGTCGCTCATGGTGCTCATCAGAGTCAGGATCTGCCTGCATGATACTGTCCATTGCCTTATGAACGTGCAGCTTCATTGAGTAGGCAAATCCAACAGCACTACCAAGCAATGTGGATGGCGATGACTTGGTATGACGGCGAGCATCACTTGGATCGAGATTGCCAGCAGCGATGATCTGAAACATCAGCGATTGCAGGCGAGTCAACTCTGCTGATCGACTGTTGTACTTGGCATTTCCTGGCTTTGCAATCGGAATGGGATTTGTTTGGCGTGGTTGGGTAGGGTCAGATGGGAATGATTGGATGGCATTAATGAGGGAGTTGTTGAAAGAGTATCTGTCAGCCGGGCTGGCGAATTTTGCTATGGAGTCCAGATCAGATGGTGAGAGAATGGGGAAAGTTGGGTGAATGATATCGTAGTAGCTGCAGGAAGTCAGAATCTCTGTGAGCCCAATAAGAACGATCCACTTACTCCTGAACCATGCTGGCATCAATTGGATTCCGCATCATTTCTGCTTGAGGCGCATTTTGAGCCGTGATGCTTAACCTACGAGCAGCCTCAGGTGCATTTGACCAGGGACCACCAGACTGAACTCCACCAGGTGAGTAGTTAGCCTCGCGGAATTCCTGTGGCGTACCGGATGGTACAGGCTGCTGGTACGTGTGACGACCGTCCTGGTTTGACCAGCCAGGTGCAGCTCTTGGTGTTTGGTAAGCAGGGTTCAAGTCATTGGAGAATGACGAGAATGATCTCTTGCGCGGCTGCTCATTCTGCATTGGGATGGGTGAATACTCTTCAGAGGGTCTCCGCTGTGGTTGCTGTTGGTAGGGACTCTCCTGTGGCAGATGCTGTGAGATCTCGCCGCCATGTAAGGTAGTCTCGAGCGTGTTCAAACGGTCCGCAAGTTCCTTGATATATCTACAACAAAAAGTCAGCTCTGACTTTGCATTGCAGCTAATGTTGGTATAAGCGGCTGCAAGGCCCCGCGTGCTTGACGGGCGGCTTTTTCTCCAGCACTGTACATACCCTTTGCTTGGACCCCTCTTTTGTGGAACTCTGCTGAACAAACATTGCGAGCCGACTCTCTTACAGTTTGAACATTGGACACCTTCACCAGACTCTTCTGACGCGTCACATCTAATCTTCTTACGACGGCACTCATCGCAGGCTCTTGATACTTTTGATCGCTTACGGTTGCTACCTGGGGCATCTGGTAAGGGGCTCCCATTGTATTGAGCTCCCATTTGCGCCATGGCGGCTGCAGGTGCCGACTGGTGGTGCATTTGTTGTTGTTGTTGAGGATCATGAAGATTATGGCCTTGTGGTTCTGGTTGGTATTGGTTTGAGATGCCTTGCTGGCCCCTCATATCTTGAGAAATGCCCTCCATGCCAGACGAATTACCCATATTCGGTGCCATATTGCGCGACAATTGGGCAGCGAGTTGCAGCTCCTCGGGAGTGCTCATATTTGCCGAGGGCTGGCCTTGAGATGAGGCGTAGAATGGGCCACCATTGTCCGCTGGATGAGCAGTTGGACTCGGATAAGACTGCATGTTCGGTGCGTCCGAATGGTTATTCATTGTCGCGTCCATCCGTATCGAAGGGGCGTAAGGGGTTTCTGGAAGATGGTATCATCAGCTTCGAGACATTCGAAAACATGTTGGCTAGGGGTGAAAATGATGAATGCGCGCCATTCTCGCCACCAGTCCTCCACGCACCTCTATCTTGCAGACTTACTTGAAATCTCAGTGGATGTCAAGTTCTAGACGTGAATGTGGTCAGTCTCAAGCTCAGTAGTTGAGGCCGGCATCAAGCTGCATGCTTGACGCGCGACGACGAAATCGCGAAAGTCCTGCGCACAACGAAATCTGGCTCAAAGAACTTACTTTAACTTCTGATGGTTTGGTATGAGCTATGCGACTCAGCAGTGAGTTTTGTGAGTGTAGATTCTGCCTGCAAGAATCTGTACAAAACCCGATGGATCGAGGAGTTCTTTTGATGATTGACCGAGCTCTAGAAAGGAGAATTGTTCTGCCTTGACCGATCCGCATCAAATGTTTGTCGCAATCCGAAGGGGTCATTCCAAGAGCTAGACTTAGAATAGCTAGCGTAACACGAGATTCTCGGACCGATTATTTCCGGTCTGCTTATGGGAATCAGTGGCCGACCACGCCGACCTTGTAACTCATGGTGTTTAGAAGGCTGATTGAGAAAATCGTGCGTTCGACTGAAAATAGCATTACGAATGCGCGATCAAAGTTTAGCGGGACCTTTGTGATATTTAGCCAAAGCACACAAGCCGTCAAATTCTATGATGGCCAGGCTATTGCGAAAGGGACTGTGGAGAGCCTGGGAAACATTTCACTGCCGAGGCACGGCAACATACCTAAGGCATTTGACAGGCAGACTCGGTGGTGGTTTTCGTAGCTTCCGTTCCCAGCCTAAACATCCTATCAACTCGAATCCTCCAGAATATCTCCCGACTCTAAGTATAGAGCCACGCGACATGAGGGCAAGCTCAGATCGATAGGTCTGGGAAGAGCCCGCCGATCGAAGCCAATAGCAAAACGTTGAGCAGTCGGAGAAATGCAAGCTGCAGCAGAACATGATGCACCGCAGATGAGAAACGCGAAGGTCCAATGACGCTGATGCATAATGGGGGTGGGGTAGACGGGGGATCGGAGGCACAGCAACAACTGCTGCACGTCCTGATCGGATATCTCACATCACTTACGCTTGCAAAACTTGGCCAGATGGTACATGTCATAAACTACGCTCGTATCGCATGCTCCGATGTTGGGGTAAATTTACGTACTTACCAATATCTCAAGAACACCCTGTGGTTGTGACTATGATTAAGAAAGCCAGGAAATAAAGAAACAATAAGTGAGAGATATCGATATCCATTGAACCATCCCGGAATTTGGCCTTTCGTTCACGACCAGCCCTACCAACCATTCAAACAGTAGGACGATGATAAGATATGAAATATCATTTGGGTTTCAAGACTTAGGCCTAAGTACTCAACCACTGACGACTTGTCTACGACCAGGCAAAGGATGGGATTTTGGAAGGTAAGCATTGTTTGACGCGGAGTACTGAGCATCCAGCAATCCGTCGGCATCGACCTCGACGATATCTATTGCTCAACATACATGTGAGGCATTGACCACTTCTACCTTAAACCTGGATACTATTCTTGATTGGCGTTGAGACCGATGAGTGACTACCACAAGAAAGGGCCGAGAACACAAGTGAGTGATAGAAATGTATATATTGAAATCTATGAACAAATGGATGTCTGCTAAAAAAAGTTCTCGCGAGTTCATTAATCATATCATGACGGATTCGCACCCCCGCCATGCTAGGATAAAAGCGTCGGCTCGAGAATATTGATAACCTGACGCCGTGACAGTTGTGGTAGGCCTGTTGCCTTTCCCCTCATGTTATTGGGCAGCCCAGATGTTCTCTTCTGGTATGTCGCCGATACTGACAGCACCGTTGTTCTGGAAAGCTTTGCTCCAATCGATGTCATCCTCGCCAGGAAGTAAAGTAAAGGTGCTATCGTCAAAAGGAGATTGGGTCTGCCCGTATTTCAACAGCTCTTCATTATACGCTCCCGCCATTGAAAGTCCATCAAAGCTTGGCGGTACCGAAACGGCTTTTATCCCTTCGGTATAAGCACCACTCATGTTTGTCGTGACACCGCTGCACATGCCATTACTACTGGTTCCATTCATGAACTCTTCTAGATCAAAGGCTTCAACGTTGTTGGCGAGAATTTGCGCTTGAGGCAAGCCAACGTAAGATGAGGCAGTACTAAGCCGACTCTTATCAATGTCCCCTCCGTATTCAGAGTTGTAGTCAGAACCGTTTTGATGACTAGAGAGTGCTGGGCGAATCATTGAATCGCCCAGAGGCCCGGCGAAGTCTTCAACTTCCGAGATCTCACCAGAGGTGGAAGTAGTTGTCAGTGCTGGCTGATCAATGCTGCTAAAGTCAAAGCCGGTAAATGATGGGGCCTGGCTATACGAAGATGCCGCAAAGTTGTCATTATTGAAGTCCAGCCCGTCGTAATGAGACCAGTCGATTGAAGCTGCGCTCGCTAATCCAGCTGAGAAGATTGGTTGATCGACGTCAGGTATCGATGAGAATGTGTCTAAGGTCTGAAGATAGTTGTACTCGCCAGCTAGAGAAAAATCCAAAGGTGGCAGTTGGCCATTCAACAGATCCAAGTTCGAGTCCGCACTCAACAATGGCGAGCCATGCTCCGATTTAACCATACGCTGCTCTTGCTGAGCACTCGCGATAGAGTCTTTGATATGAGATTCGCTGTGCAAAGCTTCTACAGTGTTGGTGTGCGGCAGATTGTCTACGGATCTTATAGCCAACCCAGACGGCGATGGACCGTGGATCGAGTGAGCCCTTGGCACAACATATGGCAGCCCACACTTATGAGCCATCTGATTGTGCTTATGGCTCGGCTTGTGATGGCCGTTCGTGAAGATGGTCAAGCAGTTCTCTGACTGAGCGGTCGTGGCACGAGGTCTGCGAGACTCGTTTGGCGTAGAGGATGACGAGGTTCCGTCCGAATCCGATTCGGGAACTGGTTCGAGATGCTCTTTCTTAAGGGAGCAAGAACATTTTGACCCGTGGCTGCAACAGCAATTGTCTGCTGTACGAGTGATCAGAATGAGCTAAAATGGTAAATCGACTGTCCCCATGAGAAGCTCACCCGAAGAATCACCCTCATGGTTACAAGCGCCCTTGCTGTGTGCCTTTTCGCCGCATTCACAACGTACGTGTGCGGATCGAGATTTGCGCAAGGTGCGACAATGAGCACACTGCGAGACGGGACGGCCCTGGCGCATGGTTAGCAGGCTGGAGCGACCAACGCCAGCGAGGCTGATGTACCTTCTTGTTGATATGCTGCAGCGGCCGATCGGAGTGTTGGCAATTGCTAACCCGATGACCCCTCACACACGCATCGCACGCCCATTTCTCACCGGCGATCAGCATTTTTGGGGGTTGTCGAGGATAGGGTTAATAGGGTTTGGTGGCGGTCGGAACACCGTTGTGAGCCGACGCAGTGAACCACCTCCAAAGAAGAGAAACACCGTCAAAACAGATGCGACGGTGAGATTGCAGTCGCCGAGGACTGCAGAGTCGATCGAAACCGAGTCGGGAATATATACAAGAGGAAGGCTGTGGCTTCAAGCGCGATAAAGATGCTGCCGTGGGTATAATCCTGGTACTCCAAAGAGATGACAATATGAACGCCTGAAAGATGCAGAAGAGATGGCTGAGGGCAGGTATCTCTACACGACTGGCACGCCTTGCACCGTAGGGCGCCGGCTGGAAGCAGCAGGTCGCCTTATCCGGCTTGAGCAACCAAAATAAGAGAATTGGTCTTTGGTTTTTCGCTGGTGAGAGTATTGAAAAGGCAAGGGAAAGTGGAGGAGGGAACGTCCTTATGAGGGCGTGGGTGGTAGCGACGGTGTTGGTGGGGGGCCTCAGGCAGAAACCGTGTCGGCTACCTGATCGATCTGTGGTGTGGAAGCATTTACGAGTCCGTTCAGTTTAGCCCTCGTCTTCCTGCCTTCATTCAGCAGCGAGCCCTCTCTGTGTGTGCGGCGCCGTGGGCCTGGGGTTGGGACGGCCGCTGGTACCTTGGGACGTCCCATCCCATCCCATCCCCAGGGCCCGACAATAGCGCTGGCTTGCTTTGACCGCCTCTGTCCATCTTTGCTGCGACAGCATCCTGGCTTGGGTTCCACCACGGCCGCGCGAAATGAATTGCTTGTACGGCCAGCAGCAGCAGCAGCATCACCACAACGTCGACGCTGCCGTCACCCTCAAGACGGGCGTTCGCCGCAAGGGGGCTCAGCGACTTGGCTGCTGCACGCAAGAAAGCATGCGAAAGCACTGCAAGAGAACCAATCCTGCCCCTCGTACAGCTTCGCCATTCATCCGGCGACACCTGCGCTTCATACCCGGTGGGCTTTTTGGGTTAGGACATCTCCTTCGACTCAGTGTCAACCGTCAAGCAGCTTGCGAGCCCTGGGGGGGCATCATTCCATGGGGCATCCTCCTCAACCTGCTCCCGTAGTGTCGGTCCCCAGCGCTCACCGACTTCATCTACAATTCCTGAGCAGATGTCACCGGCACTCAATAGTCAGGTTTTAGTCAGACATCGTGCCCCAAACATTATCTTCCTTCCCCAGGATTCATAGACGCATAACGTGGAGTACGAAGCAGGTAACGAGTAAGGGGGGGAGCTTGAATCACTGTCGTATGCATCTCTTGTTGCTTAGGTGTACATCAGTGCATCCTGCTGCGGGTGCGCTTCTCCAAGTAGCCCTGCAGCAGTGTATGTACCTGTATTAGAGTCTTCAGGTTACACGATGCAGCCGAGCATGTCCTCTTCTCACCTTGATCACGACCTCGTCGCACCCGACAAATTTGGCGCTGTTGCTTGACTCTTACACACCAATGCGATTTGCATATGGTATTGGTCGGCAATCTGCCCGTACATATGCTATCGGATTGGCCTCGTGATCATCCGGCAGACGTCTTCTGTCCAAATGACGATCGCCACTGCTCGCGACCGTCGACACGCTTACTTCGAAAATTGAAGTCTTCAGCCACCACCCAACGAGAATTCTGCGGATCCTCTGGTTGCGCAAGCAGCCATCCAATTCTGGATGACCTTACTCTTTGAGACCAGCGAATTTATGGTCACGGCTAACGAAATACCGACAGCGTCCATGAGGCAAGTATCAGGGCGTTCGCGCCAACACGACAATGTAAATGCATCATAACCTCACATGCCGACCCGCTGGGAATAGTTGCAACTCAAGTTAGCATGCCAAGCCTGTCAAACAGGAACACTCGAAATAGCCGCCATTAATTCTGAAGTGCCGTCTCCACGATTGACAGCAGGGGAGGATTCGTCAGTAACAAACAGAGGCATGCATGAGAGCTGGTGGTCGAGCTAATGCAGAGCACCTTCACGTTCTGGCACATTATCTTCGACTCTTCATCGTGAGCAACCCACTGCAGGTCACCATCCAGATGGGCACGCAAAACCAACCAGTTTGGCCGAGATGACTGGGTGACTTGCATTGCCAGCCATCTCACCGCCAAAGAATGCTCCATCGTGTCGCAGGTCTCCAATCATAAATGGCGCACCACGTGATAACCACCGAGTTCTGATGCTGACGATGTCTCATTGCATGTCTGCAAGAGCAGAGCTGTTCAGGCCAGGGGAGGCGCTGGTTGCAGCAATTCGTCGCCCAAGGCCCCCATGTGTTTCTGCGAGTTTCGGTTCAAAGTCGGCTCATGCTTTCTCCATCCATCTTTGACGCGGTAGTTACTGTACTCGGCTGGTTCCTGTCGGTCTGCACGCTGATCCCAGTCTCTGGGCAGTATGGCACTGGCAGCAGAAGATGTCGTTGTGGGACGAATAATCTCTCTGGAGTTGCATACCGGTTGCCCGCTAGGCTGCTATATTTATGGGGATGGCAATATCCCTGTCAAGTCAAGACTTTGGGGAAGCGACATGAAATTGCGCAACAGCTGCTAAGACGACCTCGCGGTAGAGCCCTTCAATATCCGAAAGGAAATCATCTGTACACGATAAAGTGTGTGTCCACTATTTTGCCTTTGTGGTGCTGTACTGTACTGAAGCTAATTTAGTTAAACCAGCGCGTGCCTACTCGTTGCTTCCTTGCTTCCTTTATTCAAGCATTGAATTGCATCGCCTTCGAAATGTAAACAAAGCGCACAACCACCATTCTCATTTACCCATCCGCACAGAATCCAGCAACCAGCAGCCATCACATCGCCAATCGAAGATCGCTAAAGCAAGCGCCGGTTGTAGCTTGCGCCCCATCATTTCTCTCACCGTCGGTCCTTCTTTAATTCTTTCGAGGAGGCGCTGGCTTCGCGGTAATGGATCGACCACTGCGTTTCTGGTAGGCCGTATAGAGGAAGAAAGCGCCAACGAGCGCGCCAATAACGACGATGTTACCTACAAATACCGGGTTAGCCAACAGGACTTTCCTCGCCAACATAGCAGAAACTTACTGAGGAAGAACTTAATCAGACCTTCGAATGTCTCTGCCAGGCCTTTGATTGCGGTTCCAACCATCGCGAACATGGTGCCGATCAGATTGAAAATGGTGGTGAGGATGGACTGGAAGACTGCTATCACACTGCCTAGGGCGGCTTCAAAGGCGTGGAAGATGGAGGAGATCAGTGCCCCAAGTTGCTCGAAGATGGAAGGCATGGTTGGTGTTGCGAGGGCTGGAAGAACTGTGAGCCTCTTGTTAAGGCCTGGATGGCAAGCCAGGTAAGGAAGGTCTCGTGCAATCGACTTACTGTGAGTGATTTGGGGGAGAGTGCTGTTGAATATCAAAAGTCGGATTCGGGTTGTGCAAGTTGGAAAATCAAGGTAGGTGAAAGAACCAGTGTGTCTGTTCAGGACATTGATGAATCCCTTATACTTGCCAGAAGAACTGTGGCTAGAGCCACAAGACCATACATAACCAAGTAAGTATGACGCCACAACAAACGTGCAAAAGCAGCCTCAGATCAAAACCCCCCCTCGTCATTTGTTACCCTACCCTATCAGTCTTCTTTGTGCTCATCCTCGAAGCAAAAGAGCAAACTAGTAGCTCTCATTGCCATGCTACGTCATGCTAGAACCAGCCAGTCGAGCAATAGGCTGAGGACTCGCCCGTTCCACGCGCAATAAGGCCCTTACGTCTTCGGGACTGAAGCCGTTGGAGGGACCTCCGTCTTTGTATCGACTTGAGCGCTTGCGTCAGTGGCGTACGCACCAGCCACTTGGAAACGCGGGGGTTGTTGTTGGCAGTGCCACACTTTGCGGTTCTGCATGTGGCCTGTGCTTTTTCCCTTTCATGACATCTCTTGGCACTGGGACAAGTAATTGCTTCACTTGCTAAGTTGCAGGTCACCATGTTGATAGGGTTACTGGTCAAGTTACTTGTTTGTGCCACAGTTGGGCTTGAATGAGCAACAGCACTCGGGATTGGTGTGGTTTATGTCACTTAGGCAGGGCGAAAGATTGCTGGCGAGGCTTGAGATAGTAGAGTCCGACAAGTGTATGGCGCTCCATTCCATCCAGGATAGTAACCTAGTAGTGACTGTTTCGCATCTGGCTGTCGGTTCCTCTCTTCTTTTCGAGCTCGGCATCGGCATTGTTACGCCGTGGACTTTCTCGGTAGAAGGGGCTACTACTTTGATACTTCTTCTGTTGAGCGATTGCTTGGAGGTTTGTCAAGTCCTGTCGCAAAGAAGTAGCTAGTAGCTCACTTCACCATTCAAACGCGGGAGCATCTTCCACAAAGGATGTCGCTCCCAAAGAATTGGCCACCAGAAACGAAATACATCTCAGCACCATTCCTCTCGCCCACACTCTCAAGGGAAGCACGCACCTCGCTGCTCACACGCTCCAGAGAGTCCCGAGAGATTCCCGTAAGCACACCTCGAGGGCTATCTCATACAGTTCACATCAAACCCATCAATCTTTCGTCCCACCCTGCAAATGGCCAAAGGGGACTCTTCGCCAACAAGGCTTTGAAACCAGGAGAGTTCATCATTCAATATCTCGGCGTCTATCACTGCAGCACCGCCGATCCAAGCACAGATCCCCACGCCCATTCCGACTACGACCTCTCTCTCGACCGCGAGCTAAAGATGGGCATCGATGCCGACAAAACGGGGAACGAAGCTCGCTTCGTCAATGACTATCGCAGCGTTGCGGAGCGGCCAAATGCGGAATTCATGGAGATTTGGGATCCTAGGAGGAAGGAAAGGGGGATTGGCGTTTGGGTCCTCGGCACGGGGAAGTCAGGGAATAATGGCTTCAAGGGGATTAAGAAGGGAGAGGAAATTCTGATCTCGTATGGGAAGGGGTTCTGGGGAGCTAGGAGTGGCGGGGATAGTTGAGCAAGCGTTGAGCTTGGCCGCATCAAGCCTGGGAGACTTTTCAGTGCGAGATCTTGACACGAAAATCAGGGTGATTGGGAATGTTCCCTCTCAATCCCTGACCAGAGATCCAGGATCACTTCAGGATATAGACCCAGGAAGATGGCATTGAGCACGATTCAGCTACTGGGGACAAGCATGTACGCCAGAGCTCTGAGATTTGAATAGCCTCGACTTAATCTTCCGGCTGTTGAATGAGCTTGTCGAACCAAGAGAGGTGAGCACGGTGGAAACAAAAGTTGGCCGGTTTAGTAGTAGTAGTAGTAGGATTCGGGTTTTCCACCGTGTGGTGAGCTACATCGATCCACAGACCGAATCACTTGATGATACTGGAGCAACATCTTGTGTCATGAACCCGCCTCGACGAGTCGGCCATACCTCATGGGTATTTCAAGAGAGCATCCAAGAACATTTGAACATAAGAGCAAGCACATAATATAGCCCTGTTCAAACCTAATAATGATTCTTCAAAGCCACCATTCTATTGAAGAATTACAACCTCCTCCCTTGGATCCATTGCATTGCATATCCCAGATTTCCATATTCACATACCGAGCAGTTCTAGCAAATGTAGGCTTTGATGGCTTCCATAACCCACCATGTCCAGATCTAGCTCTCCGTAGGTGTGGCATTAGTATCAGACTAGCGAGCTATCAACTCCTCCGCATCCTGCATCCTATGGGCCAATGCTTTTTCATGGGAGCGAGCATCTGAGGATTCAACCACTATCCAACCATCCGAGCTTTCTTGCCCCGCAACCAGTTGCCCTCTTGACCGTAGCAGAGGGTCGTCAATTTGCCATTCCCTCCACCATGGCTCCCGTGCATAAGATTGCTGTCATCCAGCTTCAGCCTGAGGTATGATCCGGATCCCTTTTTCTTTCTGTGCCGTTTTCGAGGTTGGGGATGGGGAAAGGAATGAGGATTTCTAAGACGAGGTACCGCCTCTGAGTCGAGGAGGAAGCTTGCCCTCCCCAAGAAAAGAGTTCTTGCCTTTACCCGGGGATCTTCGTCCTCAGATATTCATGACTTACCAAGCATATAGCCACTGGCCGTCGAGGCAAATCACGCCAGAGCCATCCAATTTATCCGGGACGCTGCTGCTCAAGGCTGTGATCTGGCGGTATTGCCGGAATATCATCTCACGCACTGGGTGCCTGAAGGTAGGCGCACCCGCCCCGAGAGAGTGGTGTGTCTAGATCTTGATACCGGTGGTAGACCCCGGATTCATCCCCGCGTGTGCGGACTATCAGAAGTATGTTGATGCGTACCGCCGCCTCGCCCAGGAGCTCCAGATCAACATCGTGCCAGGCACGATTGTGGAGAAGCACGGCTCGCAGCTCCTCAATGTCGCGTACTTCATCTCGAGCGAGGGCGAGGTGCTCGGCTCGTACCAGAAGAAGAATCTCTGGCATCCCGAACGGCCGCACCTCACCTCCTCGCAGCATGAGCCCCATGAAGCCATCGACACGCCGTTAGGCAAGGTCGGGCTTCTGATCTGCTGGGATCTGGCGTTCCCAGAAGCCTTCCGGGCCTTGATTGCTTCGGGGGCGCAGATTATTATCATCCCGACTTTCTGGGGTCTGGGCGATTGCAATGCGGAGGGTCTTGCCTACAATCCCCTCTCGGAGGAAGTCTTCCTCGATAGTACGCTGACGGCAAGATGTTTCGAGAATACCTGTGCCGTGGTGTTTGCCAACGGAGGCGATGCCGGGTTAAGTCAGGTGGCGGTACCGTTCAAGGGCGCCTTGGGCAAGCTGCAACGGCAGGAAGGCATGAGCATCGTCGAGCTGGACATGCGGATCATCGAGGTGGCTGAGGCAAACTACAAGGTGCGGGAGGATATGGGTCGCGAGGATTGGCATTATGAGTATTCTTTGAAGAAGGCCTGAATCTAGAAGGCCGGCTGAACTACTTGCACCTTCGCTTCCTCCATCCTCGTCCTGAGTCCACCGTCACGTCACCTCTACCGGCGTCCCGTTCTCCAGTGGCTCGCCGTCCAGAGCTTCTGGATGCGACCCCCTCCACGCTTCCACTCCCCTCACAGCCCAGCCAGACCTTCCAAGTGTCTTTTGTTGCACATCGCAACTCGAAGCCATTACTCGTCGTCCATCGCTTCATTGTCCCTGGCGATGCCCATATGGGAAGGGCCATCCATGGCAGCAGGAGGTCCACTCCGCCGGGATTCTAAGATAGGACACAGAAATGCACCTGACTCGGCCTCCGGTACTAGCGTGCCAGGCGTATCCCTACGAACCCCATCGGCAGCGGCTGGGAGAGACGTCGTGGCAACCAGCACCGGCAGTTCCCCAAAGATGGAGTGCATGATGTTTGCACAGCTCCCGGGGCCACACACGAACTCCATGATGTATGTATGTGATGTGTATGTCTATATGTATATGTGTTTTTTATTCTTTTGGCTGGTGAAGGTGCCGCCAGCCGCCGCAATTGGCAAAGGCCAACCAAGCGCAGTCTTTTGCTGAGGTTCTTTGCGGGCTACATTCCTTCGCAGTGGCTATGCAAGGAAGACGGATTGTAGCCTCAGCAGCAAGACATGGACGATCGCGCAGGTCCATCCCCACAAGCGGAGCAGCTTCCTAGACGAGGCTACTGGAGACGAGATGAGACTCGCATCTGCGCCAACACTGACTCGCTTAACGACCACGACGCTCTACCCAAACTTCCCGTCCAAACCTTGTGCGCGGAGGGCTGCCCTCTTTCTTACCTTGCTGCTGTCCTTCCCGTGTACCATCTCGATCAACGACCAGCCAGCTGTTCCAGCGGAGGTACAGTAGTCATTGGTGGAAATACTTGAGAGCTACTTTCTGCCGTGATCCGACCTAGATGTTTGATACATCCACGTCATTCCCTCCACGCCGCAGAATCACATGCTATCTATGCCAGAGTCCACGACCCAGACATGCCTCGCGTGGTACCCAGCGGAGCAGGCTATGGCAGAAGAAGAGGCTCTTCTACAGTACGTCGTGGCCCATCTCGACCCTGCGGCCAACTTAGTCAGTGCCCTCGACGAGTAAGCGACGGCACGTGACAGGACTGGACTGGACTGGACGTGACATGACATGACTTGGCCCCGGGTCTGATCTTGAATAGCGTCGTTCTGAAGTCCAACGTCCCTCAGGAGCCGAGCGGAGGCAGAGAGATCGAAGAACAGAAGAAGAAACCTCAACCTTGACAGCGGAGAGCAATGCCTTCTCCCTCATCCTCCCTCTCCATCCGTCTAGATGCCAACGAGACTGACACCGCCAGTCCACGCCGAAGATGCCCAGCCAACGACGAGATCCACCGCCCAAGCTACGCAGCTAACTAGCCCGGCGGCATTTTGACACTTTGAGGCCCGTTCCCTCCAATACCAAGCAGCCAGGATGAAGTCGAGGACGCCGACGAGAGAAACCATCAACCCGATCAGCCCCAGAGGAATCATTGAATGCCCCGAGGGCAGAGAAAGTCTGAACCCCGAGCCCCAAGCAAGTCCACTCACCCTGGCAAGGTATGCTACAGCGCCCCCGCCCCCAGCAGCTACAGCAAAAGACAGACAAGACTGGACAAGACCGTGAGAGGACGAGAGACGCACGCGTGCGCACGCACATATCCAGGCCCAAGCTGACGTTTGGATAAGGTTGCGTCCACCACTAAGGACAGCAAGAAAAGAAGCGATGGTCCGCTTGGCTAGTGGTGGAGGATCCCCGACGGCAACCACCCCGGGAGAGGAGGAGGGGGGCCAAGAGGAGGCTCAGGTGGCTTTGATTCTTCCTAGAAATAACCCAGATTCAGGCCCGAGTCAGATGCTGCGAGGGTGCGACGTGCAACGAAAAAGCAAGGGAAGCTTGGGAGATGTCACGTTGACTATGGGATAGGTTAGGATAGGATAGGATGGAACCCGAGGCGAAGAGATGGTGTTCTGGGAACCGGATTCGGGCGACGGGGGAAGGGAGCCGGGGACACACGTCTATCCCCAGTTGAGGAAGGGCAAGGGTGTGGAAGTGGTTATACTCTACTCTACCGTCGTAGATAGATGTCCTTGTAACACGGGAAACTCTTCTCTTTGCTGCCTTCCCCATGCCTGAGCAGAGTTGACGCTTAGCAGGTTATGGGTAAGAGACGGGTTTGGATGACATTACAAACGCAGCAGCGCCAAGCGTCCTTCTGAGTTTGGAAGAGGCGACTTTGTTATTCAGATGGTGTAAGATTACGCCGCAAAAGCTCGCAGATAGAAGCAGAGCATGCTATGCACCCGGACCCAACGCCAAATGTCAAGGAAGCTATATACTAGAAGTGTACACTCTTGCCCATTAACTGGCCATCTTCTCCTGGCCCTTGCCTCTACCCCTCCCTCTAGCTTCGCCACGACCAACACGACCACCTCTGCCACGAGATCCGGCTTTCCCGCGGCCGCTGCCATTGCTGGCTTTACCTGCGCTCGCAATAGCCCGGGCCTTGGCGGCTGCTTCTTCTTCCTGTGCTCGCTTACTTTCTTGATCCCACCACTCTTGGAATGCCTGCTCCTCTTGAATCTCTTGAAGGCTTCTTTTGGCAACGGCCTCTTTGATAACCTCTTGTTCACGGCGCTGTTGCCCTATAATATCTGCCAGAGACAACTGCAATGAAGGCTCAGCCTTCGCAGCGGGAGTGACATACGATTTGGATTGTGGCACAAGAGGCATACGAGCAGCTAGGGCAGAATCCGAACTAGTTCTCGATGGTCCCGGTGTGGACTTTTCAGACGCAGATGTGCCGTTGCTGCTGACCGTCCGGCGCTGGCCTGCAAATCGGGTATCGGGGGAAGCAGTCCGTCGATGTGGTACAGCCTTTGAAGGCGCAGGAGGACTTGCAACCTTGGGTGGTTCCAAAGAGGCAGACTTAGGCTCTAACACATCTTTCAAGGAAGTCTTCGCTCCTCTGGCAACTTGCCACGGGGATGAAGGCTTGTCATCTGATGCCTTGTCAACAGTAATTTGGGGTTGGAGAGCTGCTTGTTGCAAAGCCTGCTGCTTTTTCCTCTCCTTCTGCGACATTTTCTGTGGGGCAGCTTTTCTTGACGCCTCCGCTTTCGACTTCTCGGCAGAAAGACTCATCGACAGGCTGGACGTCCGATTCGAAGGTGTCTGAGCCATGATGTCTCGCATATCCAGTTTCGAAGATGGTAGAACAGGGAAAGACCATTTCTTAGGCTGACTATTCAAGTCTGGGCTTCCTGCGGAGGGTGTGAATCTCGGTGGCAATGATGAGATTGGAGATTGCGCCTGCAAAGAGACAGGTTTAGTCGATAGTTCTTCCCATGCAGGTCTTGGACTTGCATCCCCAGCTTTTGGCGAGTTCCTGAAATCTAGGGATCCGAGCGGTGGTGATGCAACATTTGTAGAACCAAGGCCATCCTCATCATCCATATCAAACATGAGATCTGTTCCCAAATCCTTTGCCTGAATACTAGGACTGAATGGGGCGTTTCTACTAGTCTTTGACTTTCTACGAGCTTTGTCTTGACTAGGAGATCCAAAAGTAATGTCGTCCAGACTTCCAACTCGCGTCCTGAATGATGAAGATAAACGACTATCTTCATCCTTGAGATTCATACGGAAGGTCATATCTCGGATACGCCTTTGTCTTTCTTCGTCAAGATCGCCAGCCAGACTGGGATGCTTCTCATGAAGGAGAAGCTCAGACCTGCCGCTCTTTACGAAAGGCAGGCAGTTATGTTGATTTGCTCGAACAATCTCGTCCAGCTCGGAGAGTAAGTCTGCATCTAGATCATCGAGCAACCGATTTTCTAGCACTGATTCCAGTTGTAGGCATAGATATTCCAACCCAGCATCTTTGAATTCTGTCACGGAGCAGGGCGCAACTGCATTTAACAGGTTGCAGATATTCCTTGTATTCACGAAACGTCCAACAACCTGCTGGCAGATCTGGGAGAGTCGATCGAGCATCAACTCATTCGCCACTGCCATAACATCGAGTACCAGATCACAAAACTCGTCAATGTCCTCGGAGACAACGTCGTCGAAAAGCTCTGGGCCACAGTCCGAGTATATATAGTGCAATACAAGCTGAAATGTTGAAGGCTCAATATGCTTCAAGTCAATTCGTACTTTCGAGTTTTCTTGACGTCTACCGGCGAGCCACTGTCCTCTTGCCCGTCCTTTGAACAAACCCTCGAAAAATGGACATCTTTGGCAAAGAAGAGCACTGTGCACCACCATCTCTTCTTCGTCTTCGAGCTCAATGATCGTGTCTCCATTCTGAAGAAAGTCAAGGCTTTGAACGGCAAGAGCAAAGTCTACGTCCATTGCCGGTTCAGGTTCTGACATGAGACGTGCAGCAGTTTCGAGCTTGGCCAGTTTCAAATGAGCTGCTGATCTCATCAGCTCATTACGTACTTGTCGAAACCTGAAGGCCATAGAAGGGAAGTGGTGAGTGAAGTGCCACACATCAACCACTGTATCGGTATATACATATATCACCAGGTTTATGATAGTCAGGATGTCCAGTCCTTGGAAAATGATTTGGGTCATTTCACTTTCTCCCGCTTCGATGATGAAGTGATCTGATATTATGGTTTCCCCAGTACAGCGATATCTGCTTAGAGCTTCTCGCAGGACGGAACTTCGAGCAGCGAGAATGAATTCGTGGACTGGTATTTTAGTATCCGAGACGTTCGTGCAGATCTGGACACCGTAGCCCTCCTCGCCCATCTGAAGCCCAGACAGATGGCCATCTATGTCTCTTTCGATATCCGGAGACATCAGGATCGCTCTTTTCAGGGGATCAACATGCTCTTTGGGTAATGCTGGCGCCCAATACCTAGGTGCATCACTCGTCTCCACCAGAGCTTCTGACGGTACCAAATCGCGGAGGCATAGCAGAGGAGCCACATCGTCCCAAAGAGCCTTGTCGTCTACCAGTACTTGTGTCTTGGTTACATCACAGTCCTTGCGGATTGCTGCATATACCCCGAACGGATTTGACCTGACAGCTGCAACTTTGGTCAAACCAGGAACCCGCTGAAATTTGAAATCCTTTTTGCTAAAGTCTCCACCACTTGTAAGCGTATCTTTAATCTTGGTCCTCTTGATGCGGCGCCATACAGCACCGGCCTTGGTACAGACGATTACTGAGCCGTTTTCGGCGACACCAACCGAGTTGATTCCATCCCAATTGCCTTTGCGCAAAGACCAGACGCGCTGTGGTGCTGAAAGGGCACCCTTGATTTTGGACGGGTTTGTCGTTGACGCAGCTGTCGTATTCGTGTCTAGCTTCTGACTGACGTTGACAGTGAACAGATCACCTCGGCTTGAAAGGGCCGCGATGATGTCGCCACCAGACGTAATGGAAGAGATATGATTAGAGACACCTTCGTACCTAGTTGTGAGAGCTGTGCTTCTGAGCTGGTAGTTTGTAAAGCCTTCGTGCAGTGGGAATTTGACGATATTGTAGCCATAGTTCGTGAAGACACACACAGTATGGTTTGCCAGCAAACACGTTGTGGCTCTTGGAATGGCGGATACCATCACGATGGGAGACTTGAAAAGAGAAGCCGCAACCTTTCTTGGAACAAGTTGTGCTTCCAATGATCTTGAGTCTGAATCCATCAAGCCTAGTTGTCCTTCATTCTTGCCCCACGTATAGAGTGAAGTAGAGGTGTGCGCCACAGAGTGAATTGCGGATGCTGCCACACCAACGATAAGCTCTCTTTTCAGAGGACCGAATATTTGACGTGGCGTATTGCACATTGGCTCCTCGTCCTGCAAGCTGGGTCTTGGAAGTGTATAGCCCAGTTGGCCAAAGGTATTGGTGCCCCATGCAAAGATTTCTCCCTCCGAGTCTACTGCCAATGTATGATTTTGACCCAGGGCAACGTTTACAATCTTCTTCCCGGCCAGTGCACCTTGTTCAATACAGACATAATTGAACCTTGTCATATCATCACCAGTACCGAGACGGCCACCAGGTCCAAATCCACACACATATAGATTAGACTCCGGGTCTGTGGTTAAGATAGCGCTGTGCAATTTCGAAAGAGCAACATCTTGGATCAAAATAGGGCGGTTCTGAATCAAAGAGGGAAGATCAGCCACCGTCTTTGGGGTGACTTCGATATCGTGAAGTGTCTCAGCAATTCCCTGCAACGATTCTACATGTTCCTGGTAGAATCTGAAAAGTAAATGATCTGGTCTTTTCAGCGTGATCTTCTCAGGATGCTGGCGATCATCTTCATCCCCGAAACCTAAGGTCAGGTTTTTATTGCTACCGAAGGCAAAGAGTTCATCGCCGTCAATACTGAAATGAGACTTGGTGTTACTCGAATCAACAGCTCCCGTCACCGACTCCGTTTCCTCTGCCTCAGAACTGTCATCGGACTCGTCTGTCGGACTTCGGTGCTGTAAAGTCCGTCTAGCAATAGTCGAGTTGTAGACATCGAACGGACTATTGCCTTCGTGGTCTTTCACTTTAATTACAGATGTTCCCAACTTGGAGCTTGAATTCCCTAATGGAAGGTTCGGACTTGTGGCATCGCGGTTGATAATCGCTCGAGCAACCGAGGTATGGCCAAAGTAAAGTGCTCTATGCAATGCTGTCCAACCGCTCTCGATATCTTGCACGTACAGATCAATCAATGGGTGTTCGATCAGAGCTATGGCGAAGCTTGCTGCATTCTTGGAGATTGAGGAACAAGCGCGGTGGAGTACCGTAAGTCCTGCATAATCTCTGCTGTTTATATCTGCCCGGGTGAGAACTGGATTGCCAGCTTTGTGCATATTCTGCATTCCTGCTTGACCAGAAGCTTTCCGATGCTTCAGCAGATTTCCGGGTGATGTTCCAATCCGTCCTGGACTTCCAACGCTTCCCAAACTGTTTCCATGTGTCATTCCTCCATTATGAGCTTTGGGTGTATATTGGGTGCCCTGGTTGGTGTTCGCCAACAGGCGCCGAAAGCGTTCAACATCATCCTCGAGGTAGTATTTCCAGAGAAGATTACTCATGTGCTGCGAAGGTGGCAAGAGGAATATCTTCCGGTCACTTCAGCTACACCTCGCTGTGACCTCGATGGGGCACGGCGTTTTTAAAGGTGTTTGAAGTGCAGGAAGATTCCTGGGAAAGAAGAGGAAATAAAGACACAAATTCGGCCTCCTCCAAAGACTCCAAATGCTGAATCGCCTTTGGCGTCAGTTCGTAGCTGTTGGTTGCTTGGTTGCGAAAGGTATGACGTTGCGATAAGGCGAGGCGCACAAGGATTTTCTGGTTCCGCAAAGCTTGTAGGGTAGATGAAATAGTCCGGTGTGTTATATCTGAGGATAGACTAGATGTCAATACAACTGTGGTCAGAATCAGGATGAGGGAAGTAGCAAGATAGAGAGCAAGGCAACTCGCGCTGTCGTTGAAGCTCGAAGCCTTGTGCGGGCCGCGAGCCAATCAGCGACGCGTCCATTTTGAACGTGTCGAGATGATTGCTCAGGAATTCAGCCGTCTGGATTATTGTTCTTTCACGTCCATCTTGGTATAGATGTGTCCTCTGAAGAATGTATCGCGACAGAAGTCTCTGCGGCGGTTGTCCTACTCTTTATGCTATACACTGCCGTTCTCTGTGCCTCGACGTGGCCAGTGGCGGTGTGATTAATGGTGCAGCAGTCCCACAAGAGCAGCTCAGCGGATGCGATTGACCGAATCAAGATACAATAACTATGCAGAAGGCGTTTCCGAGAGACCAGACACCGAGTAGCATAATTAAGGCATTGCGAACGATAATAAACATGCACTGTTTTGAGTATAACGTGTTGAGGCAGACTTAGTCTTTCCCTAGTCAAACCTCTTGTACCATACCTGAGCATTAAGAGTATTGTTTAGCCACTCTTGCCACACCGGGCACTCCAGACTGCGCCAATTTCCAAAGACACGCCTTGCTTTGAAGAATTCCTAGAGACCGTAAAGTCACGAATGGGAGTTGAAGACATTCACTCAGAGAAATAGTATATTCGCCTATCCACAAAATTTGAGACCTTAAGCGCGCAAAAGCCAGCCCTTTCTAGAACACCAAAGGTAACACGGGCATTAAATTGCTCGCCCTAAACCTATTCAATTCCATTCAATCTTGAGAAAGAAACAAAGAAGAACACCGAGTATGGTATATATATGCCCCCCAGAATGTCGTCAATGCAAACCGGAAAGGAGACAGAGAGGAAAAGCAGACTTTCATGGCAATAAGTTCTTTTTCCCTTTCCGCCACCACATATACTGTTCCTCCTCCTAGGCAAGACGGGGTACTGTGATGTAGGAAAAACTTCCCTGCCTCTCCGTTTTAACGCCGAAATATCCCATCGTGATAAAGTCAAGGCGCGCCGCTCCTGTGCGCGTAATGTTATGATAGTGTGCACATGCAACTATGCAATCCGTATCGTACTGCGTATCTGCGAGGAGAGTATCGTAATTGGTGTAGAATGCATAGAGTGTGAAAAGTAGTCCTTCTGCCTTGCTGTGTCAAATTCTCATGTTGCTCTTGCTTGAACATCTTCACCACCCACGCCGGCTACCTCTGCGGCTGCTAGATCCAGAATCCCCGCCTCGAGGATTATCACCTAAGTTTCCGCCGCCTCTTGCTTCTTCAATACTGCGTCTTGACTGATGCATATCAGACATGTCAAAGAGGAGGGGTTCATCGTCTGCCTCGTATGC
Source organism: Coleophoma crateriformis (assembly GCA_003369635.1). Classification (NCBI taxonomy): domain Eukaryota; kingdom Fungi; phylum Ascomycota; class Leotiomycetes; order Helotiales; family Dermateaceae; genus Coleophoma; species Coleophoma crateriformis. The sequence goes on from PDLN01000005.1 coordinate 1,302,597, forward strand.
CCCGACAGTACGCCCAAAGCTTTGTCTGCCAGCACCTCTTTCGCTAGTGCCACTTCCACTACCCCTATCCATGAGACTTGAAAAAGAGCCTGTTTGAGGAGGGGTAACACCACGTCCACCAATCCGGCCGAGTCTTGCTCGATAGGGGGAATTTGTCGAACCAACTGAGAGACCCCGCGGAACCTGTGGCATGTCTGACTCCTGGCCTTCTAGTGAGGAAGAGGCTTGATGAGACATTGGGATAGAAGACCTAGAAATGTGAGGCGCGGGTTGAAGCAGGCGAGATGGGGAAGGCGATGATACTGAAGCTATATTTTCTGACGTTTGTCCAATGCCAAGGAGTGCACTTAAGCTCGGCGGTTCGCGGTCATCTGCTCCAAGACTGATACTCCTGTGCGGACCAAATGGCACATCTCCCAAGTCGTCGTCCACGACTGCAGCTCTGTGTCTCTGTGCGACTGAGCTGGATCTACGCGTATGTTGATAATATGGCCTTGGCGATGTCGGGATATCAATCGCATTTGTGCCAAGCTCGTTTGTTGAATCATCGTCTGCTACATCCTCCAATCTAGGTTCGGGATCTCTGTTTCGATGACTTAACGTACGAGTATGTGCATACGTCTGAGAATACTCCGCTATAGAATTAGCGCTCAGTCGAGACGGTATTGCTGGTGTATGAGGCGTATGTGGCGAGATAGGTTTTCCTGGCGAAGAAGAAACTGACATAGATGTTGCTGCCACCATGGGTGGTACACTCGACAGTTGCCGGCTCGATGAGCTAGAAGATCGGTGCAATGCGGTTGACGACGACATGGATTCTGTAAGGGCATTGTTTGATTCCCGCATCATCTGGAATTTTGACAATTGAGCACTAGTGCGCTTGGTTGAGGTCTCGCCCGAATGTTCGAAGCTCTGAAGTGTCTTCTTGCTGTCCAGCAATTTCAGGAATTCCGAAATGTTATCATCGTCAGTCTGCAACGAACCGGAACTTCCCCCCGCTCCAGTATCTGCAAGAATTCCTGAGCCGGGTTGGGCAGAAGCTGAGGAAAAGCTTTGCTTTCCACTACTATTTTGATCATCGTCCGCGAACTTACTGGTTCCACCAAAGGATGATCTACCTCGACGATGGGTGAAGCTGCTACTGTAGCGACTAAGTGGCGTAGGCTTCGGCGAGCTTGAGGTAGAAGGCACCACGTTTTCAGGAACGACTGGGCCGCCTCTCAACGAAGCTGGCATCCCAGCTGTCAAAGAGGAGCGATTTCGTGCTTGTGCCAAAGCACTGATCCCGGACGTTCGAGGTAAGGATTGAGGCGATTGAGGAATATCTACTCCGTGCAGTAGAGGATTCCCGCGTCCAGGCGAAGATGATAATGAACCTGCTTTAAATGGTTGGAATGATAGTGAAGGGCGTCTTGCCATATTCAGGCCTTCGAGGGACCGCAGTGAAGCTCTTGACGTTTGCATTGGTCTTGTTCGGGGTACAGAGTCTGCTGGTGAGGAACCGTCATCCGAACCCATATTCTTCGCTGCTCGCAAGGCTGAGATTGGACTCGACCCGAGAGGAGGTGCAGCACCGTGAAATGTGGACAAGCTGCCATATGCCTGTCCTGGTTCCGCATCGTCCGAACGATGGCGATGCGCAGGCAGCGATCCCACTTCGGTCTTGGAGTTGCTACGCTGAATGCTACCTTTGGTTGCTAACGAAGGCTGAAAAAAGTGCTCATCAGCACCCATGAACCTTGAGCTTAAAAGCGCTTCAGAATCATCCACGCGGAAATTACAATCATTCCTATAGGATACCTCAGCAGAGAATTGTCCTACAGGAGTGTCTGTTGTTCCAACGAGATATTGTGTGATGACAGGACTCGAACTCTCGTACAATGGTACAGTGAGCGCATCATAACGGCTCGGCGGAGCTTCGCCAGTTAAAATGCGACAGTTGACACGCAATTGGCTGTTAGCAGATCTGTTCTTGGCCAGATTCTTCACAAATCTCCATCCTGGCACAAACTTTGCTGTGGTATATAGGGAGCGAAAGAAGACAATGCACTTCTTGTACACTGTTGGGAGTGTTGATCCAAAATCATAGGCATTATCACCCAGAACATCCTTCAGTTCAATCTTCCATCTTTCAAGAATGACTTCAGTGTTGATTTTGGTTGGCTGTGGTCCGCCCTCATTGAACCCACCGGACCTATTCAAAGCTTCTTGAACATCCCATCTCTTTCCTTGATCATCCAGGATGACTAGACTCTGGTTCTTCGTAAAGTCTGCAGTATTCAGGTATGTTTCGATGATGAGGGGTGGCGGGCGGTTGTCGATACTGTTGCATGTCTTCCAGCTCTGTAGCTCTTGTCGAAAGGCATTAGTATCGTCAGTCTCGATTTGGAACTTTTGGAATTAGCCGGGTTCATGTTCTTAATAGATGAACTTATCATACCCATTTATTAACTTTCTTAGGGCCATCCTTTGTAAAGACCACCGGCAGCGAGATTCGGGACTGCAGGATTACAACAGCAGCTTTTGTATGGAAATTCTAAGATGATAAAAGTCAATCCTGCCAGCCAGTCTACGAGCAACAGTAGTACTTGGGACGCGTACCTGTACAATTTGATCCATCTTTCTAACCGACTCCTGGCTTGGACCACTTGTGGCAACCGCACCACCGGCGTCGTCAGTTTCGTTGTAGCCAGGCATATCTGATGCAGATCGTGCGTGTGAGCTAATGCTCTCTTCTCGGGAGTTGTTCGTCCGCATGGGATTGGTTTGAGGCAACGAGGCTGGAGAAGCCGTCACCATTCGGGGGTGTTGATGCATGTTTAGAGATCTGCGAATCTATACTTTGCTCAGATGTAGGTCGTATCGGAGACGGAGCGGTGCGTATGTGTGCACGCCCAGCAACAGTTCCTACACAATTTAGACGGCGGCGTTGTGAGGCTAGATGTTGAATGTAGCAGTGCCGATATACCACATAATTTGGGCATCCATCGTTATATATCGTGTATTATTTTGGAGATGAAAGAGGGACTTGGTGTGTTCGTGAGCAGAACCCAGATCTGTGTACTGCAGGCGGAGCCGGTGAGCCCAATGTAGTAGGCAGACGTAGCTGTGGCCTAGGAGGAGGTTCAGGCCGGAGACATGTCGATGATAGGCTGCTGATAGTTGGGGGTCTATTCGATCAGAAGCTCCGAGAGCTGGCAGTGTGGTGAATTTCGACCAAGACCACTGCACAATGCAAGAACAGTGGTCGTGTGTTGTGACTCGTTGAGAGCTCTATATACCGGTACCGAGCACCAAGTCGTTGAAGGAGCGCTTCACGGGAATCTGGACGGGAGCGGTCTTGACAAAGAAGGGGAGAGATAGGTTATACAAGGGTGCAGCTCGAGATGGATTGACGATCGTCTGGGGGTGACAAGATCTGGTGTTCACACGATGTAAATCCACGGCTGTTGTCGTTCGAAATATGAGCACGACGCAGGCAAGGCGGTAGAAAACGGCCTTGGATCGTAGCGTGCATGCAATCCGCCATCGTATCTGGAATCGGTGAAGGAGCCTTATCTGAAGCACAGTCACGTGCATAACCTTCCGAGCTCGAGTGTCAGGGTTGGTCCCACCACCGTGCCCACGCTAGCCGGGGAGGGACGATGTGACCCTGACGCTCTCCAGTTCACCCCCATTATTCCGGGCTGGTCTGATGCCTTCACGACCGACCACCCAACGGCCTTCATGTGATGATGGCGTTGTCCCCTATCGCGCGCTTTGCGCTGTGCGCCCTTCCTCGCCTTCTTGTCGCAGCGCTGCTGGGGAAACCCAGAAGCAACGGCACTGCTGCTGTCTGTCTGTCTGGCAAAGACGAGGTGGGGCCTGTGCCGGCGTCAAGAGTCACAGTGACCCGGGACAGGCCATCCAATCCAGGCACTCGAGGCCCCTTCGCACACCTGATGGATACATTGGACCGACCCTGACGGGTGTCCTCCCCACGAGACATAACCTCACTGGCCCAGTCAGCCATGAGTGCCGGTGACTGAAGTCAGTCATTGTTCTCGCTCGACCTATCCGCAGGACTCGGTAACGCCTCCTCTTCAGCGTGACACGCTCCCATTTCCCAGGGGCTTCTGCTAATTCGTAGCATTGCTGAACCTGTAGCCATATTGACTGCGACATCGGACCCATTGCTCAACATCCTTCCATGCCAGCTCACGTGGCACGGCCATCATCAACTGTCGTCATCAATAAGCTTTCGACGCAATGGTCACTGGTACAAAATCGTCTGCCACAATCTTGGATGTCATATCAAACCCTTTGCCAATTGACTTTCCCAAGGATGGTTATTCGGGCTTGAAATGGGCCATTCATGCAAACTTGAGCTAGGATGATCTATATAATACTTGCGGTCTTGAAAACACCTCATACTCATACAGGCTTACATACAGTGGTCACATTTTCGTACCGAGTTGACATGAATGAGCCTGGTGGTTGAGTTAACCCCTGGGCAATAACAAGCCCATGGCCAGGACTTGGCTGAACCATAGCGAAAGCACAATCGCCTTCACGTATAAAGTCGTGATGCGCGAGTCTCTTGTGCGAGACAATCACTGCAGCGCGAGTCGCGACGACCTTTCGTGTCACATCAATCATAGCAACTCCAGCGCCTTGACATTCTATCCAATGTTTGTTTCGCGGGATCGGCTGCCTCTTCTTCCGCCAGAGCAAATGGGCAGCACGGCGAGATATTGATATTCGTGGATCTCTCCACAGGTTGAAGCAGAAATGGGAGAGAGGTCCATCACCTTCTGCAGCTTCTCTAAACTACCAAGTAAAGGCTCCTCTGTACCATGAACATGTCGAGTGTGCGGTTGAACGTGATTGGGCCTCTGCAAAATATGCCTCTCGATGATAAGTGTCTCGTATCTCATTTTGAGACGCAACGCAGATTTCACAGTCTCTGTAGTTGAGTCCGCAACGTCTCACAGCTGCATCTTCGCATCTGGATTTAGCTCTGAGTTGTTTACAAAAGTGTCCCCAACTGGCATTAAGGAAAGTGTACAACCTCTTTCAGAGATAGACCTCCTCAGACATGTTCCGGACTGTTAAAATACATCACCACAGCCCAGCAATCCGATCCCTTATCAGGAGAGTGAATAGTGATTTAATTGATAAATCACCTTTGAAAATGTCTTGCAAAGCCAAAAAGTGACTGGGGAAATAATAGGCCCCTTCAGTGGGCTTTAGAATTAAAAAGGTCTTCTTCTAGTATAAGGCAAGGCAGAGTAAGAGTAGACGGAAGTAACCACCTGACAACACCAAACAATTACCTGTGCTAACTACCACAACCCTACGCTGTGGCAGTGTTATAATGTACGAAAGGAGAGAAAGAAGATGAATGTAAAGCTCTGCGGACAACAAAATCAAGGGAGGGAATGAATACAGGCATCGAGGGGTATAAAAAGTGTTGATTGTTTATGGAGCGGCGGTCAAAGGAGGGGAAACGTCGGTGATGGATTTGAGCATCCTATGAAAGTAACTTAGTCCCTAGGCTTTTCCGACGTTTTTGTCACTTTAGCATACCTTAAGTTCTCTTCCCTGAAGTCCTCGTTAATATCCGCGATCTGTTTGACGGCGAGCCTAGCTTTGGCCAACTGCGGGAGGAGTCAGTGTGTTTAACCAAATAATATACGCTCTCTCTTGACATATGAAATACAAGACAAAGCATTAGGAGAAGGCTCTCGGACCGATGCTAAAGCGGCTGATGAACTGTCTCTCTCACCTTCCGCAGGCGATTCTGGAACTGCTGTGACTGCTTCGTTGTCCACTTCGTCCGCAAATCTGCTAGATCGAAGGCCCTGAAGTGGCTTGGGTGCTGACGGTGATACAGGACTATTGAGTTTCGTCTATGGCTGGGTCAGTCACACATGAATGCCAAGTATGTTAGACGTACCTTGGCTTCCGCAAGTTCGGCGTCTTTCACTTTGAGCATTGCATCTGCCTCCTTGAGGCGAGCCTCGAGCTCAACAACCTTCTTGTGGGCTTCTTCTACACCTTGTGTCATGGCATCATGTAAATCCTAGATACCAGTTAGGGTCAGCTTGTCAAATCTCGCACAGACTTCACTTGCCCTATAGTCAGATTGTGAGATCTTCGATTGTTCATCTGCTGCAGCCCGGTGAGCCTCAAACTCTTTTTGTGCCTTTTCTAGCGCAGTCTTGGTTGCCAAGTGTTCTTCAGTGGCTTTCGCACTCTCTTGCTGAGCAGTCATGAGAGCAGCTTGGTGCTCATCTTTCAGAGCTTGATAGTCAGATCGCAAGGCATCAACCTCTGTAGTGTCAGGCTTCTTGTTCTTCAACTCTTCAAGCTCATTCCTTAGTCCAAACAACTCCTTTCGAAGAGCGTTTTCAACAGTGGTATCTGCCTTCTTGTTCTTGGCAGCATCCAAATCAGCCTCGGCCTGTACTCTTGACATTTTCTCTGAAGCCAAATCTTCCTTGAGAGCGTCAAGATCAGCCTGGGCTTGCAACAAGGCCTCTTTTATCTTGGATCGTTCAGCTTGTTGAGCAATCTCGGCAACCTGCCTTCATTAGTATTTCAAAAGCAATCAACGATAGATACACATACTTTGCGATTTTCAAGATCTTGGGACATTGCCTGTTGGCTTGCAGAATACTCCTGCTTAAGGGCGGCGATGACACTGGCATGGCCGATTTGCAATTGTTCGATCTCAGCTGCATGAGTAACGGCACCGGCATCAAGCGCTTTATCGTGGGCTGCATCAAGGTTCTTGGCGTGGCTTGTTTTGAGATCCTCAAGCGCTTGCTGATGAGCAGTCTCCTGGGCTTCGAGTGCGGCAGTGGCAGCGCTGTGCTGGCCCTTCAAGGATTCTAGCTCTGTGGCATGATTATTGAGAGCATCTACATGGGAAGCAGTCAATTCTTTGTATTTCGCCGTCAGTGCTTCGAATTCATCGTGAATACCAGTGTTTGCTTGAAGACTCTCAATCTCCCTAGCATGAGAATTGAGGGCATCTGCGTGAGAGGCAGTCAGTTCCTCGTGCTTGAGTTTCAACGCTTCTAGTTCTTCCTGCGCTTGAGCGCTTGCTTGAAGAGTCTCGAGATCCTTGGCATGAGCAGCAAGCACATCCGCATGAGATTTGATGGAATCCTCATGTTTGGCCTTCAAAGTCTCTAACTCCTCTTTGACACCAGAGTTGCCTTGCAGAGCTTCAATCTCTTTCTCATAATCATTAGAGATGGTCTCCAGTTCTTTCTGATGCTTTGAAATTTCTTTTTGATGCTTCTCTTCCAGCATGATGATTGCCTGGGCCTTTTCATCCAAGTCTTTTGATACAGCATCAAGATCAGCTTTTGTTCTGGCATGTAAGTCCTCCTTCTCCTTTCCCTCAGCCTCAGAAGTAGCCAGAATCTGCTTCATAGATGCAATCTCCAGTGTGGCTTTCTCCAGGTCAGCCTGGACTGTCTCCAAAGTTTTCGAGCCCTCAATTCCCTTAGCTTCCAGATCACTATGGCTTTTTGTGATCGTGGCAAGTTCTTCCTGGGCAGAAGAGAGATCTTTCTGTGCATCCTCTAACTTCAGCTTGAGCTCTGCATGCTCCTTAGCAGTCTCTGCATCCGTCACTAAAGCCTTCTCAGCATTTGATCTAAATTCTGCAAGCTCGTCCTCCAGACTAGAAATCTTAGCAGTCAGCTCAGCTTGTTCCGAACCCGCTTTCTCTTGATGAGAAGCTTCTTGGGCGGCGTGAGCGGCAGCAGCCTCTTCAAGTCGCTTCTCGAGATCACTCTTGGAGCTTTCATGCGCTTTAGTCTTTTCTTCAAAATCCTTGCTGAGATTGGAAAGAGCCGCCTCATGCGAATCAACTTGTGACGCAAGCTTGGCCTCGATGTCCTTTATTTTTTCCTCGTTCGCCGCCTCAGCTGCCTTCAGAGCCTCCGTGAGGCTCTTGACATCCGATATAGCCTTTTCAAGCTCGGCCTTCAATGAAGCAATCTCATTCTCCTTCTCGACTACAGCACTCGAGTTAGTTGAATTTGCCTCCTTTAGGCTAGCAAGTTCGGTATTGAGTGCCTCCAAAGCAGCAGCATGCTCAGCCTTATGCTTCTCAAGGACCTCGGCAGCTTCCGTTGCACCTTTAGCAGCTGCGGTCTCTTTTGCTTCTTCAATAGCTTTCAGAGACGCTTCCTCGGCTGCCTTGCGCGCACCTTCGCTTTGGACAAGTTTTGCTTCAGCCGCTGATAACGCCTCTTGAGCTGTTTTTTGAGCGGTTTCCAACTCAGCCAATTGTGCTTCAAGGCCTGCAATCCGGGACTGGTGCTTCTCCACGATTTCATGGTGTTGATTTCGAATATTCTCCTCCTTTTCACCAACGCTGGCAGACTCTTCCTCAACCTTCTTGCTCAGTTGTAAGAGCTTCTCCTGAGAACTAGTAATCTCAGCTGTGAGCTCTTCAACCTTTGTTTCGCTGCTCTCCAATTTGGCCTTGAGCTCATCCACAATGGTCTCACTAGCTTCGAGCTTGGTTTTAAGCTCATCAACATCCTTGGAGGGCGCGGCTGTTGTACTTGTTGAGCGCACGGGAGCTTTGGTGGTTAAAGCAGGCCCTGAAAGTGTGGACAGTCTCTTCTTGGCTTCTGCCACAGGACCGCCAACAGCTGGTCTTGTAGTTGTCGAAGATCGTAGGCTCGAGGTAGAACTTGCCAGCCCAGTAGCTCTAGAAGTCGTAGACGACGCGGCTGGCCTAACAGTGCTACTTGGTTTGGGACTCGAACTACTAATGGACGTCGCTGGCTTCCGAGCCGTGGCAGTGGAGGATGCGGGAGCTGTTCGTGATGTGGTAGTACTCTTGGTTGGGGATGAATGTGCTGCGCTGCAGAAGTGGATTGTTAGTAATGGGCGTCTTTCAATAACAGGAAATATCTACATACGAGGGAGCAATAGAGGTTCTGCGAGTGTGCGTAGAAACCAATGGCTTCTTCTTGTCGTCGCCTGACCCTCCTATCGAAGCTTGAGATCTGTGGCTAGCACTTGAGGATGTTGGCCCTGTTGCTGAGCTTGCAGCCTTTCGAATTGTCGAACCAACAGCCGGACGTGTAGGGGGTTTGCTCAACCCACCGGTGGCACGCGTTGATGTTGTTGGTTTCGCAGCACTCGAGGTTGATGTACCTACTGGGCGCTTTACTGTCGTAGTTCCGGGTCGCCTAGGAGGGATGTTCTCCTTCTTCGCTCCATTTGCTTCTTCCTTTGGTGGAAGAGTGTCTTTTTCCGATTCGGGCTCAACCTCAGAAACTATACCAGCTGTATCTTCGCCAGACTCTACAGAAGTGTCCGCAAGTGGAACTTCCTCCGCTGGAATTTCCTCCGCTGGAACCTCCTCCGCAGGAGCTTGGGCAGCTTCAGCATCGGCCATCGTGATTATTGTAAGACTCGAGCTTGGGTATCAGGGAATAGCTTGCTGTACAATGCAAGATCTCTCGGATTGTGTGCTACAGCAGAATTTGTCAGCGGCACCCTGATATATACTGATTGATAGCGACCAGCAGAAAGGAACATCAAAGCTTCTAGGCCTGCATTGCATCTTGCAGCCAGCCAATGCGACACGTCACGGCGGCGGCTCAATGGAGCAACCCAAATCACAACGTGCGACCAGCAATTGATGTGGATAGCTGTACAATTTTTCTTCGAGGGGTCCCGAAACTTACAACGAAGGGTCTGGCTTCACAGCACACCGCTTATTGTCGACAACCGGTAGCTGCGCAGATTTCGAAAGGAATGGGCGAGCGACGCGACCCTCGTAGGAATTTTGTTGAAAGCGATGGGGTTGAGTTCTGGAAGCAATGTCTTACTTGCAGGTGCCAACAACTGACTATTCTCCCCCCGAGCAGAATGTGTCCAAGCGTATCGAGTCGATCACGGCGGAGTAATAGCTGGTCGATACTATGAACTTGTCGGACAAGGTGAGGGGAGGTAGAGGTAGAGGTAGAAATAGAAATAAGGATGGTTGACCCCCTAAGAGCAATTTACGCGACGTAAATGTCGAGGCCCAAGCTTCATTAGACTTGAGATCGGAGATGTCGAGGCGTTTTGACAGGTCTCTCGGAGCGTCTTACACAGCCTCTGGATAATCTTTCATATTGCACCGTGTCACAGACAAAATCCAGAAACAATCCAGCATGGTCCTTAACACAAGTCTCAGACACCAAAGGGTGCCTGATGTAAGGTCTGTTCCATCATCTTGAGCTGCAACAATACATAGTTCCTCAGATGGTAACAGTGAATGACAAGAATGGTGCTAGAATTCTTTTATTGATTCCTAGGATTGAGAAACCAACAGTGTCATATTCCAGAACCGTTCAAGGACTCAAACCAACCCTAGACCTATCAAAGATTGTACTGGTTCATGAGCTGAGATCCTGCAAATTGAACACGGGTTGCGTCAATGCATAACACGGAAGGGAAGCTGGCCCGATGGATTCTCGGGAATGAGAGGACAGTTCACGTTGGAAGATATAGACGGTTCACAATTACAAAACACCGATCGAATTTGATTGACGGACTAACTAAACGTAAAGGGTATCGGGGGTATCTGTCTGTTGTCCGTCTTTCCAAGAGACGCTGCAAGTAAACAAACTTGGATCGTGTTTAGGAGGGTATCCGAAAGAAAGAAAAAACTACCACTACCATCAATGCCTACCAAGGCAAAACAAAGCATCCCACATAATCTTCGACCCCTGCCATTATTCTTCTTTCCCCAATGTGGTATGATATGTGCAACGGAGCATTCACGCTAATTTATCTTCGAAGGACAAGAAGCCCAGCCAAGTGTTTAAGCTTGTACAGCTGGGCCTGGTCCTGGAGCGACGGGCACGGTTGGCTCTTCCTTCTCGGTGACTGGTGCCACTGGTTCGGTCGGTGCTGGTGTTGCTTCTGTTACGATAGGTTAAATACTGATACTAGTGACTCAAGGGCGCAGGAACCTACCAGCAACCTTGGGCTCCTCCTTTGGTGCGATCTCCGTGGTAGCAGGTGCTGCCGGAGCAGGCTCCTCTGCCTTAGCTTCCGCAGGCTTTGGCTCCTCTGCAGGCTTTGGTTCCTCTGCTTTCGTCTCGGCTGGAGCTGCGGTGGTCTCGGCTGGAATAGGGTCAGTCGACAGATTTCCAGCAGTGGAGCGAAAGCAACTTACCAGCAGCAGGTTCAGCAGCGGTTTCCGCAACGGGTTCGGTGGCGGGTTCAGCAGCGGGTGCTGCAGTTGTAGCCGTAGCTCCGTTGGTAGTCGGCTCAGTGGGCTTGGCCGTCTCCGTTGGCTTATCAGCAGCAGGCTTCTTGTCCTTCTTCTTGAAGATGCTCTTCAATTTGGCCTTAAGGTCGTTGATAGCATTTGGGGCTAGAGCTTGGCGTTAGAAAACCAAGCAACACAAGAAAAATAGGAATGATAAGAGCGTGTTGTAAACCCATCACAACGTCAACTCGACAACATCGATGAGCTAGGCTAAGCCTCCTCGAAATATCGCGCAGAACGCGCAAGAACGAATGGCCATGAGAAAAGAGACACTTGTGGACTTACGAACTCCAGGCATGATGGCGATTTGAGAGAGGTCTCCTATTATCTTTGAAAAATTGAAAGATGGATTCTATGCAGCGACGAGAAGGTGTGTTGGGAACAGAGATTGGGAGCAGCAACAAAGTTGGGGACTCGTCAATATAATAGCTAGGAGGCAGAGGAGGAGCTAGACCACTTTGGGCCGCAGATTAGAAAGGAGCCAAAGATAGCACGTAGCATTCCCCTTGGCGGGAAAGCAGAGACGATGTCAATCATCACCAGCCAGACGTCTCACCTTCCAAAGCTCTTCACGTGGTTCCGTTTAGCCCTTGACGCCGAGAGTCTGGATATTAATCGGCTGGATTTCTGGTATTCGCGTTGTTGCCGCGGGTATGTCGCTTGCATCGGTGGAGTCAACAACGGCCAACAAATCACATAGGCACGTAGCTATCTTTACCTGGCAGAGGCTCCGCTTCTCAAATCTTGAACACCTGTACAGTCATCAATACAGCATCTCGTCCCGGCACCTGTACCCCTGGCCAAGCGCTTAAAGGATGGTGAGAGAGATGCAGACACAACGCTTTCGTTTCAGATAAAGGAGATGTGTTGTATGCAGATATGGAAACACGATGACTTCCCACAGCTCGTTTCACAGCCTCCCGTCAAAACTCGAGGGTAGCAACACAGCGAGACACCATTAATGCACGCCGAGCTTCAACTTTAAATGTGGCAGTACCGACACAATGCCTTTACCCCACAGCCTGCACTCGCCTCTGATGCCTCATGCGCCCGCCATCGAGTTGCTTTCCATATGGATTGCGGACGTTGCCTCTGCATAATAAAAATACTTCTCTTAGTTATTCCCTTATTGTCTTCTCCGTGGTTATTGTGCCCATGGTGCTCTTGTTGGCCCATCAGGCAGAACGATCCCCGTATGTGGTGCAGCTGCTCCTCTTACGGGTAGTTGAGCATCATTCATATTCCCGCGATTTGCCCAAGGTGCTCTGATAGGAGGAATGGCGCCTCTGGTCGGTATAGGCTGTGCCCAAGGGGCTGCTGTTGGTCCCATAACAGCCGCTGATGGAGGCTGACTGGTAGGCTGACTGGCCCATGGTGCGCTTGTACGTTCTTGAGGAGCTGGCCTGCTCGAGCGAACACCTCCAGCAGATCCGGAAAGACTTTGAGGCTGACTTGCTGTGTGAATTGTTGTTGGTGCGGGCATAGCGTTTGGATCTTGGTCCCAGCTGAACAGAGAACCGAATGGAAAGTGCTGAACGACAGGAAACTTGGATAGGACTTCTGCATTGTACATCTTAATCATTCCCTGCTTGACAATTAGATTCTCTGAAAGGCATTTCTTCTAACATAACAACCGACCTTATTGATTTTCCCCCAGCCTGCACGAACGCCTGAGATATCAAAAAGAATAGGGCTATGCTCCCAGAATGGACCCGTTTTGACATCATTGATGAATCCAACAGCCGAAAAGTACATGTTGTACTGTCTCTCTCCATCAACAATGTTTTTCTTGGCAATATCTCCAGGCTTAGGAGAATTGGGCAATGACCCTTCTATTGGCATAGCTTCATCGTCATTGATCGCTGGACAATACTGTGATGAGCCTAGAATATATGGTATAAAGGAATGGTCGTCCAGGCCCCAGACACCATGAGATCCAGCTGGTTCGAGGGTATAAGTTAATATCAGGCGGCGAACAACTCGCAAGTATCTAAATTAGTTAGTAACATTTCGCACACAGTACGACGAAACCTACGGCTCAATGACAGCTAACACGATACTTCTTTCTAGTGATCCGTCCGTGGTCGGCTCATTCGTAAAACCTGCAAGTTTCCAGATGCAGCCCAAGAATGCAAGAAAGCTGAGCTCATGACCTGTCCCATAATCCAGTCTTTGTGGGCTTCCGAATGCACCCATCAGATATGACTTCAATTCATCCAAAGCCGATGCATCATCTGTTTGGGACGGTAAGGAGAAAACCACAGCAGGAAGGTACATCTGCAGCAACTCCTCTATGCGTAACTCTAAAAGCTCGTACCATTTCCGGAAGCTCACATTTCCAAAACGTCGCGGCCCAGTATCTGGCGGTGCTTCTTCAATGATCGCTTCTATTTTCCCCAGCAATTCTTGCAGTTTTTGGACTGGCTCAGAGGGCTTACTGTCCCAGTCCAGCGGCCAAGTTCTCACAGTATCTGAGCCAGAGGCTTTCCTCGGACACATAGAGAGGTTCAGCTGCATAACAAAAGTACATATGTCTCTGTATGCCATCGAGGTGAGAAATCGGGGTACATCGTGCCCCTCATTGATCTTCTTCACCGGTTTTATAAAACTATGCGGTGGCGAAGGCTCGAGAATGGCAATACGAGGTTGACTTTGTTGCCGTTGACCTTGTGCTTCTTGCTCTTGTGACGCCATCATTCAAATTCTCCGAATCGAGATACAGCCCAAGCTACAACGTGACAGTCAAGCATATGTCAGGTGTTGATTGTTGATCGGTTCTAGCTTCAGGGCACGAGGAATACCTTGGTGGGGTTTGATAGAGCTTCGTATCCCTGCTCCCGTTGGTTTAGTTAGTGCCTGGGGGCTAGCTTCGGCTTCCCAGCTTCGCGAGGCTGGCTGGGACCAACAAATTCCCCCCAAGTCACAAGCCATGGTACCTGCACAACCCTTCTTCTTCTTTTCTCGTACCTGTACTCACTATGCATATAGAGAACGGCGCGTCGCAGTCAACCGAATCAGCAACAACCTCGAATGTCGTTCGAACAGTACACACTTCAATGCGAGAACCCCTCGTAAGATCCGCTTTCTCAGCCGCGTTGGATACAGCTCCTTGGTAGATCAGCAAACCGACCGGGCGTGAGAAGAGCTACGGATGAACACGTGTTTGGGGGAGAGGCTACAGAGAGTCAGAGTGGAGAAGGTATTGCGACATGAACAGACAGAGTTCAGCAATGTCCTCGGTCGACCTTCCTGACGTTCCAATGCCGTCTGGGGCTTCGAAGAGAAAACAGCACCCGAGTCGAGACATCTATGATATTCAGCACTCGCCCGACAGAGATAATCCGCCTGCAATGGTTGGAAGTGGAGATAGTTCACCCGGCCGTGCCAAAAGGCGCAGACCTGCATCCGCAATAGCTTTTGGAAACACCGATCCAGCCAAAACAGAATCAATTGCTCGATCTACAAGAAGCCATAAGGATGCCCGGGTATTGGTTCCAGAGTCACTCTCAAATAAGGTGGGCGCATCGGTAAAAGAAGTGGGAGGGGCAGGTACTGTTACCACAACTACAAAGTTAGGACGTAGAGGACGCCTGGCGAGGATCAAGGCCAAGAAACCCATGGTACCAGCAAGCTCCAATCTGTCCAGCATTTCCTCCACTTCCCCAGTAATCTCAGAATCCCACAAGCCCGGCACTTATGTAAATCACGAACGCAGTATTGCTAGTAAGGCAACATTTCAAAAGAAGTCTCCAGAGATTTCTGTGGAAGGTTCTACACAGGCCATGGATGAGATAAGCTCAATACTTATGGGTCCCAGTCCTGCCAAAGTGTCACGAACCGACCTCAAACCCAAAGATACACCGCAAAGGAAGATAGGCTTCAAAGACGGAATTCGGGTGCATTATGGCAATGCGGATAAGGAAGCTTCAATATCGCCTAGCATGGAAAACACCGACGAAGCAGAGGAAGAAAGCCTGGAAGATGAGGTTCAACCGCGACCACACGTGGTATCTTTCGCACGTCGGGGCTCATTACCCCGGGAATTGGACGAATGCTTCGATATTGATACAATAGAGAAGCTGCTGGAAACGCTCGAAAGGGTTGGACACTCCTACAAAGGTAACAAATGGTGCAGAATCGAAAAGAGGCCATCACCAGAGCGCGGGCCGGGCAAACGGATAGTCAGACAGCTGCAAAATCTAGCGGACACCTACCTCCAAATGAAGGCGCTTGGCCCTACTGAAGACATCGATGCTCTTAGTGCCCTTGACAAACATCATGGCCATGCTACCGACATTATTTGTAGTTTAGAGAACAATTGGTTATCTAGTCTGAAGGAAAGACTAGCACCCGCCCAAAACGAAGCCAGCGGATGTCTCACTACTTTACTTCGTGATACATACTTCCATATTTTACCAAAGTATGTAAAGGTTCTCAAGCTTGCCGTAGAACTATATACTTCGGAGGACCATGGATTTACTGTACCTGCACTGAAAGAACTCACCCGGATCCTTAAGATGGCCATGGATTTAGCTGAGGCAGCTCTGAATGCGCCAAAGGAGGCCCAACCGAGGCCGGAAAAGAGCGCTTCGTATCATATTATGAAGCCAACCAAGCAAGCGATGCCGGTTCTTCGTAGCCTTTATGGGAGATGCAAGGATGAGCTTAGAGCTAGAAAGGACGATGCGGAGGAGAAGATATTAAAAGAACGGCGGAGGCGAAGAACCCTAGAGTTGGCCAAGGAAAAGGAAGAGCATGAGACTCTGGCCAAGGAGGATCTCAAGAGGATGATGATGGAGAAAGCTCGAGCTCAGCGGGAAATCATTGCTCAGAAGTTGGGCTGTGCTAGTGACCAACGTCCATCTTCAGGTTTTCGGTTCGATCCTAGTCAAAAGATGAGCTTTTCCAAAACTACGCTGGAGCACATGGCGCGTCAAAAGGAGCGAGCAGAAGAAAAAGTTCGTCTGCTTGCGGACAGGCTTCGTGCTACCCAACATCGAGCGACTGACTCGGCAATATCTGAGAGGAGAGAATCAGCGTCACCACCCGTCGACTTAATGGATGAAGAAGCACAGGGTGGTGACGATGACGACAGTCCATTCAATCATTCTGTAGAACAGGATGTCCAAAGAGTGCGGCTTTTCGGACAGAAAAACAAGCGACCCAACAACGTAGAGAGGTCTTGGTCATTTAGGGACAAAGAGATTTTCATCGAGGTCCTTCGGGATCAATGCAGTATATTTTATCCTTTCTTGATCCTTGTCCACATTGTACTGACGCAGAAAATATAGGCAATCCAGACAAGTACGAACTCCTCTCGCAACTCCTCGACAGAAGCCTTGATGAAATCTTTGACAAAGTCAAGGAGTTCAAAGAGGCAATGGATATTGCGCATGAAAAGGGACTCTTTACTGACATCGCTGATGACTGGATCGAGGCGATTCGAATTGAGCATTAAGTTTTTCTTCCTTGGTTGAACCTCTCAGGCCTAGTGTTTTGGGGTTGAGAGGTGCTTTCGTAGACCTGGTCTTGATCTTGGTGTATGGAAAAGGCAAAAATAGTTAAAGTGTGTACCTGATTTAATATTGATACCCTCTACGTGCTCTTCCCGTGGAACAAATGTCGGTGGGCACTACTTAAGCAGCCTCTCGTCCTCTCGAGACCATGCTCGTGATAAATGGGGCGTACCAACATAATCTCACAAACTATATTGGTCCACCTTCCACATCCACAGCTATGGTTGTTGATATACCATGTCTAAGAGCAAAATGATGGACAGGTTGATACCAAGACAGTAACTTACGAGGAAACATTACTTACACGCCTCTACTACTTAATCATGTTTCAAGAGCGGCTGTACAAGATTTCACAATCACAATTATAACTGGGAAACCAGTATCACAAAATATATTGGAAAAGAGCATGGATGGTTTTTTTTCACCATACACCTACTAAATTATCTTATCTTTGCTTCCACTCCGACTTTCTCAACAATTCATCCATTCCGACGTCTAACTAAATTCTCTTTTCATGCCCGACCACCCAACATCTTTGTTGAATTGTAGAACTCTGCCATTTAGTTGGATGGTAAGAGTAAATTTTTCTGCTGCTGTTGTACAAAACTAGTACAAAGTCAAGGGCCACATTAAGCAACCGTAGGATGTTGTAACCCACTTTACATCTCCTTCTTCTTTGATATAAAGGCTTGTGCGTGTCGACAACCCCAGGAAGGACACAAATGAGAGGCAAACTTAACACCACCAATCCTTCAGCTCCGTCAAGAGACAACACGATTGCATTCTTTCCCTATTGAGGATCCCCAAAAATAAAATGAGACGAAACGATTCCTAGGCGCATCAAATTCGCATGCTGATGTTTTCACTCATCTCATGTCTGTCGATGCAACGCCGTCTGAGCTCCCGCTTCCCAGTGTGGAATCTGTAAATGTGAAAGGGGCTGCGCCACGGTCGAGAAAAACTACAACCCGAATGCCCTTTGTATGTATAAAACCCAAACCCTGTCCGTTCTAACTCCGAAATCTGCCGGATTAATTATCGCTGATTAATGGTGCATGTTTTCCATCGGCCGTAGTGTCCCGCAAAAGACCAGTCGTTTAGAATCGAGAATCATTTGTATCATCCTATACTAGGTGATCTTCCACCGCTGTGTTTTCAGCATCAGACTTATTTTCATCCAGTCTCTCATCATCAATCTGCGGCTTGCTTTCCTCGGCAGCTGTGGCCGTCACTGTGGTGCTCGAATCATTAGAGGTGACACTACTGGAGTTCCCTGAATTTCCTGAATTGCTGCTGTTATCATCTGGCGGGTTGGACTCTGTTCCCTGCTGAGGCAAATGAGGAGCAGGATTATGTCTTAATGGAAATGTAGACGATCGAAGGATACTAGGTTGTCGCCTTCCGAACCAGCCTCCGATTTCCCAGTGGCCAGGTTGATAGATACATGAACTGCGGACCCGCTCGTCGACGATGCCCTCAAGGAGAGTATTGAGCCGTTTGAAATCGATCGGTTTCAGAATCCATCCATCAAAACCGGCCTGGACGTAAGTGTGAAGATTTCGTTCCAAAAGGGAAGCAGAAACAGCAAAGATAGGTACACGACCGTTGACGGCGGCTCTGGAAGACAGAACTCTCTGGGGGTGAGACTTTTCGAAAGATCTGATCATTTTCGTGGAGGTGAGACCATCCACGATTGGCATCTGTGGTAATCAGTAAGTAGAATTACTACACAGATCTTTAGCGTGAACGTTACCTGCATGTCCATGAGAACCACGTCGAAGAACGCTGCCTTCTCTCCATACGCCCCTGCGCATTCTTCTCCATTGACTGTGTGGTATACCTCATGGCCGCTTTTTTCCAACCTTTTCTTGATTATACGGCTGTTCACTGGATCATCCTCTGCTACCAGAACCTGAAGATGCTCAGCGTTCTGCTTACTTGACTCTGAAATGTTTGCTCGTTTGCCTTGTTGATCTGACATGTCGAATAAGACACGAGAAGCAGAGTGCGGGTGATTGTCCCCGTCATTGTTCTCGCCAAACTCATCGGGCATTCTCACGGCTTTCAGATGCGTCTTGTTATCTGTGACAAATTCACTTCCTGGTGCTGCCTCTGTTGTCGTGCGAAGGTGTTCTGGAACATGTGCCCCATGAGAACGAGAGCGTACAGGAGGACCAGGTCGCTCGCCTGTTACACGAGACGCCAAAGGTGTGCTTCCAACACTATTAGAGGTCTTTCGGCTTTGGCTACTACCTTTACTGTTGGATCTGTGTAATAGCTGTTCTCCATCCCCTTCGCCACCAATAGAGAAAGAGCCAGAAATAGCGTCGATCAAGCGATCCACGTCGCTCTTTGCACTTTTGTTACTCTTGCCACTTGATCCACTCTTGAAACTCTGTACGCTCATAAAGTCGTCTACGCTCCGTTTTTGAGCAATCCCGTCTGTCCTAACAGAACTACCTTTATCGACGAGTGTGACTTCTCCTTCGGCGGCATTTAGCGGCGGGGTCGCCAGTGACTTTGCCAGTACAGCCTGTTGCAGAAAGGATGCGGTTTCGGAATTAGCATCTTCGTCCCCATCTGGGAGATCAAAAGGTAGCTGAACTACAAAACGTGACCCTTTCCCCTCCTCAGACTTGAGGCGTAATTGTCCATCCATGGTGCGCACAATTCTAGCTACTATGGCAAGTCCCAGGCCTAGAGTTTTACTCCCCTTGCTCTCTTCAGATAATTTCTCCTCGCTTATAAGATCCCCAAAATCTGTGGATACCTGTTCCAGGTCCCGAAAGAGAGAGTCGAGTTTATGGTTCGACATTCCAACTCCTGAATCAGCGACGACAATCTCAATATTCACTCGGCGTTTGTTTAGGCTGGCGAGATAGAGTTCTACGTGAACAAATCCTGACGAGGTGTGTTGCATCGCATTCGCCGTAAGATTGCTAACCGCTTGACGAACTCGGCGCTGATCGCCAAGAACAAGCGGAGGTACACCAGGATGTATGGTAACTTGATATTCAAGCCCTTTCCGCTTCGCATCTCCAGTAAATTGGTCCGTTGCATCGTGCAAGGTCGCTGGGAGGTCGAATACCTCGTCCTTGATCAGATCTTGACCTTCCTCAGCTTTGGTAAGATCCAGTAGGTCATTGATGACGTAGATCAGTGATTTGGATGCTGAGTGAGACTTTGAGAGATTTTCTCTAGTTTCCTGATCTAGCGACCCTTCCAGAGCAATTTCCAGATAGTTGATAATAGCATTGAGCGGCGTACGAACCTCATGGGCGGAGTTCGCAAGTAAAAGCCTTGTAAGCTGACTGCTTTGCAAAGCTGCTTCTTTCTGGGATATCATTAGTTAACAAATTTTAGTAGAAAATCTCAGAATGTCTTACCTGCCGCCAAACCTCGATGAATTTTCCATAGACTGAGATCCGTCAACCAAAGAACTGTAGAAATGGCAGTGGAAAGAACAAGCAGTTCAAGAGACTCACCTAGACAAAGGACCGCGGCGGTCTCGATTTGTTCTTCTGTCCATTCACGGCATTTTCCAACCACTTTCTCCGTCCACGTTGCAAAGCTCTTTCTTGGTTCCAGATAGCCTTCTGTGCCGTCCTTGATGAACTTCTCGTAGGGATTTCCAGCCCATTTAACTTCCTTGACTTGGGCCTTTCTGAAGAAAACAATGAAGTCATTTCCTGCCACGGAAAGAGGCACGAGTAGTAGCCCCGCAACCAGCATCAAGCCAGGAGAATATCTCATATCAGGGAAATCCTCTCGTACATCTTGAGAGGTCACTACAGAGGTCAGCTTACGTAGGCGTAGATACTCTAACATTGCAAGAGCTTCCTGCGATTGTTCTAACTTCCCAAGAATTTTGGTCTCTCCTTGGATGGAAAGCAGGCCAAAGTCTGCATCGAACAGCGTCAACAAATCATCAGACGATGCAGTGATATATCCTGCGGGATTTGATTCGGTTGGCACTGTGTTGATCAATTTCCGAGCTTGCAAGCGGGATGCATACGACAACCGCTCGATATTCCTTGAGGCCGTGTCACCGACTAAACGGCACATCTTTCTGATCGGAAAAGAAACTCGCATACCCTTGGATCCATATGAGTGGCATGCAATAAGACCCCACAATTCCCCGAAGGCATTAATAGATATCGACATAGAACTACGAACTGCCATATTTGCAAGGTATTTAATATGAATGGGAGACATGGCCCGAAGGTAAGAATAACTATCAGGAAGGTAAGCGACATAAAAGTGGCGATGTACAAGTCACTTACGAGAGGTCCAGTGGAGTTTCGAGATCTTCCACTGTTCTGCAAACTAGACGAGCAGTCTCTAGGTCCCGGTCATACAATAATCGAACCTTGTTGATCTTGTACATATCTCGGGCTTGCTTAGGAATATCTGAGGCTGGGAAATTAAGACCTTTGTATAGATCCTTTGTGGCCCTGGGATCGACGAGTTCGGTCACGACCCGTCCATTGAAACTTGAGTCAAATTGGTAGATCATGACTCGGTGGAAGCCAGTAAGCTCCTTTACAACGCCGACCAAGATTTTCAAGAAAGAGTCCAAACTAGGCGCAGACGCAAGTTGTTCTTGCACTTGAGACATGATGTTGAAAACCTCCATGGCAGCAGCCTCGCCTTTACGTTTCCGGGCACTACGCAAAACTCTGAGAGGCCTACTAGCGTTATGAGTGCTCTCAAAATACTCTTCTTGAGTTGGCTTGCTATTTAGTGTGTCTTCTGGTGGATCTGGAGTAATGTCATACGGAGGTACTAATGGGTATAAGTGATCGTCGTCGTATTCGAATTCGCAAATGATCAGATCGGGATGTAATTGATTGACGTGCATAGCGCACCACAACTTTGCACTTCTCCCATTTCGCGCTCGTACGGATAGCGTGAAAACTTCAGGTCCATTTGTGGCAGGATCAGCATCATCATCCTGTATGAAGTCGATATGATCAAGAAGATTGTCGGTTTGCTCTTCGGAAAGAATATCCGTAAAGCTCGCGAGTTTAAAGAGCTCTCCAGGGGTATAACCGATTATCCGATGTGAATTCTCACTTACCACACGTACGATCAGCTGACCTTCATCCTGTTCCTGCAAAGCAATAAGAAGGCCAAATGCCTGGACGGCGCCAGGAATATGAATCGGCTCGTCCTCACATCGCTGCAAGGTCTCCCCATCACGACCCGTGATGACTGCGTGGCCCTCGGCGGTTACAATATGCTTGAATCTAGCCGTGAGCAAACCGCCCCCAATGTGCTCCTCTTGGGGCATCTGACTACCGCTTATTGACGGAACGGATGAACCGCCTTGAAAGCTGCTAGACTCCTTAGATTTTTCAGAGCCTGCATCACTGAAGAGTTGCATTCTACTCCCTCCTCCATATCTGTCAGATCCACCCTGTGTAGTTGATATAGATTCTTTCCTTCGTTGGGAAGCATACCGATCGCCAGTTGGCACTCGGCTTGCATTTGATAACCCAAAATGCAATGTTGTCGGGATAGAATCGCTCAAGTTCCTTGCACGAGACGGCTCTGCTCTGCTGTCTCCTCCAGACTGGGAGGTTTTGGAGAGTGTTGCTTTAGATGCAGCTATGTTCTGACCTGCAGTGCCAGGGGGAATGGCGCCACCGAAGTACTCGAATTCAGAAGAGCTGCGTCCTGGTACCGGAAAGTTGTATGGCGTTTGGGAAGGATCCACGCTGACTACACTCCGGATAGGAAAGACACGGGCTCCTTGTCCATCAGGACTTCCAAGTTGATGATCAGACCCAACGCTGTATGATGACGTAACTGCCTCTGAGTGAGCTGCTGGATTGAAGTTGCTTCGTAAATCCGCAGCTACAAGTCGTGGTTTGGTCGGTCGGGTAGGATTCGAGAATCTCCTTGGCTTGTCCGTGGGAAAGTCTTGCGATTTCCTCTCGGGAATGCTCTCATTTGCATCTTCATCGACCGGTGCTGGGTCCTCTACTACAGGCTGTATGGTGCTCTCATTCCCAGCGTCCTCTCCCTTGTCAGACGTAGAAGGCATGCTGAAGCCTATGTGTCTGGCGTTTGCCGTGAGCTCGTCCTGGAAGGCCGTACCAGCCCCAGACTGCCCAGCAACCCGCGACTCTGCCCCAGTAAAGACTTGTATCTCGCAGGCCCTCTGATCTATCCGCAGACTTCTCGTCGATATGGCAGTATTCCAATTAGATATGCATAGAAAAAGTTGTCGTTGGGTGGGAGACGATGTGCTCGCATAGATGGTGGTAGGTATGCAGTTATAGGAAACGATCAGCAGTAAACACAAAGACTAGGGCGACGGTATGTAAGGTATGGAATTTGCAGGGCCCTTGAAGTGTACAAGTGGGCAGGCAGGCGCGTCTGTGAGGGCAGCTCTGGTGGAAATCGGGGAGCGATAGGCGTGCTCAAGCTCCTTTGGCGTAAAGTTATGGTTGGATCGTGGTCAGTCCTTGAAAGAATAGATTGTACGGCAGCGCGAGGGGCGAAGGGAATGGAATCGTCAGGATCTTTACGTGGCGACAAAGGAAAAGAAGGCAAGGTAGAGTTCAAAAGTCGATTGTCAGAGAGTGGTGCGGCGGATGTGGATGGCGGGTGGTGCAGGACGCGGGCATTACAGCAGCAGACCCTACTTGGCGGTTGATCGCTGTTGATAGTCGTGTTCGGGACGGGTTGATACTTTGGGAGAATCCAGTTGGCAAGGGCAAGGCGAGCAGAGAAGGCAGGGCAGGTTGGTCGGGTGGCAAATATGAGCAGTGTTGGCCGGAGGGAGGAGATACCTCGAGAAAACGCACTAGACTGCAATAGGGACTAAAGCTTCTCTTCTGCTGGTGCTTTGCAACATCAGCCGTAGTGCTGGCCGGCCAATGCAAAGCGGCGTTGACGGGAGTTGAATAGATAAAAGCTGTATCTATGTATCGCCCACCCAGAATAGCTGGTCAACTTGATGCAGCCTTGACTTGCGTCGAGCTACCCAATCGTCCGCCTGACAAACATCATGCATATTCTTGCATGCGGGAAACGGAGCAGACCAACTTACCCGTGTAACATGGAGAAGGGCCCTACAGCAGGCTCCTTGCTCCGGGGCTCCTACTCTACTGTACTGTACTTTATGCTCCTGGCTCCTCCACTGTTCTGCGGATCCACGTTCGGTGTTCTTCTGTCTGGAGGGTTCCGTGCGGGCCCAGTTCTGCCGTCGGAGGGTACGCTACTGGCTTGGTACGGGATTGGATAGGGGACATAAGATGGCGAATTGACAATCCCCAGTTTTAAAAGCCATGTTTTGCCACCCTGCATCGAAAGCAAATCTCCGCTCGACAACGGACACAGCACCCGGCGCTCCGTTGGCTCAAAGTGACAGCTTCGCGACCACGAGAGATGAGAAGAGAAGGGTGTACGGCCGGAAATGATGCGTCGAACAGCAACGACACTTCCATATAACACCCATCTGATCCTTCGTTGCTGATATGGCCAAATTCAGACGGCAAGGCACACGGGGTAGATCTAGCGTACGGAGGCGATGATCGACACGATCCCTACGATAGACGAGCCATTGGACCATTGTGTTTGATTTATCACGCTCACGCCGATTCCGACATCAGCTACACGTGGAGATGAAGCCCATTGTTAGTCCGGATGTGTTGGTGTGTGCGAACAGACAACTCGATTCATGAATCGAATATGCACCAGCACGTCGAGCTAAGCTGGCCCATAACAGCCAACGCGAAATGAGACAAGGAAGTGCCGGCGGAGCTTTTTCTCCAAGCGAAGCCTTGCGCTGCTCTGTCGACACGCATCTGGCTTGAGTCCTTAAGATACAGTACCAGCGAGAGTGGTTGGCATCGCGGACATTCTTTCTCGCAACAAGCTGGGAAAAGTCCCTGCCTTCCACTCGGTCTTGCTGGATCGGACACTGTCACAACTCGGATCATTGATTGGCTCGTGATGAATTGGGAAGAAAACCCGCCATTTTGATGAGAGAACCAATCATACCTCGAATCGATTACGAAACCAAGCACAACGCGCCGGTAACCAAATAGTCTCGTTGACTAAGTACAGAGTCATTACAATAGTACAACATTCCTTACCTGGGATGATGACGTCTATTAGACGATGAAACTGTGACTGACGAGGAGCTAGCTCTTGTGGCTAGTGCATTTCATGCATAACTCGTGCCGTTAGAACAAGAAATGCGGCAATGGCAATATGGCTCACGTCACCAGCCGAACTGGTAAGGGTAGAGAAGGCAAGCAAAAACTTGGTCTGTAATGAAAACCCCATGTTGAGGTCTAAAACAATTTCCAGCGATCCTTGTTTTTGTCTCGAAAGTCTATCTTAAAGGGTCTACTTGCAAGGTGGATATGTAGATCTTTGTCTCCCCTGCCAAGGGACATCCGAAAGGTCTCCAAGTGCAACCAGTCTGCGACCCCGTGATTGTTATAGCACTCACGTGATACAATAGCTGGCCTCCGACGTGATTACATAAGAGCTCCCGACCTCGTCAAAGGAACGAGCCATTCGAGAGTGGAGGGGAAAGAGAGGAGAGACAACATACTTTCTAGCTTTCCTCCATCCCACAATATCCGTTGCGCTTCGTTCACAGACTTCGTTGGTTGGGATCCGTATTGAATTCTCCCTTTCCTATTTCCTGTGGGGAGAGAACCTGTTGGGCTTCACACGCCGTTCTCGTTAGCGATATGGCTTCATTTCTCGGTCTGGAGGACTTGCATGTATTCATTACTGGTGCTGCAGGTGGGATTGGAGGCCAGGCAGTGAAAGAGTTCTTGAGTAGGTGACGCTCTATTTAAGTTGCTTCCAACGGACCCTTCATTGGAACATGGCAAGATTTAGTAGCAAGTCGTTTGGGTCTATTTACCTATCTATGGGGAAGTCCTCAGCCCATCCGTTATATTTTGAGTGCTCGTGCAAAGATAAAGTCTATAGTTAAGATGTTTATTGCATGGATAACACCCGGTGCTATTATACCCGTCCTTCTTGTCGTTTGCTCTCGACGTACCTTCTGCACTTGAGCCTACTTGAGATGAACCTATTTCCCATAACCTCGAGATTGATGCACTCTGGAAGAGCAGACATCTTGATATTGTTCCATGCTCAAAAGCTTCGTATTAACGCATGCCAGGCCAGGGTTGCAAAGTCACGGCTCACGATATTCAATCTATAACCAATATCCAACCCAACCCAAGACTGTTCACCGTCACAGGCGATATCTCCTCCGAGAGCTCTGTCCAGCAATGCATAGCAGAAGCAAAATCCCATCACGGACCAATAAATATCCTGGTAGCCAATGCCGGGATTACGGATGAGTCCAATTCGTACTCGATCTGGGAAATCCCGTTGTCGCTCTGGCAAAAGACGTACAACACCAACATCCAAGGCACCTTCCTAACCATCAAGCATTTCCTCCTTTCCGCGCAAGAAAGTCAGGCTGCAAATGGCGGAGAGGAACTTGAGAACCTGGCCATTGTGGTCACAGGATCCGAGACAGGCAAATTCGGACAGGCTGGGCATACGGAGTACGCATCAGGGAAGGCTGGGTTGCAGTATGGACTGGTGCGAGGAGTCAAGAACGAAATTGTGAGGCTGAATAGCAAAGCCAGGATCAATGCCGTTGCACCGGGCTGGGTTGATACACCGCTAATTGAAGGACGGCTTGACGATCCCGCTGAGTTGTGGACAGAAGCCCAGGCCACTGTGCCCTTGCGAAAGATTGCTCAACCAGAGGATGTTGCACGTACGATGTGTTTTCTTGCCAGTCATCGTGCAGCAGGACATATTACGGGAGAATGTATTAGTGTAGATGGAGGGATGGAGGGGCGCGTGGTTTGGAAGGCCGACGAAGTACTTCCAGCCATGACACCAAGCACATCCGTCACTTCATCACCGGTACTCTCTAAGTCATTCCCCCAAGTATTAAAGCTACCGCCAAACATCCCAAGAAGCATCGCGGCCCCTCGCGTCCGCAAGATTCAAATCCTCCTTTCCGTGGACTTCGACGCCGTGTCCGGCTTCCTCGGCACCGGTGCCTCCCCAGCAAACAACATGGCTGACTATAGCACCGGCTATTTCTCAGGTCAAGTCGGGGTGCCACGATTACTGAAGCTGTTCAAGAAACACGGCATCGCGAACAAAGTAACCTGGTTTATCCCCGGCCATAGCATGGAGACATTCCCAGCCCAAAGTCAGATGGTGGTGGAGAGCGGTGCGGAGATAGCTTGCCATGGATATGCACACGAGGGAAGCAGTCAGATGAGCGAGATGCAGGAAGCGGAGGTCGTCAAGCGCTGCGTGGATCTATGCACTCAGCTTACAGGCAAAAAACCAAGAGGCTGGCGTGCACCCCTTTATCAGTTGCGAGAACACACGGTCAAGCTTCTTGAAGAGCATGGTTTTCTCTACGGTATATGGCCCTCCTCCGTGCACCCTCTCTTACCCCCTACTGATATCCTCATAGATTCCTCCCTAACACACCACGATTCCCAACCCTATTTCCTCCCCTCCCACCCAGCCATCCGCCCTATCGATTTCTCGCCCCAAAACTCTGCAGAGACATGGATGCGCCCCCTACCTCCCAGCACACCACCAACGTCACGCACCCTGGTAGAACTCCCTGCAAACTGGTACATGGAGGACATGACACCTTTGCAGTATTTTCCCAACGCGCCGAATTCCCAGGGCTATGTGGGTGTAGGAAGTATCATGGAGATGTGGAAGGCTCGATTTGAGTATCTGTATGGTGAAGGCGACGACGAGCGGAGCGAGTCTCAAGAAAATGGTGGTTTCGTATTCCCGCTCGTCCTACACCCTGATACATCCGGGATGGCGCATGTGATCGGGATGGTGGATAAGATGATTGCATACCTGCAAGGCTGGGGAAGTGAGATTGAGTTTGTGCGTTATGAAGGCTGTGCTCAGGAATGGAGGGCAAGGCAGAAGATCTGAGCTAAAGAGACTAGCCTACGATCTTCCAGCCAGTTAGCTTGGTATATGACATTTCAGACGGATGAGAGATCATCGGTGTGTACTTGACTGGGAACAAAGAACAGCTGTTCAGAGAGCACAACTGAACTCTATCATTTATCCACCCCCAGCTCCTTCCCAACCCCAACCTCCCAATCAAGAAGGGCAATAAAGGAGTACCACTCAGTCCCAAAATATTTGGAAGAACGTTGGACTTTAAAGCCACCTACACTTATGCAGGGCTCTTGCCGCAAGTCCTAGATTAAGTAACGGTGAAGGACGCCCACATGGTGATCAACATTGGCACAACTTGCACTTCCCAAGATTGAGCTTTCCAGGCCAGAGCTTTAGAAAATATCGCTATCTAGTGGTTTACCACCGTGATTCAACGTAGCTAAGACTTGAGCCCTGTGGCGAAGCAAGCAGATGCTGGCGTAGACTCAGTTGACATGAATAAGTGAAGATAAATCCATCAGATAGCGCGCGGGACAAGGGGTGGGCTCTCGTCGCTTAATTTGTGTATGTTGATGAAGTGGTACAAATTTCAGATATACATAGGATTCTTTGGCAAAAGAACTGATCAATATGTGTCAAGAGAACGTGGAGCTCAAAGTAAAGAGTGGCAAATATGTAGGACTAGGGCTCCAATTGTCCAGAAATATAAATACTCTCGATCTAAAATCTTGCTTGCTCTCGTGTCCAGGAAAATGATATCAAAGCCTTTTTTGGGAGTTCAGCCAAAGCCAATCTAATAAACCTCAAGCACATATCTCAATTCCTCCTTCAAGCGCTCAATCTCCTTCTTCGAATCCACCTTCTTACCCTCAGCCTTTGCATTTCTGGCAATAGCTTCCTCCAAGACTTCCGTAACATCCGGAACCGGCCAAGTAGGGCCACAAAGGTAGAAGGCTCCTTCTTCCTTGATGTACGCCTTGATGATGTCGTTGATACTCTCGCGCATGCGGTCTTGAATGTAGATCTTCTGAGGCTGATCACGAGAGAATGCGCGGCCGAGAAGAGTGATGACCCCAGCGTCTTGGTAAGCTTCCCATTCCTCACCATACAAGTACTCCTCACGTTGGTGCCGAGAACCCATGTACAGCAGGATAGAGCCGATCTCCTTGCCCTGGGCCTTTTGCATGGCGCGGTATTGGACGAAGGCACGGAAAGGTGCGAGACCCGTACCGAGACCTGCCATAATAAGTGGCGCGGTGTCCTTGGTTGGCAGCTTCATGACAGATGGCTTAACACTGACTGTGACCTTGGAGCCGACAGGCAGTTGGGACAGATATCGAGTTGCTTGGCCGAATCGATCGCGTCCTTGAGGATCGACCCAGCTGACGACGACAATCATGAGTGCGACAGTGGAGGGGTTGACCATTTGACTGGATGCAATTGAGTATTCACGTCTCTTCATCGGGGCGACAATACGGGCAATATCATGGAAGTCCGGGTGGGCCGACTTGAATTCCAGTAGGATATCGGCGTAAGTGACCGTGTCAACTTCTGCACGACGCTTAAACTCGTTGGCACCTTCAGGTCCTCCCAGAGTGAGGAGCTCCTTCTTCTCCTTTTCATCAGAAGCAAAGTCTGCAAGTGATTCGTAGAATCTCTTTGGTGGTTTTCCGAAGATATCAATGTTTTGGACAAGAGACTGGAAGACCGTTCGGGTTTCCAACAACGAAGCATCTTCTCGAGAAGGAACCTCCACGACATCATCAGGGTTCAGTCCATAGAAGCCCATGAACTCTTCGACCTGCTTGACGTCGTTCTCTGCGTGAACTCCAAGAGCCTCACCGATATCGTACTTAAGACCAGATGTGCCAAGATCAAATTCAATATGGAAGATATTTCGATCATAGGTAACAGGAGTCAAACGACGATTCTCCTGAACTGTGACCTCGAAGGTCTTTGCCGTAAGATCAGGTCGAAGAGCAGTCTGAGCTCCGTAAGCTTCCTTGAACACGAGACTCTTAGCAACAGATTGCCAATCACGAAGGAGAGCAGGTGGTTCGACATCTTCCTTCTCGAAACCAGTAAAGCTATTGAAATTGATTGTTCGAGGAAGCTCGACAATCTCGGTATCAACCTCAACCTCTGACCAAGAATCAGGAATTGCAACTTGGCGAAGAGCATTTTCGACATCGCTCAAGGACTCAATCATACGTGCTCCATTTCCGAGAGCAGCAAGCTTGTCGAAAGCGGAGTGCAGCAACTCTGGCCGTGCAACCCTCAAGAATGCCAACTCGGTGATGTATGTTTCAGCCGTGGAATCTTTCTGGACGGTGTCTGAGAGCGCTGGATCCAGGACGAACAGCTCAACGTTCTTGAATTTAATCTCATTTCGCACAGCCAGAGGAAGTCGCTTCTCCAGATCTTCATCCTTGGCACCAGGAAGCTTGACAATGAGCTTTCCACCTGCCTTGACATTTCTTAAAATGCCAATCTCCTTGAAGAGGTTCTCCTCGGCCACAACAGTCACATCTGCAGCTTCAATAGGATACGGAGCCTCCATAGATCTCTTCGAGCTACGAATGTCGGTTCTGACAGTTCCTCCTTGGACGAGGTTATCGTGCGTTTGGTTGAGCAGAACATTGGTAGCAGAATCACTAGAAAGCAATTTGCTAATGGAGGCTGGAGCGGTGGAAGCTGAAGAATCCTCGACGTCCCAGAATGTGTATTGCTCGACTTCACCAGCAACGAGGAGCTGCAAACTCTCGTCTTCGTCAGAAGTCTTGTGTGGAAAGATCGCTGCCATTGAACTAGGTGTAAAGGTCTGATCTCGAGAGTACTTGATATCTATGACCGAAGGAGCTGTTGCCCACTTCTCAGAAAATACAGTGGCAGCTAAAACATCTTCATAGAGGCTCGAGTGAATAGATGGATCCTTGACATTGTTCTCATCAACAACTTGGCCGAGAACAGCAATTGATCGCACGGACGATGGGATGGCCATGAGGAAAGCTTCCTCGACAAAAGGTCGATAGACTCGAACATTGATAACTCCAACTTTTGCCCCATCCTTAGCAAGCTTATTTGCAACTTGAGATGCAAGAGATGCCTCGACTGTGCCGAATACAACCAAGATGGAATCTGGCTCTTCATGGCCAGAGTACTCAAAAAGGCCATACGAAGTGCCAAGCTCGCGATTAAAAGCTTCGAGAAGCTTGGCAACCTTGCTCTCTGAACTGGATCTCTTGCTGAACGAGGTGAATATTTCCGAGATAGTCTTATATGCTTCGCCTAGGTTCGATTGACTTAATGCATCCACGATGCGGACAGTGTTACGTCCAACATTGATGCCATCATAGATGTGAAGAGTTGGGAGAACAGTGGCCAATAGAGTTGCGAACAAGGCCATGTGTTGTGTCTCAAAGGCAGAAGAGCTAGAAACAAGTCCAAGGCCAAGCTCTTCAGCGATTGCCAAAGCAGAAGCATAATCTGTGACAAGGCCACTTGAGGAGCCCGGGGCGTAGTCTACAGCGGCAACATGGGCCACAAATGGATTTGCGACTGAGTATAACAAGGACAGCTGGTCAAGAGAACTACGCAATTGCAGTAGACTAGAGGATGAGGCTAAGAGCGATTGAGGAATATGTCTCTTCGCAAGGTCGAAATCCTTGGAAAACATGTATCCCAACGCAATTGACCCTGCACCAGTTCGTGTTTGCATAGGCGAAACATGAGTAGGATATCCATGGACATTCAACACCTTTGAGCGGAACCAGTTCTTAACAGCGACATCAAGGTCAAAGGATTCGGGGGAGTACGAAAAGATCTTGTCGGAGAGACCGTATGCGACCTGTTGGATCAACACTTGTGCAGTGATGTAGGTAGGGCCGGTAATGGAGGAATAGGCAATCGGCTGGCCAAATGGCAGGCTTGAAGATTTGCAAGTAAAGGGCTTTGGGGAGGCACTGTCTTCTTCGGTATTCCACCTGCTATCGAGGACTTCACCACCGAAGGGCTTTTGCTTTTCGTGTCAGTACAGAAGTTTCCAGATTTGTAAGGATTCAGCAGCTTACTGAGTTCTTCTTAGGAGCCTCCAGGATTGACATGGCGTCGTCTGCCTTTCTCTTAATTCCATTCACAGCATCATGTTCTCTGTCGATATCCATAGGTTCCATCATCTTGAAGCGACAACTATGGGATTGTGCGGAAGGGAAGTAAAGGACAGAGCGTAGAAATGAAACAAACTGGGGGAATGGAAGGGAATGAAACTACCCAGAGGGTATGTGGCAGCAAAACATGAAATGGTGCAATAGTCAGAGAGAAGATACTAGCCTCGATTCTACTTAGCGCAGGGGGTAAGATGGGATGGAAATGTCTGCAGCTGGACAATTAGCAATTGAACAATTTCGACGCTGCAGATTCGTCGGGATGTTTGGGTGTTAGAGAAATGTTCGCCATGTCTTGGTCGAGTCCAGCCAGAATTTCGGATGGTGTAATTGCACGTGCTTTGGCGCGAACAGTTACGGCTGAAGGTTTGTCCGGGTCCAGTTCATCTAGCATCAAATGGCCTCGTTACGAGGCACTTGCAATGCTTCCTTTTTATATCATAAAAGTAAGAACAGCCAGACTCAGTCTTCTAGTATATTGCTTTCTATTCATCTCAACGCCATCACCAACATGCCCAGCCAAAGTTGGGAAAAGCTGAACGCTGGTCATCATGAACACGGAGAAATATCGTGCTGTTCGACGTGTAGTGTTGGCCGCAATAAGACAAGAAGCCCCACCATGTACACTGTAGCCCTGACAGAATTGAACGATCAATAATATTGATCGTGACGGTCAGCATTACAATTAGAACGCTGTGTAGATCGAGCTCGCGGTCTAGTTCCGTTGCCGTGCTCATACCACCATTAGAAAGAGCCACTTCGGTGATACCGCGCGTGTGTCCATCGTCGACTTTGCATGTATCTCGCCATTTTGATAGTTACGGTAGGGCCAGTCAGTCATAAAGGTCTAAGAGATTTTGTAGGAATACCTGAGCGATGCTTCCGTCATTTAGAATTCCGAAATGTATCAATCTAGGATAACACTCCTACTTATACAGCCACGAACAGCTTGCCACACTTACAGTACCCACGCAAATGTTACTAGCAAAGCTGCCAACTACGAGAGCTGCTTGTTCTGCACTACCAGCCCTCGAGTATGTTGTGGACGGCAAGAAACCTACTGCAAAAAGCCTACTGCATTCATAACGACGACTCAGAGATGCTCAGCTTGTCGCTTTGACAGACAACTGTAGAAGTTGACACCACAAACTTGTGTATATGACTTATGGTTGAGTGCAGACTTTATCAGTTTAGAGGACCATGTATACGCCACCTGAATGGGAAAACACTTTAGCGGACACCAGAATGAAGATGGTTTCGATAGCCTATATGTCGTCACGTAGCAGTGTTACTGCCATAGAACAATTCCCAGATCATTTGCATTGACACAAGAGATAAAATTAGCTTAGAAATCTTGAGGTCGGATACTTCGGTCGTGACGCGAATTCCATCCTTTAATGACGAAGATGATCGCCGAGGAGAGGTTATCTTCCGCAGGCAGTCGCCGTGACTTCGGGGGAATAGAAAGAGAAAGCAAAGGGACAGAGTAGAGTTTGTAATCGCCATGGTGAAGTGGTACAAATTTTCTCCCCTTTCTTCAGCCGGAACAAATAAGATAACCCCGCCGTACAGGCTGTCGATATGACGTTTCTCCGAGAGCTCTCGGCATTGTTTTTCAATCTCGTCTGAGAACTTTCGAGTCTGGACTTTAAAAGATAAAGCATCAACACTCCTCCAGAAGATCACAGAATAACTACTAGGCAACCCAAAAGCCACCAACGAGCCTCAGGACAAATATAAAGTATTGCCACAATACAAAATGACCTCCACTGCTCTTGTCGGTTCGACAGGTCTTGTTGTAAGTAACATGCCGCGAGACATGTTCGCATAGCCTTGCGGTAACATACTGACTTATCACCACCAACAGGGCTCACACATCCTAAGCACTCTGCTGTCCCTTCCCACTAACTCCAATGTATATGCACTCGCACGACGCGAGCCCAAAGTTCAAGACAACAAACTGCACCCGCTGATATCAAGCGAAAGTTCATCATGGAGTAGCCAACTCACCAGTATCAGCCCACCACCGAGCATCTTCTACAGCAGTCTCGGGACGACGCGCGGCGCAGCGGGCGGAGTTGAGAACCAGCGCAAGATTGACTACGACCTGAATCTTGAGCTGGCACAAGCAGCTAAGAAGGCTGGTGTGAAGGTGTATGTCCTTATCTCAACCTCCGGCGCGTCGTCAACGAGTAGAATGGCATATCCGAAGATGAAGGGTGAGCTGGAGGATGCGGTCAAGAGCTTGGGGTTTGACAATACGGTGATTGTTAGGCCCGGCTTGATTGTGGGTGCGCGTGAGGAATTCCGTGGACCCGAATTGGTGTTCAGGAAACTTGCAGGCGCATTGGGCTCGCTGTCGAGTGCGCTCAAGGATCCCTGGGCGCAGGATGCAGATGTTATCGCGAAGGCTGCCGTGGCTGCCGGGAACAAGGCATTGGCAGGAGAGGCACCTACTGCTGTATGGGAGGTGGGACAGTCTGAGGTGGTCAGACTTGGGAGAACGGAGTGGAAGGCTTGATATCCATTTAAGAGTTGTCATTTTGCGTCTTGGGTGTTTGCCAGCATTGAGTTTCGGGATACCATGGGTCTGCAGGCAAAATTTCTTTCAATGGCCCAATGGGTGGATATTGAGGATTCTGCTGGGAGTAATTGAAAATATAATACATTATAACACCTATTCCACCCCATGATCACTACAATGATATTAGGGCTTTCCAGCTTTTGGCGGGCTGCCACTACCAGATCTCTTATTATTACCAGCACTCTCCTCACTACCACCATGAGCTTCCTTTCCGCCCTATTAAACACGATGTCAGCCCATGAACCTAAGCAGAGTGCAGAGATGCCACAACAAAATGAAGGTAGCACAGACCTGTTTACTAACTTCCCTATTGGCCGGACTCACTTCCAGAGGGTTTTGATCATTGCCCTCCCCGGCTTTTTTCTTCTCTCCCTCCGGGCTTGTAATTTTTGGATCAAAAGCAGCTTCCTCCTCGTGAGCAGCAGTATCGTCGGTGCCACTCTTGGTGTATTCAGTAGCATCGGTGTTGATGCTCTCACGGTCTTGGCTATCCTTTCGTGGGTAGGTGAGGATTGCGGATTGGAAGAGAGTGCGATTTTGAAGGGGGAGTATTGGTGAGGTTATAGCTCGTTTAGGGACGGCTGCTCTTAATCGCAGTGAGCGTGCTGTGAGGTGGACGATATTGGTTGGTGACATTTTGGAGATATGTGAAGTGGTAGCTGATTGAAGCGTAGGTTGGGTGTGTGACGCGTTGAGGAGTACTGGGTGGTTAGGAGAAAGAGTTCAAAAGATTGGGATCGAGAGAGAAAGAAGTTTGAAAGCTCTCCAGGCTTAATTACAGTCTTGTCAGCATGTAACTCTTTCAAGTTGTGACCCTATCTAAGGTGTCGTCATTGGCGTGGAGACACGCAGATCGCTTGTAGTTGCCAATCGACTTTACCATAGGGCCGCAACATGCTAATCGGGATCTAACACACATGTCAAATTGACAAACAAAACGGAGCTTCGAATAATCATATTGCATGTACATCGTAAATATACGGAAGTGCCCTCATAAGTCATGACCGCCAAAATCGGACTCTATAATCATTCTAAACACCATTAAGCGAAGACTCCAACCATGAACCCGCCTAAACTCCGATCCTGCACGAGCATAGAAATCTACCATCTTCGGCCATACACCTGGTCTTCCTTAGATTGACCTTTTCGACCAACTGGGGGGGTTGTCG
The DNA here is from genome assembly GCA_003369635.1 of Coleophoma crateriformis. Lineage (NCBI taxonomy): Eukaryota > Fungi > Ascomycota > Leotiomycetes > Helotiales > Dermateaceae > Coleophoma > Coleophoma crateriformis. The sequence goes on from PDLN01000005.1 coordinate 1,338,266, forward strand.
TTCGCACCGAGCTCTCTCGGCTTGAGTTAGCACTCTCTATTGATCTTTCCTTCAAGATTCGAGGCTTCGTGCCAAGGTCATAGTTTGCGGTGGATGTAGGGGCAGTTTGCTCTGCGTCTCGGCGGAACAGCTGCAAAATCTCCTTCATGCCGAGCTTTCCAGCATTGTTCTTGGCACCTCCCTCAATAGTCTGGTTGGCAAGCTCCCGCTTCTTCTCTTGAAGATCTAGAATTCGCTCCTCGACAGTGTCCTTAACAGTGATCTTGTAGACGATAACATCAATCTTTTGTGTAAGACGATGGACTCGGTCAATGGCTTGCTCCTCGACAAACTGAACTATTAGCTGAAGCCGTTAATTTATAAGTGCAGAAAACCTACAGGGTTCCAGAAAGGCTCGAGAATAACAACTCTGGTAGCTGCCGTCAGATTGAGCCCGAGTGATCCACACTTAAGACTGCAAAGCAAGATCCTGCAGTTGTCATCATTCCGAAGTCTATCCAAACTAGCTTCACGCATGTCATTTCTCATACTTCCATCATATCTCGTGAATTTGAAACCCTTCTGGCGCAAGAAGGGTTCAATGAGATCAAGCATAGACGTGAATTGTGAAAAAACGATAAACTTGTGCTGTGCAACCTCTTTTCCAAGAATTCTGAGTAGATGGTTGATTTTGGTGGATGCTATCACAGTCGAGAGTTTTGCTTCATCTTCTGAGGAAGAATGAATTTCATCTTCAACCTCAGAGTCCGAAGCCGAATCGGCTTCAGAGTCGGTACCAAGTGCAAATGCCTTCGCTTTGGTAGGATTGATATCCTTGAGGTCGGGCAAGCTATCGTCATCGTCGTCCGAGCCAAGCCAGTCCCCTCCACCTTCCGCATTTTCATCAGCGATCCCACCAGCTTTGCCGAGGCGGGCTTGTTCTCCATCTTTCTTAGGAATGATACATTCTCCTCCATCATCTTCATCGTCACTGTCCTGAATGATAGCTCGGTTGCGTGGCTTGCGAGCAATGTGCTGGCTGGAAGCTACTTCCTCGTGTTTCTTCTTAAGCTTCTTCTCTTTTCGTGACCTGTGCTTTTGTTCCACAAAGCTCAGGTCGGCCTCACAATCTAAGCAGCGAATCGCTCCATCTGAGATTGCTTGCTGTCCTAGTTCAAGTTGGCAGACTTCACACTTCTTATTGCCAACCCCAAGATTCCCAAACATGTCAGCAATATCATCGATGTCCGAAGATGAAGTCTTCTTCTTGACAGCTGTCTCAGCAGACAGTGCATCGCCATCCTTGCCAAGCTTACCAGCAACGAGCTTAGGATGATTGCATGCCTGTCGTAGTCGAAGAAGCAGGACTAAAGCACTAGCGTAGTTGACTCTCTCACCACCCATCATTTGCTCCAAGCTTTTGTCAGTACGTTGCTCGAGCCGATCATAGAATTGTCGTTCTTCGGGCGAAAACTCTGCGAAAACTTTTTCGATACGACGCTCCGTAACTTTGAAGCCAGTTGTGTTAGCCTCGCCAGCCGTGGATGGTTTTCCTCCGGGGTTCAAAGCGCCTTCCTTCTTCAAGATATCCTTGGTTCGACGCTTCATGAAGATCTTCAAATAGTGGCGAAGACGCTTAATGGCTACATCACCTCTGCCATTCTTCATTGGTCTATCAATTTGGTCTTTCCATTCACGCAGGTCGTCGTAAGGCTTGATACGGAGGAATTTGATCAGACTCTGCAGTTCATCGAGGTTGTTCTGCATCGGCGTACCAGTCAAGCACCAGCGGTATTCGCTTCGCAAAGCATAGCATGCTTGCGTTGCCTTAGCATTTCGATTTTTGATAGTATGAGCTTCGTCGAGGATCACCCTGTACCAGTGCAATCCGAAGCAGCCAACCTTGAGACCGTTATCTCCATCTGAAGAGCTACCCCACTCAGACACAAGAATTTGGTAAGTCGTTATGACCACGTCATATTTCTTGAGGTCCGCAAACCGCTTTGTCCGTTGAGGGCCGTGGTGCACACAAACGCGTAGTGAATGCGTGCTTTCTACTTTCTCCTTGATTTCCTGCTCCCACTGTCGGATAAGAGCCAAAGGAGCTACAACCAGGGTGGTTTTTTCCAGACCAGAAGGCAATTTGCGAGTAGCTGATTCTGCGTCCGTAGATGCTGGTTTTGGGTTTGTAATAATCAATGAGATAGACTGTAGGGTCTTGCCGAGACCCATGTCGTCTGCAAGAATTCCTCCTTTAGGAACCTTGCCTTTCTTCCCTGTCCCGAGCTCACGACCTCTCATCCATTCGACTCCCTCAACTTGATGTGGAAGTAGTTTGACGTTTATCCCTTCCACGGTTCCATCATCTTCTTCCTCATCCTCTTCGACTTCCAGCTTCTCTTCGCTGCTACCAACACTCAAATCCTTCAGTTTAGCCACCAGAGAATCCTCAGTCTTCTTCTTCTTGCGTGATCTTGTCCTGGGCATATCATCTTCATCCTCGATGGCTCCTTCGAGCAGCGATTTGAGATCTTCTGCAGCTTTTGCAGGATCAACAAAGGCATGAATTCCAGTAGCGGAGTTGTCGTGATATATGTTGCTTGTGAAATGTTTTGTTTGTGTGAGATCAACAAAGTTGCTTTGAGGAGCATTATTTACGGATTGAAAGCCTCCATAAGTGCCTCCCATTGAGCCAAAAGTCTGTGGTTGTGCAGGTCTGGTAGTGGTAAACGCATGCTGACTTGGAGCAGGAGCACGATATGGAGCATCGGCAGGGCTATGTTTTGTTAGCTTCAGCAGAACAGCCAGGAATCGTGTTACGCACGCATATTTATTGCCCGACAAGTATTCTGTAGGCGCTCGCGGCTGAAGTGGATTAACCACGTCCCTTACGGCGTCTTTGAGAGCCTGAAAATGGGGGTGCTCTGTTATGAATTAGCTTAATTTTCTTGGGAGCCTCCTATTCTACGTACTCGGCTGATCACCATTTCGATGATGCTCTGTTCTAGCTTTTGGTTGGATGAAAACATTGGACTCCTTTTGACGCGGCAACGGTGATTGTGGAGTAGATGTCTGCCCAAACTGCGGCGCATGAAGTGGGTTCTTCGACACAAACGGACGATCAAGCTGGTTCAGTTCATCGCCTGCTTTGGCAACGACGGTTGCCTTGGCAGGCGAGCGTTCGTTGACCATCTTGCTGCGATGCAAGATACTACTTTCGGCTACTTGTGGTGAAACTTGAGGGTGTGCTTCGTATAGAAATACCACTGAGCTATCTGCGGGCGCAGATCTGGCTGAGGCGGTGGTGTACTGGGGCGAATTCGAAAACAAATCGCTGCTATCTCCAATGTCGCTCAATCGTTTATGGGCCCAACCGCTCTGCACTTCTGACGAGATCTCGAAATATTGTGGATGACCTGGAAGATCCGGTGTATTTGTTGTATCCGAATCGGTGAATCTTCGAAAATCTCTTCGCTCTTCTGAGGAATTGTGACGGAAATGCTTGAAATCGGGTGTTTGGACCCCGCTAAGTTGATTCCGCGGTGTAAATTCGCCCCTACAGGAAATCTGTCAGTACGGGCAAGATCTGTACGTGAAACTATTTACCTCATGGAGTCAAGAAGGACTATGGGTTGTTCTTTCGAAGACCAGTAACAAAACGCGACGTTTCACGCGTTCTGCCAGCCGTAAGTGCTGGCAGTTCTGGAGACGTTGCCACGGCAATCGGCAGTGGGGCAAGTCAACTTCCATACTCTCCACGATATAGAAGCTCTTCTAAAGGGTTCTTTGATTGCCTTATTGCACTGTTATTTTTCAGACAAGCAGTTATTGGAAATACATTTGAACCGTCAGTCATACGGCTCGTCAATGAATTATCATCCACCAAGTATTTGTGAAGATGGACTGGAACAGAAAGTGACGTCACTTGGAGACGAGTTTTGGAGGTATTGGGATTTGGATGACTTCCAAACATTACGCGGCGTGGAATTATTTCGGTATTTAGCTCAAAATTACAACGGGTATCTGATATAATGCTGCAAGTATCAACTCCCATCTCCGATTCTCTCGGATGTTGTACAGCGCCTTGGGCTCCCAGCCTTGCAAACTCCAGCCTGTGATTACTCGAGCCAGAAGCAAGAACTCAACACTAGGCGCGCGACTTGCGCTTCTCGTTCACTTCGGGTTTCTGACTCTTCTTCGCCTTTGGTTCGAACAAGCTCTTAACCCGTCTCATTCTTGTCCATCGCTCTTTGTCTTTTTGGTCCCGAATGCTTCTCGCAGTTTCATCATCCTCTTCAACAGCAACCCCTTCCGATTCTTCCGGAGAATAAGTTCTTTTACTTGGAGGCGATATTGCGCCACCTGTTGTCAGTCGATGATGGTTTCTGATGACAAGAATAAGAACCTCCCAGCCAGGCACTGCAGGGTTCGACTCGCCGGCCAGCGCTTTTGTGCCGTTTTGGGATTCTGCATTTCTCCATGGACAGTAGGCTCTATGCTCGGAGACAACATGTAATCCAGGTACCACCGGACCCTCAATTTCCTCCCCAGCTTCATTAACACCCTTGCTTTTGAAGAGCCAAAGCCCAAGAACTCTGAAGCAAGCCCCGCAGGATACAGAGCCAAACTGAGGCCCTAATCGTTCATGAGTGTGGCCTTGCCAACCAAATAAGGCCATTGTCAAAGCAACTCGGTTGACAGGCCGCGACTGCTGCTCCGGAATCTGCTCTTGTGAGGAAGTGAAGAAGTCTACGGGAAGAAAGCTCAGAATATTATCCAAGTTGAAGTCTGGTGGTATTCGCAGGTTGTATGAGTACGGTAAAGTATCCTTTCGCTTCTCCAGTTCAGTATAGCGCTGGTAGAGTTGGTCTAAAGCAACCTGAGGGTGGCTTAGTGGTAACCTGAATATCTTGTCTAGAAATATGTTAGTATTTGGCAGTGTCTTTCTTGATCTGGTGCGCCTTGTCTTACCATCGCAGCCCCTTTGCCTCCATAAACAGTTCTCATCGTGAGAAGTGATTATAAGCTCCACGTACTTATCCACCAAAGCCTCTTCTGAAGAGAAGGTCAGCGGCCCATCGTTCGCATCTTGCTCAGCTGACTGCGTACCGATGTTGCCAGCGATATAGACAGGTTCCTCCTTCCCATCAACCTCCTTCTTATTGAGCTTGACCAGTATCTCAACATTGCACAAGCAGCATCGTACCCTTTCGAACTTCTTACAAACCCAGCCACGCTTCGCCCATTCCACTTCATTGACGCGATCTGGTTTTGGGGTCCAATCGGTCAGGTTTGAGAAGGTCTTTAGACGCTCTAAGAAAGCAATGCGGTCCCATGGTGCATATTTGGGCCTCTCTGTTGTCGTAAGAGCCGCCTTTAAAACCAGTTTTCTACGAATAGTGGAGCCCACTTGGATCGTTGGTTCCGAGGAACCTTGGGTTTGAATCGAGGATGGATCGCTAATGCGGCGCTTTTTTGATTGTGCATCATTCTCTGAAGTTGGCACGTCGTGGGTCCTATTGTTTACTTCTTTGGGCTTCAGCGAGGTTGCTGATTTATTCCCAATCCCACTCAACAAAGCATTGAACTTCCTCTTTGTGGAGTTCATCGCCGGTTTGTCTGCTTGAGCCTCCTATGAACGTTCTGCGATTGAAACTTGATCTATGTATTGTGACAAGTGGCTGTTATCCAAGGAGATTTGTTGTCAGCCTCGTGTAATTCTAAACAATTCGACGGAACATCAATCTTCCTTCCGACACAAGGCTGTCAATCTGCCAACCACATTGAAAAGGTGCCAATTTTTGAGTAGTCAGATATCTTGCAATTACGAAACTGGAACTAACGTTTTCTTTGTATAATCTTTGAGCATCGTGCTTCCCACCAGTCCAACAGGATTTGCTTCAACACAAAATCTGACAGAGGTGCACCACTACTGTCTAGCAGAATCTTGATTCGGCGAGCGGTGTATGTTTGCCCCACCAGCCAACCCACTTGGATACGGAGGGGTGAGATTTCGAGCTACATCATCTGTTCGATTCTAGGATCCTGTTCATTTATTTCGAAAGGCATCTTGTTATTCGTTCTTGCACTCATATGCTTACACGACTGAGAAAGATCTTATTTGAGCCGAAACTACTCTTCATATCCCTGCTTTTCGTCACACTGGCTGCTTTTGCTACAAGATTCTGGCCGCGTGTCTCCGTACTTTCCCATCATCTTGCCCAAAAATCGCTCCTTACAACTCTCAATATGTCAACATACAGCAAGGAGCTTGAAGTTGCAGAGTTAGCTGTTCAAAGAGCTACTCTCCTCACCAAGAAAGTATTCCACGAGAAGGCCAAAGGCACATTATCTAAGGACGACAAATCACCAGTCACAATTGGAGATTTCGGTGCTCAAGCGCTGATCATTCAAGCCATTAAGAAGAACTTTCCCAATGACGAGGTTGTGGGAGAGGAAGAAGCGAGTGATCTGAGAGATAACCACAAGCTACGTGACCAAATCTGGGCATTGGTTGAGGGAACCAAGCTCTCAGATTCTGGCTCTGAGGATATCTTGGGCGGTCCAATCAAGACCGTAGATGAGATGCTGGATGCCATTGATGCTGGAAATAGTGCAGGTGGAAACAAGGGCAGAATCTGGGCACTAGACCCCATTGATGGAACGAAAGGCTTCCTACGAGGTGGCCAGTATGCAGTATGTCTAGCTCTTATGGTCGACGGTGATGTCAAAGTTGGTGTCTTGGGTTGTCCAAACCTCCCAGTTGACGATACCGCTCCATTGACTGCTGAGTCTGGAGTTGATCAAACCGATTCCGAAGGCAAGGGTGTCTTGTTCGCTGCTATCGCTGGTCAAGGAGCAACCAGCCGGCCCCTAGGAACTGCTGGACTTGAGAAGAGTCAGCCTATCAAGATGAAGCCAGTGAGTGATATCACACAAGCAATTTTCTGCGAGAGTGTTGAGGCAGGCCACTCCTCTCACGGTGACCAATCTGCCATTGCGCAAAAGCTTGGAATTACCAAGGCCAGCGTTCGCATGGACTCGCAGGCAAAGTATGGTTCAATCGCCCGCGGGGCTGGGGATATCTACCTCAGACTTCCAGTAAGCGCTACCTACCAAGAAAAGATCTGGGATCACGCTGCAGGTGATTTGATTGTCAGGGAGGCAGGGGGCGAGGTCACGGATTCTCTGGGCAATAGATTGAACTTCGGCGTGGGAAGAACACTTGCTGAGAACAAGGGAGTTGTCGCAGCCCCAGCAGCAATCCACAGCACTGTGCTGGAGGTGGTAAAGGAAGTCCTCAGCAAGAAGTAGAGGCAAAATAAAACTATGATACAGCCATGCTACAATTCTCGGTTCTATATTGAACGCCATGCATATACACTCTCCTTTCATACTAATGATACATAAACCGGCCCTCTATTTAATCTTCTTCGCCTTGAGCTTGATTGTCTCCCCATTAACAAAGATACCCTTGCCTTTGTAAGGTTCGGGTTTTCTCCACATTCGAATATTCGCTGCAAATTGCATAACAACTCTCTTCTCACATCCTTCCAATAATATACGTGTTGGTTGAGGAACGCTGGCCTTGACACCTGCTGGCACGGGCAGCTCAATAGGATGAGAATATCCAACTTTCAGCACAACAAACTTCTGGCCTGGGAACTCGGGCTCCTTTGTGGTTGCCGTGTCCTCAACAGTCGCTCTGTAACCAACGCCAACTAGTCGTAGAATTGCTGTGTGCCCCTCAGATACGCCCAATATGTGGTTCTGAAGATATGCTCGGGTGGTTCCTAAAATACTTGTTAGCTATAGTCTCCAAGTTTAGACGTCAATGACTATACCCCACATCTCCCGCTGTGTCTTAACCTCTCTATTATCTATCCTGACAAGGGCCTTCCGCGTAGCAGCATCATGCTCCACAGTCACAAAGGGAGGAATGGGATGAGACATCTTGCCTACACTGGAGTCAGTCTAAAGTCTCCAGATTCGACATTGTCTAAAGCGCGTACCCAAGGGACCTTCTATCTCAACCACTGGTCGAGCTGCAACAACGGATCGTCCATTTTTACGTGGCGCAGGCTGTACAATGCTGAAATTTACCTCTGGAGGTATTGAAAGAGGCGCTGATCCGATGTGCGATGATCGGGAGGTAGAAGCAGAGAAAGCTCGCGAGGGAGTGACTGGAAAGGCTGGCAGGAGAAAGGATGGGATCGATATAGAAGGAGTGGAAGCAATTGCCTTTTCTAATCCCCTTGCTCTGACAGTCGAAAACATGATGGATTGACTGCTAGGATTCGAGGTCTGCCGCTTCTATGATCGTGAAGCTCTGGCCCAAGAATTTTAGGTAACGAACAGGTCGGCACGTGATATGAGCAACGTGAGCGCCCAGCTCGACTCGTTCGTTCTGAGCCTCGTAAACTCTGGTTCATTCATCCATGACATGAATTGAGAAAGAACTCTTTCCCAAACCAGCTTGTTTTGCGTGTTCCGGACAATTAGCAGGTCTTGGTTAATTCGACTCAGAGGTTTGATGCTATTCTCCAAATCGTCACAACCTCCGTTTTCTCTCCCGTCTTCAAAGATTCGCAGTGATCCTACCAGACATCGAGTCTTTGACTTTCCTTCTTCGTCGCCATCGTTCTTCCCTCTTCCTTCTCACTCTCATCTTGATGCCAGCATGTTTTAATCTCCTTACGCTCTACGTTTCATATTCAGTTTCATACCCATTGTTTCTCTAATTCAACTTTTATCCAAGCTATCAGCATTCGGATCTCGTTTCCTGATCGAAGCAAGATCGCGCACATCAGTCACCGTCTGACACGAACTTCATCAGATACGGTAAGCCGTATCAGCTCTGCCTATTGAGAGAAAAGTATTCTATTTCAATTTCTAACATGTTGAATCTTTCAGCAAATTTCTTAAGTTATTGTTTGGTAATTCAGCATGAAGCCGTCCAGGGGTTTTCTGTTCTTGTTACCACTGGTGACGAGTGCATACAGTCCCTTCAAGACAATTAAAGGCACTGAACACAAACGTAAGCCTCAATGTCTCTCAACTTCAGTCGATCTGACACCTCTAGGAGATCATAACCCTGAGCCAAATCTTCTAAAATTCGACCCCAGCGGACTTCTTGACTCTACGTCTCGCAAGCCCGAGATATATACCAAAGCGCTCCTCGAGTTAAAGCGTCTCGAGGAGGAGCCTCTGTGCCACCGTATTGCCGCTCAGATGCTCATGAAAAACTGCCAAGGCCTTGAAACCCTGAGTGATGATGGTTATCAATACAACAGCGTTCAAATTCAGAGACATCACGTTGAGAGCTTCGCCGCCAGTCTTGCGATTTGTGATCTGGAGCGAGGTCGGTTCAAAATTCCAGGTGCATGTTCGCTTTTCACGAGCTCAAGTCTCCTAAGTACATTGCAAACAGGAAGCAGTGGTCTTGATGTATCACCGGAGCAGGTAGGAGAGTGCTTGGAAGCACTCGGTCAGCATCATTCACACTGGAGCACTTGGCTCAGCTACAGAGATAAGGCTCTGCTTTTCTGTCGTGCTGCACGTATTGATATTGACAAAGGTAAACTCTGAAAGCTGTGGCCAAATTCATGCTCTGACTTGCTTCAGATCAAGCAATTTTACTACATAAACAATTGGTACAGGTTATGGCAAGCCTTGCAGATGCTATGGAGAGAGATCTACAAGCATTGAAAGAGGCCATGGCAGACCATGTCGTTGCCACAGACTCCTACTTCGACGGCATTATGATTCATGCCGAATTCCTAAAATCTAAGATTCTACAAACATTCAATTCATTTTCGGCCAACATCGAAGTAAGTGCTTTAGTACACCTTGGATTGAACACGATTAATTAAAACATAGGATATTTCTTCATCCATCGATACTGCGACAAAGAGCTGTAAAGATGTGGAGCGTGCAACGAAGAACATATCTGACATGGTGATTGCCAATACTGCAGAGTTGGCCGCTGCGCATGAGGAGTCAATGGAACAGCAAAGCCAGGTAACAAAATCACATTTAAATCACCTAGCAACACTTTCCAATGAGATGGAATCATCTCTTGGACGTGCCGGCATAACTACTGTAGGTTACCTATCGTGTTTGCGACAATATGCTGAATTGCTTGCAGGAAATGATCCTCGAGATGCTTATGGCTACTTACGAACAACAACAAGCTATATATCACGTAAGTTTCAAGCGTCCTCCAGTCAAAACCGTAGACTAATGATCATACTAAGGATATCGAGTTCATGCTCGCTCGATCCAAGAATGTGACTGATTTTCTCATTGAGCATGGTGAAAACGTTGAAATGATTTCTTTGGTCACTTCTGATATTCATGAAACGTTGGACAAGACTGCGTTCTCTATAAAGTCTTGGAACGAGCAAACGAGTCTTCGTTCCTCGACTTGTGGGCTTGCTATTCTTGTATTCAGCAGTTTGGTCACTCTAATGACGGGCAATTATGGGCTTCCACCGTCACTTGCTCGAAATGCTGGGCTGCTTATCATTGGTGAGTGCCGGAAAGCTTCCTCGTCCACTGTCTAATATTGAAGCAGGCCTAGCTATTGGAGGAGTTGTGAACATCTATCTGGATTGGGCTTCAACTGCGAATGCCACATATCCTATAGCCTCGACGCAATTGACCAGAAAATGGATACAAGCCCTTCCAGCAACAGTAACAGACCCGAATGTTCCTTCAGATGCGCTGTCCATGACAACGCAGCTTGAAGCCCCTTCAAAGCCTACCTGAATCAAGGAATGCACAGTATCGAAACAGATCCCGCCACAGGGGAGCATAATGGCGGGGCTATAAATATCTCTGTTAACTTTATTGAAACATCAAGGATTCGAATCATCAGGCACTAACTTATCAAGTTTTGCAACATAAATATAGCTATCTAACCTGAGGTTGCAAGATGCTTTAAGACATCGGATGTGGAATTCACATTTTCTACAACCCGAATATCATATGCCTAAACAAGGGAGGGTCTGTTTAATGCTGGAGACATCGAGATGCATGTATCTACCGAAGGCAACAACTCCAGCCGGACGCAAATAGTCAAACAACCTGTACATATCAGATACCAAACTATTAGATCGCTTTCACTAAACATTTTCGAACCCCACTACATTCGGACCAAGTCTTAGAAGCCCTTCATTTGCTTTCATCTGCGGATGTATTTGTTTCATGTGGTGGTCTCCCAATCGAACACGGTGAAATATATGGTCGTTGTTAACAGATCAGAATACCTCAATACATATGATAGGAACCATATAATATTGGTTGGGATCCTCGTTTATTGCTTCCTCGTTCTTAGGTTTGCTCCAACCTCTCTCAACGCAGTCTCAATATATTTGGGCGTTCAGCCATAGCATAGTGTGGAGCTTTCCTTTCTCGATAGCCCTATGGGAGGATCTGCATATATTGAGCCATATGATGGACCATCTGTCTATTACAAAGTCATTGCAGAAAATGCCAGTCTTCTCAAACAGTTTAGTAAATCCTCCCTTCTTCTACCCCTCGTCCCCCCACCTCAATAACAGGAGCCCGAAGGTGTCGAACGACTAGACAGGAAAACTCAGTACAAACGCAAAGATGCAGTCCAACACTGACCTACCTCTGAAGCCGGTACTTTTGAATTCTTCTAACTCCGTAATTGCCAGCCCGAAGTTCTCCAACAATAATAGAGGCTTTGTGGTGTTGGAAACATTAGGCCATCTCTCACATTCAACTATGTTATCACCGGGGGATATAACCTGTCGCACTCGAGGCCTAAGTAAATGGAAAGTTGTTGGGTTATCTTCAAAATTTACCGACAGTATTCGGAATGGACTGATCTGTATATCTGTCGCCGAAAAATCCATCACTGACAAATTTGTTGCTAAGCAAAGATACGTGATGGGCGAATGCTCCAAGGCGTAGTGCAGTGCGGATATCTTTCGAATGAGCATGCTGCAAGTTTCAAGCAATAACAAGGTGATCGATGGCGTATTTGGCTATCTTGATGATCTCAAGGCATGTTGCCGTCTTCTCGCCCAGGCAGAGCTTAGGTGAATCCTGGCCGGAACCGAAGTGACCACCCTTGAAGACTTCATGTCTGCCCCAGTCTGATGTACCAGAAGCTATATGGGCATCAAGAAGGAGATGTCGTGTCTGCTGCCTTGTTTCCATCTCGTCCACGATGTCCCTGAGGCCCTTGCATTTGAATCCGCCCTGCTCATGTCCATATATATCCATTCTAAGTAAAGCTCGTACAGTGCTTCTCCATTCTGCAGGCTGCATCGACCTGTTGCTGCAAATATCCTGGGAACAACCAGTTTGCCATGAAGAATCGTTGGAATCATAACCAATGCCGCCATAATCATTCAATTCAAAGGCCATTGTCTGTCCAGCTGCAGTTGCAGCTTTTGTGTGATTATCAATCATCTCAAGCAGCTTCCTATACCCATTAGCTATTACTGGTAGAATAGTGCCTAGGAGCATAGTGTTCTGAAAGGACTCAATCGGTGGCGTTTTTTCATTCAACATAACCGAGCCACACTGCAAGCACCAAACACTTCTTTGAGCAGTACTACAGGCGCTACGTACAGTGTACAGCGCCGTCTTGATATCGGATGGCAATTGTTGCAGGGACGCAAGTGCTAGGTACATAGATGCTAAACAGCTGCAAGACACGTTTTGCGAAAACGAGTTGTCACTGTCACTCGTTACCGTGCTATGCTCTGTAGAAAGCGTTGGTGTGGCGTCTGTAGGTATGATGTTGTCTGGTGAAGCCAAGTGCTCGATGTCGTTGTCGCCGAAATCGATCTGGCCGAACTGAATGGGTGGTCCTGTAGGTATTTTCATTTCTCCAAAAGACCAAATAGCCCGACCTTCATCAGACTTTGTGTTTGGAGGAAGGCCTTGCGGCAGTACAGCCGTGTCCGTGGCAAAATACGGCTCAGTATAGGCACCAGTATTATCATACCCTCCGGCATTGTCTGAAAAGACGGGCACACTATCCATTTCCAATCCAGGATCTGTTCGCGTGGCACGCTCCTCGGCCTCATTGAGCTTGCGCTTTCTTGGACGACCCATAGGCTTCTGTTCTGAGTAGTAGCACTTTATATTTTCTCGAATGCATCTCTCGCACCCGTCGGCTTCTTTCGAGCATGCAAGCTTCCTTGAACCTTTGCACTAATCAGTTTTCTGATACCAAGTCTTGCGAACGGAACTTATACGGCATTCATCGCACGCTCGCCGCTTTGCAGCAGGGTTGCTATTATCTGAAGTCATTTGGATTCTGACCGAATCTTGAAACTCAGATCAAAGTGAAGAGTCAGACAACATCTTTCAAAATCCGATACAGCCAAAGCGTGTGCTGCAGGGTGACGATAAACGTGCAGTACGGTACGGGGTATTACCGGATTAAATATATTCCTGCTAGGCGCTAAGATAAAGACCTTCAAGGATGCCTTATCGGTCTCTGCAAAAAAAACTCTCGTTCAATTAGCTAAGGTAGAGTTGACCTATTCTTGACAGGTTCTTTCTCCATTATCCACCAATTTTGTCAACCATGGCATTTGGAACGGAGTCACGAAAGCGAAAGGCTATAACCCGAGATGTTCCCGAAACATCAGATGTCGAGTCCGACGCTGAATTCGGGGATGGTATCCTTGAAGGCATCTTGTCGCAAAGTGAGGACGATTCCGCGGACGACAGCGTTGAAGACGAGAGCGACGAAGAAGGGGACGACGAGGACGATTTGGAAGCACTTGATAGCGATGAAATCCCGTCAGAGGACGAGGCGGATGGAGTAGTCGAGAAGAGAGGGAGTCTCCAAGAAGATGATCACAAGCCAAACTATACAGTAACCACTGACGCAAATGGCGGAGAACGATACGTTTATGACGAAATCAATCCTGTCTACGACTCGGACGATTCAGATGCTGCGGCTGCAACAAATACAATTGGCAATATACCTCTTACCTTTTACGATTCTTACCCACATATTGGATATGATATTAATGGCAAGAAGATCATGCGGCCAGCCAAGGGCGAGGCTTTGGATGCTCTGTTGGATAGCATTGAGGTCCCCAAGGGATGGACAGGCCTTACAGATCCGGCGACGGGCAAGCCGCTCAACCTCAGTCAGGAAGAACTTGAGATTTTGCGCAGGATACAGACCAACGAGATGCCTGAGGAAGGCTATGATCCATATCCAGTAAGACATCCCGTTAATCATGGGTAAATCGATCAAGCTAATGGTTTCCTAGGCTACTGTTGAATACTTCACGGGCATTGAAGAAAAGATGCCTTTGAGTTCTGCTCCAGAACCAAAACGGCGATTCCTTCCCTCGAAGCATGAGGCAAAGAGAGTTATGAAAATTGTCCGGGCGATTAGAGAGGGCCGCATTCTACCCTACAGGCCCCCAGAGGAACGTGAGCAAGAGGAAGATGAAGATGTTCACTATGACCTGTGGCAGGACGAGCAACCTCGCGCTGACCATGTAATGAACATCCCAGCACCGAAAATGGCTCCTCCTGGATATGACATGAGTTATAATCCTCCTCCTGAGTATTTGCCTACAAAGGCTGAAAAACAAGCCTGGGACTCCACGGATCCCGAGGAGCGCGAGAAGGAGTATTTACCGACCGGCTTTGATGCATTACGAAAGGTTCCGGCCTATGATACATTCATCAAGGAGAGATTCGAACGATCGCTGGACCTTTACCTGGCTCCCAGAGTTCGGAAGAACAGGCTCAATATCGACCCAGCGTCCTTGCTCCCTAAATTGCCACGGCCTGAAGAACTCAAACCATTCCCGACTGTCTGCTCGATACTCTTCCGTGGTCATGAAGGTCGCATCCGTAGTGCTGCAATTGATCCATCCGGTCTTTGGCTGGCTACGGGAGGAGATGATGGCACTGTAAGACTTTGGGATACATCAAATGGTAGGCAGATTTGGAGTGTCAAGATAGGTGATGAGGAGGCTGTCAATGTGGTCAGATGGCGACCAGGAAGAGATGCAGTTATACTCTCGGCCGCTGCTGGAGAGGATATTTTCCTCATCACACCTCCTGTTGTGGACCCAGAAACAGAAACCGCAAGCGTAGCTCTGCTTGATACAGGGTTTGGATACGCAACAAATGCTACACCAGCCCTAACAGCTCATGGCCAGCGAAAAGAACCAGTAGCCAAATGGACTCGCCCAGGCTCTAGGCTTCAGGATGAAGGAGTACTCATTAGAATTACCGTTCGAACCACTGTGAAGGTCATTAGTTGGCACAGAAGGGGAGACTTCTTCTCCACAGTGTCACCTACGGCTCAAAAGAGTGCTGTGGCAATTCACACCCTCTCAAAACATCTCACACAAATTCCATTCCGCCGCTTGCCAGGTATTGCACAGACTGTTCAATTCCATCCTTCGCGGCCTTTGTTCTTCGTCGCAACCCAGCGCACAATTCGCAGTTATGATCTTCAGAAACAAGAGCTTGTGAAGATCATCCAGCCGGGAGCTCGTTGGATCTCTTCGTTTGACATTCATCCCGGCGGAGACAATCTTATTGTCGGATCCTATGACAGACGTCTACTGTGGCACGATCTTGACCTATCCACTCGACCTTACAAGACCATGAGATTCCACTCCAAGGCCATTCGTGCGGTCAAGTACCACAAGGGAGGATTCCCATTATTTGCAGATGCCAGTGATGATGGAAGTCTGCAGATCTTCCATGGAAAGGTGGTGTCCGATATGATGGAGAATGCCACGATTGTGCCCGTCAAGGTCCTGAAGGGACATAAGGTGAAGAGTGCTTTGGGAGTTATGGATATAGATTGGCATCCAAGGGAGCCTTGGTGTCTTAGTGCGGGAGCTGATGGAACTGGTCGACTCTGGATGTAATTGGCAAGCAGACTTTTCTGAGTAGAAGTACCATAGGCAGGCGTTCGGCTTGGTCGCGCACAAAAATCATCAATTTCAACTGCAACTCGGTGGCCAAGTGACACTACGGTCTTACAGGAGAAATCCCGTCTGGTACTTAGGGTTTGCTATGATGGTACATTAGCTGTGACTAAATTACATACAGACATAATACAAGCAATCAATAACTCCTCTCGATTCCCGAACCTGGAAACAGAATCTCACCAGCAATACTACCAGACCCCGGAGAACTTAAAGGGCCAGACGACATCCCAAAAAACCATAACAAAACCCAAACAGGCAAAGCGAGAACCGAACGCCAGACCTCTTTCAAGGTCGAAGACTCGTCGTTACAGAACTGCGGGTATCATATCAAATCACATCAACTATAACCCCTTCCCCCCACCCTCAACAACTCCCCGGATCGCTGCAAGGGACACATATCAGTCCTCGAGCGCACTCTCAGTCATCAGCTGCGGATATTCCTCAGCTCTGCTCTCGTCCCATCGGCCCGCACCAGCCAGGGGGTCTGCAGTATCGTAAGCGCCATAGCTGGCATCGCCAGGCAAGAAGCCAGAATTATGAATGCTCGCCTGGCTGATCTTGGTGCCGCTGCTTCCTTTCTTTACCTCCATGGAGGTAGCAGAGCGTAGGAAGGGGTCTTGTTGAAGAAACCGTTGCTCGGGACCTCGCTGCGTAACATATCTCTGAAATGCTCGGTTATTTTCGAGGTCTTGGAGGAACATGTGTAAAGGTACCGAGAGCTCGTCGTGAAAGGACGACCGACGGTGCTGTTGCTCATTAAACCCGGTCTCGGGGCCGAGTGTGAGCTGGCCGTTTGAAAGGAAGGTATCGGCGCGAGTAGTTGCGATGTTGGGATCCATCCTCTCGGGTCCCTCAGGTGCGTCGATCGAGCGTGCCGATGATGCATAGGTGGGTGCAGCGTGATAGTCTGCAGGGGAAGCTGCACTACGGAGATTTCCCACCGCATAGGCTGGAGCTTCCATCACGGGTGCCTTCGCATAAGCTCTACCCATGGCACCAAGTTCTGCAGAAGAGACATTGACCGTATTGTAAGTAGGATGTCGCGAGGCTGAGCGCTCGATCCAGGTCCAGCTATCGATACTCTCGTACTGCTCATGGTCGTTGCTGTTCTGCTCAAATTTTGGGGTGCTCATGGTGAAGGAGTTCCGTAAGAATATTGGAGCCCAGGGTATGCTATCACGGGTCAGGGCTGGCTTCATGAAGGGCATTGGGGCCTTTGGATGGCTTACTAGGGAGATACCTGAGAGCGAATCACAAGGGAGATGATTTGAGAAGACAGATTGGGCAACGGAATCAGAGCGCATGCAGGGCTCAGTGTAGAGCAGGAGGAAGCACAGGACAAGACCTAGGGTATAAAAGTACAGATGCGGGTTGGATGATGGTGTGAGAAACGGACACACGGTCTGAGGCAGGTCCTGTGGTTGAGCTTGGGGAGACTACTTGTTGTATTGATGGAGGAAGAGTGGAAATCGGGGCATTTCTTATACGGCAGAGTCACTGACCACGTCTTAGTTCTCCCTCCTGCAATGGCCGTCCTTTCGCTGCGCCATCCAAACCGCCTCGTTCTTGAACTTGGAGCGTCAGGAGTGGAGTAGAGATGGAAGCATCCGGCACCGGAGACGACTATTGACGACATATGGCCGCCTCCTACTTGTGACCTGTCAATGGATCGTCGAACGCCCGACAGAGCAGACAAGACTGGAAGCTATTCCGCGCGCCGTTTCCCCCGGACGAGTCTCTTGTGCCGGGCCTTGAGGCCGTGGTGGGCAAATCAGAAGCCTCAATTCGTCCACTGCAATACACTTTGGGCTGTCGTCGTGTTCCAATGGGTGCGTTCACGCTAGTCGCCCTGCGCCTCCAAGGCACCAGCTTTGGCATCGAGGACCCCATCTGACAACTATTTCAGTAGCCGTCGAGTATGTTCGTCGACGAGTCACCCATCTAGCGTCGGGCACAATCTGCCTTGTCGAGCGAGCGAGCGAAACTTCAAATCTACTTGGAAGCAATGCCTTGCGGCAACATTGTATCCGTCAACACCGGAGTTAACCAAGCAGACAAAGTCCCCTCAACCCGTGAGTTGCTTGCAGGTCCAGAATATCAAGCGCCTCGGTGCTCACAGGGTGGGGAAGTGAGCAAGCCACCCCAGCGCAACCCCACTTCCCATCGCGAACGATGTCTACAGTGTGCTCCATCATCTGTAAGAAGCTCGCCAGCATGCCAACATGTTCGACGCTCGTTGGACAATTGCAGAAGCTGTCTCTTCCCTTCCCTCCCTTCCCCTGGAGGCTTTGGATGAGTTTCTTCCTCCAAATCTCCCTGCGAGTAGGATGCGAGGATGGGAGCCTTACGGTATGAGGTTGATTGGCTACTTAGTCACTCCTCCAATGCTTCCGATGCTGTTGTCGAGCCGACTTCCTGAGATGCTCGGACAACGCATGCGCTCACCGGTCCATCTCCCTCTTGTTTCCGCATCTGGCAAGATACTGGGTACTGGTGCTGAAGGAGCACCGGCATGAACTCTACCTCCGTCACTTAGTCTTGCTTACTCCACTGATATCGCTCGCACAGCATCGGCTTAACGCAGTCTTAACCGAGGACTACCCTCCATCATCGACAACAACTGTCCAAGAGTGGAGGGAACTTTCACATGCTGCTCCGTTATACAGGATCCCTCAGGACGAATGACGATGATGATGGATGGAATTGTGACTCAGCACCCATTACAAATTCCTGCGAATAGCTTAAGCTAGGGGACGGCCCCGACCGACGAGTCTTGCCAGAGGATGAGCATTCGTCACCGAGTACACGACTAAAAGTAACAAGCACTGCCATGCCGAGGTCGCTCACGAACTCTGTTGAGCCTCATCCGTGGTGCAATCACATAATGCCTGAACCACTCGCCTCTGGGGTAGATGATACACTTTGCATAGTAACGTTATGCCTTGCCAGTAAGTGGAAGCCGCAAGACCAACGGGAGGGCACCTCTTACAGCCGCTATTCCTATCACTAGATGCACAACCAACAGGCGTCCTAAATGCCAATCACCATGCTTCCTATTTTTGAGTAAATATACAATGCTACCATTTTGACCCTGCACTATTGGCCCTCTCTCTCTCTCGAGCTCGCTCTTTCTCGTTGGCATTATCTACAGCACTGCCTCTTCTTCTCAAGCCGTCCGCTTTCCTCCTCCTCACAAACTGATACCCTCGATCAAGCTCGGACTCCACTGCACATCTGACTTTCAAAGCCCCTACTGCTGGCCAAACGCTCTTTTCTCCACGTAATATCCAGTAGTCAAGACTACTCTGCGTTGGTGTTTCCAGCAGACGTACAAAATCCCCGGCCGAAAGTTCAGGCACAAGTGTTACCGCTGCAGCCGGAATATGCTCATCGACAAGGAATCGTCGAATGGAGCTCGGTAGAAGTTGTAGGCTGTCGAGCTGCTGCAGCCGGTGATGTATTTCCATAGTCATAAGTCTGAGGAGACCACCCGTGATCGATGTCCTCCCTCCGCGTGTGTAAAGTGGTGAGGGCCCATGCATATCGCTTTTGAGAAATGGAATGAGGTAGGGCCGAGCTTGGCTGACTATAAAATGATTCACGTTGAACAATTCTGCAATACGTGACAATGGTGAGTCACGATCAGTGTATGAAGCATGTGTCCACGGCCTGAAGGTCGTATCAGTAGCTGCCGACCAAGGCAAAATGTTGCCAGACGCATCCTTGCATTTCAAGGTGATCGAACGTCCATATAATGACGGGGATGACGCATTGGACGCAACCGCTGCAGACCAGATCAACTACCAAGTGTCAGCTACTTTCACAACCTGAACCAGCTTTAGTCTTACAACGTTGGGGGCTGTAAGATAGTTCAACAGGTTGGGTACGCCGCCTCGGCCTGTAGTTGCAACGGTAATGTTCAAAACACGCTTGGTGCGATTATAGGCCTCCTCAAACGTCAGATCTCCAACATTCGCTCTAACGCATTCCTCGAGAACAGTAACATCTAGAAAGTATCCTTCTCTAAAGAAACGCTTTATACGTCTTGACAAGGTCTCAAGCCAGCCACTCAATGACCCCCCTTGCTTTTCCCCGTTTTGCGATGGCCCCACCTTGCCAGCGAAGGCAGAGAGGTCGATGCTATCGCCATGGAGGAATCTTGGAAGTTCTTCCTCGGTATGTATACCAACCAGAGCCGCGATCAGCGCTCCTGTTGCAGTGCCTGTAATGATTCTAGGAAGTAACCCTCGTGAGAACAGTGCTTTAACTACTCCCAGATGGCAAAGCCCGAATATTGCACCTCCTTGAAGAACCAGAGTGCTTCTTCCAAAGGCTTGTCTGGTGTCATGCAGCAGATCAAGTTTGATCTGGCTACTGAAGCCAGGCACGATAGTAGATCCATCAGTACTTGGTGATGTAGGTAATTTTGCCACGTCTGCAATTGCTTGAGCTACCTGCGTGATGTAATCCTCGATCAACAGTTTGGTTCCAGCGAATGCGCGATTGAACAAACGTGGGGTTGAGATGTTTCCTAGATTTCGAACAAGTCCTGAGCGCAGAAGGTTGACCAATTGCTGAACATCCCCTTCTTCTCGAGCAATGATGATAGATTGAAGACGTTCGTGGATGAGTCGGTAATCGTAGTACTTCGAGGTTGGATTTTGACGCCTGTGTTCAGTCTATCAGTATATGCCCATCAATTCGAAGCGCTACCGGAGTTACTTACCAGAGGTCATTACCTAGCAGTACATCCAGTTGAAAAGCAGCCTCTTCCCACTCCTCGTATGTTTGCGCGTCTCGGAGTATGTCGAACCAGACCTCAACTGGTCTTTTGCGTGTGAGCCAGCTAATGAATCGCTGGAAACAATTAGTCCGAGGACAATAATCCAAAGCAGCAGGGACCTACTCTCTGCCAGAAGAACAGAACGTCCATGAGCATGCTCCAAATAGCTGTCAACAACGCCGCCATGTTAAAGGCAGAATGCTCCATTTAAGCTCACAGTGTCATGCGCTGGTCTGGATTGGGCCGTTAGGATGACATGGCTTTAAAGTGTACAGTAGAACGAATGGTCATAGGCAAAGCATAGAGTACATCAATGCGATTGTGTGCAGAGGGGGAAACGAGAGATGAAGGTTTCGAGTCCGAAGCTCAAGCATGTGAACGCCACATGGGTGCAGCTTTCCCCAGACTTTCCGTCCCGCGCTAAACCATGTAGCGAGAGTATCGAGGATCGAGATCGTCAAAAACAATGCCATTTCTCGTTCTGCTATCATTGCCTGAGATTCTAAATTGCATGGAATCTTGATGGAATTAATTGGAAATTCGCTTTTGACGCAAACCAATTCCTGACTATTTTACATTGTAGCCCTTGGAGATTGCCAACCCCAGATCATATCAATGATCTATAAACACGCTGTGATCCACGCAGAAAGGTTTTACTCGTCATCCTCATCATCTTCAATGATGTTGCGCTTTCTTCCTCTACCAGCGGGAGCTTCCGCAGCCCCACCAGCCACGTCGTCGTCGTCCAGATCTGCATCAGCATCTGCGTCGGCATCACTCAGTTCCTCGGGTTTGGAGGACTTCTTCTGCTTCTTGCGCCTGGGCGCCTCCTGCTCGCTCTCCTCTTCAAGTTCTTCCTCTTCTTCATCGTCCAACTCAGGACCATCCTCACCCTCCTCGTCACTAGAAGCCAGAAAGTCATCATTCTTATCGTATTCATCCTCTCTGTTCCGGCCGCGAGGCATATCGTCATCGGAGTCGTACTCTGGTCGGCGTCTTGGACGTTTAGCCCCAGGAGGTTTGCGGCCAGCTCCAGGAGCTCGGCGACCATTTCGGCCCTCCAGATCATCCACGTTCAAGCCACCACCAAGTCCGCGACCTCCTCTGCGGTCATCTGCCTTCGCCGCAGCTGTTTCTCGTCGGCGTTGTAGCTTCATACGTTCCTTCTCGGCCATCTCAGCTCTCTTCTTCTGTAGTTCGGGATCTTGTGTATTCGTGATCATCTCTGGCCCGTTCTTGTCATCTCCCCTGTGTCCACCACGTGCAGCGGCAGCCAGACTTCTCTGTAGCTTCTCCAAAGCATCATCTTCGATCTCCTTGTTTGGTCGAACTGTATGCTGGTTGGTCATATGTCCAATCATGACAAGCAACTGTGAGGTGATTGATGGAGAGGCCAGGTAAGAGTGTGAATCTAGAACCTCTTTATACGTCCGGTTCTCTTTTGGTGGAACCAATGGTTTAGTCTGTAGCTCGTAATGTTGCTCTCCCACTGCAATTGTCGTACTTCCGTCGCTCCACCTATATACCACGGTGTTGCTCTGTAGCTTTCCTGTTCCCAAATCTTTCTTGTAACGCATCTTGGATGTTGCAACGGCATTGGCAGAGAAGTTTGCTGACTTGGTATCGCTGTGATGATCAGTTGTGGGAAGTTCGAAGGTTTCTGGATTATATGGTGTTGGTTCTATTCCCAGAAACTTTGGCAGACGCAGTTCATCGAACTAAATTGGATTAGCTGGATTTTCACAACATTCTGTACAACTCTGACCTCTCCGTCGAAAGGCTTAGGCCATGGTTGCCGCCATAAAGTACTATCTAGGATGCGCGCCTCTCGGCCTGTCGTGGCATTGTTCTCGTCTTCGTCGCCTCTATTGTGTGCTCTGTCATTCCTGCCCTCATCGTCCCCAGAGTCAAGTTCGCGATCGCTCAATTCGCGATTCTTCTCCGACACACTGTCATCTTCATCACCGAACAGGTCATCTTCAAGGTCAGCCGCTGTGTCCATAAGATCGTCCTCTGAGGCTGAAGCCATGCTTCTCGACGAAGGAGCGCGAAATTATCTACGTGTTGCTCGGTAGGTCGATGATTGTGGTTGGGCTATCGGTGCAGTCAGTGAATTGGGCGTCTGGCCATGGAACCGATGGGCTTACGATAGGACCAGGAGTGTGTTGGCCTCTGGATGCTCAATGAAAGGCTGGTTGATCAGGTGTAGCTTGCTCTCCACATAGACGCGCAGAATGATAAATTTGACGCGATAGGCGAGATGGCCTCCGGTCCGGGTACTAGTGTCAACCCCGTGACGTTTTGACGCCCAAAGAGAGCCCCTTATTACCTATCCCACCTCAACCTTTAGGCCTCCCTGATATCAGTCCCACCTCACGACCGCTTCGATCAATCTCAAGCGTCCAAAAGCGCTGCCAGCATAGCCAACTCAGGAGTCGGTGGCCATGTCGAACTTGTTTTCTGGAATGTGAGTACCTGGCTGGCTCTCGCGGCATCTTTAGTTGGGGTTATAGCATGGACTATGGCTCTTCGATGCGTGAGGACGAGCATGGTCGAATGGCGTTTCTTTTTCGGGCGTGTGAGAACGGGAAAGGGAAAGGAACAAAGGGTTCTGGAACCGCGTTCATCACAGCAGTTTCTTTCCTCACAGACACTGCGGTCGCTTCTATCTTCTTGGCCAGTCTCCAAAAGAAAGCCGGTTACACCAGCTGGCGTGCGCAAAGCCCTTTGTGGTCGTTCATGCTTCGCAGGGTCAAAGCGCGACAGTTGCATTACAAGTCACGTTTCCGCCTCTCACCTCCGACGTGTCCATAAGGTTTTACGCGTTACTTGGAATGTTTGCTAACAGGGTCTCACAGCAGTGGACGTTTCCGTGCTGGCGGTAAGAATAGTGGCAACAAAAGTCCTGGGGCGCCAAATGTATCCTCGCCAACATCTCCTACAGGCAGTTCTCAAGGAAGCCAGTCTTCCACAAGCCTCGCTCCCCGGATCTCGCCCTTGCCCAATTCTCCTTCTCTTTCTCAAACCCTAGCTATGGACGAGTCAGCTGGCTCGCACCCAAACAGTAATGATCCACTTGCAGTTTACAATCTTCCTCGGCCAAAGCCACTGTGGCTAAACAACAACTATTCCAAGCATATTGTCAAGGGTAACTTTATGACCTTATCGGCCAGGCCAAAGACCGTTGAGCATGGGGAATGGGTTGCTCACCAAGGTAGGACTCTAGATCATAGAGTACTCTGTGGCCCTACTGACCTCCATCCGCCTAAGTCGTTGAGCACTACCGTAACCTGTGGAATTTCGTCCGTGTTGTGCACGAAAAAGATGATGACGGAACTTCCATCTGCAATGCCCACACTTGTCCACGCATGTCCGCTGGAGCGTAAGAGAACCCAAGATTCCAGAATGCTAGCCTTGGTCACATACCTAACTTTTCTAGTAACCACTCCTTCACTTGGTTAAACAGCCGCAAAGAGCCCGTAGAGGTGCCGGCCCATGAGTATATCTCTCTCATGCAACGGTGGATTTCCGGAAAGATTGACAACACCGATATCTTCCCCACGGATCCTGCTGGTGTTTCTTTTGCTCAGAACACTGCTGGGCCAATTAAAGTTGGTTCGACATATGCATCCGGCGGCCTCGACACCCCTGGTGCTAACACTCCGATCGCTGCTGGTCCAACAAGCCTCAACGGCTCTCTATCGCAACTTTCTGGCCCAGGGGACTGGACGGGAAAGAGCAGTGGGTTCCCGGCCGAGTTCAATGATGTCTGTCAGACCATCTTCCGCCAGATGTTCCGTGTCTATGCACACCTCTACTGGGCACATTTCATCGACCCTTTTTACCATCTCAACCTCGACAAGCATCTGAACAGTTGCTTCAGTCATTTCATCTTGACCGCTACGGAGATTGACATGCTGAAGCCTCATGAGCTAGAGCCCATGCAGCCATTGATCGATCTGTGGGCTGCCAATGGGACATTTCCGCCCGAGTCTAAGGCGTATTCGTGTGCCAATCCCAAGGCTGGAGAGCGTCTGATGCAGCTTGCTGGAGCAGCTTGATGTACCTGTCTTCCAGAGTTGGGAGCCGTTATGGTCTACATCTGCTGCATGTCCTATTGGCAAGATCGGTACGGGTATGGTTGAGGTTGGCATGTGCAAGAAGGCTCTGGGTTATACATGGTTGCAAGGGCGCGGGATTATTGTGGTGCGGCAGCCTCGAGCTTTCAAAAACATTGTGATGGCATAGTTGAGCAAGGCGTCATTTTCATCGGCGTTCTTTTGTTGATTTTCTAGCTTCCAGGCGAGGCATGGTGGTTCTGCGAGTACGGTAGATAGAAGCAGCACCATTTCGGGGGGCATGACCGGGCGTGGGCATGAGACAACAGGAAGGACCCGTGAGCCGGCATAAGACAAGGTCGTCAGTCCTGTGCGTACCTATGAAAGAGACCGTACCTTTACCTTTACCTTGCTTTGCTTACCTTACCTTCCTGAAGTCCGCGATATACCGCACTGTACCATGAGGTACCTGGCCTTCCCCTGTCTTCCTCCGGCCAACCCTCCAAGCGAGATCCGTCCTTGCTCGAGTGGGACTAGCGCCGCCAGCACCGACTAATCACGCCAGAGACATTTCCCCTCCATTATTATTGTACTGCTGGACAGTCCTGTACCTGCTGAGTGCCGCGATAAGCGACCGCTGGACTACAAAGGTCGTCGGAACCAAGAGAAAGAGCGCAGCATTCGAGGTCGGGAACTGTACGCGTGTCGACCAGAGATGGAGCCCGTCCGGACACACTAGACTCTGTATTTCTAGCCAGGTGGGTGTCGTGCGAAAGCGAAGGTACCATTTTGGAGAATTTTGCACTCCATCGCCAGCTACCCATCAAGGTTGCCGCTGCTCCTCAACTCCTGCCATCAGCACCATCACTACCAAGCTCCCTCCCGCACTACGGCCACCATTGAATGTAATCTTTAAGGACGCCTTCCTTTTTTCTTTGCTGGCTGCTTCTCGACCTCCCGTCCGCTTGGCCAGGACAATTTACCAGTATCCTCTTATCCGCGCTCTGCGCACCAGCAGTACCTCCCTCAACGAAGAGTGTGTTGGGCTCTCGACGCTTGTGTCGATCGGACTGCACACACAGATCAGGTTCAGATCCGATCAGCCGGCGAGGATTAGTACCTTGTGCACTATCAACCCCCCCCCCCCAGTGAGGGTTGTGCAACATGTTTAGGGACGACAAACTGCAGCACCTCTCGCTGCCGGGTATGGAGCCGACCTGGAATTACGGCTCCCTTGAGAGCCAGCTTCAAACGCTCCCCTACAGTGTACCGCCTTTCTTCAGCGGCAGCGAGCTGCGTCTTCCTTTCCAACATTATAACAATGACTACAATGCAAACCAAAGCACCAACAATGTCAATACCAGGCAGGCTTTTCAGTCGTCTGGCAACTCCCAAAACTCATATTCCTCAGCGCCTATGCCACCACCACAGTACCCTGTGCGAAATGGGCAGAACACTACCCATCGCGCTTTTTCGCAGCGCGAGGCTCAACTGTCTCCCCGAAGGAGGCGTCAAGGAGCTCAGACGGATCGAGAGGGAGCAGGCTCCCCAACTGCAGAAGACGAATCGGGTACCAAACGTCAGAAACTCGAGCCTTATGGATTCCAGCAGCAGCGAGTGGGACTTGGGGGGAATACAGGACCACAGTCGATTGCGGATATTAGTAACTGCTGCAGTAGTTGCTCGGAAGGGCTTCCTTGTGATCAAGAGGGCTGTTGCGAAGATGACGAGGTGCTGATCCACTGTACCCGAGAAAACTGCAGCCAGCCATGTCGGGTTGAGCCATGCTTCTATGCAGATGTTCCTGCAGAACCGGAAGTCAATGCATCCGCATGGGAAAGTGATCTTTGGGATTCGCATGTACAAGACCCAAACCAGCACGCCTTTACAGACGATAGACCTCCAATCGACCCGTATCTGTTAAGTGCCATCAGTCAAGAAATGCAACAGCAAAACCAGCACTATAACGCCAAAGCTGATGCTACTCAGTCGGCTGGACCTGGTCTACCAACCCCATACTCAACTGGCTCTTTACCAAGTCCTACATATCAAGAACAATGTCAAACGCCAACAGGGTTTGACTCGATGCTGTCTGGGACCGGTGGGATGTTTCCTGGTGCATTTGTGGATGCGTCAAAAGAAGATTTCCAACCTTTAGACAATAGCTGTCGATGGGATCAGTGTGACCAGTCATTTTCGAGCCAGGATGCCCTGTACAATCACTTTCACACTGCTCATATCGATCCCTTTTTGCAGTACTCTTGCCCTATACCGGCGTCACAATGTCCATCTATAATCGGGTCTCATCCTCTGGATCATCTACAGTCTTACCATGGGTGGAACCAAAACAATTGTCCGGATTCTAGCTGTCAGGAAATGGGACCTCAGTTCTGCGATCCATCGCAGCTTCATAACCATTTTGATCAGCAACATTCCATACAACCGCAAGAAGGACTTTCTTGCAAATGGGAGTCATGTAAAATTGTCGTATCTGATCTGAATCAGTTATCCGAGCATTTGACGAATCAGCATCACTTTCATATTCCCGTCACGACAGATGAAGAAATAGATCTCAGTCCCACATCGGATATGAAAGCGAAGTCAGAAGTCAAGGCACCACGTGTCTCCATCTTGCCAAACCGAGCAGCTACTGAAGGCGACGACCCTCGGCAAACGATCACTTGTAAATGGAAGACTGGCGATGACACAATATGTGGTGTTACTAAATATGGCAAAGAAGCAGCCAAGGAGCTGCAGGAACATGTTAGGGAAGCACACCTCGCTCAGTTGAGCTCTAAATTGGGCTATATCTGTCAATGGGATGGGTGCGGTCGCGCTGCAGACCCCAAGCTAAAAGATAAAGGGTTTTCTCAACGAGGAAAGCTGGAACGCCATATGGCTTCTCACACTACTTGTAAGTGCCGTGCCATTGGTAAAAGGGTTCGCATTTTAATTCCTGAATAGATAAATGCTGTCGTTGCTCTGAATGCGGCATGGAGTTTTCGGCTCCACAAGCTCTAAAACAGCACATGCATCTTCATACGGGTGAGAAACCTTGGGAGTGCAAATACTGCAAGAAGAGATTTCCGCAGCAGAGTGCAAAGAGTAAGTCCCCTACCTAGCTAGTATTGTATGCAAACTGACTTCTTACTAAGCTATCCATGAACGAACACACACTGGAGAAAAACCATTAAGCTGCGAAGTATGCGGCATGACGTTCTCAGAATCCTCCAATCTAACGAAGCACCGCAAGACACATGGCAAGAAGGGTATTCACTTGTGTCCGGAATCAGACTGCAACAAAAGTTTCCACAGATTCGACCAATTGAAGCGCCACCTAGAGAAGCATCGTCGTGCTGCTGAAAAACATAAAAGTTCAGGCCTCAAACAAGAAGCTGATGATGACCTATCCAGTCTGACGACAAGCGAATTTGATGAGAAAGCGTCTGTTTCTTTGTAAGATTCCCCCGTCTTCTCGATATAGATTGATGGGGAGTTATTTCCCGATACTTCGAGTGTTATATGGCTATCATTACGTTGTAGCATAGAGCTATATATGGACGTAAATTTAGATGTCATAAATCTATCTATTGCAAGCGAAACAGTCCTTGTTGACCTTGAACGTGGGGCTGTGATAGCAAGCGCCTAATCCTGACATTCATGACTTCACAAAGCCCGATTTAGGAGGGCTGGATTTAGAACAGAAGTTTACTGCGAGTGGATATTGACCACTATCTTGCGTTGGCATAGTAGGCAGATTTTGCGGGATGAATTAATGAGGGTATGACCGGTACGATTTCACAAGAAGAGATGAAATTTAGCATCTGGGCTAGGTGGTTTGGGAACAGGCGAAGGGACACGAAATAACACAATCTTTCATGGCCAATCAATACTGGGGCATGGAATACAGGTTTGCGTGGTCTAGGTAATTCTGGCGATCGGCATATTAGGAGGGATCAGTTTGGCACACAACAGACTTTACTCAATCCTCAAATGATTGCGCTCCTGGTTTTCTGAGCATGAATGAAGCGAGGAAGCCAGGCAGCACAAGCTGTGCATGACACCTTTCCTACTTCCTTGGTTCCTCACAAAGTTCTGGGTCCAAGGGTGGGAGAAATGATGCGTAACATTGCTCGTTCTGAACAAGAATTGTCTCCCTAGTGGCTCACGACGGGTGCCGAATAGTCCCTTTCAAGCTCCAGTCACCAGAAGTTCACCAATGCTGTCCACATCACGCAGAGGCAAAAACAGAGATTGCTTTAATGTCGTGATTTTCGAGTTGGCTTCATGCCAACCATGCTATTTTCGATGATACACCGTTTCCCTTGAAAATCAAGCCATCTGCAAAACAGCCATTGCCCCAAATCAAACCCAACCCAGTGCAAACCAATGCCTTAACTTAAGCCTCTGCCTGTAGGGAAAAGCGAATCAGTGTTGCCCCTTATCATAAACCTGACATGAACACGCGAGCACGCGGCTGCCCAGATTGCTTCATACCTTGATGGCGAATTTGCGTTGAGGGAAATGGGTAGCGCGCTTCTTCGTCTTCTCCAAAGTCTTCTCACTCTCGTGCTTTGTCAAGCGTCTTCGGATGGCACGGGTCTGCTTTGCTCGGAGATCGAGGGGTAGGTACTTCTTGCCCTTGTAGAAGATTCGGAGTTGAGCACGTTGGTTGGCGTTGATGACTGTGAGGACCTTGGCAATCGACTTTCGGATATCATGGCTACAGGAAGAATCTGTCAGTCTCGATTCCCTTGTGGTACTTCTCCGCCGGCCCAATGTTCCATCCAATGCATTGATCTTTTTTTTTTTTCCTTCGCCAAAAAGAACTGCCATTTCTCCCAAACTGGAATACTCACATCTTGGTGAGCTTTGAAGAGGATCCTCCAGCGATCTTCTGTACTCGCAGTTGTCCAAGCTCGGTCTTGAGGTTGTTAAGTTGGATCTGAAGGTCCTCCTTCTTCTTGGACCAGAGTTGGCCAGTCTTGACTTTTCCGGACGACTATCGCATCGAGAATTAGCCCAGATCCATAGCCAGCAGTCGCACAGCAGTTCCCCTTCCTTACCATTGTGAAGATTTGTCGTGATTACCGTGGTCGAAGGTGTCGGTTGGCGTTGATAATTCCTCGTGCAAAATTCGAGAAATCTGGAAAGTGCAGTCAATTCTGTGCGCTCGCTTGTCCACGGTTGCGCGCTAAGCCTGGAATATTTTAGCTCGCGGTGGTCGGTGACCCCTGTCACATGATGTGCCTCCAGCTTGACCCGACGACTGTCGAATTCGAGGCGGCGAGCGTTTGAAGGTGGTACAGGACAGGCTTGCGTCACAGATTAGCAACCCACAGCCTGAACAAGCTCACTCATCTGTACGGCTACATTATGTCCACAGGCACAGGAACTGGCTGGGCACAGCTTCGACAACAAGCTAGATCCTTAGAAACTCAGGTATTGGCGTCCATAGGGCGTTGCGCGACCATCCACTGATCACCTCGCAGACTGAGAGTTTATTTCACACCTATTCCCAGTACGCGGCGGTACCAAATATCCCGCCCAAACCATCAGAGGATGAGCGACAGACCGAATCTAAAATACAGGATATACTAGAAAAGGTACGACCGGTGCAATCTCCATGGTCCGATACAGTGTATTAACCCTTCCCCAGAGGGAAACTCTCGTCGCACAATTATCACGCCTCCTAGACTCCGAAGCAACGCTTACTGCATCTGCCTTGAAGCAGAACAATCTGTCGCGGCATAGAGAGGTCCTCCAGGAGCATCGGAGGGAGTTGGTTCGTTTGAGAGCGACATTAAATGATACCCGGAACCGAGCCCATCTGCTCACCAATGTTAGAAGCGATATCGATGCTTACCGCTCTAGCAACCCGGAAGCCGCGGAAGCAGAGTATATGCTAGATGAGAGAAGCCGGGTAGACAACAGTCATAATATGGTGGACAGTGTGCTGAGTCAAGCATATGCTGTGAACGAGAGCTTCGGACTGCAGAGGGAGACATTAGCAAGTATCAATCGAAGAATCACAGGCGCTGCAAGTCAAGTCCCGGGACTGAACAGTCTCATAGGGAGGATATCAGCGAAGAAGAGAAGAGATGGAATCATCATGGGAAGCTTTATTGCCTTCTGCTTTTTGATGTTTCTATATTTTATGTAGCCAGAAGAGCCGCGTTTGCTGCCATGATAGCATTTTAAAAGAGCAAGGCGTTTAGGGGCAGAGAGTCGGATTACTTTGTATATGGGTATCAGGACAAATATCATACAGCAGGCTTTGCTACTTTCCTCACAGAATCAGCAGATCTTGTGCCTGTAGTCCTCTTTGCACCAAGAGAGGCCTTCTTCGTGCCCATATCTGCTATTAGACGTGTAACTCCTTTCACGAGTGCGTCTCTCTCCCCTTCAGCGGAT
This sequence comes from Coleophoma crateriformis, assembly GCA_003369635.1. Taxonomy (NCBI): domain Eukaryota; kingdom Fungi; phylum Ascomycota; class Leotiomycetes; order Helotiales; family Dermateaceae; genus Coleophoma; species Coleophoma crateriformis. The sequence continues at coordinate 1,369,468 of PDLN01000005.1, forward strand.
GGTCCACTGCCTGCCCATCGTATCTTACAATCGCCATCCAGGAGGTAGGTGTAGCCGACTTTACTGTTCAGCAAACCAATGGCGTCTCTAGTATCGTCGCTAATGCCACGTCTAATCAAAAAGTACTTTCTGAAATTCGAAGCTCCAATACGCTTTCTTAAACTGGGCATGAACAGTTTGATTATCCAGGCCTTGAAAGTGTTATCTTCGATATTGATCTTGACCATCTGTGCCAGGCCACCGCTATTCTTCACAGCTTCGTGCAGTTTTGGGTTCTGCTTCTCCGAAACGAAGGATGCCGCTTGATTCTCTGCCCAGGCACTGCTGAACACGCTCACAACAGAGACCTTATTCTGCAGTACCGGGGTTGTATCCGACAGGCCCTTCTTCTTTTCCAGCGTCTGCCCGTGCAGATTCGGGAAGTATAAAGCGCGGTCTGCTCGAAAGAGAGAAGGCGGCGCAAAGAAAGATTTTCCTTTCGACCATTGCATATTGCTCCATTCTCGGAAATACGGAGTGGCCATTTTGCGTGTACTTAAAACATGAATCAGACTTGGACCAGTCAGCTTCAGGGTGCTATATCTTACAGCTGCTTGCGCTTGACAAGATGCTTGTCATAATTGACAAAGTCATCCCTTCTTTGCTTCCATGTCCGTTTGTCTATGCCTGAGTTCTCGCCAGCTTTTGGTGGGTTGGGCAGTCCAATGGGCCGATTGAGAGGTTGCGGAGTGAACTTTCCAGTTGTCGCGTCTGTTGCTCGCGGAGCCTCGATGGGTGGTAATGAGGTGGGTTTGGAAGGAGCAGATTCTTTCTGAGTCAGAAGTCGGTATGAGGTGAAACTCCGCCATTGGCAAGAAAGACATGCCGAAGAGTCGAATCTGAAAACGCTTGCTGCGCTCGAGCGTGGCCCCCTTGCGAGAAACATCTTGCTAAAGTTAAGAGCTTGCTGTGAAAGTTGCTATCTTCGCGTCCACTGCATCCGGATCCCGAGAAGTTTTGGCTCCAAAAGTGGTTTAGCCTTTCCCCGCAAAATGCCCGCTCCCGACCTCCGACCTTCTCCTCGCTCGGCTGGCCCGTTTAGTATCGGCTTACTGACCTGCCCGAATAATGTCACTCCATGCACTGAATACGGTTATTTGAAGTTCTGAGCAGCTTCAGGATGTAAATTGCAACCCTTTCTTCCTCAGAATATCATCTGAGTCTTACAATGCGGCTCCAAATATACTCGCGACTTGCCTCGCGGCAATGGCCAATGTACAAGAGTTTGAATTTCCCTAGACAGCATCCCTCGCGGACTTTCCAAACATCTTCGAGAATCCTGGCAGTAAAGCCATTCTTGCTGGCAGACATAGGAGAAGGTTCACACACTGTCCAATTCCTCATAATTTACTATCATGTCTGACACTACTCAGGTATTCGAGAGTGCGAAATCATACAATGGTTCGTGGAACCAGAGGCTCGAGTCGAGGAATGGGATAAGCTGTGCGAAGTACAAAGCGACAAAGCATCCGTGGAAATTACCAGTCGGTTTGCAGGAGTTATCAAAAAGCTACACTATGATGCCGGTGAGATGGCTCTGGTGGGAAAGCCTCTTCTGGATATTGATATACAAGGAGAGATCAAGCAAGAGGATTTGGAGGCTCTCACGATGCCTGACGAGGGAGAACAGTCGGAATCTCAATCTTCCTTTGATCCTTCACCTACACATGCTAGAGACAATTCTTCCATGCCCACCGAGAGTGCTTCTCCGAAGAGTAAACATGCAAGTTTAGCGACGCCTGCAGTAAGACACTTGTCCAAGGAGTTGAAGGTGGACATCACTGAAATTGATGGAACTGGTAAAGACGGACGTGTCTCGAAGGATGATGTCTATAGATTTGCACGGCAAAGAGACAGTATCCCAGATGTCTCATCGCCGGCTCCAGCATACTCTACTCCATCTACATCTAGTGGGGCCCAGCAAGAGTCAATAACCCAGCTAACCACTACGCAAGCCCAAATGTTCAAAACCATGACCCGGTCTCTGGCGATCCCACATTTCCTCTACGCCGATGAAGTTGACTTTTCTGGGTTGAGTGACGTCCGCCGACGGCTTAACCTGGGTCTCACAAAATCGCCTGCCAACGAAGTCACCAAGCTGTCATATCTTCCATTCGTCATAAAAGCCGTGTCCATGGCTCTTCAAGAATATCCAACATTGAACGCACGAGTCGATGTTGAGCCCTCCTGCTCGTCCAAGCCAGTCCTGGTTATGCGCAGTCAACACAACATCGGGGTAGCGATGGACACACCATCAGGGCTCTTGGTACCCGTGATCAAGAGTGTCGCCAGCCGCAACATCCTCTCTATCGCCGCCGAGCTCAGTCGCTTACAAGTGCTCGCCTCATCTGGTAAACTCACCACTCAAGATCTTAGCGGTGGAACCATAACCGTATCCAATATCGGCAGCATCGGTGGCACGTATGTCTCCCCCGTAATTGTCGATAAAGAAGTGGCCATTCTTGGTATAGGTCGGATAAGGAAAATCCCAGCGTTTGGCGAGGATGGGCAGCTTGTTGAGAAGCAGGTGTGCAACTTCAGTTGGAGTGCAGACCACCGCGTCATTGACGGTGCGACAATGGCGCGCGCCGCCGAGGTGGTCAGAGGCTTCGTGGAGAACCCCGATAGCATGGTTCTTCGCCTTAGTTGATTAGATTGACATATATAAATAAGAACAGTGCTATGCCTTGCATGCATCATTAAATCTCCGACTGCAGTCACGCGCTCGCCGCTGACTGGACTACATCCCATGCGAGCACAATTTTCGGTCATCATCCATTCCGGGGTCTCGCTCAGTGCGCAGATGCAGGATGCGTTGTCGCGCGGTGCAGCATAGAACTAGAGGGGTCATTTACGCTGGCATATTTCTCCACGGAGGCAAAATGCGGAGAAAGGAAGGCCCAATGCATCCAGAACCAACTAGATTTAGCCATGTGCTGCTCTGCAGCCATTTTTTATGAATAATAGACATTCTCCATCTACCAACTCAGGATACCCGCTCTAGATTGGATTGACTGATCACTTGAATTCCAGCCCCTGGAAGTCCCCGTGCAATCTTCCTGTTCAAGCCCGACGAAGCCCAACGCCATGAAATTCAAAATGCTTGTCGAAAACGCAACTGCGTGGATATACCCTCTCCAGAAAATTCATATTACCATGCCCTTGATGACGCCCTAGCAGTGTACCCCCCCAAGCCCATCTTTTTCTACCTTTCCGGGAGAACTCCTTGAAATGCTTACGCTTGCATACAGTCTCGTTCAGCTCTCACTAACAATCCCGGTCCACAACTGAGGCCACCGCCTCCTCAACGCGGCTCAGCACTTCGCGCTCAACCTGCTCGATCGGGCCGCTGACATCTACGCTGATGACATCTGTCTCTTCCTTTCCGGGAGGTTCAAGGATACCAAACTGACTGTGCACCATGTTGGCACCCATATAATGACCCTTCCTTGCGCCAACTCTCTGCAGGAGAACAGCTTCAGGTGCATGCAGATAGACAAAGTGAACCAGGACATTGTGGTCATAGTACGGCGCCACACGGATGACGTCGCGGTACTTCCGCTTCAGCGCCGAGCAGGTCAGAACTACGCCCTGGGAACCGTCGGTGAGCCGGCGAAGTGATTCTTCCCGCAGGGCAGTAAGCCAGTCCCAGCGGTCCGCGTCAGTGAGAGGAATGCCGCTGGCCATTTTGTCAATGTTCGCCTGGGGATGGAACTGTGAATTGGTTGATTAGTACCACGAAATCCGTGAACTCTTAGCGATGCCATACCTCGTCGCCTTCAATGTAAGGAAGATTCAAGGCCTTAGCGATGTATTGTGCGACGGTGCTTTTGCCACATCCGGCAGGACCAGTAATCAACCAAATGTGGTGATGTTTAGTCTCCGGCTGAGTGCCATTGAGGGCGGCCTCCATGGAAGCCGGCTGCACCGTCTTGATGGGAAGATGGTCCGAGGAGGGAGGTGGCGTCGGCTGCCCATTGACGTTGGTAAAAGATTTGTTGTGTGACAGCATGGTTGCGGCGAGAGCGACTTCTCCGGGGGCGAACGAGGTTTTTGGCGGAAGTAAAATGGGCGCAGGTCACAGTGTACGGGGCCGCTTTCTTCGTCGAGGGACAACCTCACACGCGACAGGCCGGGGATTGATTCAGAAATGTGCGGGCGACGAATGTAAACAGGTTCGAAACCGGACGGCGATGGGGGTGTCAGGCGACAATGGGAGAGCCAGGAAAAAGCGAAACTACTTCACGATGCAGACGGGGCCGCGTCAAGGACTTATGTAGGCTGGATTGAGCATCTGCGCAAAGCCCTTTCGGCCCTCATCATGGGTACAGGACTTGCAATCCAGGGCCATGCGACTAGCGACCCGACGAGAGGACGTCAACGATGGAGCCAGGGCCGTCCGTTGCTTTGGGCAATTTTGGGAAGTTTCTCCTCGACGCACCCCACGTCCAGGTGAGACAATGCCGCCGTCCAGAACACCACGTCGGGCGGGCTGCAGCCAGGGCCGGCGTGCCAGTAGACGAGTGCGGACCGGGCTGGAAAAGAGCTCAGCCGGGCGCGCATGGGTCGCCCAGGCATACGGACCGGCATGATGATGTCAGATTGGCCCTTCTGGACGCTGGATGAGGCCAGGCCACGGGGCCGGCGTGGGATGACGGCCATTGATGCTGCCCTATGCTGGATCCAGATACGGAGAGAGGGGAGCAATCGGAATGGCATGCGTCCGTCGCCCGCCGCTGCCCAACCGCTGGCTCAGGACCGAAGCAAGCAGGGACTTTGAGTTCAGGTCCCTCGCGACGGATGCGGGGAAGGGCCACGACATGTCGCCCCGTTGATGTACAACCATCAATGCATTCCAGGTCCGTGTCGCGCGAAGGGTTGATGTTGTGGACGCGGACGGTGATGGCATTTTTTCGATCGCGAGCGCCGCACCGGACAGCACCCGCTGGATCTTTTCTTTCCAAACGTCTGCACCAGCTTACGGGAAGAGGGGCCGGAATGACATTTCGCGGTCCATGGGATTCGCATAGCGTGGGGGTCACCACGGCGACCCCCACTGTCTGGCAAAGAGAAGGGGAAAGAAGGAATTTGGAAGGAAAAAACGCGGCTTTTGACGGCCATTCTTGGGCTATGAGTTGGTCTGTTACTCCACACACCCCCCTTCGGCGCTTGTCTGCCCGCGGGCGGGTGGGCGGAAAAGCCCATGTCTGAATGCAGCAGAGCGCGGCGAAAACATCCCCCTTTCGAAAATTACCTGTTTGGCACGGATCGGATTTCTTTGAATGTCCCCCTGCATGCTCAGGTCGTGTGCACCATGCAGCTTGAGACTGCGGATATGTGTTTTGTATCTCCACTAACGTAACGGGCCTAATGGCACGTCCATGAAAATATGCAACTATTCTAATCGTCCTGGCGCGGGCGGGGATTCCGAATTGCTGAGATGCAAGTCTCGAGGTTCGCAAATACATGCACAAGAATCGGGGTACCTTGATGGTAGATGCGCAAGTTGGCCTGTCAAGCATGCCCCAATATGGAATTTCTTCTGAGAGACGCGGTGGGCTTTCTACTCCTTTACAGTCAGTAGCTAGGTATCCCCAACCCTATGATATTTTAAGAATTTCTTTAGAAACAGGTAGTCTCATAGATACTTGCAATCCAAGATGAGCATAGTAAGGTTGGCAAATGTAGGTAAGGGAACATCTAAAACAAGGTCCAACCTGCATCTAAAGTTACGGATCTCCCTGAACATTCTCGAGAACAGTTGTGTTGGAGACCCATAGTCAAGTACCTACCTGACCCAGAACCCATTCTCCAGGTTGTGGGATCGTGCCTCGGTCAAGATATTTAAGGGCGTGGTTTTCGGGGTGTCTCGTACAGTAGCCATGTTGGCCACTGGGAGCTCTCCATTCAGCGCGTCCACCCCACGCTCCCGAGACAGAGGTCTGCCCTGTCTCCCCACGGTATTGTGTGTGGGGTAATGGGCTGCTCGGCAATGAGGCGGGCCATCATAATACCTCTAACCAAGAACCATGAGATGTATCAGCCTGAAATCGTGGTATATATCAAGAACTCTGCCAATTCATTCCAACGCACAAAGACGCAGATTGTCGTTTCCCTTTCGTACTTCGCCAAGACACCTGTTGCTAAATCGTAAGACAATGGCGAGTACCATGCAAGAAGCAAATCGGTTGAGGAGGGCCATGGAGCAAGGTCCAAGTATTGGGGTCTGGCAGATGATCCCTGGAGCCAATGTATCCAGAACATTAGCCAGAACGGGTGTTGATTGGGTATTGGTGGACTGTGAACATGGCAATATTGATGGTGATCTGCTCCTTTTTCAATCTATATGGCTCTGCCGGCTCTGACCAGTGTTTCCAGATGCTGCCATGCACGACGCTGTCCCGGCCATTGCAGCTTGTGGCGTAAGCCCAATCGTTCGCATTCCAGATAATCAAGGATTCATGGTGAAGCGTATGCCCCTAGATAGGATCTCAATTATCGTCAGAAGCTCACGGTAAGCAGGGGCTTTGGATGCTGGTGCACACGGTGTTCTCGTGCCATTATTGTACACCGTAGAGGATGCACGCAAGCTAGTCCTCAGCTCTAAATTCCCTCCTCATGGTCAACGCGGATTCGGTTCGCCTTTTCCACAAGAGCGTTTCCACCCTTCACTTGGTGCATCAGACTATCTGGCCCAAGCTAACGATGCTATTCTTACTATGGTTCAAATCGAGACCAAGGAAGCACTGGATAATGTTGATGAGATTGCCGCAGTACCCGGAATCGACGTCCTATTTGTTGGCCCCTTCGATCTTGGAAAGTAGGTTCCTTGAAAACATGAAGCAAAATCATGGGTTCTGGATCTGACAATCTCTGCAGCAACATTGGACACCCAATCATTGATGGAAAGATGCATGATAGTCTCCATGCGGCGATTGCAAAGGTTCTAAAAGCTGCGCAGGCTGCAGGCAAGAAAGCTGGGATCTTCTGCACCAGCGGCGAGCAGTCCAAGACGTATGCTGACCAAGGATTCCACATGATTTCTGCCGTAAGACACCTGAGATTCCGAACTTGTCCTGTATACTGAGACCATCTATCTAGGCTACCGATATGCATGTGTTGCCTGCCGGTGTAATGAACGCGGTCAGCACTGCCAAAGGCCAAGGGCCAGCACCAAAGTTGACTGGACCCTATGGAAAATAGAATGTATCATATGACAAAGTTATTAGGCTGGTCCGGCTTGGGCAGCGGCGCCATACAAGTGGTATTTCAATCAGACTAAGAACAACATCGTGTTGCGGGCTGCTAAAACGCTCACCAATGGTCTCTGTTGATTTTGAACGATGCTGGCAGAGCTGGCAGAAATTAATGAGCCGGCTCTTGCTCAACAGCATCCATCTTGGCAGTGACCTCTTCCGCAGTGAACCTATGCATGAGCTTTACAGCCTTTCCAGCCTGCTTTACCAACTCCTTCCCCTTTGCTGCCTTGCTGACATGGATCTATTATGATCTTGGTAAATGCAGAAAGGAATTAGACTCCTGACTTACCACTGGGGTGTCGAATTCATACAAGTCCCTCCAGATCTTGCCTTCGGGGGTCATAACATCTATCTCCTCGTAGTGGAAAGGACGGATATTCCAGACATCAGACAATGTATACTTGGCATTAGTACATAATTGGCAGTCTGGGGAGGTGTCAGTAGAACAAGCACATAGTATCCTTAACGTCCTGCTGTGAGATACGTGTCGTCCAGGGAGAGGCATGATCAGGCAGCGGTAGAGCAATAGAAGGAGTACAGACTAGCTCGCGTGAAAAAGGTTATGCGACAAGCATGTTGCATAAGCCGCAGAGATGGATGCATTACTTTTGCATTTGTTTGCCGCCGAGGAGATTTCAGTTTTGGTTAAATGGATACCAAACAACAATAAAGGGTAGCTTGACTGGTGTAGATAATTGGCTTAGTTGCGATTGTCCACCGGATTGGAAGTAGAGATAATTGTTAGGTAGGAAGTACGCTTCAGGTGCAGATTGGCGACGTTGATTCAAGCAAACACCCATGCAAATGTTCTCAAGGCGGTGAGCCCGATTGAGCTGAACTGCAGCTTTTGGGAATGATAATTGACCTCTCTTTCTATCTCTGCTCCGTAGAAGTTGCTAGAACATGGCTTGAGGTCCAAGTCATAGTCAAGGTCCAATACAAATTATACAACAAAGCTCCTATCGCAAAGTCGTCTACCCGGACTGCTTTTTCCTTGCCAAATTATTGAACATTTCAACATGGCGCAAAAGTGCGTTCACCAGTCGTGCGGAAAGCTGTTCAGCGAGGCAGAAGAGGGCGAATGTCACTATCATCCCGGGCCTCCTATCTTCCACGAGGGTCAGAAAGGTACTTGCTGTATCCAACATTGTCTCATACGAAAGCTAAATAGATTCTTTTGCCAGGCTGGAAATGCTGCAAGCCACGCGTATTGACCTTCGACGAATTCCTTTCCATCCCGCCATGCACGACTGGAAAGCACTCGACCACCGACATCCCTCCAACGCTAGAAAAAAAAGCTGCAGAAGCACCAGACCCCAGCATTCCTGTCACGAAGCCCACTGCACAGGTTTCTTCTGCTTCCAACGCACCAGTAGCTGCCCCGACTCCCACAGCTACACCCCCACCACCCCCACCAGAATCGGAATCAGATGATGCAAGCTTGGAAGTCCCCAAGGGTCGCATCTGCAGAAGAAAGGCTTGCGGTTTCTCATACGAAGGCCAGACGCGAGATAACGAGAAATGCGTCTTCCATCCCGGTGTACCAATCTTCCACGAAGGAAGCAAAGGCTATACTTGTTGTAAGCGACGTGTCTTGGAATTTGACGAATTTATGAAGATTGAAGGATGCAAAACAAAGAACAGGCATCTATTCATTGGCAGTGGTAAGAAAGAGGGTGCCGGCGCTTCTGGAGGAGAAGAGATATTAGAGACGGTCAGGTAAGATTAGAATCCAAGCAAGCAAAACGAAGCATTAATGAATGGCAGACATGATTTCTACCAAACCCAAACCACGGTTATCACATCCTTCTTCTTGAAGAAGATCAACAAAGATGCTGCAAAGATTGAGTTCGCATCTCAGCAAGTCAGCCTCGACCTTCCTACCAGCGATTCGCCTCCAAAGCGCTACAAAGCTGTCGTCCCCTTGTTCGGTGCCATTGACCCAACTGCTTCTACGTTCAAAGTCATGGGTACCAAACTAGAAGTTACGTTCGTGAAGGCCGATGGTGCTTCATGGCCAGTGCTTCGATCTGACGAGGCTCGAACAGGTGAGATCATTCAAGTAGGGAGAGCTGGAAGAGCTTTGTGAAGCAGGAGGAGACAAATATGACCCTCACTTCGCTGATATTGGCCCCCAAGCTGGTTTCGGCGGCGATTACGCTCTTAGCAACTTGGTTAGAGGTACACATAGAGCAAGCTTATTTTGCAGGCATGCATGTATCTATGATTGCTATAAGAACTAGCCGACCAAGAACTAAGTGACATCTTACATGACTTGCGTTCATGCGGTTTGTAGAAGTTTGGGAGTTCTTAATTGAGAATCTTACTTCTGGCCAGAAGTCAAGCTAACTGAGACGATCAACCCCGTTTTCTGGGACTCGTCTCAAATTATATTGTTGGTACTGAATACGCTGATCATCCGTGAAGTGAATGAATAATTCCTTGCTTATAACTCTCATCAGCACAAAACTGCACCTCCTCTTCCGTCTCACCTAAGGGAATCTTCCAAGATAGAGTCGACAAGAAGCAGTTTTCAGGTTTTATTTCAAATTACTCAGTTGGCGCCAGGTTGGTAGTGGTGACTACTATGTTTGCCATAGAGACTGGCTTGGTAGCTGCACCAATGTCGAAGTCTCTGATCACCATGTCCATCCACAAAGGTCTCATCAAGATCTCGGCACCCTCGGGCAGATGGCGTTCCTCGCGCCAGCAAATATCTGGGCTGTCAACAAGTCTATACGGTACAAGTGTGTACCGCGCTCTAAAAACCACATCAGCATCCATCTCTCTTAATTCAACAGCGGGCGGTTAGGTTGAGTTTTTCAGAAGACTCACAGTTGCTCCGATGAAGGAGGGCCTCTCTGCCCTTGCTTTTTGTTTGATGCTCGAAACCACAAACTTCTGAATATCTGCTGTAAGAATTCCGTGCAGCTGACCATCACTAGTATCGGGGTGCCCAATGCTGTATTCCAAGCAGGTCTCTGCCTCCCAGTCAGGAGATAAAGCTCATTGCAGACAATACCCAAGATAGCTATGCAAGAGCCGACCTGGAATACACTCCAAAATCCCCAGAAAATGGCCGTGATATCCTCTTGGTGACAAAAGGTGATTGATAGGATGCAATAGACCTCGAGAATTGTCGAGACAACGGCAAGGATGACGCAGATGATTGACACGATCAGTGCCCGCAGGTAATTTTCTCTGTTCCCATAAGTCCTGTTCCATAAATGGATGGGAATCACTTGGCTCCATCATGTGCATCCGGATTTTCATTCTGTTGTACGCCTGCGTTTGTGTTTCTTGATCCCTGTTCAGCAGACATTAGCGACCGAAACATGTGTTTGCACAAGTCCAAACAAATGCTAGAAGAGAATGCGGGTTTACAAACCGGTTGTAAATGCTCGAGGAGATAGCCAAGAGTAACAGTACGAAGAAAAAAAGGCCATAGAACACACCCTCCGCCTGCGAGCGTGAGAGAGTGTGCATTAACCGGGCATGTTGTCTGCATTTTTCTTGCTGTGCAAGTTCCTCTGCTGTCATTGCAATTACAGCTGCCATCGCGACTTTGCTAAGTATAGATTGTGGGTCAAGTTGGATCTACGGAGATCGAAACGGGCGCAAATGTAGATGAACAAGGTAAGAAGCAGCTATGGGCGATGCATCATTAAAATATGAGAGCACCAGCTTAGGGTTGCCGTGTTGTAGAACAGCATCATCTACTACCCCGCAGGTCATATAAGTTCAGCACCTTGAGCAAGCTCATCACAGCTAGGGGTGCGTTGGGAAGGAACGACAATATGGACCCAAACAGCCAGCAATCCTCCCAAATCTCTACACGCAATCTGCTTGCGATGCCATCTGAGTGGTGTCGCAACACACCAAACATCAAGGTAGTCCAAACTATGGTAGAGATGAACTTTCAAAGCAACCGAGCAATTGGCAGACATTGGAACGCTCCTTGGCGGTTGAAGTGTGGCAATCACCGTGCTAGACAGGCGGTCGACTTTCGCCAGTTGCCATATTGAGAAAGGATTCCTGTGTTGTAGGTCACGAAGTATACGGAGGCCTTGTCGCTTAAAACTGCTTTACATTACTCCATGCCCTCCATCAGTTCTACTCGATCAAGGAGCATGCCCTTTCGTCCAATCCACTCTCGTAAAGTATCCCACTCCACACCTTCTTCCTCGCCACGTCTCCAACTCTCGCGGAACCCCCAGGACCCAGCGATCTGGTCTATCGCTGCTCTTTCGTCCTCTCGCATCCACCTTTCTCTGAGCGGTATTCCAGGTGCCCAGGTCACGCGGTCCATCTGGTCATTGGCAGTAGTTAATGCCACTACTCCTATTGAGCCTGTGAAGCCCATGTATGCCAGAATCCCGACAAATGCAACATTCGTTGCCATCTCACCATCCATGGTTGTCTGGTATTCAGCAAGCTTTGATGCTACAGAGTAAGCAGCTACTGGCGCCAACAAAGCGGCGGTGGACGGGATCAAGGCCTTTCGAATGAATTTCGAACGGTAAAATGCTGTTGTAGTGTATGTATTTTCAACAATATCTATGGCGGCACCTAAATTCCTAGCATGAATCGCGGCTTGAAGGGCACGGTCTGCAACGGCAATAGGTACGGCGTTAGCTACTTTGTTGGGGTTCTGATTCGAATACCGAACCGGGGAAGTACCCTCCACAGGTACTGGCTTGTTGGCATATAGTGCTAGAGCTTCTGGAAGAGTCTCAGGCCGGCCAAGATGTGCTTGAATGTTGACGTATGCCTCCAGAACCTTTGGTGTTATGTAAACAGGAGGGTGTGTGATCACAGAATGAAGCAGGCGCGAAAGGTCGTCAACACTACGGCGGATAGACTTTGAAGGTTTTTGACGTTGGACTTCCTTGAGATTGGTCTCATCCAGTGAGAGTAAAATAGACGCTGCCGTTCCATCTTTCACAGTGCCTGTATTGACAGGTTCCTCCGCAAGACTTAAAGTCTGTTGACCCATAATCGCCCGTTCGCAGACTGCAATTGTCTCCAGTATCTTTTGTTCTGATGGAATCCCATCGAACTGAAGGAGTTCTTCGCATGCATGTTTGGCATCTTTCAAGCCGTTCTCGAGATTCGCTGTCGAAGGCGTCTTGTATAGGGGTCCTGGTGAATCATGCTGAGTTTCTGAGGCAAGGGTCGCAAGTCTTCTGTCCGCGATCTGTCTGGCCTGGGCAGGTATTCTCCTCCTGGCCAGTGTATGGAGTGTTGATGCTGATATCGCCTTTGGTGTAGAGCTAATTGTTTTCGAGGCTCGGACATGCAGGCGTGAAGTAGAATGAGGTGCAATCAGGATATCGCACAATTGGCAGATGTTAACGCGTGGTCGGGAAATCCGCCGAGACATATTGAGGGTGGGAGAGCCTGGAAAATTTCCGTTAATGGAGGGAAGCGATCGAATTGGTTTCTTTGCGTCGTCAATCGATCCTGATCTTGAGCTATGGGTAATGTCCGGATGCTGTCACCTTACGGCGAACTGCGGCATCACGCGAGGCTGAGGCTGAGGCTGAAGTTGCGCCCAACCGTGCCTGCGCCACAGAAGCGTGACGAGGGAAGACGTCGTTTAGAGTACAATACATACAATACCTACCTTGTCTTGCCTACGTGTATCTCTGTTGCGCTGCTTCTACCTCTTTGCACATACATTTCCAGGCTGCCACTCCAAGCCGAGCATGCGTTAACATCATAATCGCATGCTATGATCATCCATCTTTAACTATCTCATAATCCCTCACCTTTCGTGCTACTACAACACGGCCGTCTTGATAGCACACATCTGCGTTCGACCACTTCAAAATGGCACCACCACCGCCGCCGCCGCCTCCTCCGCCGCCTGGATTTGGAGGTAAGTCTACAGGCACATATCCCCTTGGGAAATGGTCCCAAGTCCCTATTATAGCACTTCAACCCCATCCTTCCGATTTTGCTATTGCTATATAATGACTCTATAATCTTCCAGGTCCACCGCCGCCACCACCTCCTCCGGGAAATCTTCCTTCCAGACCTTCGGCGCCAGCAGCAAATAGAGTACGATTCCCAAATTTACAACCGCTTCTGGCTGACGAGGTAACTAGGGTGCACTCCTGACGGATATCACCAAAGGCAAACAACTTAAGAAGGCGGTTACAAATGATCGCTCAGCTCCGATTGTTGGCAAGGTCTCTGGCGGGGCAGGGCCTTCACCACTAGCTGGCGCACCTGCTGTGCCTGGTATGTCACGACCAGGCTTAGCACCACCCGTACCTCCAGGAAATAGAGCCCGAAGTAATAGCGATCAGAGTGGCAGAGATTCTGGAGCGGGCGCTGTGGAAGCGCCTCCACAGTTGGGCGGCTTGTTTGCAGGTGGAATGCCAAAGCTGAAAAAGAGAGGTGGAGGGATTGATACAGGAGGTAAGATTATGCCAAGATGTTGTTGGTTGCAGGTCTAATCATACTACAGCAAACCGAGATTCATCATATACATCTGATCCGGAATCTTCGCGCAATTCAGCTCCTTCTGCTCCAAAACCACCGAGCATGGCTGCACCAAGGCCTCCAAGCGGTGCAGCGCCTCCCATACCGGGGTCCCGACCAAGCGCGCAATCTGCTGCAACAACACCTGCGTTCGTCCCATCCGTGGCTAACCTTCGCAAAGCTCCATTCAACTCGGCGCAACGACCCATGTCATCTGCGTCTATGAAAGGGCCTCCTCCTCCCATCGGCAAAAAGCCTCCTCCACCACCTGGACTCCGGAAGTATTCCTCGGCGGCACCTGTAGCTCCTCCTACCAACACTGCACCGCCGCCTCCAAGTATCCCCAGTTCCACCCCCCCGACTCCTCCAGCAGCAGCAGCACCAAGACCTCCGACAGCTCCTCCACCGCCGCCTATGTCTCCACCATCTGCCACGAATGGTGCCAGCCAAAGTCTTGCTATGCAAGCTGCTATTCGTGCAGCAGGCCAGGCATCTCCAGCACCTGGAGGTACTCCTCCGCCTCCCCCCTCGTTTAGTGCTCCTACGCCGCCTTCAGCTCCTCCAGCTCCCCCCGCTCCAGTGGCGAGAAGTCAATCACAACAACCTATGAGATCGATGCTGGATCCCAGCTCCTACACCCTATCATCGAATGGAGGCTTACCGAAGCAGTCCGGTCCAAAGCGAAATTCTGGATCTGCACGAATCGTCATAAATGACAATCGATGGAAATTTCAGGACGAGAATATGCTCCCAAAGCCTCGAGAATACATAGGCGGCCCTAAAAAGTACCGTGCGGGTCGTGGTAGCAGCGTGCCGCTTGACATGGGTGCTTTCCAGTAGTGACCGGTTTTCTTTTTTTCCCGGAAAGTAGTTGATCAAGTTCCATACACCGGCGTTCTGGAGGAAGAGCAATAGACAGTATCATGATTACGAAATCTTGTGGCCAGGTCTCATGTCAAGATGGGAATCGGTCTGCCTAGGAGTTCTTCGCGTGTGAAATGAAAGACGGGGTGGTGGTATTAGTCTGTGGAATGGGCTCATGATAGCCTTGAAATGATGTTCCTAAGTTCATAGTGAAAGATGATTGCTCTTACCACACAACTATGGCACGGCTATAGCACCCAGAATGCGAAACGGCATCACAATATAAGAAGCCCCGCCTCTCTTCGGCTATCTGCGTTTGCGGAAGGTCGGTTTTGCCTCAACGCATTTTTGTTCGAATCAAGGGTGATTTCTTCACCTTGTCCCTTCATATTAGCCAAGTATTATCGCGAGTTATGTTCATTGTACACGAGCAAATAAACAGGGTTTCATATTAATGAGTCGTCTTTTTTCACGAGATTCAACCGTGCTACGTCGACACCTTACAATTGGGTTCTTCGCTTACTAAGAAGCACGATCTAAACGACCAGCTAAGCACCCGCACCTCACCATCATCGGCAAAAGGACAGCTTACCTTAGCTCTCACTTGCTCGGTCTTTGTCTAGTCCAGCGCAGTTCAAGATCTCACACCACTCTTCTTTCACTCTTTCTTTCCTTCTCGACGCTACCTCTTTCTTCGCTCTTCGCTCTCCCCTCACGCACAGCTTCACGCTCCCTCCATACCATCATTCCTTCGGCCCTTATTCCGCCCAAGCATCACTTTAGACGACTCAATCATTGACTGATTTGGTGCCGTGCCAGCAGGACTGCGACAATGGCACAAATCCGTGGCACAGCTGGCTATAATCTGGGAGCACAGAGCAGTTTCGGAGGACCCAGTAGAGGCGATAGCATGAATGACCCAAGCCCTTTGGACCAGATTAGGGAACAGACGAGCAAGATTGAGGACTTCTTGGATACTCTGAGCGAGCCCGTTAAGCCGTGAGTAGCAATTCAATGTACTACCATTTTCGGGGACTTGACCACCAAGGAATCTTGTCTTGGCTTTGCAATCTGAATAAATCCTTGCGAATTGTAGCTTACCGGTCATTTTGCAGATACCTGCCAGCAATTGGACGATTTCTCATTGTCGTAACGTTCCTGGAAGATGCCCTTCGAATTATGACACAGTGGAGTGATCAACTCCTCTATTTGCACGACTATAGACACAGTAGGTTTCTTTCCCTTGCCTTCAACGAAATAATAGAACCATGATCTGATTTTGAATTCTTCTTAGTTCCTCGCGGTCTTACTCACCTCTTCCTCTTTGTCAATGTCATTGCCATGATATCATGCTCTTCGCTCGTGATCATACGAAAGTACTCCGACTATGCTGTTGCTGGGCTCATCGGAGTGGTTGTGACGCAAGCTTTGGGATATGGCCTCATCTTCGACTTGAACTTCTTCCTGCGAAACCTTTCGGTTATGGGTGGATTGTTGATGGTGCTTTCTGATTCGTGGGTACAGAAGTCTAAAGCGTTTGCTGGCCTGCCGCAAATTGACGAGAAAGATCGCAAGATGTATTTCCAGCTTGCTGGGCGTGTCTTGCTGATCTTCTTGTTCATTGGATTTGTCTTCAGTGGGTCGTGGAGCGTATGGAGAGTCATTGTTGCTCTCCTAGGCTTTGTTGCTTGTGTTATGGTTGTGGTCGGCTTCAAGGCCAAGTTTAGCGCCATCATGCTTGTGGTTATTCTCAGTGTTTTTAACCTATTGGTGAACAACTTCTGGACCGTGAGTTCTCGTTCCGGAATAGGTACCATTGAGTTCTTACTGACAATTTTCCTAGCTCCACGAACATCACCCACACAAGGATTTCGCCAAGTACGATTTCTTCCAGATCCTATCAATTGTTGGTGGACTACTGCTCTTGGTAAACAGTGGCCCAGGAAAGTACAGCATCGACGAGAAGAAGAAGGTCTATTAATTGTTGTGCTCGAAGTTGGAGCTGGAATGGATGGCATGAAAGTGGAATTTGGTGGCTCATATGGAATGTCTAAATCTTGCTCAGATCCAGCTCGATATCAAGACGCAGAACAAAAAGTCGAAGGGGTCTTCACAGCGTGTGGCATAGCATCATCCTTGAAATGTAAAAATCCAGATCAGGAAATGGTTCCTTGTGCCAGTGCCGGTGTGACCGACCGAATTCCAGGAAGGCACAGGACTAGTTGAAACGTGGAGTTCTCGTTTGAAAAACACAGTGATCTCAGTAACGCAAAAAGTCCGGACGCAAGCATCGTGCTGTGGCTAACCAGACCCACTGGTTCCTTCCCCAGACGTCACAAGCCACAGCCGCCCGCAGAGCTGATCTTAAGCTTAAGTGCTTTTCATGGCTGATCCTGGTACGACACCATCTCATACGGCATCCAATACCGTTGCATCGGCACGCGTGAAATCTCCCTTTCATATCCAAATTGCTTTCCAAGCTAGCAGGCCGTCACTCTGATTCGGGTGCTCGTACAGATACGCGCCTCGAGTCCACGCTCGGGGAGAGTTTTGGACCGACGCCATGGCCGAAGTTCTCGGTACTGCTCTGGGCTTCATTGGGGCTGTTGGGGTTCTGGGCCAGGTCTTTGACGGGTGCCTCAAGGCCTATGCCGTCTTCACCGCGGCTCGCAATCTTGGCCGGGATAGCGAGCGGCTGGTGTGCAAGATCCGGATTGAAGAAATGCGGTTGATGGTTTGGGGGCGTGAATGGGGCGTTGCAGAAGGGAGACTGGAAGCTCACCTGCGGGCCGAGAGCAATGCCGGAAATGGACGTATGCGACAGTTGGCTGTTCAGATCCTCTCGGAGCTTCATAAGACGATTACGGATTTTAGTCGGCTTCAAGACCGGTATGGTCTCAGAGACGAGACTGACCAAGGCGCGAAGACCTCACACCCGGCCGCAGCATTAAGTACCGCGGGACGACTAAGAAGTGAGCTGCATTTGAGGGCCAAATGGGTGATCGCCGACAAGGACAAGTTCACTCTCCTGCTGACCGATCTCAAAGACTACAATGACGGGCTGGAGCAGCTCTTCCCGCCATCGAGGCTGGCCACCCTGCACCGGACGTGGCAAAATGAATTACTAGAAAAGGCACATAGAGATCTTGGACAACTCAGTCTGCTCGAAACAGCATCGAGCGGTGTCTATCCTCAGCTCAATGCTTCCGCGAGCCTCAAGCAACTCCGGATCAACCTTGATGCCAAGCCAACAGCAAAGTTCCGTCCAACCCATGCTCTGAAAGTTCTTCGAAATAACCTGCAAACGCAGGACAAGGACCCCCGACGAAGTTCGGGAGCTTATCAGGATCCGTCGACTTGTACCACCGATCCTGTGGTGATTGAGTGGGTTGAGTACGACAAAGACGACCCTGACGCTCGCTTTAATCATATCAGGCGGATTGATGATCTTGCACGAATGGTTCACGGCGCATCTGATCGACACCCGGACTTACATACACTGGACTGTCTGGGCTATACCGATGACACATCTACAAGCCGGTATGGACTCATATATAGCGCGCCTGCCACCTCGTCCTCCTCTTTACACTCCCTCATTAGCAGTGAAGGTCTCCGCACACCAGACTTAGGCGACCGCTTCAAGCTTGCACACACCTTGGCCGTGGCTTTATGGGCTCTACACTCTCTCGACTGGCTCCACAAGTCTCTGAGCTGCTCCAATATTCTCTTCTTTCCCTCCGCCTTCTCCAGCTCGGCCACAAAAGCCACAGCAGCTGCGGCAAGCATCCCGGACATCTCATCGCCGTTTCTTCTCGGCTTTGATGCCTCCCGCCCGGATTCGGAGACTGAGATGTCTGTCGCTTCGCGGAACCCAACGTTAATGGATCTGCATAGACATCCAGCTTCTTTAGACGGCCTTTCGAGGAAACCGTACTGCAAATGCTACGACATCTATAGTCTGGGCTTAATACTATTAGAGATTGGACTGTGGAAGACCGTCCAGACTTATCACAAATCGCATTACAGCCCTGAGAAATTCCGAGACAAGATTGTTGTGCAAGCTCTAGTTCCAGCTCTGAACAGTAAGACTGGCAGCTTATATAGAGAAGTAGTGGAGCGATGTCTTTTTGCGAGGGAAGACCTCTCGGGACACGAAGCTGGACAATTGATGGAATTTGTCGTGGGAAGCCTGGAAGGGCTAAGAGTTTAATGATATCACGTGGATCATGTAACTACCTATATGACAGCTTTACAACTACCAGTGGGCAGCTTAGTCTGCGTAGCAGAAAGTAACGTCTCTAGTGATCGCAAGTGTCGATGGACATGATTTCAGTGGAGTTCATTGACTAACCATAATGATACAACTGAGAGAGAGCAATCCTAACTGTGAAATCCGATACCCTAGCAACTGATCTATCGCAAAAGTAACAATCACGGCTTTCAAACCCGGAGGACGCATTCATATTAACGTTAAACTGAGCCTCGTTGCAGCAATATCTCGTTAGGATCGTCGGCTGGCTCTGGCGCTTCAAGAATAGTCGTATAAATGAGAGGGCGCCGTGGACGATTCTTTTCCAAACGATTAGCAAGGTATGGTCCCCAGACTCCAACGTACTCAGGAACCCGTGTTAATTGCTCATGTTTCGGCTTTGATAGCCACGGAGGAATATATACTTTTGACGGCTTGATGATCACGGAAGTATCGATAATACCTCCAGAAGTTTTGAAAGCTCTGCAAACCCAGCTCTGGTCATTCAAGCCATCGTAGCTCGAAGCAGGGACTTTGCGGAACGAAGAATTGTGCCCGCCACGTTCCAAATCATTCCCTGCTTTGGCTGCCTGTGACGGAGTTGTGGCCCCGGCTAACTGTAAACTCAAGGGTATCACAGCAGTCTGCAGTTTATTGGTAGCGTGACTATATCTCCTGTGACATACAGCGTAATTACGACGATACTGTAACCTCACCACACAATGAAGCGCCAGAAGTGCCAGTCCAGCGCCCAAGACCAAGACACCAAACACAGTTATGAAGTTCCTCCACTTGAGTATTCTATCCATGCTTTTCTGCATCTCGGTGTTGAGATTTCTTGACGAAAGTCTTTTACTTGCCATCTTCGGGAGATACTCAGATCGAGGCTTGACCGGCATATTCGTCTGGTCCGGATCTGCAAAAGGAAGTTCTCCAGGAGAACCAAGCCTCTGCACGTCACTGGCTGTTGCTAAACCGAAGCACAATTCATCTGTAAAACCGTGTCTGCTATCGCTGTCATTCCGTTCAACCATGGGTATACGTTCCTGACTCGAAGCTGACGATATCTACTTGCTTGTAAGTAAAGATGAAGCATATTTGGAGGATAAGCAAGTGCTAGGACGGGGTAGAATCACCTGCAGCCTGAGTTTCGGCAATAGCCAGTGCTGAAAGCCAACAACTGAGTTTGTTTGTGCATGTCCTGCGACTCCAGAAAAACGAGGACTGGGCAAGGTTCCTGTGCAAAGGAGACAAAATATCAAAAGTGCTACAGGAATCGACAACAAGACAACACCCTGAAGGGAAGGAGCCCGTGAAAGGGAAATGGTTCGCTCGTTGCCTTTCAACATCCTAAGACGGGTTTGTGGTTCGTCTAGAGAATTATCCCCGGTACAGAATACATTGCAGTATTTCCGTAATGTTTTTTGAACACCCGTTGAATATCCAGATGTCGTCGGCCAGCTCAGACAAAACCAATAAGAATTAACAGGCTGCATTAGATAATGCTACTGTGAAAAATTGGGTATGTTGGGTAATATCAGGATATTGGATAAGTTCCGTGAGTGCAGTTTTCGACATGCGCTACGCCCCTAGTATGTAGATGTTTGAGGAAGGAATGATCCTGCCCTATGACAATGTTTCTGGAATAGCAAGCAAGCCTGCGAAGTTCGCGATTCTTGTATTCAGCGATTATGGGCATACTAGTAATTCGAACAACCTCATCTGTACTTGAATTGTGTACTTGATTTGGTTCAACGTAAAGAATACATCCATTCTGGTGCGACCAGAAAGTGATAATAGGTCCTGTATGTGGGCCCGATACGATTCATATGCCTCCGTTTAGGCTGGGAGAGCCGGATTTGACAGCACTTCTCCTTCCATCCTGATGTGGCTTTAATATCACTACAATCGTCATCCTCCTCCATCCCGTTCATTGCTCTGCTTCAAGGAAGTATACCTGACCAAGACGAACTTTAGCATCATACCACAGGCTTGTTCGATTTGGAAAAGGCGCATACCCATTAGAGTGAACTACTGTCGATATATTCTTCGACAAACCCGTCATCTTGGCGTCACCCCTGCCGTTCATACTGCAAAAGTCCCCAACCCAACAAGCCTGCATGAGACATGGTTCTGATCTACGACGAGTATCCGGATAGCAATTGCCCTAATCAAGACAGGCGAGGAGTGCTCTCCTACCAGACTGTGTAAAATGTTTGGAGCGCTTGCAAATAACATGGCACGAGTGCAGAACATATATATCCACAACGTAACGACAGGAACATCCGTCTGGGCATCAAGGTATAGCTTTCAGTAATTCATGCTATTTTCATACTGAGCATTGATGTTCATAAAGTTGTCAATCTCCGTGGGCCCATCCGCCTCGAGACTCTGCATCAGTTCGAACTGTTGCTGCTGGCTGAGACTTCCTTGTCTGCTGTTTCCCGTTTTGAAAACCTGCTCCCCGAACATGCGAGGTGCGAAGGAAAATGGTGTGGGCTGGGTAAAGTACGTCGATTCTATCATCGGTTGACTGCTCATAGGCTGAGGCTGAGAGGACGATGACACAGGTTCCCATGCGTCTGGTAAGCCAGGAGCTTGAGTGAAATCAGGCGGAAAATAGCTAAAACGCCGTGCCGATTGCAAACTAGCGGGATTCATAAAGATGGAGTTTGACCGGAAGGAAGGCTGAGGCGGAGGGAGGGAGTAGTCAAAATTCGAAATTGGTTCGGGCATTTGATCGAATACATAACCGAATTGTGGAGGCATAGCCAGGGGCTTTGCAGAATGTGCGATGGACCCTGTAGTTGCACTAGAATTCTCGGAGACAGATGGTGAATTAGCATCTGCAAATGACGACGGGGAATTTGCAGACAGCGATGAGGTAGGTTGCGAGCTCTCGCTTGCATCATAACTCCGCAAACAAGCTTTCGCAAGCTTCGAGTACAATTGAGAGGCAGCCTCGGTACCAGGCCAGCGCTCTTGGGATTTGATGATAGTATCAATGGCGATAGCCACGTGCTCCTCGACTTCCTCTTTGGAGTGCAAAGAACGAACTTCCGGGTATGAAATGGTCCAGAGAATAGTGTTGATAACCATAAACAGACTGAGAAGAAAAACCCAAGTTATATCAACCATGTTTGTTTCCATTTGCTTTTGGTGCATTTTTATATTGAACGCTGATGCATCATAGCATCTGATGGCTGCATGAGCAGATGGTAGAGGCACTTGTGGAGATGGTCGGAAGAGAAAAATAATCATGGTATTCAATCTTCCCTTGAACCTAGAGATAGACTTTAGTTTTTACTATGCCAGGCTTGTCACGAGAACGAGACCACATACCAGGGTGCGCTCCAACTTGGGCTCTGCGGACTTGCATCGAACCAATTTTGAAGTTTCCTTTCCATTTCCACATACCATGAATGGCCATCATCCTTTGGCTCCGGCCTTTTCTTTTGGTAAAGTACTCGCCTAATCTCTGCTTGCAATAAGCGCATGCGAAAGAAGTGGATGGCCACCATTTTCTTCTCTGACAATGGTCCCTGGTGTACGCCTTCGGCAGTGATCAACTCGTCATCAACGGGTTCGAAAAAGCCAACATCGACATGGTCTTGTGTAGTAGCAAACCCATTCGGACGTCCCATGCTTTGTGCCAAGCCAAACTCTAAGGATAACACAATCCAGGACAAACGGCGCCTCATCTCAAGCTGCAGAGGGTTGATCAGGCCTAGGGAATAGCCTGATGTGATGGTCTTCTCCTCCGTTAACCCAAGTTGCTGACACAGTCTTGTTGCTAGACCAACTATGTAGTAGATTGCCGTGCGTGTGGGCGTCAGGAGTGAATATTGAGCTATGAGAACGAGGCATTGCAGCGTCTTAATATCTTTTGGCCGAATTACATCCTCCATGTGAGTCATTGCAGCAAGATAGTAACTGTCGGCTAAACCAGCGTATTGAGTATCTAGTTTCTGCATGCTTATCGCTAGAACCATACGCAGCACAAAGTTTCTGTATGGATCTGGATCACCATCGTACACTTTTTGGAGATCACTTGCGAACGATGGCTCATGAAGAGTAGGCAATAGGTATTGAGCTATAGACAAGGTCAGCTCCTGCGTCAATGCGATATGTGATTCATCTGCTGCAAAGAGATATGCCGCCTACATAACCGACCTTTCTGGTTGAAAACCTCGACCAACTTATCCGTCACAAGACGGCTCGGTAGAGTCGGAGCTGGTACTGCACTGATCATGGGATATGAGGTTTTGCGTTCTGAAGGGGCATCGGGCGATTGGGCTGGGGTACGACGGTCTCGCACCTCTGGCACAAGATCCCTGATGCTTCGTGAATCTGTATAGCGTTTGGCTTCTTCCATAACAATCCTTGTCATGGCGATACCACTCGATGGGCCTAGAAACCGCGGGGTCTCGTCGTTGTCATCCAGACGAACAAGACCGCCGGGACGAATGACATCCTCCGTGCTTGGAGGAACTACTGCGTCTTCTGTGAAATGACCTAGCTCTGCTTCCAGAGCGCGCACCTTATCTTGTAATCTGATTACGTAGGTCCGGGAGATCTTTTTGTTCTTCGTGGTGTCAAAATATTCGCATACCGCACCGGCGCGCTCGCAGGGCAAGCAACGGGGTAGATTTGGATCACATCTTGTCTTTCTCTAAGCAGTAGTGGATCAGCGTGTTATAGAATCATGCGTTCAAGGTCGACTACGAACCTGGCGACACCTACAACAGGCCGTTAAAGTATGTGCAATCCTGGGGGAATGGTCTTCGCTCTCATGACTACTCTCTCGCGCACGTATTGACTTGGCATTTCGAGCTCTGTCGGAGCCCAAGCCTTGTCGAAAAGCATCAGCAGCAAACATCGACACAGTGGCCAGCGCAGATCGAGTTCGCAAATTTGTACGGGGCAGATTGATTTGAAGTCACCATGATCGAGAAAGACAGGGACTGAAGGTCGAGAGGCTCACTCGGGCTAGGAGAGCAGCACAACGTTGATTGGGAGGAGTCGTATGTCGTCGGGCTCGGTGAACGAAGTGGTCGGCGTAAGACTTGCGGAAAGGAACCTAGGTTGGACGAGGCCGGGTCGGAAATTGTGAGGATATTCAGACGAGTTCGAGTGGTGTCAGGACAAAGCTACACAGTCCGCCATGCCGCGCAGAGGTTCAAAGACGGCAAGGATTGTATTGTCTACTGTATGGGATGAGTGCGTGGGGAGAGAGTGTGGTGGTTGATGGCGGGGCGGCGAGCGGAGGGAGGTGCGCACAGGTTCAGGGGTTTCTCTGCATGATAGCAGGCTGTCTGTTACTCGACAGGATCTCTCCGACCAGGTGTGCATGTAACAAGAAGATCTGGGCATTTGCAGGCTCGCATGATACTCGATGCTCGATGGAAGAAGCAAGCACAGTAGGAATGACCAGGATTAAATCGCATGGCCTCGGTCGAGCCTTGATGTCTTGCACATGACCAAAGTCACCATAACCGTAGCGCCTACTTGCGCGTGAGAGAAGACCGGAGGTAAGGGACAGCAGTTGGAATCTCTCGATGGGTATGAAGGGTTCAGTTTTGCCATGCTTTGCGCACAACAACTGCAAGAACACATCCACATCCACATCCACATCCCACCCACAACCACCATGGCCAGCCAGCGCGAGACGAGGCAGGAGGGAGGAGACTGAGAGCGAGGGTACTGTACTGTACTGTAAGCGAGACACCGATTCCGATCTTATCTGCTACCTACAGACTGTACAGTATTGGGCCATCCATTATTCAACATCGGTCCAGCACCATCTAGATCTACGCTTCGCGACAACTTCTTGCCCACCACCCACCACAACGACACGTATCCCTCCAACGTCAACGTCGACGCCAACCTCTGCATGCTCCTTCAATTTTCCGGACTCCCGACCTCTCAAAACCACTTATGCACTGCCCAGACACCAACTCACGTCACGATGCCCCGACCCAGTGCTGCCGACACTCCTCTCTTGCGCGTGTCCAGGCCTGTTTCGGCCTGCTCTAGATGTGAGTTCTTGCGATGCCTTTGCTGCCGGGTGACTTTTGCGTCGCATCCTCTAATTGCCCTCCAGGTCGTTCTGCAAAAATCAAGGTCTGAGCTCACATTACTTTTGACTATGAGTGAGTATACTGATGCACGACATCCCGTAGTGTGATGGGAAGCTCCCAGCCTGTACCGCCTGTGAAAAGTCTGGTCGTGGCAATGAATGTTCTAGCGCCAACGACCAGTTTGCTAAAGGAAAGGAGCGCAGGTAACACAGCTCTGCTTCTGTTTGCTCGAGGCGCGAGGCTGGTGCTGACGATGAATCTACAGCTATGTTGCTTCTCTCGAGTCGAGAATTGAAAAGCTTGAACGTCGGCTGGCCTACGCCAGGTCTCGGAAAGCTTCAGTAGCCATGCATGACATTGACGAGCCAGCCGGGGAACCAGATCGGAAGGACTCTCTTGCCACCATCCGTGCCGCAATTCATGGTAAAGCTGCTCGGAAAAGAGAAA
Source organism: Coleophoma crateriformis (assembly GCA_003369635.1). NCBI lineage: Eukaryota > Fungi > Ascomycota > Leotiomycetes > Helotiales > Dermateaceae > Coleophoma > Coleophoma crateriformis. Next base: position 1,394,895 of record PDLN01000005.1, read on the forward strand.
CTGCTGACATGAATGAACTGGTTTCCGACTTTGGTTTTCTGTAAGTTTCCTGATGCCAAGATCCATGCATCACCAGTTGTTTAGCTGATTTTCCTTTCAGGTCTGTCAATGCGACGACCAGAGACTTTGAGAAGTCAACCACAAATATGACCTTCGCCCGGCTCATCTTGGCTGCAACTAACAACGATTCTGTCCCTCACTCCCCTGGCTCTTTCAATCTCCCTCCGCGTGCTGTGGCCTCTGCTCTAGTGCAATATTATCTAGATAATGTCTTCGCGCTGTACCCAGTGTTTTCGGAGACGGCTCTCTACAATGCCTTGGATGCAGTTTACCAGGTCGACGGCCGTCCAGTCACTGATTTTGAGCATTGGCTTCTTTACCTTGTTCTTGCTGTAGCATCTACAGCACAGTCGAGAAGTAACACGGATGCCTTTTATCGCAATGGTGTAATGTGGGTTGGCCGAGCATTGCCATACGCTGATAAAGCTCTGATGCCGGGATATGTTTCACAGATTCAAGCTCTCGTGTTGCTTGTGCAGTATTCGATGCTTGACCCGGCTCATTTTGACAGCTGGCAATTAATTGGGTTTGCTTGCCGCGCTGTCTTGGATTTAGGCCTTCATCAGGATCCCCCAAAAGGACAGCAGCCAGACAAGAAGACATTAGATATGCGGAGAAGGATTTTCTACTGTGTCTACTCTCTCGATAGGTCTGTGAAGACCAGAGTCCCTGCTTGGGCTAGCCTAACTTTTATAGATCAATCAGCATGGTCCATGCTAGAGCCTTCTCCTTCACTGATGACTCAACAAGCGTTGCATATCCTGCTTCACCCGCTTCATTAGCTCTCGGGAAGACTGGCAATTCCATCACTGGACCACATTCCATGGAGACCGCTCTCCTCCTTTTTGAATTGAGGTGGGCTCAGTCAACATGGTACCAGGAACTATTCCAGTCAAGTCGCGAGCCTATGCAGGACTCAACGACCTACATCTGGCAGATGTGCCATGATATGCGAGAGTGGTTTGAACGATTCCCTGAAACACTACCTTTAACTTTTAGGGAACTCTTTGAGCTGGAACTGCTCTACAGTTGTGTGTATTGCCATGCCCCATCGGCACGGGTTCCGGTTGTGATAGATCTAGGTAAATCTCTCATCTTTGAGTACAGCATATCTTATATGCAGAAGATCTCTCGCATCATGAAGAACCCTGGAAATCGAACCTTCTACACGTATCACGATGCGTTACGAGTTTATTTCATCGGCAGCCAGTTTCTTGCAATACTGTTGGACAACCAGGAGCCTTTGCTTAATGGATTGGCTCCATACGCTACACCAACAGTCGGCGGCCCACCTGCGCCACCCCTTCCAACAGCCAGCGATGGCCTAAGCAATGTCGATAGGAGCATAAATTGCATACGGTCGATCACAGAAGCTTTGAAGACATTTGGCGATCGGTGGCATGATTCCAAGGCCCTCCAGACGAGTTTCAATATGCAAGCAGAAGCTTTACTTGCAGTGTTACACCAGAGAAAGCAACCCTCGTCAGAAATGCCCGAATCTGGTCCTAGCCCTGTATTTTATTCATCTTATAGCCAAAGCCATAACGAAGCCAAGATTGAGGATGAGTGGAACAGCGTGAGCCACGGTTACACAGGTGCTACACATCCACAAGGTGACAAAAATGACCTTTCCGCAAGGAGCAATCAATACACATGACCAGTCTTCATTTAACCCTCTGTTACCGCACTCGGTCATGGCAGGCTACGAGTACCGATTCATACAAGCAGAATGTTCAGTATCTCGAGTTTGCTGGGGAGCTGGAGCTTATTGCCTGCTCGAAGAATCACAGCGACTATCATCGACTAGCCACGGACTTTACATTGTCACAAGTCTTCAAATGTTCCAGCCCAAGTACCCATCTTCGGGTCTACACGGTCACAGTTTAAAGCTGCAATCTATCAGGGGGATAGAAGGAATTTCATAATTTTGTGTGCACTAAGATGCAGAAGACTCTTTCTCAACAGCCTGTGCCATTTCTTGCATGGTTTCAAATCTCCATGCCGGATTAACCTCGGATTTCCACTCCTCGAATTTTTCTCGTTCGTTGTCTCTATCTATCCAGGCACTCACGATACCCATCTGTTTAGCCGGCACATGATCGGCCGTCAGGGATTGAGCAGTATGCAAAATCTGCGCTTTTGGGATTCCTAGCTCATTCTGCATATGCTCCAATAGGTAGTGAAAATTCTTCAGATCTGGCTTGTAGGAGCCAATGTTTTCAGCCGTATAAACGGCGTCGAACTTAACGCCCTTCAATGGCCCCATAAGAGTCCTCTTGATGGTATCATTATCAATATTGCTCAAAATGACAAGCCTATAATGCTTCTTCAAGGCTTGAAGCGCAGCAACAGTGTCGGGAAACGCAGGCCAGTCGCCGACGCTGCTTCCAAAGGCTTCAGCTTCTTCTACAGATGGTGTCGAAAGTGCGAGAGATTCAGCGAAAGCAGCATAAGCTAGCGGGAGAATTTTGCGGTACAGGAGATTTGGTTGTGTCGTTTCATAATAGGACTCATACTTCTGAAAAGCGGCCAGGGTGTAGACACGATCATTGATGTATGGATTCGGGGTTTGAAGCTGGCATAAGAGTGGCTGAAGGCCAGTAAACATTCCACCTGATACAGCTTTAGCTTGGGTGGACAAATGTAGGAGCATAAAAGCCATATACATGGTGTCAGTTAGCAGGGTCATCACCGTACCTTTTTCATCTACTAACGTGGAGTACACATCGAACGTCAAGGCTCGAAAGTCCTTCAAACGCTTCCCCGCCGCATCGAAGGCGGCCATTTGGTGAAAATAATACTGTTTATAGGGCGTACTTAATTCAGGGCGATAACTCTTAGAGAATTAGATTTATGTGCTACAAAATGAGGACTCTGTTCAATTATCAGGACTTCATTTATAATTGAGTGATAAATGGTGGGTGTACTCTTTGCACGTGTGAGGCTTGGAAAGGCGTGGTTGACAACGAAGGGCGGAGTCTAAACCCCCACTCCACTAACTAAACTGTGCAGATATGGGACAATTGGTTATATGATACTTTATCCCTAATAACAATATCAGGTGGCCTGTCGTAGTGAATAAATGCGTATTAACGAAGCATTCGACCACTGCAAGAAATTATGCCGCAATCAGAGGTCGTTGTGATTGACCAGCACCTAAGCCGGTGCTTAAGCATTGGCACCAAGGCGAAACAAAATAATATCCGAGAGGCATTATTTCGCCGTGACAGCAGTACCGTGGTCTTGTTCCTGGACTAATTTAAGTACCATATCATTCCACTTCTTCTACGATGGACTCGAAGGCTTGTGGCCCATCATCTACAGCCAGGTCTTCAAGTGAATCTTCCAAGCCAGTCTTCTTTGCTTTTCCCTTTGGTCCAGGTTTCGAAGTCTTCTTCTTTTTGCGAACTGCTCCCCCTTCGCCACCCATTGGAGCTTCTTTGATCCAGCGTACAATGGCTTGCGCTCTTTCTGTACTGATGGGGTACTCCTTCCCATCTTCTTGAGCCCAACGCTTCGGCATTTCTCTGCCATCCAGCTTTCTTGAATCCTCCTCTTGAAGTCTCCTCCTCGCAGCGACTGCAGCATGAAAACTCTCTTCGTCGTGAACTCTGTCATCCTCAAGTGCTTCCATAATTGCTTGTTGCTTTAAACGCTCCTCCTTCTCCGAGGCTGTCTCCTTCTGCTGATTAGGCGGAGCTTGGCCAGGCAAAGGTGCAGGTGCACAGAGAATCTCCCAAGATTGTTGTAATTGAATCCAATTATCAGCGCGGCGTACAACCTCAATCCAATCTGCTCGGCTAGGAGAGCGTGCGGCTTGGAAAATAGGGTATCCATCACAAACCCGAGCAAGTCTTGCAACCATGTGGGCATGTCGCTGTAATTCTCGAGCTGATGTCTGTACTAAGCAGTGGCAGAGCAATAAAGAGTGAAGTGCATCAGTAAGCAGTGGATGATAGGTAAGTGCTTCATGGCAATCAGCTTGAGCTAAAAGGGCCTGCGCAGCTTCACTATGACGTCCTTGTAGCTGCTGCTTTGTGGTAAGAGCATTGCTGGTCTCAGGATACGGTGGCAGGTCCGCTGGGGGAGTGGCCGAGAACAGTGTCGAGATTTGATGTACAATTGGTAAAGGAAGCGTGGGAAGATCGCCATTCCGAGAACTACCTGGCTGGGATCTCAGTCTGCTTGTATAAGCATCGCTGTGGGGTGTCAGAGCACTAGATAACTGTCCGTTACTCAACGAGGCATTGCTTTCCAGATCTAGAATCTTGCCCTGATTTTGCGGACGTGATAGTTGTCCGTTGGCGGCTTGATTCACTTTCCGGGCGAAGTCATCGGTTACCTCAGATGGTAAACCTGGCGTGTAATCAAAATGTGCAAGGTATGCGATGTAGTCTCTTAACGCCCTTTTGGCATAGGTCTTAACCATCTTTCGAGCTTCGAGGTTTTTCTTTTGGGCCTCCTTCTCTGCTGCGCTAGGCTCTAGAGGTTCAATGGGCTCAGCAAATAGGTCTTCAGTCTTTGTGCCGTTACTGCGAGCAGGATTGCTGGTAGGTTTACGCAGCGATTTTTGCAAAGCAGCATCTACATTTTGGCAGGCCATAGTCAAGTAAACACCAGCACGGTGGAACAGGAGTTGAGTTTCAAGACTACTCGGGTGGTCTTCTTCTTCCAGCTTGACTTCCTCCTTCCATCTGCCATTTCGCGTTGAATCAGAGGATACTTGGGTGGCCAATTGTAATTGTTGGCGCCCGCTTTTATGCTGGCCTTGGTAGTATCTGCAAACTTGCAGTGCCTGTGTGAGATCCTGAGCAGAACCCACATAGTCGTCTTTGAATATCTTTGTAATAGCCCGCGTTCTCAAAATCTCACCCTCGCTAGGCCTGTCTGCGATGACTTCATCAAGTGGCTGTAAACTGGTGCATTCAGCTAGCTGGCGTGAAGGAATCTTCTCGTGGAAGAAATGGACGTATTTTGCATCTGAGTCGAGGGGACTTCGCTGCAAAACGAGCTGTGCCACATCCTCGAGCGTTGATGCAGATTGCATAGTTGCCACACTACAGGCAATCTCATCCAGGTGGTATGCCTTTGAAAGCTTCTGTGTCGCCTGTTCCCTCATACGGTGCTTTCGTTCCCGAGATAACTTCGCATTGCCGCCGCCTCCACCCAGACCAAGTCCCAGTGCTGCTCCGCCATTACCTACTAAACCATTTCCAGCATTCAAGGAATTGGTGAGGGCAGATGACGTGACACCGCTCGCGGCACGGACTGCCAAGTTTGTGGCATCATCAACGAGCTGTCGAATCTTTAGGAGATCGAAGAAGACGGCTGGGTCTATAGGTCTCGGACGGGGAAGGTTGTAGTTGTTGTTGGCAAGACTTTCGAGTACTTCTGGAGGGAGTTGAAGCCATGGCCCATAAAATGAGGAGATGTAGCGCCAATGTCTGGTTGTAGGAATGTCAGTGAGTAAAATATATCAGCTCGTGGTGAGGGTTGAAATGCGGTCGACTCGCGACAACCGCGTCGAGCCCATAGTTCTGTACCAATGCGCACAAGGTCCCATGCTCTGGATCTGGGTAGACGTACTTGTTGCGACAGATGATCAGGGCAGACGTCGAAGGCTGGGTCTTGGGTTGCTTCCCCGATGTTGCTGGCGACGGCGCATTTGCAGATTCCTTTGCTTCGAACGGTTCGCCAGATGCCTGAGAATCGGGGCTTTTGTTCTTTTTGCGGGCCATAGTTACTAGATTTTCAATGCCTGCTATAGCTATGCGCAGCGGCAAGAAAGATCGATAGGATCATAGATTACAATCTAAAGAATGGCTCATGCAAATACCTGCAGATAAAATTCCCGTAAAGGAGATAGGTGAAGTTAAGGTATGGAGAACCGAGGTCGGTTAGGCTCTGTTTAGGTACTGCCACAGCAATCTTTCATATCAGGATTAAGGATTCTTGAACAAGAATAGAACGATTCCATTCTGCAACCCGATACAATGTCAGGCCTAAAGCCATCGATATTGGCTCAGGAAACACAGGACCGTCCTCTTTCTATACTAAAGAATCCCGAGATTCTCTCATACAAGTATAGACAACCACGCCAAGCCTCGTCTGAATTCCTACGCTCATGCTTCCACCAATGTTTCTACGTCATGAACTATTATGGATATACCAAAAATTAAAGCGGTGCAACGCTATGCTCCTTATCATTATACTGGAGTTCCACCACGCACATTAGGCAGCGGTATTACTGCCTCCGTCTTGAAAATCGCGTATGTGCATGTGCAATCGCTTCATGAACTTAGAGCCAAACATGCATCAACCGCGAGACCAACCCTAACGCGGTCAGCAGAATACTTGTCAATCCATGAATATAAAGACTTACCTGCCATCCTTTTGAGTAACTACATCGCTGATAATTTCACGATCGAGGTCAGGGAACATGCCAGCTAGCGTCTCAACGACATTCTCATGTTCCGCCCGTTGAATTCGATGCGCTTCAGCAATCTCCGCACTTGCCTGTCTTGCAGCTGCATCCTCTGCACTCATCCTGTCCCGATTGTGGTTGCTTCGAACACTCTCCATATTTTGGGAGCTGCGCGGCCGATCGGTGCTGTTGCCTGGCGAGGGAGTCATGCGAGGAGTGTTCCCAGGAAGAGGTGTTCTTGCAGGTCCACTAGATGAGGGTCCTTCTTCAGAGAATATCCGCCCAATTGAGGACAGCGGCCGCTGAATTGTTCGGAGCAGTCCACTCATAGCTGCCTTTTCATCCATGCCATCGCCACTTTCATATTCGTTTGAAGACGTCGATTTTCTAGGGACCGAAGATTCTCCTTCCATGGAATGTCGCGGTGTCACCTCAGGACGGCTGATAGTTGACTTTTCAGACAGTAATGTTGGTGACGTGGCTTGAGCAATCTCTGCTTGGTGTTTTTCTGCTATCGCTGAAACAGCTGCTTCAACATGTTGCTCGAATGCCTCGTCAGAGATTGTCAAACTTGTGCGATCGAGATTCTCAATGAATTGCACAGCGCCCATCTATTGAGCTCGTTAGCACGGGCAAGTAACTTAGGATCAGGCCGACTACTTACTAAGGACGAGAGGTAGTAGCCAGCCTCGCCACCAAGTTTATCTTGATTACGGAATCTCAAAATATATTGGACGTTCGAAACTAAATGCTCGGGGTTTGCTTGTAGAACTACATAGATAAGCAGCGGCATGAAGGAATCTGCCGACGAATCTGATTTGGAATGCTTTAGAAGCCCTTATACACATCAGTGTCAGTTGTGTAAGCAGCTTCGCAAATCTTACCAAAGATAACCTTGCAGCAATTCAGAACACAGATAATTTTGTCCCGTGGTGCTCGATAAGTCTTGATTTTGAGCAGCTCTGTCTTGATCAGTTGTACGTCTATCAGTTGAGTAGAGTAACGGACCTTGCTGTGCTAACAATAAGAAGCGTTTGCCGCTATCTCCTACAGGGGGGATATCCAGGTGCTCCTCTCTAACCCAGCCGTAGATGCTGACTTTCTGGGTTAGAATATCATCTCGCTCAACATCTTCTTGATGTTGCCCTCTTCTCCCAGGTCCCATTGGCCGCTCAGCGCCTTTTCGCTTAGGTTTAAAGCCAGGAATTGGTTGTGGAGGAGGTATTGCTGGAGAGAAGGTCTGTGTATACAATCTGTTCATTACGAGCTTCTCCATACCTTCCCGCGCGTTGTCGAACTCAGCATCAGATACTTCCCGCCATACCTCACACTGAGCCATCTTATTGGTAATAAAAGCCAGAAAGTCGCCTATAATTTTGACTTGCTCATGTACCATCCATTGCTTTTTACCAAATTCTTGCAGGAAAGAGCGCAGAAATTTTGCGACTGGGTCTGCAGTTCTGTGCCTGAGTTGTTCCAGAAAGCGATGAAAATCAAAAGGAAGGTCGGGTTCTGGCTCCGGTTCTGGAGGAGGTGGTCTGTGTAAGGATGGAGTACTCGGGGAATCTATATTAGAAAAGCGATCATCCGTAGCCCTCGGGCTGAAGTTATGGATAGAACCAGGTTTGGGAGGAACCGAGGGACCAATATCAGTTAAATCTCGAGTATGGGATTTTGACAATTCGTCCGAAGATATCCTCAGATCCTGCACCTGAGGGTTTGTGAAGCTTGAATTCAGAGGTTCCAGACTAGATTTGCGAGGAGGATGTTGTATCGGAGTACCAAGCAGCGGCCCAGCAACTTCTAGTCGTGGTGACATGACCTCCTCGTGTCCAGGCCCTTGTCCTTCCTCACTAAACTGGTCCATGATGCTCTGGATTTCCGACCTGGACTTGTATTCTTGTTCGTCCTCACTTGCTGAGTGTTTCTCATCAAAGCCAGCATCTGATCTTGTCGGCGACCTTTCTATCAAGTTATTCGATGGAGGATGCTGGACTGTAGTTGCGAGGTCAGGGAGCGAACGGAATGGGAGCTGGTGTGTCGCGTCTGGGGTGTTTAATAAAAAATCAGGATGCATTTGGTCGTTTGTCAATGAGCTATGCGGGTTTTGTGTCGATACTGAAATCCCCGGTTTCAACGTGGCCGTGGATGTTTCCATGGGATCGTGGGACTCTGTTTCTAACACATTAGAGTTCTCCAAGGTCTCTACATCAGCCTCGGTGCCCGCGGCAGATGTCTCTAGCCCAGTATATTCTTGGTGAAGACTCCTCTCCGCCGTTGGAGATGAAGCCCCCACAACTGGCATGTTTGATTTCGGATCTATCTCCAACGGTACCAGTGATGGTGACGCCTCAGACTTGTTCTCCTCCTCATGTAACGACTCCTTGTGCTTTAGCGGCACGGGTTCCACCGATCTGACCACATCATTCGGAGCTCTCTGGGACTGTTGAGTCCCAGTAAGCTCATCGGTAGGATTGATGGCTTCTGTAGGATGTCTGGGAGAAGACATACATCTACCAGCGCCTGCTCGGCGTGTGGTGGCTTTTTATATCCTATTGGCGGGGTACTTGCTGAGGAAAGCGGTTCGAGGTTTCGCAGAGATGCAGCTGGTTATGCAGGATATCGACCGATAGATTGCTCGAAGTGTTACACATCGGTTGGTGAGTTGTTTGTTGCGAGCCGTAGGCTATCTTATGCAGTGTTGTTATGCTCGGTTTTGCTGAAATGTGGATAAGGTCGATAGGTAAGGTTGAAGCCTCACGCTTGTCAGACAAGGTTAGAAATGTCGTTGCTAATGATCCAGCGACACCCCACTTCCCCCAGCCAGGCAAGCGAGATCAAGCATTTCACTTCACAAAACGACCATACCACTTCATCGTATCGACTTCTTTGGTCCATGCTCTACTGCTACACCGATAAGACCAGCGGTGCCCTACTCGACAAAAATTCCCCTCCCAATATTTTCAACATCATACGCAGTCTAAAACCGGTCACAATGACCGGGTGAAGTGGCTTCGCACATCAGGGAGCGTCAGTCAGGATGTGTGGAATACATCTTTCAATTTCCACTACAGGCACCCAACCTCCAAGCCACAGGTTGAGAGAATTACTTTGCAAGAGAGGGCCAGACCATCTTGGCGATGTGGGAGCTGAAGTACATATTCCCTATGTAGCTCCCCTCTTCTTGCATTTCACTTCCACCGTCCTGGCTCTGAGAGGAACTCCTGGCGAACAACGGCATGGTCATGATAGTATTACCAGACAGCCATTTCATGATACAGGAAGTGGTTCAATATTGTGCTGGAATGGTGAGGCCTGGAGAATTAATCAGAGACCCCTTGTAGGTGACAATGACGGCCAGATCATCTTCACAATGCTTCTGAAAGCTAGTACTTCATCACTCTCAGACTACGAGTCCAAGAGGGCAGTCCTTCAGGTTCTAAAAGACATTTCCGGACCATTTGCTTTTGTTTATTTTGATAAAGCTCACAATGTCCTGTACTTTGGAAGAGATCGTCTAGGACGGCGCTCTTTGCTTTACAATACTGATTCATCTTCACAAGCCTTAGAACTTGCAAGCATAGCGGACCCTAGTAGAGGTCTCTGGAAGGAAGTTGATGCGGATGCAATTCATATGACTTCATTTGCTGCGAACCAGAGTCAAGAAGGGATAGCCAGCAATATAGATTGCACTACTCCCCAATTCACGTGTCCGATAGGAAGAGAACTTTGGGATCAAGTAAGTTCCCGGCTCAAGAAAACGTGGATGAAGAAGTTCTTCTGACCAAACATATCTATATATCGCTAACAGTATACTCCAGGCGCCAGGTCTTGGCTCTTTCAATAGAAACATTACATCTGGAATTCAGCCACTGCAGCTGCAGTCTTCATCGGTCGCGATCCTGAGACAGCATCTTGTAGACTCCCTTAGGTTGCGCACTCTGAATGTCTTGGTACCGCCAAGTCTGTGTATGGCTTCCCGCGTTAGAATTGCGGTCCTCTTTTCTGGTGGGCTCGACTGCACAGTTCTTGCACGGTTGACACATGAGCTGTTACCCTTGGATCAAGAAATCGACTTGCTCAATGTAGCTTTTGAAAATCCTCGAGTGGTACAAGCTGCAAAAAATGCTCGCAAGCCAGGACAGCCGCAGGCGAACACTTTAGACCCTTTTGAATCTTGTCCAGATAGACAGACTGGTAGAAGATCGTTCCAGGAACTACAGGATGTTTGTCCGACCAGATTCTGGAGGTTTGTTGCAGTCAGTCCGTCCCTCCTCCTAGCCAAGACAATGCTAACTGTCAAAGGTAAATGTTCCATTTGAGGAGCTAAAATTACACAAGCCAGAGGTGATCGACCTCATCCGCCCACACAACACCGAGATGGATCTCTCCATAGCTTATGCTCTTTATTTCGCTGCTCGTGGCAAGGGCGTTTCTTACGTTGGGCCTTCGCATTATGAGTCAGAAACTTATACCACATCTGCTCGGGTACTCCTCTCTGGCCTCGGCGCCGATGAACTCTTTGGTGGTTACACCCGTCATGCAACTGCTTTTGAGAGACGAGGATACTCGGGGCTGTTAGATGAACTCGAGCTTGATATCAACCGGCTGGGAAAGCGCAATCTAGGTCGAGATGATCGGGTTATATCGCATTGGGGTCGAGAGGCTCGATTTCCTTTTCTGGATGAGAATCTTGTTAAGTGGGCCATCGAGGCACCTATTTGGGAAAAATGCGGATTCATGCCTGGACTGAAAGACGTCGTTGACGGCACAGATTTTGCATTAGACCCTAGCAAAAAGGTTCTTCGTCTATTGGCTTTCAAGCTTGGGTTGGATTCCGTTTCAAAGGAGAAAAAAAGAGCTGTAGGTCAATATTTGTGATCAAAAGGCCTGAGCTGATGATGAATTCCAGATCCAATTCGGGGCTCGGACGGCGAAGATGGAAACTGGGAGGACAAAAGGAACGAGTCTGATATCATAGGGCATATAAACTCTAGCAGTGGTGCTGGCTATGATGACACATCAGATACTACTGAGCTCCTCGTTGCGAAGCTAGTTGCATGGCTTTTGTGCGTTTCTGTGCAAGCAGTAACCTGATAGCCTTGGTACTGGTTTTGAAATTCTGGGGAACAATGAAGTAGTTAAAAGGCAAGTCTGAGCCAACTTTAGTTTTTCAAAGATACGGCTGTGAGTTGCAGCATGTCTTTTGGAGCGTCGGGACAGAGTCAGGTCTGTGAATTCAATGCACTGTTGATCAAGCAACCTGATGGCCAAAGAAACTTAAATGTGGCCGCATTAGTTGCGATGTCATTTCTGCATCCATGGTCTACAATTTAGACCCTAGTCTTACGAGTATCTTTGTGCTGAGGTACGATACTGCGTCCATTCCGCCCTTCTTCGGTTTTGGAGCCGCCGTGAGTCAGAAGATTTGTGCTGCTTTCATTGCCTACAGGTAGTAGTTGTGTCGCTAGCAATACACTTCCTCGCCAGCGTGCCAGCATGGGTCATATTCCCTATGTAGAGCATTTGTTTGGATACTGGCAGTCTTCTTCCTCTTCCTTTTCACATACAGGGGCGGTAACACATTCGGCCGAGGGCTGGATAGGCCTGGTGGAAATATATTTCTCCGGCACTCAAGCCGAGCCTCTCCCGAATAGGCAGCTGCCACTTTATTTTACATTGATCCTTGTACATACCATACCGTCTCCATCTCCGTCTCCATCTCCGTCTCCCAAGCTCCGAGCAAGCAAGCATGCAAGAAGCATACTGCTGAATTGATGTCCCCCGCGAACACCCCACCACACTTTTGCCATGTGACTTTGAGCTGGGGGTCTTTGCATGTAGGGCAATTGCTATGCAAGAAGTCCCAAGGTATGGCATGAGTAGACACTGCTAGGCCAATACCAGGAGCTAGCCACAATTGCACCAAATCCATCCAAATAGTATTTTCAATAAATTCCGGTCTCTTGTGGTATCGAGTCGTAAGCCGTGGACGCCTTTTTTGTTTTCTGGGGACTTGTTTTGCCGCACTGAGGGGAAGAACCGGTCAGGAGGGAAATGATTTACTCATTCTACATATCCCCTAGTGAATTGTGTGAACTATTCTGCTGTACGTGCGTGGTGGCGCCTATGAATCGCTCTATTGTTCCCCGCAACTCGCAATTCCAGGCCATGGGATTATCCCTGGCATTGTCAGTTCTTAGGCTGCGGCTTGGGGTTAGCTGCAATAAAACCACACAGAACATTATATCATTGCGGGCAGGATGTACAGCTAATAATCCTTGTTTCGGCCATGCATTCTATAAACTCTTAATTTGCTCCTGGACGCTGCTGCAGTTTTCTTGGGATTTCTTAACTTTGCGAACCTCTCAAACAGAATCCAGAATTCTCAGTTAACTGTCTCTGCTCCGCCCAACCATGAAGGCAGCACAATTGACCCTGCTCGCATTGCCACTGTTGGCAAGAGCGATTTCTTCTGGGTGAGCTCATACGTCTTGTTCTTAGCATAGTTATTTTACATAAGGAAATCCTGGCTTACCAAGCAAAGTGCAACTCCGCCATTCTTCTATAAGGGCCATGATCTCAGCTCACTGAAGATGCTTGAGGATGGAGGCAATACTTTCAAGGATTCATTTCGACACAACGCGACCAGGCCAGCAGAAGACAGTTAGTATCCTTACATTCGTTCCCTGAGAGGAGAGAATTACTAGAGCTAAGATTTTAAGTACTCGGGGATGGTGGTATGAACACGGTGAGGTTGCGGATTTGGGTAAATCCTGTTGGTGGAACCTACGGTTTAGATTACAACATCGAGCTGGCTCTACGTTTTCAACAAAAGGGCTACAAGATCTACCTTGACTTTCATTTCTCGGATTCCTGGGCAGATCCGAATAAACAACCACCTCCTGCTGCATGGCCAACCTCCCTTGGTCCTTTGAGCTCAACACTCCGAAGTTATGTCAGAGATACACTGATGTCTTTCCAAGAGGCTGGGGTCCAGCTCACTCTGGTTGCTCTAGGAAACGAAATTCGGCATGGTATGCTGTGGCCAACGGGCTACGCTGATGTTGACGTAGAGCCCTGGAGCGCAACAATCCAGAACTTTTCCAATCTAGCTACACTCTGGAACGCGTGAGTTGGCGTCCCCATCTCCATATTTAAATCCCGAATGCAACCGGATATAAAACTGCATACTCAAGCGCAGCAAAGTCATTGGCTTACAAGCATCTAGTGGGAGAGCTGGTGTGGATGATGCTGTCAACCAAGGTGTCACAAAGCCCCAGGTTATGATTCACATCGACAATGGATGGAACCTTACTTTGCAACAACGATGGTTTGATGCTATGACAGCCAATGGAGTCCAAACTAGTGATTGGGACGTTTTTGGATTTAGCTTTTATCCATTTTATGGCACCTCAGGTGAAAGCCGTGCGATCCACGTACATCACCAATACTGACATTCACTAAAGCCACCTTCGGAAATCTCAGGACAACGCTGAATTGGCTGGCCCACAAGTACAAAAAACCATTGCAAGTTGTAGAGACTGACTATCCAGCAATTTGCAACGGAGAGTATAATCCTATTCCAGAATCCTCCGAGCCAGAAATCCCTTACAGCGTTGCTGGGCAAATAAATGTAGGTCCAGTTTCTATGCCAGTGTTACGGGAGTGATGTTTTGTCCTTTCTCAAGTCGCTCAACGATTAGGACTGATCAGATCACAGTGGACAGACAATGTTATAGATATTGTTAGAGCTGTCCCATTTGGACTAGGGGTCGGAGTTCATTACTGGGAACCAGCATGGCTAAGTGAGTTAATATTCCATATCTGGAGCAGAGAAGCAGTAGTGCCGTGCTTTTACTTGTAAACCTCTCTTCTACAGAGCTCCTGCAATTCAACATATCAATGAAGTATGCTAACCTTGACAATCAAAAGACAACACTTCTCTTGGCAGTAAGATCTCCTTTTATTCTCATTCCAAGCCGGCAACGGCCTAATTAGGCTCAGTTTGTGTTGGACTAATCGTAGTTCCTAGGCGATTGCGAAGACGCGATATTATTCCGCGCTGATTACAGCAATTATCCCAACACTATTGGCTATTCGAGGAGCTCCGTCAATCTCTTCAAATGCGACAACATGGATAACAAGCAACGATCGACTTGGAAGGAAGACAAAGCCCGGTTGAAGGATTCCTGTTTGGCTAGAGCAGGCAAGGCAGTTGAATAAGCCAACATCGAAATTACTGAATATTGAAAGTCAAAGTCCGAACAGGATCATGGACGAATGGAAAACATCTCAATAATACGAACGCCATAGACAGTATATCAAACCCCCAAAGTCCATATCCAGTTTTATAGCACATAGTAAACCCACGAGTAAGATGAAGTTGAGCCCATTTACCTCGCACAAACTGCCCTCAGTTACCAGAGTTATCATCAGATGTCACGCGTAGATGGCCCACCGCCCTTCCTAATCACCGAAGGCGTATAGAAGGCCAACATTGATGTTCTGAACAACCAAATCTGGCTCAAGAAGCCAACATCAAATTAAAAGTTGGACACGCCTGGAGACGTATTGCACCCTTTCCCAGTGCCTCAAAATTAAGCTTGGTTAATAACAAGGTGACTTCTCCCGAGGGCAAAAGTCTCAGCAAATCTGTAGGGGTCGTAGATGAATCAGCCGTTAAATCGCGTACGACGTATAAGGATAGTTAAGGAGGGAGTCTGTTCTGCTCAATATCCTAACTATCCACTATTAAAATACCACTAGGTAGGAATATGGCATATAATGTAACGATATAGATTAGGTTCTCTACAGTCCTCAACTGAGCTAAAAGCCTATAGTAGTCCCCTCTGGGTAGAACACACCTAACACCACCTATATACTAGTACATATGGTACATCCACGCATGTCAGCGCATGTCGCGATGCCACGCCTTACATATAAGGATAACTAAAACAGTCAGATAAACAAACTATCCTAGTTATCTACTACTGGATACAGTATGTCTTTTCGATAACAGACAGGATCAAATGTCTATAAATTTCAGAATCATCTCATCCTAGAATCCCGTATGAGCGAGAGCTTGGAGGAGCTGTACAGCAGCGACAAGCGATCACGAAGCCATCAAGCACAACTGACCAAGTACCTTCCTACGAAATTAAAAGTAGTTGATAGATCTCCTTTATCAAAGCTCCCGAATTACGAAGGCTTCCGGTGTGCAGCATGCACACCCCATTGTACAAACTCGACACCTGCCTCTGGTTGGCACCTGACTCAGCAGCCGGCGAAGCATTGCATGAAACGAAATTCGGCAAACCGTCTCACCATCCGCCTCGTCCATATTGCTTATCAACAAAGGCAATAGCTTTATCTTTATGCCACTTTGGCCACAAAGATCCGATCAACTCACAGAGTATAGATATTTGGGTGATCGCTCACGTTGTACAGTAACCAGTCTCCCAACAGGTCACACTTCATTTCCGTCTCGTGTGTCATAGCCAACCGTCTACGACCCCGATCGTCACTGTCGTCATATCTCGATAAGCCTCCTCTTTTCTCCTATTCTAGCACGACCTAGCCACCACCATGGGCTTCGAGGTCCAGCGTCGCCGCTTCTTGCGTGCAGTGAACAGCAAGTTTATCTATGGCAGAATCGTGAGTTGTCGAATCTTCCAGTCTCTTCTCACAAACTTCCCACCAACAGCATACTTTCGTGCAATCCTTCCCCTGCATACCTCGCTCTCCACATGTATCCTATTCTTCGACAATGCTAACTCGTCATCCTCGTGCCAGCCACTCATTCACCTGGTTATCTTCTTCATAGAGATGGCCTTGCTAGGAAGATTGGTTGCTAAATTCAACAGCTATTACAATGAGCGACCAGGTAAGTCTTATTCACCATTCTGGCTGCTGCATACTGATCGTTGCTAGTGTAAGTTCTTGTCCCTACTTCGATCCCCCCTACACTTGCTACAATGGGTGAATAACAGTACAAATTTGCAGGCTGACAACTATGTGCACCAATGCCATCTTGGGAGCCGTGGCGGATACGGTTGCGCAATCCATAACCTCGATACGCCTTCGGGCTTTGCGAAAGCCTGGAGGTATCAAAGATTCAGATACGATAGCGATTCAGCTTCATGAGATGGACAGCAAAAACCCGCTCATTGAGACTGAGTTGATACCCGACTCCAAGACTTTGCCACCTCCCTTTGACTTCGAAAGAACAACGCGATTTATGGCTTACGGCTTTATGATGGCGCCTGTGCAGCTTAAGTGGTTCCAGTTCCTAACAAGAGCATTTCCAATAACGAAGACGAGTGCCTTTGGACCGTCCATGAAGAGAATGGCCATGGATCAACTGGTGTTTGCTCCCGTTGGTATAGCAGTGTTTTTTACTGCAATGTCCTTGGCTGAAGGTGCAAGGTATGAATTTGACAATATTCTTTGGTCTCGTCATCATGAACCCACCCGCAGAGCTAACATAAGTCGTCATAGTCGCCGCCAAATTACCCACAAGCTGCGTGATATGTACCTCCCAACCTTGAAAGCCAATTATATGGTCTGGCCGTTGGTCCAAGTCATCAACTTCCGGGTTATGCCAGTGCAATTTCAACTTGTATGCCTCCAAGTGCCATTGCTTACAGGAAGTTCACTAATAGCACAATAGCCATTTGTCTCGACAATCGGAATTGCCTGGACAGCATATCTGTCTCTATCCAATGCAGCAGAAGACGCGATTGAAGCTCGGTCAGCTCCCTCGTCACCCAATATCCGCTTAGCCTAAGCGTTATGATCCCGTTATAACTTTGGCTTCAGTTCAAACCTCCATTAGACACGGGGGTGATTAGTGCTTGGGAGTCATTCCGGCTGCAGGTACCATGCATTGCGATCGGAGTTTGGCTGATTTGTCTTAAGTCTTGGGAGGAGTCTTGATACGTTACAACCGGAAGGGACACATGGAACTATGGTTTGCGGTATGCTTGCGTAGGGTAGGCTTCGCTCATTGCACGAGGGAGTTTCGTATTGTCATTCTCTCTGCTTGGCCAAACGGCAGCAAATTTATCTAGCATCAATCATTCACATAATCTTATCGCGTTGTAAAGCAACAGCATCTGCTCCAGTATCAAACAGATAGCGTCTCGATTCCGTCGTACGATAATGGGCTGAGCCGTAAGACCATCGTCATCCCGCGTTACTCTGTCAGGCGATCCGCCAAATCACTATCCGAATAAATGATCGCCAAGGAGGGGCTCTGAACCCCACTAGCAAGTTTCTCCTTCAGCTCAACAACTGCCCACCTACGTTGAGAGTTTACATCAATCAGACAACTTCCTCTAGCTTTAGCCCCTCTGCTGTGCTCGACTTATTATCAATTATCAAGTACTCTTGGGCCGTCACCAATCTTTATTGTATTTCCACCCCACCAAGTGAAAGATGTCTCTTTCCAACAAGCTCTCCATCACCGATGTCGATCTCAAGGACAAGCGCGTCCTGATCAGAGTAAGTCTTCTCAGCGCGGTGTAGTGCTATGGGCAGACTTCTGACTGAAGCTCAAAATACAGGTCGATTTCAACGTTCCTCTCGACGCCGATAAGAAGATCACGAACAACCAGCGTATTGCCGGAGCTGTCCCAACCATCAAATATGCCATCGACAATGGAGCCAAGGCTGTCATTCTCATGTCTCATCTCGGTCGCCCTGATGGAAAGGCCAATGCCAAATACTCCTTGAAACCAGTGGTTCCAGAGCTTGAGAAGCTGCTTGGCGGAAAGCAGGTCATCATGGCCCCCGATTGTGTTGGCAAGGAAGTCGAAGATATTGTGAACAAGGCCAGCGGGGGCGAAGTCGTCCTCCTTGAAAACTTGCGATTTCATGCCGAGGAGGAGGGAAGCTCCAAGGATGCTGATGGGAAAAAGGTCAAAGCAGACAAGGCGAAGGTAGATGAGTTCAGAAAGGGTCTGACTGCCCTAGGTGACATTTTTATAAGTATGACCCATTGTTCGAGTAGCTACAGGCTGAACTGTGCGACACTAACTCTACTCAGACGACGCCTTTGGAACTGCTCATCGTGCCCACTCCTCAATGGTTGGTGTTGACCTACCACAGAAGGCCTCTGGATTCTTGATGAAGAAGGAGCTCGAGTACTTCGCAAAGGCTCTCGAGAACCCACAACGTCCTTTCTTGGCTATCCTAGGTGGAGCCAAGGTTTCCGACAAGATTCAGTTGATTGACAACCTCCTCGGCAAGGTCAACAGCTTGATCATCTGTGGTGGTATGGCATTCACTTTCAAGAAGACACTGGAGAACGTCAAGATTGGAAACAGTCTGTTTGATGAAGCTGGAAGTAAGACTGTTGGCGATCTTGTTGCGAAAGCGAAGAAGAACAACGTCAAGATTGTACTGCCAGTCGACTATATTACTGCGGACAACTTCGCCAAGGATGCCACAACTGGAACTGCAACTGACGAGGAGGGAATCCCAGACGGCTGGATGGGACTCGACTGCGGTCCCAAGAGTATCGAGCTTTTCAAAAGCACCATCAACGAGGCCAAGACCATTCTCTGGAACGGTCCACCTGGAGTGTTCGAATTCGATGCCTTCTCTAAGGGTACCAAAGCTACCCTGGATGCTGCCGTCGATGCGGCGCAAAATGGCAAGATTGTCATCATTGGTGGAGGCGATACCGCTACTGTTGCCGCCAAGTACCAGGTTGAGGATAAGCTCAGCCATGTCTCAACCGGAGGTGGGGCTTCTCTGGAACTCCTCGAGGGCAAGGAACTCCCTGGTGTTTCTGCTTTATCGAGTAAGTGAACGGTGGCCATCAAAATCATGGCTTCGGACTCTGATGCAGTCAAGGTTGCCCGAGCAGGTCCAGTCTGTGATGACGTTGGTGTGGTAAAACGGCAGCTCTCTCGTAGATAGGCACAAGCATAAAATACCTTATGAAAGACGCCCTTGATTCACAGGCGACACTCCGTGATGTTCATTTATGCTACCATTCCGCGGTGCTAACCTGCAATGCCCTAAGATCGTAACCCAAAACTCCATCCTTGACGTCCCAGTGTGCCTTTCACCTCTTCCTTCCAGCTTCGACCTTCTTCAACTCTTCCCTAGGCACGGGGTTAGTTCGTTGTCCGATGGTTCGGGTATGTTCGATACGCACTTCAGTTGCGCAGAGAAGTCTTCCGATGTGTCATCGTCATCCCAGCTTTCCTCCCACAGGTGAGCATTGCCACCAGGAACCTCCGTCTCTTCTTGGGACCAATCTGTCGCTTGGTCAGGTTATGAGTCTCTGCGAGCACTCAAGCACGTCTGTTGCGTATCTTGACCGAGTTGATTACAGAGGAGACATACTTTCTACGGGGAAATCTTCAAACTCATCATCCTCCTCCAATACGGCAGCTGGCTGGGTGTCTTTCGCAGCATCAGTGGTCTTGTTCGAGGTGGTGGCCTTGGACGTTGGCGCAGCGCCGGCTGCAGGTGCTGCTGACATTTTGAGGTGATGATCTCAGAGGACTGTGAGGTGAGGTTCTTGGCAAGTCGTCGTGTTCTTAAATGCTTTGTCAAGAGGTGTTGATGTTTTGATGGTGAAGGTAGCTAGCTCTCTGGAGCTTGTAAGGCTTAAACTAATCCGGTGGTGCTGAGAGTTGCAGGCGACCGTAGAGTTCAACGAGTCTTTACCTCAGTTCTATGTTCACCACCTTTCCGCTAGTCACACACATACTAAAATCATGATACAACTAGAATGCTCCTGTTCTTCGGCCATTCCTTCAATCCTTGCTTTTCCTCCTCGATACTGAGTTTATCTGAGGTTCGTGTGGGTCAATGCGACAGGTTTGTGTTAAGTACGTATGCTGAAATATATAGTGTCTATGAGAGGAGTCATAGCAATCGTACAAAGGCATGCCTCGCTGCCTGTGAATTGATAATAGATTAAAACAGTTGGGTACGAGCTGGTTCTAGGGTAGCATATACGCATTCAGGAAAGAGCTGAGACCGAATAGCTCACTTAAACGAACCTTTGGGGATACCCCTTGCGTGTGAAGTTTAAGTACAAGTTCTGCTATCTTGTGTGATTGATATATCAGATTCCAGGCTCATATGTCCCCGTCTGTTCGATGATGTGTTCAATGGCAGCCTTATAAGCCTCCCTGCTCTGCACTCTTGCTACGTAGTCTGTCAAAAATGGGTATTTTGTCTTGGTCAATCCTGCGATTTGCTGGGCCGCCTCAAGTGGGAATGCCATCATAAAGTCGGCTGGAGTCAGCTTCAGACCTGATATGAAGGGGCCATCGGCTGTCGAACTTTCTCCCGGACTTAAGTTGTTCGCTGCCTTGGAAATGCTGGACATTTCTGACTCCAGAAAGGATAGGTGGGCGTTGAAGTTATGATTGAGGTAGTCTGTCTCAATCTTGCCGGCAATCATACCAGTCAAAGGCTTGATGAAAAACGGTACGGTCGCAGTTTTGATTCCTGGATGTGACCGTCAGCTCTATCAGAGAACGCCGCCGGAACAGTTCGCGAGCAGCATCCCTGATTTTCTGGAAGCAGCAGAGAGGTTCTTGTCGGCTTACCATTCTTTAGAGCACCGGCTGCAATGAGCGCCGTCAAGCTTCCCTCGGCATAATGCATGTAGTAACTGTTTCGCATCCACTCATCTGTCTCTCCTCCGACTTCCCCTTCTAACCCATCTTGCCACTTCTTGGGGATCAGGTGCTGCCCAAAATGTTCAGTGATATACTGGACGATGTTGGCGCTTTCCGCCAACACCAATGTTTTCTTAGTCCGCGAATTGTTCACTTCTAGGACCGGCGATTTGCCGAGAGGGTGAATGGCTTTCAGGGATGGTGGGGCCTGCTGGTCTGGCAGCCGTTCATAGGTAACAAGTCGATATTGCAGGCGAAGCTCCTCAAGCAGCCAAATGATCCGTTGAGCACGGGACCGGTTTAGCCAATGCAACGTGAGTTGTATACCGGTAGAAGCCATCTTTGCGCTCCAGAAGGGATGACGAGAAACCCAAGAAGGTCTGCGACCGTGGACATCTATTGCATTTGTACTCAGTCCAGGCACCGGTTTCCAGCTCGCATATGTAAATAAGACGGAACTATACCAAACCGGTGGCCTCCGTACACGCCATAATACACGCCGCTCGGACTGGCTCTAGCTTTGAGAACAACCACCATGGTGTCTCGGGTACTCTCGGGATACAACTTCAGGGGCGAGCAGTAATTTATTCCAACTGGATTGTACACATTGAACGGAGCTAAGCTGTTTACTTCGCCTGTAAGGTGTAGGAAGTAAAGTGATGTACTCATGTTATATTGCTGCCAGACCGGAAGGAACCCTATCCATCGCGATGAACGGAACATACACAGGCTACTACCACAGAGAAAGGGCTGGGAATAGTAGCAAGTAATAACCAATGTTCTTCCTACCCCTGTAAACAGACTTCTACATAAGCCGGAATCAATCGCGCCGATGGCCATTTAACCATCTTTGCAGCACCTTTTAGTGTAGCTTTTTGAGCCAGTCAGCGTCTATACCGAACAGGTTTTATCCCTATTCAAGTAATTATATGCCTTAGGTATCAAGAAAGGCGCGTGTGCCAGTTGAGGGGGTACGGTAGACGAGGCGTCTAATCTTACTGTACTTTGGTTATAAGTCGTAGTATTAAAGTTGTAGACCTCGAATACCTAGACTTAGGGCTGTGTACTAACTAAATGTATAGTATATAGTATTATCTATATTAACCTGTATTCTAATAAGACCTCTTAGTGTATATATAGCTAGCTACCTTACAAGTTAGTAATCCTTCGAATATATTTTACGTAGTACCTACTATATACCTAGTTATACTTAGCTTCTAGGTTTAGATACCTAGTAAGTAGGTAGTATAGTAGAAACCTAGTAGTATTTAATTAGGTATACTAAGCTTTATTTTCTTAGAAAATAAAATAAGTAAGTAATATTTAATTCATATCTACTTTGCCTTTACCTTTTAGTAAACTAGGTATATACCTATTATATCTAGTAATCTCTTTACCCAATCTATATATATAGAGTATCTATACCTAAATAGTATTAACCTAGTACTCTTTGCTAGGAAACGACTATTATATAGGTTAGAGATTAATATTATAAGGGACTATCTAATATTAACCTAGTATTTATTTAGTATTAACTTAGTATTAACTTAGTATTATCTCTCTAATAAATAATACTAGGTTAATACCTACTAGTACTAAATTAGGGTTATAGGTTAATCCTAGGTTATATCTAGGTTAACTTAGGATTAGACTTAGGTTTTATAATTACCTTATCTAAGTTTAGAATAAAAATAATAATTTCTTTAGGTACTTTTAATACCTTATATCTATGATCTTACTAGTCCTTTACAGATAGTTTTTTGTTAAAATATCTCTTATAAAGTTATTTTATTAATATAAACGTATACTAAAGTAGAGGGATATCAAGCGAGATTAAGCGAGGTTAAGTAAGGTTAAGCAAAGAGGTTATATAGTATATCATATAATCTTAGTCTAGTTTCTAAAAGTATATTTATTTTGTATTAATTAGTAATACCTAATAAGGTACTTAATACTAGATTCTAATAACTAAACTTAATATAGAGTTAATCTAAAGTTAACTCAAAGCTAGCCGTTTATAAATTAGTCTTTATATAGGTTTAAAGGTATATATATAGTATACTATACTAATACTATATATATAAGGTACTACTACCTTATATATTAGCCTTAGTTTACTAAGTTAGTATTAGAGAACTTATAGTCTTACTAGACTTAGGTTCTTATTTTTTATACTTCTAAGAATTACTTACTACCTAAAGTATTATTGAAAGAATAGATAATAAATATAAAATTTCTTTATAGTAGATTATATAAGCTAATAAAGTATATAATAATATATAGCCTATACCTAATTCGAGCCTAATTTAAGCCTAACTTAAGTCGCGGCTTAGTCCTAATTATAGCCTAGCTTAAGCTACTTTAAGTCCTAACTAAGGTTATCTAACTAGTCCTTAGTATAAGATTAAGCTACGACTTAAGTTAGGCTTTAAGTTAGGCTTAAATTAGACTTAGGCTTAAACTAAGTAAGGTCTAGATTATTATATAACTGTTAGTAAGAAGATACTTCTCTAAGTCTTTTATATTATAGATATTAGAATCCCCTAAAAATAGATTTTA
This sequence comes from Coleophoma crateriformis, assembly GCA_003369635.1. Taxonomy (NCBI): domain Eukaryota; kingdom Fungi; phylum Ascomycota; class Leotiomycetes; order Helotiales; family Dermateaceae; genus Coleophoma; species Coleophoma crateriformis. The sequence continues at coordinate 1,418,589 of PDLN01000005.1, forward strand.
CTTGAAAGACGTTTTCTTAAGTTAGATCTTTAATATTATAGTATAGATAGGTATTAAGTACAAGAGAGTCTTAACGAGATCTAGTTATATAGGTACTAAGATCTTTATTTCTAAGAAAAAGTTCGAATTTTTAGAAATTCTTTATTAGTTTTTAAAGGACTTAGAAAAGATATAAAGCTTATAACTACTTAGTAGCTTTTATAAGACTTCGGACTTAGAAGTAGCTTATAATAGATTTAGAACTTATAAGCTTATAATAGCTTAGAGCTTAGGCTCGATTTAAGTACTATATATTATTAGAATAATTATCTAACCGTCGGTGTTTCGCTTCGCTCAATGAACCCTCCTTAACAGTCGGTAGAAGCGAAGTACATTATACTTTCGAAGTGTATTATCTCCGATGATATCGCCGACGTAGCAAATCATTACTATTGAACTATAGAATATATATAAAATAAGTGCTTTAATCGGGATATAAGAAATTATTTCCTGATCTCTAGATATACATCAATAAAACAAGCTAGTAATACCCGAATCTGTATTAAAATCTATATTGATTTGAACCTTATTATCATCACCACCACTACCATTATCATTATCATTATTATCAAATGCCATAAAGTCCTCTTGGCTTTCAAAGCAATTACTACTCTCTTTATTACTAGTACTAGCATTAAAGTTAGCTAATACTTATATTCTAAATAGCTCGAGTAGAGTCTCTCGAAAAAGCACTTGTTTTTTAGCCTCTAGAGTAAATTTCTCTAGATCGATAATAGGCTCTAAGCTTATATATAAAACAGACCTAGCAATATACTTCTTTCTCTCTCTCTCGTATACTCGAGTTAGAATACCTCGTCGATATAGCTCTTTCTAGACCTTGTTATACGTTCTTCGATGTTAGGTTGCTAGTCTTTTAGCTATCTTTGCTACCTCTACCTACTCTCTTAGCTTGATCTCGTATAGTATATCTCTGGCTGTAAGAGCATATACGTTTCTAAGGGTCTTTCGACTTAATACTCTTCGCTTCTTTTGCTACTCAACTTAGAGAGTTAGGACCTCGTATTTGTACTAAACGAGGCCTGTAGATATTAAAAGCTCACGAGTACCTCGAAGTATTAACTAGAGTGCTCGATAAGAAGGTAAGCTTATTAGATCTTTGTATTTGACTTCGAGCTCTTGAAGCTAATAATCTATATATATAGCCTTTCGAGGAGTCTAAGGTATTAGAAGCTCTGGTTATAGAGGCTCCGGAGGTGCGTACTTCTTTATTTTCTTATATACTATTTTAAAGCTAATTGGCTATATACTAGCGTTCTTGAATATACTAATGATTATTTCTCTTTTAAAGGTATTTAATCAAATCTTACCTAGATCTCGAAAGAACAAGGTAATATTATAATCAAGATCAAGGCTTCGTATCGTAGTTCGAACTACTACCTTATACTAGTACTTATATAGCTAGAAGATACTAATATCCAGAGGCTAAAGTATATACGTAAGGTAGTCTAGAAACGGGTATAGATATATATTATTCTTAAGTACTTTAAGAATAAATTTAGGTTATAAGTGGCTCTTATACTAATCTATTAATAAGTAGATTAAAGGCTTATCTATGCTAGTACCTATACGTTCGATTAAATAATCTAGGAATATCATCGACCTCTCTGAATTTATATAGCCTATATCTAAGAGTATAATCAACTTATTACTTTAAAGCTTCTTAGAATACTAAGATCTTATATAAGTCTTTCCTTGAATAATTAAAGTAGGTACGATAGAGGTACTATTTATATAGATTGTTTCTACTAAGGTTACTGACTTTCGATCCTCTAGATATAGTACGTAGAACTCTATTATATCGATAGGAACGATGACCTACTCACTACTACTAATACCTACTTGAAAGCTAGTCTTATCGAAGTTCTAGACCTAGGAGGCTTTAACATTATACGTATAACACTATTCGCGGAAGTCCTAGAACTACTTTCGTACGATATCGATATTAGAAGTATCGACTCTATTACGTGCGATTAGCTTGGATTTGATAATATGAAAATGATACTTTTAAGTATAAAGGAACTTGTAGAACTAACTCTAAGAGGGTAGAGGCCTTGGGGGGGTCTCTGCTACCTTCAAACACCTAATAGTACTATATACTATCTAGCGAGTAGTACCGTACCTCTCTTTATATACCTCTATAATATACCGTAATAGAGTACTAACTTGTATATCTGATAGAATTCGATTTTACCTTTTATATAATCGATTACTATATGTGCTAGCTCGCTTTCGACGTTCGATGGATTTTAATATACTATAATTCGTATTATACATTCGACTCGTAGTCGTTATATTCTCGCTAGGGCATTCAACTAGGAAGCTCTGTACAAGCTTGATTCGTTCGCTAGTATATACAAGTAGGTTTTCGTTACGTGGGAGGGAATTCGGAGGTATAATTAGGTTAATTTGATAGTAAATTCGATGGATTTTATACAGTTGTTGATGATGCTAATAGAGGTATACGGGGGTCGGCGATAACGTCGGAGATAATACACTTCGAAAGTATAATATACTTCGCTTCCACCGACTATTAAGGAGGGTTCATTGAGCGAAGCGAAACACCGACGGTTAGTATTTATATAGTATTCCTATACTACTTAGTTACTCTTTAGTTATCTACTTACTTCTTAGGTATAAAAAGAAGTAAAAGGTATCTAATTAACCCTTTCTCCTCTCGTATAATTTAAGAGATATTTATATAAATATTTTAAGCTATACTATCGGTTACCTAACTTCCGGTTAACCGATATTTATAAATAGTTAACCGACTATATACAGATAAGGAGGCTAGATAAGTAAAAAAGCTTTACTATACGAATATCGTCTAACTCCCTTCTCTTTAGATAATAGCTATAGATAACCTTATACGTAGATATAGCTACCTATAATAGATAGGTATGTAGTTTAGTATTATATATAAACGCCTTTCGTATAAAGTACTATTATACGATAAAACCGTATAGATAAGAAGACCTCTTCTTTAATTTAGATAACGTACACTATAAGCGAATAGTCACCCTAAGCGAATAGTTACCCCTAGTAAGAAAAACACCCTTTCTACCTTATAATACTATTTTCTCTATAACCAACTATAGTATCTCCTTTAAACGAAAGTAAGCTTATCCTTACTCTCTAGGCTTTTAAAAATAACCCTAAACTTAGCCTTAAAAAGGCTACTATAATATACTAGGTCTCTTGTTTGACCTTAACGTATTACGTTAAAGGAAAACCTTCTTAGGTAGAAATAATACCTAAAAAACGAAGGCTTACAAATCTAGAAGAATAGACTATTATTAAAAGGCTATTTAAGCTAGATTCTTAAGGATTTCCTATACGGATTAGTAGTATTAAAGATATAGCTAATCTACTCTTTCGTGAACGCGACGCGTTACTAGTTAGTCGGAATTAGGTAATAAACTTTATAAAACGATAACTATAGCTTAAGATATATTAAACGTGTTCGTACGATAATTAGAGAGCCCTTTATAAGGATCTAGTAAAGATTTAAGCTTAGTTTAGGCCTATAGAAAATTTTATCGTAAAATTTAAGATACACGTTAAGGATATTTATAACTTTAACAAGACTAGATTTTTAATAAGCTAGATTAGAACTATAATAGTTATTATAAACTTTAACTATACGACTAGGCTAAAGCTACGCTAGCTTAGTAATCGAGAATAGGTTATAGTTATTTAAAGAGTTAATTTAAAGGGCTAAACTATCTTGCTATATATCGTATTTAAGGGTAAAAATCTCTTAGATTCCTAGTACCCTTAAGAGTAATTCCTACCTAGTTAAAAGGCCGGAGTCTCTAAAAATAGCTAGATATCTAACGAAATATCCCTAGAATAGCTAGAGTACTTTAATAGGAATAGTTATACGAAGATAGTTAGAAAATATTATCTTCTTATCCTTAATAGCTATGAAAGTTATATATTAGCTAAATTCTAAGAGTACTCTTGTACAAAGAATATCCTTATACTTTATATACTTACTTATTTATCCTACCTACTCTAGCCTTTGGATATTAGTTATTTTAGGCCTTTAAAGAAGTCTTATAAGTTCTAAATCGAGAATATTATACGTAGCTAAATTTCTTATATTTCTAAGGAATCCTTTATACTAGTATTTATAGAGGTATTTAAGGCTACCTTTACTAAAGCAAATATCTAAGGAGGTTTTAGAGGAGTAGGCCTTATTCCGTACGACCTAGAAAAGGTCTTATCAAAGCTAGATATTAAATTATCGACTCCGGTATCTAAAAGCTTATATCTATTAACCTTTTATTCGTAAGTCTATAAAATACTATAAATAGCTATAGAAGTAGTTAAGTAAGTAACTCTTATTAAGAGTAAAATCGTATAATATTATAATAGCTCTCTAACCCCGATTTTGGACTTTGTTAATAGATTACAAAAAAATATAAGCTAGATTAGTTATAAACTTATACTTCTTAAAGTAAAGCTTATAAGACTTTAAACTACGAATAAAGAGCTAAGTCGTTATCGACGTACGAAGCGAAAGGTACTCTAACAAGGAGGAAGCCTTAATCTAGAAGAGATCTAAGAATTAAAGGAAAATAAGGTAGTTTAAACCTAAATTTCGACTAAACAAGGTTAAAATAAACGAAGAAGAAATCTAGGCGAGTTATATAATCGACGTTGTAGAGTATATAGAGAGACTAGGTATAATAGACAAACCTATTAGGCTAATAAAGTAGTTTCGTACGATTTAGAGGCTATAGAGGAATAGTTATTTAGAGGCTTAGTTATAAAGTTATTTGTATTTCTATTAGGAAAAAAGGCGATTTCTTACTAGGGGTGACTATTCGCTTAGGGTAACCATTCGCTTATAGTACACGTTAGATAATTTATATTCTAAGCTCGAGTCTATTTAAAGAATAAAACGAATTTAAATTAAAGTTTCTTTACCTACTATATAAACTACCTAAGCTTTTAATTAAGTTCTTAGGTCCTCTTTACCTCCCGATACTACCTTCGAAAGGGCGATATTTGTATTCTAAGCTTAAGTTTATATAAAGAACTTTTATCCCTCGAGAACCACCCCCCCTTCTTAAACTATAGTTATCTCGATATATCTTTCTAGTAATAGCAACGGTGTATATTCGTACGAATACTCGGTATACCCTTTTTCTAGGTTAGGTTATATAGGTTAGGGTATATAGGTTAGGGTATATAGGTTAGGGTATATAGGTTAGGGTATATAGGTTAGGGTATATAGGTTAGGGTATATAGGTTANGGTATATAGGTTAGGGTATATAGGTTAGGGTATATAGGTTAGGGTATATAGGTTAGGGTATATAGGTTAGGGTATATAGGTTAGGGTATATAGGTAGATTTCGGGCTAGCTTTAAACCCCGAAAACTAGCCTATAATAAGAAAAAGGGTATATAATATATAAGACCAAGGGTAGATAATAATTATTCCGTACAAGGTAAATTAATAAGATTCTTATTATTACTAGTATCGGAATAATTATCTAGTATTTATATAATATTACTATACTACTTAGTCACCCCTTAGTTATCTACCTACTTCCTAGGTATAAAAAGGGGTAAAAGGTATCTAATTAACCCTTTCTCCCCTCGTACAATTTAAGAGGTATTTATATAAATATTTAAGCTATACTATCGGTTACCTGAAATCCGGTTAACCGATAACTACTTAGGCCTCTAGGGAAGGGTCTCTAAGTATTTATAACTATGAATTACATCTAATAAGCTAATACTTTTATTTTCGGATATAATAGTAAGTATTATAGGTTTAGTAGATAGCTAGTATAGTTAGGTGTCTCTAACTACTATAGTAGGTACTATATAATTTTCAGAGAACATATATAGTCAAGTTTATAGAGAGGTAGTAAGAGTTAGAGCTTAATCTCGATTAAAATAATCGGGTCTAGGCTAGTTGGATCTTTAAAGTACATTATATAATAATAGTCGTAGATACGGTTGTGGTCGCGCTAGAGAGTATAACATCGCATTTGAATAATCCGGATGCGTAGAAAATAGGGAGTAGTGGGTAGGGTAGGGGTAAGGCAAGTCAATAACAACTTTGATTGTGTACCTTAGTATTACTCTCAAATCTAACACTTGAAGGGTCTTACCATCGATAGTTTCGTGACTAGGTTTGCCGCAAATGAGCTCGGGTCGCCAAATCCTATTTATACTATACTTATAATCGCTAGAGTCTTCCTCCAATTCTTCGTAATCATTCTAGTTTAGTACCTACCTTGGTGGAAGGACCTTCACTAGTATTCAGTTTTGCGGTCATCTACATCTTCTTTTTTCATTTCGAAGACTATAGGCAGTGCATATATCAAGGTTGATAAGCTTTATAACTATCGAATTTACTAATAAGAGTTAGTAGTACAGTACTACTTCTATAGTTAGAGACACCAAGACATACAATTTAGACGTTCTTCTTATAAAGCTGTTCAATTATAACAACTCTTTTACCCCTGGAGATACCTTATACGCTCAATCCAGGTGTGCAAATATTTGCCTCAAGGAATACCCAGGCACGCGGGTAACAAAATAATTGGCCAATTGTTGAACTCGACCATCTTTCTGTCCACGACAACAGACAATTACCTATCTAGGAGAGTTATATCATATTTTATTCGTAAAAGATAATCAGCAACTAACTTTCTCTGTAATAGTAAAATCTTTGGTTTGTCCGAGGCCTATAGGCCGACTTATTGTTATTACAAAAGTTCGAGTCTGTTTAGAAATTGGTCAATAATTTTGTCACCCGCATGCCAGGCATTAACCCAAAGTCCCTGCTAATCCCTTTGAAGATCACCCTCGTAGTTGTCAATGTCTAATGTAAGTAATCAGTACACAGCTGTGCATGAAGATAGATAGGCTACTTATATAGCCAATCTGAATGAAAGAAGAATCCCGTGGTACCGTAAGACAACGTAGTATAGGTTTTACTAGTCTAAAGACGAATATATTAGGACTAGGATAGCGTACACAGGTGGAAAGAGATATTGGAATGAAAACAAGAACAGCAAGAAGAGATTTGTTTAACACAGCTATAGAAGCAGACAATTCCCCGTTCGGGAGTTCGGTGTTTCGGTAGAAACAGGACAACTCCTCTACTACTATATTAGACAGCCGAGGATAATATATGAAATTTATGCATCGGAGCTGCTTTGAGGTTTAAATATGTATTTATGGAGCAAGAATGTCACTTCGTGACATTTACTGAATGAAGGTACCTTAGCGAGATAATAGTACACTAACGCAGCTAAGGCGATATATTAGAAACACAGCATATTACCCACTCCTTCTATTTGTTGGTAGATCTGAAAAAAATAATACTCCGAGGGTAAATAAAACCCTGCCATGTCTCTCGCCTTAAAGGCTTCTAGCCAATAACTTCATATGAATCGTCATAGGTGAGCAGACAGGGCAGGGGTTTATTTACCCTCAGAGTATTGTACTGTTTGTTATCAAATACAGATACCAGATTGAGGGGCCCTCCCCTCCCCTTCGCCAACACCATGGAAGGTTGACTTTGTTTCTATAGATCTGGCTAAACAACAGTCTCTCCACTGGTAATCTCTTAGGCCCGAAAATCCCGGCCAGTGACAGGCTGAATGGATGAACTTTGAAAATGAGCACTATACCTTAAACTCGTCGATTTGCGAGCCTCTTTACCTCAAAGTGAGGGGAGCATTTCTTGTTTTCTACTTAATCGCTCATGCCAACCATGGTGACACGAGAAAGAAGATGTCTCCAGCCTCGCTCCTTCCACTGGCCGTCCATCTTCGTCCACCTTGAGAAGCCTAAAAGATCTCGCCCGAGTTATCTTCAAGATGAAGAATTTACGGGTCCTCCTGGCAGCCTTGCCATTGTCTCTCGCTTTGAGTCTCGAACGACGCACAAATACTGTCACTGTCGATACGTCCACCACTTACCAAACAATCACCGGATTTGGATTTTCTGAAGCATTTGGCCATGCTCAGTCAATTTACAATCTGCCCTCAACAATCCGAACGGAAGTTCTAGATATGCTCTTCAGCAATTCTACCGGGGCTGGATTGACCATACTCCGGAATATAATTACCACAGGACTCATTGAGCCAACTTCGCCAGGCTCGCCAAGTGCAACACCAACCTATGTGTGGGATGGAAGTGATGGAGAACAGGTATGGCTCAGTCAACAAGCAGCAAGCTATGGGGTTAAGACCATATATGCAAATGCTTGGTCTGCTCCCAAGTTCATGAAAACCAACAATAATGTCGACGAGGGTGGTTATGTATGCGGTGTTACTGGAGAAACCTGCTCGTCTGGGAGTTGGATTCAGGCCTATGCAAATTATCTCACACAGTATGTCCGAGATTATGCAAGCGAAGGTGTTTCCATCACGAATCTTGGATTCCTTAACGAGCCCAATGCAGCGTTTTCCTATGACAGTATGCTGTCTGACGGAACGCAAGCCGCAGATGTCATCAGTGTTTTACGGACCACTCTGGATAAGGCAGGATATACGGATGTCGAAATAAACTGCTGCGATGCTGAAGGATGGAGTACTTCCTCAACCATGTTGAAAGACGTTCAGTCCGCGGGAGGAACTGCTCACATGGGCGTTGCCACATCCCACGGTTACACTTCATCTCCAGGGACGCCACTCAGCGTCGGGACTCTGCCAGTGTGGATGAGCGAGTGGGCAGACGTCACCAACGCATGGTCAACATCCTGGGCAGCCACTGGCACTACGGTCGATGGGTTGGTATGGGCACAGCGCATCCAGAGTGGATTGATTAATAGTGGTCTGAGTGCGTTCCTCTACTGGGTGGGTGCGGAACCAGCGACTTCAGCGTCGAGTGCGATGCTTGTTCAGTTTTCTGATACGGCCGTCACGGCGTCGGGAAGGCTATGGGCTTTTGCTCATTTCGGGCGATTTGTTCGTCCTGGGGCCGTGAGGGTTTCGGCGACGAGTTCGACTACGGGTCTTACCGTCAGTGCATTCAAGAATACTGATGGCACGTTGTCGCTCCAGGTTATTAATTCCGGCACTAGTAGTGTCACCTTCACAGTGTCTGGCTTTGGATCGGTGTCCCAGGTTCAACCCATTCACACAGACGAGTCAAACAATTTCAACTATCGGGCGATCCTTGATGTGACGGCTGGCTCATTCACCTCGACTATCACAGAGAAAACTCTCATCACCTACATTCCTGCATAAGCCTTTCTGTAAGAAAATGAATGGTTGGAAACGGAATGGAATCTCTCCGAGCTAGCTATACTGCTGTAGGCTCTGATTAGCCTAGCCTGCTCAAAGAACAAGAAAACCCCCCATAAAAAGGCTGCATTCCCATCTATTGTGACCACATTCTTGCCATATAAAAACACAAATAATCAAGAAATAGTGAAAATTGGTTTCCTACTTATATATAATCTAGTTCGGTATACTCCTCCTGTTATAAGCCAAGCCAACTGTTTGCACCGAACCAAGTTTGATCTTTCGTTCAGTCAATCATCTTTCAGATACGCTGTTCCCTTAATATCTTACCTCAACCTTAGCATATCTTCACCTCTGGCATCACATCCCAGATGATTCTCCCTCTGTTATCACGGATTCGCATGTGATTATGACCCATCAAAATAATATCTGATTTCATATAAGATACGGCCATGGCTTCTCCCAACGTTGCTGACGATGTCTCGAGGGACTTAGTACAATAATGACAGGAGGCATTGCTCTCTCTCTCCATCCGAGGTGGAATACCAGGGCGTTGTAGATACCAGATCGTGCTCGACTGACAAGAGGGTTTATGCAAGTAAGCACTATTATTCGTTTACGCAAATAAGTACTACAAAGACACTATGTTCCTTGATTATACATGTCAGAGATACAGGTATACGAGGTTAAGATTGGAATCTGTTAGTAGTAGTACCTAAGTTGTTAGGGTATACGGATTCTATTGGTAATAGGGAATATTAACAACAGCTATACTCAATCTGAAAAATCCGAAGTGAAATGATACAAGGTGAAGGTGGCGGTGAAGGCAAAGTAGAGGTAATGAACTTGATTTATTGACTTGCTTAACTATTTCCTTAAGAGGAACGGCGCTACTTATATACTAGGTAGACATTACTATATTTATACCTAATCTGTAAGCATAAGGTATAGAGTTTATACGTAAACAGTTACACTATAATTAAAAGAATATTGGTTTACATGTGATAATATATTATATCTGATTTTCATATGATATAAAGTACTACCACATGATTTGAGCACAGACCACACTGGGATATGGTAGCTCTCAACAACCGCCAGCCTTCATGTAACATAATTAATTCTCTCAACAATTGCCAGCCTTCATGGTCAATTCTCTCAACAAGTGCCAGCCTTCATATACCTTAATCAATTCCGTCAATATCATCATCATCAAAAGCTTCAACAACAACGGCGAAGTATCGAATCTCGTCTCTTGTCTTCGCAGATATGTATAGTGTCTCTGTCATTTTTATCATTTATGGAATAATGCTAGCCTCTGGCTTGCTGACGTCTTATCCGCCGACGATTCAGAGAATTATTGACGCCGCAAATGCCGGTAAAGGCATTCTCGGTCGAGATGAAAAAGTCTTAACTAATGTTTCTCACTTCTAGATGGAATAGATTTAACAGCACTTCCATTTTCCTCTAAAGCCTTTGCATCGATCGAGGCAGTCCAAGTACCACAATCAGTAAATATCAGCAGGACAGTTAATGGAACGAGGCTTGATACTCATGGTCAGCGCAGGAAGAGACTGATTCTTAAGCCTTAGCTGACACCCAGGTTCAGTCCATGTTGTCCCCGATTGGTACCGAGTCTTAACCCCAAATACTGGAGGAAGTCCCACACCTGCTTGGGATATACGAAGCCATTTAGAATTTATGGCAAGTAATGGTAAGGACTTGAATTTCCTATATAGGCCTGTGGTTGTTACTAAATATATGGGTCCTTGAAGATATTGGCCACAGTATTGTATCTATAAGTACCCCTGGGTCAGGAGTTTTCCTAGGGAACGAGACCGCTTCTATTGGTCTTGCTAGGCTTTTGAATGAGGTATCTATTCCTATCTAAAGTGTAAACAAAACTAGTACTTTTACTAATCCAGGGGACAAAAGTGGGTAGCAGCTGTAAGTAATATCTTTCCCGAATATCCATGGATTTATAACCGCTTATATATCTCAACTAGCTTATCAAGACATACCCAAAAGCATTTTCCTTCTATGCGACAATACCACTACCATATACCCAAGCTGCGTAGGCAATATTATAATATCCTTAATGTAAAATCTCGTGATTAACTTTTGGTAGGATTCTCGAGGCAGCTTATGCCCTTGATCATCTTGGAGCTATAGGGGTCATTCTACTCACTAACCACGAAGGCATTTATCTTGGAAATTCCTCCTTTACGCCTTTTTATCGTTACCTGCAAACTCGTAATAGTAGTCGAGAAGTCATTTTTATACATCCTACAGACCCAGTTCTAAATTTAAATGGAAGTTTTATCTCAGCTAATCCGAGTAAGTATTTTAATAACTCTTTGTTTTTCCTATCTTTTTATAATAATGGGACAGGTTTATATTAATATATGACACCCTTCGCTGATGTGTATTGCCTAGCTATCTACCCTCCAGGACTTGCCGAGTACTACTTTGAGACAGCAAGGACAATAGTAGATCTTACAGTCTCTCAAACAATCTTGAATTTCACTGAGATACACTTCTTGATCCCCCAAGCTGGTGGTGCATTTCCAGCTGTCGAGGATAGATTCTTAAAGTCTGCTCCTGCATTGGAGGGGCCATCAAAACAAGTATACAGTAGTCGGTAAGTGCATAATATACCAAGTCTATACATCGGAGCTCCAAGAAGCTAAAGGGTCGTAGCTTTTGGTATGATAGCGCTGGTCCAGTTTATTTTGCCCAAGTATTAGGACTACTTGGGTATAACGTACCAACAAGTCAATTAGTCTTCGGGACTGTAAGTATCTAAAACTATCCCTCCACAATATGCTTATTATCTAACTCTTTATATCAAAAATTAGGACTATCCATACTCGCATGTGCCTTATGGATCCTCTATAAATGCAATACTCAATGCAAGCTTTCTTACAACGGATGAAAAGCAGAATATCTTCTACCAGAATACGGTTGAACTATTCGGAGAACATATTTACAAGGCCTAATACCATGTAGACAAGGAGCCATTGAAGGCTTGAGATTCTCTTTTATTTCAGAAGAAGTATATTACAGTTCTGTTCTCAAATATCTCCTATTACCGATCTATGCCTTACAAGTGATTGAAGTTTCTTCTGTCCAGATATCTGGTCGAGGCGATCAGCGCCCCAGGTCAAAACATGTCTTCTGTGTACTAGGCTATCCTGTTGTCTATTGGAGAACTTCATTAACATTTCAATTGAAGTCCCGGCTATAGTAGAGCGTATTGCTAAGTTCCAGATTGTGGTTCAAGTTGGTGGAGTCTATACGGTAGCCGTATTTCGAAGTTATAACTTCCCTGCGTTGGTTTAGGTGATAATATTTCTTAGAATCCATAGATGATCTAGCGACCACTTCCCTTCTTGAATATAACGTGCATTCCCAAACTAACACCTCTTCGCTATATTATACGACTTGGTGAGACAGTAATATCTCGTGGAGTGCCCAGCCCTGTGAGTTAGTGGAGCGCTTGCAAAGAAACTCGTCCAACTTGACAAATTCACGTGGCGTATATATATGTGTGTGTTTCTTGGTGAAATGTTCGAGGGACGGGCTGTGGATCTGGTTCTCAGTATACCACAAGCTGCGCTTGTAGATTGTAGTGCAGATAACATCAGAACTGCGTTATTGTAACATTCTCCGATACGCGCAGACTTCCTTGCCCAGTCGCCTTGGTACTTTTTAAACACACACAGGATATTTACCCAATGGTACATGAATTCGAGTCTGGTGGTAATCTCGACGCTATCTTGGAATGTTCTTGGGCGACCGTTATATGAACTTTGGTGTTTGTGAACTTTCAGACTGTCAGTCACAGTTATCAGGGATTGCGAAGTACCCCATCAATGACTCAAAGCGACGTAGGGGGCTTGTATGCCTTGAGCTGGTCGATATAGAAATGGTTGTCAGGAAATGCTCAAGCCAATTACCGTCGTTGGTAATATCATTAGCTATATTTCGTGTTAGCTGGGACTCCAAGTAGGTATTCCTATAGCCACGCAAATATTACTGCAATGCTAGATTCTGATACTGGATCAAAATGGTGTTGACGGCCTTTGATGGTTCTCTTAGATTCCTCTCCTGCATCCGTATCTAGTTTGATGTATGTTTCCAATATGTATGGGAAGATGTACAATCATACACGATAGCTACCTACGGTCAAGGCTGCTACAATTGTATACCTTATCCATCGTACGCGGTCGTAGCGATTGGTCACAGTCTTGGCGGAGCCGCAACAATAGATGGTGCATACTTAAGAGCAGTGGGTATCGCCACTGACATTTACTCGTACTGTAGCCTTCCTGTTAGCAATGCCCAGTTCGTCAATTTTTGTTGATGCGTAACAAGGCACACACAAAGTAATATAATAAAAGTAAATAAGAATACTATACGCCCATCTCCAATGCTCCAACTCGGTCCCTCCAGGTTACCTCTTGCCGGTACGGGATTTCAGTTTCAATCTCTCGCTATCATCGAAGCCATCGCCAAAGCTCTGTCCATCCCAATGCATCTTAATAAGCCTCTCATTATTCAGCTTTGGGAGTATACATATACTACCTAACATAATACAGTACAGTATACACGATAAGCGAGTGCACCAGACAAGTGGGTGCACCACTTGAAAATACACCAACTCCTGATTTTGATTCTATTATATCTTTATCAAGGTTTTGTACAAGACTCTAAAAAGGTATATTGAATCTTTTTAAAAGATATATAAGTACTGTATTATACTAAGCTTCGAGCTTATAAATGATATAAATATTTAAATGATGGAATCTGGGGCTAAAAGCTCTCGCGGTTCAAGTTTCTTGATAATTGATAATCATAAGTTCTATATGACTTCAAACTTAAGATTATGGTAGTAGATATGGTGAGATGCTTATATATCAACTTATATAGTATCTATAAGACATTGGCTAAGATATAATTGAATCAAAATCGGAAATTTTTGGTGTATTTTCAAGTGGTGTACTCGCTTATCATGTACGTTATATAAGAATTGAATGAATGAAGCTTCATGGAGGAATAACAGACGACCTATTTCTATGTAATATCGACAGGAATAATTTAGATTGGGGGGAGGGGGGTTGGAAGTCGATATAGATTAAGATAGCATCAGCCAGTTGATCTCGTAGGTGTCTCGCACGATTCCAAACTGCACCAGCATCAGACGACAGCACCATCGGGGTCTGGAATACAGCGATCCTTATTACGAACATTGACTTTTTCAGCAGAGAAAGGCTACCTTCTACCTCTACATTTGTATAGTCCTTTAGTTCTGCTTATAAAATATAGTACCTGCATCTCCTCTACGAGCATATTTACACATGCTCTAATTATAGCACAGTAAAGAGGTTTGTGAGTTACCATAATTGGATGAAGGTTATGAATCGCCGCCACGCGGGCTGACCATTATATGCGTCAAGTATCTCAACGTCTGTGGTGCTCAATGGTCTCCTTCCAGTTTGTAAATCAGCCGTCTTCGGATCTCGAAGTTTGGTCTTGAAGATCAATTTGTAGCCAACCCCCGAGACGAGGATTAATAAGAGGCCGATCAGGTACTCGAAAAAGTAATACGCAGAGATTTCAGTGGAACCCTATATCAACTAGTAAGTGGTCGAAGATCCCGCTTATTGAGTAGGAGGGTTCTTACAATTGGATATAGAGCAAGATAGATAGAACAACCAGTATACATGGTACAGCATATGCCTAGCCATATGGGGGGCAGCGGCCAAAAGGAGCATTTCCAAGCGTAACTTTCGGTGAAAAGGGGGTCGTTTTGAGCCTTGAGAGCTGCTCGAAAGCGGAAGGATGTTACTGCAATCACGACCCAGACCATGAAGTACGCAGTACTGGCGATTTGCGCCAGCCAGTTGAATACCGTGATGCCTCCTGCACTTAGATTCATGTATGTCAATACTATAGCAACAACAGTTGTTATAAGAAGGGCAACCCGAGGGCGACCTTGATCGTCAACTTTAGCAATCCAAGCAGGGATTAAACGTTGGTGAGACATCGATCTAGCAATACGAGATGCCACATAAATACTCTCGGCTCCTATTGCTGTAACTGCAAATAGAATGACAACGTTCAGGAATTCTGGGAGGCCTGCAATACCCGCTGTATTCAACGCGATAACAAATGGCGAAGTTGCGATACCAGATCCGCCAAGTAGTCTTTCATCTGTGGGAGAGACTAGAAGTCCGATGAAGAGAACACTAACAAGATAGACAACTGTGACCCGAATTGGTACAAGGAAGGCGGCATGTGCAATAGAATACCGTGGAGATTTTGCTTCTCCAGCAAGAAAACCTGTGAAGGTATTGTCTGGACCAAGAACAATTAGCGATTTATACTGTATTCAAATGAAATAAAGAACTTTACCCCCTATGGCCAAAATAGCAAGTAATACACTGTTGCTAAAGCCTTTAAAAGAGTTTCGAAAGGCTAGGCCACTAGTCCAAGTTTCGCCATGATGAAGCGTCCCTTTGGGACCAGCTCCAAGCACCATTGCAAGGCCAGCTATCATAAATATGAATAGTGCAATCACTTTGAGAATAGAGGTGGCATACTCGTACCACGCGAACCATTTGCTAGGAAGACTGAAAATAATAGCCATGCAAATCAAGAACAGAGTTACTAAATACCCAGGTTAGCATTCCGGGTTGAATGACAGCCGCCTGATGGGACCTACACCAAACTGCTTCGTTCACCTTATTCTGAGCCCAGTAATTCACTATAACTGAAAAGAAGCTTGCCTCAGCGGCCACAATCGCTGTCCAGCCTAGCCACATGGAAAATCCAGCGGCAAAAGATAAGGCAGGATCAACAAAGCGATCAGAGTAATCTATAAAGTTACCGGAAGTGGGGAAAGCAATAGTCATCTCACTAACTGTCTGCAAAACCGCAAAAACGCATGTGCAGACAACAAAAAATCCAATAAAGAGACTCGCAGGCCCCCCATCTCTTAGATTTTTGCCTGTAGATATGAAGAGGCCTGCCCCAATCTGGCCGCCTAGCGAGATAATCTAGAAACAATAAGCCGCTTGCTGAGTCGATCTATTTGCCCCTTTGCTTTCCTGTACAACAGAACTGGCTACTTACATGAATCTGTCTTGCTGAGAAGCTCCGCTTATATTGCCCGTCTTTGTCTTCAGATTCAATGGCTGATCCATTCATTTCTATCATTTGTCCCAGGCCTATATCATTATCATTTGGTCCCGAGGAGTTGATGTGACTTTTGCTGGAGCTCTTGTCCTCCATAGTATATTCGTGGCTACCTACTTAGCTGAGAATTATGCGGGATAGTGATCGAATGAAACTACTACAAATAAACAGGCAAAGAGAAGAAGATTTTGTTTCTAATATAATGCCCTTCCCTCTTCGCCTCTCACCTCTTAGAATTTCGAGTGTATGGCTCTTGTCGGATCGACCTGCCTTTGCTTCCCACAAGATAGCGTTATCAACCCACTTTACTATTATAATGTCGATATTGCTGTGCGGCCGTATTATTATGTGGGTCGTACATTCGCGTTATCTTAATCATCACTCCCTCGAAAGTGGGGTGTGAATAGAAGGCAAGACGATCCGCGCTGGTATTGCTTCGGCAAAACACAAGAGGGAAATATGGAGAGAAGATCAGTCTACAGCCCAAATCACTTTGGATTTTCTAGTTAATGATATTGCTCTTTAAAACTGGATATCGGGTTGTGAGTTGATGGGATAGGTAATAAATGTACTTTATAGGAGGACGCCATATAAGCAAGGTAGTTACTGGGCTCATTCATACTACTATATAACGTTCGACCTTGATTTTACAATACCTTACTAGGTACTGATTCTACCAATTAATTATGACTGCGTTCGAAATTGCTGATTTTATAGCCCCTTGATAAGGTCAGGTATAATGGCCAGGCTTACTGTAGACACTACAGCAACGTAACTCCATACGAACCCAACTTCCATGACTACCTACTACTCCGGTATACTTCCTACTTTACTCACTTACATATCTATATCTTTCTATGAGACTGAAACTGAGGTAACCATATAGTCGAGGATCACATTTAGGCTGAAGATTTTAACAAGTGAGACTCTTCAGTAAGGACATATACATTAATAAGAAGGGTCTAAATAATGGATACCTACTTTGTAATCAAGAAAAAGCAATGAGATAATGCTATAAAGAAATGACGTGAATCCAAACGATGGTCAGCTGACTGAATAGGTATCATATCATATAGGAAATCTAAAACAAAGTACTACCTCGTACATTACTATTGTACTTTCGCCCCCGGTGCAACTAGTCGACGGTATCTAGTATAAGTATTAGGAACTATTCTGCTGGTTGCAATATAGTCTTAATAAGACCAGCCTACTATCGAGAACTTGGCTATATCTTATAACCTAACCCTACTCCTAGCTAAGAGCGCTTATATGTAGTGTATCAAAATACTATGGTATCAAAGTAGAGGGCGGTGTCTCGGTAAAAGTGGCTAACACACGTATATGGTCCACATGCGTGTAAGTACGAAAGGCATTCATATTCTATAGTTTTGCGCCCTTAGCCCTCTATCTCTCCATCCCCACCCAGAAATATCCTTCATGTCCCGTGTTGGGTGTGGATGTGGATTTGGTGTGCTCGTGCTTCTAGTAACGCCAGGTCTCCATTTCCATTGCCTTGAAATTTCTGGATCTAGCTTATCCTCCAGCATATCCACAATATATATTTTCCAAGGACAGGTAAGAATCTGAAGCCATGTACTGAGCCACCAACAGCAAGACTGAGGTGAGGATGAGAAGGGTGTAGTCCAATGAGAAAATGGAGATTCGGTGTGTCCGCATCCGTGGGGGAAAATTAGAAAATGCGTCTTCAATAGATATCGCAGTAACTAAGAGCCTCACAAACAGATTCTTGTCTCAAACCATTCCCGATCTGCAAGTTCCGGAGCAAACTCCTTAGTCCATCTTTGTAGATGATCCTCAGACGGCTGGGGAATTCCATCATCTGGGTTGTCAGACACCTGGAATAGAGCAATTGAGGTTTGTACAGAACCTCACAGTACCAAATTTAATAATCCCATCTTCATTTGGAGGGAACATAATGCCATAGATACAGTACTTGTAGTCAGTGTCTGGGTATAAGTTAAATGAATGTCTGAGGCATAAACGGCGTACCATTGTCTAGATGATCAACAATTGGTATGTTTTTGTATCTTTCTACTTCATCCGGCGTGAGTTGAACATAGCCCACGGTATAACCCTCTGCAACCAATTGCCCCTTCATATCGAGGAGTCCAGCTGCTGCTGCTCCAGTGGCCAGTATAATCACATCTGCAAAGTATACTGATCCATCGGAACATACAGCTCCCACGCAGGTTGAATCGGCATCGAAGAGCAGTTGCTTGACATAGCCCGAATCACCATGAATGTGCTTGACACCGGCACCTATTGCCTCTATAGCCTTTTTGTTCTAAGCAGCTCTGGCATTAGCCCGACCAGCCGCGCTACTCCATAGGATCTTCCATCCGTCCATAGCCCCTGTGAATGCTGGCCATGTACTACGGACCTGTTCAGCAGAAACAAATTCACCCTTGTTGAATCCAAGAAGTTCAGAGTTCTTTACAGAGGCTTCCATAAAGGGTAGTGTAGCGTTGCCAGCTCCTATTATCCAGCCAGAGTTATAAAACATGCCACTAAACAATCCAGCAGGATCTTTCTAGACTTTCAAGGCCTTAGCAGCTAGCTTAGTATACAAAGGTTCTGTTCTGAGTAATCCGCTCAGATCTCCTTATTGATATCGTTGCCTACCGCTTCGAGTAACTGCGGAGCCCATCGATCTAGAACCGTAACTGATACATAGACACTCTGGGAAAGGTGGTAAGCAATAGAAGTTCTGAAGGTTCCACCTCCAATGATCAGAACTATCCTTTCCTTGAATGGTGTTGTAGACATTTTGACCACAATAATAGACGGGTGCGAAAGGATAGAAAGTATATTGCATTTAGATACGAACAACTAGTTGAGATCCTTGTGGACTATCAGCGTAGATATATACAATTGGCAAAGACAGACGCTGTAGAAGGAAACTCGATCCGCTACTACGTGTGATTTCTGTAATCACTTATTCACTACCGCATGTAGCATTCATAGACTAGTAAGTTTCAGGGTCAGAGAAAAGGATGGACAGACTAAGGTAAGCTAACACAATACAGTGAGTACAGGCACAGGTAGTAGGTACCTTATATACAATATTACAGGAAAGTCGATTCGCTATTATACATCGAACAATTAGTGCACAGTGGTCCCTATTCGTAACATGTCTATTTTCATTTGTCCAAGAGTGGAGCGTTGATATAGAAAGAGGGCAAGGGACGGAGGAAGCGGGGAAGCCAGGATAATATACAGATAGGTTCGCAAATTACCTAGGTATCTATATACTCCGCCTACTCCTACCCCAAACTCATTTTGGGAGCTTCTCCCTGTTTTAAGCTCTCTCGAGGTCTAGCTCTACTAACTTACAAAGAAAGAAAACTAGTATAGGTATATTATCTATGTAATTAGTACCTATATATAAGGTACCTAGTATATATTCAGTGATCTTATCATAGATAGTTCAAGAGAACTATAGGCATTTTAAAGTAGACTAAGAGAGGAAAAACAGGCTAGGGTGTTAGACCGCAAAGGTATATTAACAGTTTAATCTATTTACCTCTCTAATATTATAATAATACGCCTAATGTAGAGTGCCGACAAAGATACACAAGCATGGGATCTTCTCTGTGTTAATCTAATTAAGCAAATACGTTTATTACCTATAGTACTTACCTTATTACAGTACTTCACAGGTAGAATATATTATTGTAACACATGTAAGAAATACATAGTAGCGTGTCCTATACGAGTATAGTATAGTATTTAGCTACTTTAGTAGGACGAGGTAGAGTAAGCTAGAATTGTATTTAGTAGTATAGGGGATACACAATGAATTTAAGAGGAACGAAAAGACAAGTTAGGATAGGGTTTACTAATACTGAAAGGTATAGTATCTACTATATACTTATTTTATCTAATATATAGGTATAATACCTAGTATAACGTACGACACAAGCGAATGGCGTATACAAGCGAATAGTGTACCTTTGTAAGGAAACCTAACCTTTTATATACTACTTTGATTTTCTTAATAACTAGCTATGGAATCTACTTCAACTAAAAGCTATATTATCCTTGCCCTTTAGGCTCTTAAAAATAATCCTACACTTAGTCTTAGGAAGGCTATAGATATATATAACGTACCTTGTACGACCTTAAGATAACGCGTTAAAGGAAAACCTTCTTAAGTAGAAATAATAGTTAAATCACGAAAGCTTATAGATCTAGAAGAGGAGACTATTATTTAAAGGTTACTTAACCTAGATTTATAAGGATTTCTAGTCCGAATCGGTACTATTTTAGATATAGTAAATCTTCTTCTTCGTATACACGACGCGCTATTAGTTAGACGAAATTAGACTTTAAACTTTATAAAACGATAACTAGAAATAAAGATATATTAAACGTATTCGTACGATAACTAGAAAGCCCTCTATAAAGATCTAATAAAGATTTAAGCTTAGTTTAGGCTTATAACGAATTTAATTACGAAATTTAAAATACGTATTAAGGATATCTATAACTTTAATAAGACTAGGTTTATAATAGGCTAGATTAGAACTACGATAGTTATTATAAGCTCTAATCGTATAACTAGACTAAAGCTATATTAGCCTAGTAATCGAGAATAGATTATAGTTATTTAAAAAGTTAATTTAGAGGGTTAGACTATCCTACTATATATCGTATTTAAAGGTAAAAATCTTCTAGATTCCTAGTACCCTTAAGAGCTATTCTTAGCTAGCTAGAAGGCTAGTATATCTAAAAATAGCTAGATAGATAATAAAGTATCTCTAGAATAGCTAGAGTACTTTAATAAATATACTTAAGGGAAAATAGTTAAGAAATATTATCTTTTTATCTTAGATAACTATAAAAGTTATATATTAACTAAGTTCTAAAAATACTATTATATAAATAATATTTTTATACTTTATATACTTACCTATTTATCTTACCTACTTTAGCCTCTAGATATAAGTTATTTTAGACTCTTAAAGAAGTTATATAGTCGCTAAATTATAGATATAATATATAACTAGATTTCGTATATTTTAAAGGAAGCCTTTATACTAGTATTTATCTAGGTATTTAAAGCTACCTTTACTCTAGAGAATATCTAGGTATATAGGTTTTAGAGGAGCTAGCCTTATACTATATAACCTAGAAAGGGTCCTATTATAGCTAGATATTTGACTACTAATACTAATACCTAAAAGCTTATATCTATTAACCTTTTATTTATAGATTTATAAAATACTATAAATAGCTAAAGAGGTAGTTAGATAAGTAACTCTTATTAAGAGTAAGATCGTATAATACTATAGTAGCTCTTTAACTCTAATTTTAGATTTTATAGATAGATTATAGAAAAGTATAAGTAAAATTAAATATAAACTTATACTTATTAAGGTAAAGCTTATAAGACTTTAAACTATAAATAAAGAACTAAGCTATTACCGTAAGATAAAAAGAAAAGTACTATAGTAAGGAAGGAGTCTAAGTATAGAAGAGGTCTAAGTATTAGAGGTAAAGAAAGTAATTTAGACTTAGATTTTAATAGAACAAGGTTAAAATAAGAGGAGGGAAACGTAGGGTAAGTTATATAATTAGCGCTATAGAGCCTATAAAGAGACTAGCTATAATAGAAGAACCTACTAGGCTAATAACGTTACTTCGTACGATATATACGCTATAAAGGAATAGTTTTTTAGAGTTCTAGTTATAAAGTTATTTGTATTTTTATATAGGTACCCTTACGAAGGTATACTATTCGCTTGTATACGCTATTCGCTTATATCGTACATTACCTATTCTATTTAGTATTATTTGATAAAATACAATATTTAGAATTATATATTATATTAATACTAAATCAATGATAAAGTCTCTAGGTATACATTACTACCTTTATAATAAGGATTTAAACTAGGTTTAAACCTAAGTCAAACCTAGGTCGAACCTAAGTTAAACCGAGATTTAAACCTAAGTCAACTCTAAGCTTAACTCGAAATCAGACTTGATTCCCGGTTTAACCTCGGTTCGAACCTAGGTTCGAATCGGAGTTAGTACGGCTTATAGGTCACTAATCCCGAAATCGGATTCAGGGTTCAAATCTAAGTTAAGCCGGAGTCAAGGTTTAAACCTAAGTTAGACTTAAGTTAAGCTTAGTCACGTAATTATTTATATTATTTATATTTTTCTCTAAGTTCTAAGTATAGGATCTATATCTATAGACTAGGTAATATATATACTTTTAGCTAAAACTTCGTTTAAGCCTATTAAATCTTTTTTTACGTTATTTATTATAAAGTTATAAGCTAAGCGAGTTTTATAAATTTAAATTACGTGATTTTATAAACTTAAAATCTTAAACTTAAAACCTTAAGTCTAATTTGAACTAGAGTTAAACTTTAAATCGATTTAAACTAGATTTAAACCTTAAATCGATTTAAACTAGATTTAAACCTTAAATCGATTTAAACTAGATTTAAATCTAGTTTCGAGTTTAAACTAAGTTTAAGCTTAAGTTGACTTTATATAAGAGGGCCTTTAAGTATATAAGCTATTTCTTTTATACTTGAATTATAAAAGATATAATAGTATTAAGTTAATATATTAGTATTATTTACTAGATAGGTATAGTATTATACTACTACCTTTAGTATTATTCTTACTATATACTTATATACTATAAATATATAAATATTATAATCCTATAAAAGCTATCTTATTAAAAGCGATTATAAAAGTTTTATAGTCTTATACTCGTATAGACTTAGGTTCAATTTAGATTTAAGGATTAATACTAGTTCAATTCGATTTAAGACTAGCTTAGATTTAAGGTTTAGGTTTAGGTTTAGACTTAGGTTATATAACTTCTTTTCGCTTAATTTATATTTTTATAACTAGTAACGCTAAAATCAAACTAACTACCTACTAAATCTAGAGGATACCTCCTAGGAGGAATTATAATAGTATTAATATATAAATACCTAGTAGCTTTTATATATAAGGTAGGTCATTTATTGTTGGCTTACTACCCGTACGGTAGTAAGCGCCGGCGCGAATGTTATTCTCCCCGGGGTACTAGATTCGGGCTCGATCCAGTGGTCGTAAGTTCGGGCTCGACTCACAAAGGTACCTAGTAGGTTCGGGCTCGACCTACAGTATCGCTTCGGACGTAATAGAACGCGCTACTACTCCCAGGTCACCTTTACTCTAAAGGTAATCTAAGTATATTATAGCTGTTATCTATGTTCTCTTAATTGTCCTCTAAAGGGGAGGACAACTATACTTCTTAAATATAAATGAATTACCCCTATTCCCCCTTATACTTTATATACATCCTATAGTTCCCGTACGAAGCTGGTATTATAGCTGCTCTAATGTACTTAGACCCTATATTACTTTTTCCTATACATAGGGAAATAACCGGTTGTAAGCTTATTAGCTAGTACCAAGCTCCTATTATAATTGCTTTTGACGATACCGGAACCGTACGGAGTGTACTCCGGTCCCCTGGATATATCGGTATACCCATTAGACCCTGTAGGACATAGCTATGTCCCAACAGTAACCTAGGAGTAGTAGCGCGTTCTATTATATCCAAAGCGATACTGTAGGTCAAGCCCGAACCTACTACCTTTGTGAGTCGAGCCCGAACTCACGACTACTAGATCGAGCCCGAATCTAGTACCCCGGGGAGAATAACATTCACGCCGGCGTTCACTACCGTACGGGTGGTGAACCAACAAAACCCTAAATTAGATTTCGGTATCAGTGACCTATAAGCCGTACTAACTCGGATTCGAACCCGAGGTTAAACTAGGGTTAGACTAAAGTTAACCTAGGTTTGACTTAGGTTCAAACCGAGCTTGAATCCTTACTATAAAGGCACTAATGTTCCTAGTTATAAAACTTTATAATAGTGTTATTATAACAAGGATTTAAAGTAGGTTTAATTATAACTTAAATCTAAATCGATTCTAAGTTAACTTTATTATAGTTTAGATTTAACTAATATTCGACTTAGGTTTAACTTAGATTTGACTTAGATATCTCTAACTTTGATTTAATTTAGGTCTAACTTAGGTTTAGCTTAGTTTTAACTTAGGTTTCCTTAACTTAGGTTCAACTTAGGTTCAACTTAGGTTCGACTTAAACTTAACTTAGTGACTTAGTTACTAATATATTTTAAGCTTTTAATTGATTTAGATACTAAATTAATTGAAACCTAATTTAAACTTAATTCTATAACTATTAGTATTTTATCTAACTTAGGATGTAAATATAAATAATAGATCTTATATATTTTTTAGTTATAAAATCGCTTAAGCTTATTTAATTTTTATATACCTACCTAATATCTATCTCTCTACCCTTATAAGATACTCAAATATCTATTAGAATATAATAGAACTTACCTAAGATAAGGTAGCTTTTATCGTCTAATATAGGAGCTAAAACTATATATATCTCTAATATAAGATAAAGGTACCTTATATAAGTCTTAAACCTAGTTTAAGCTTTAAATCGAGTTTAAACTAATTTATTTCGAATAGCTAAATTAATCTTATAGCTAGGTAGCTTAAACTCCTATAGATCCTAATTTAAATCAAATTAGAACGGGTTTGGACTTAGGTCACGTAACCCTATAAAAATAAAGATAAATGTTAGGACATAGTGTGGTAGGGAATTCATGGCTTTCATTTTTGAAGGAATCATGTGATGGGAGAAACGTTATTCCGTCCCGGCCAAGCTTATTACATAGTATTTAAATAGTGGACTTACGGAATTGTGAAGGACAACGAGGAACCAGACACCACATCAGAAGGGATTCCATAGTTCAGATTATAGAGCCTTTGAGGGCCTAATCAAAACGTCCTTCTATCCATTCTTTGATGATTATCGTGTGTTATCTATTCTTTTATCTATATTAGCATTGGACAGGCTTGAATAAACCCGTACTTGTATAGTACTCCCCATATTCCCCTCCACAATAGCTATGTCCCATGGGGTCCAATGGGTATACCGATATATC
The DNA here is from genome assembly GCA_003369635.1 of Coleophoma crateriformis. Taxonomy (NCBI): domain Eukaryota; kingdom Fungi; phylum Ascomycota; class Leotiomycetes; order Helotiales; family Dermateaceae; genus Coleophoma; species Coleophoma crateriformis. The sequence goes on from PDLN01000005.1 coordinate 1,444,098, forward strand.
CAGTGGACCGGAGTATACTCCGTACGGTTCCGGTATTGTCAAAAGCAATTATAATAGGAGCTTAGTACTAGCTAATAAGCTTACGACCGGTTATTTCCCTATGTATAGGAAAAAGTAATATAGGGTCTAAGTACGTTAGAGTAGCTATAATACCAGCTCCGTACGGGAACTGTAGGATATATATATAAGGGGGAATAGGGGTAATTCATATATATTTAAGAAGTATAGTTATCCTCCCTTTTAGAGGATAATTAAGATAATATAGATAACAGCTATAATACACTTGGATTACCTTTATAGTAAAGGTGACCTAGGAGTAGTAGCGCGTTCTATTACGTCCGAAGCGATACTATAGGTCGAGCCCGAACCTACTACCTTTGTAAGTCGAGCCCGAACTTACGACCACTGGATCGAGCCCGAATCTAGTACCCTAGGGAGAATAACATTCGCGCCGGCGCTTACTACCGTACGGGTAGTAAGCCAATAGACACCTATAGTAGGAACAAGAATAGCCGACACTAGCCGTACGGATAGCTAAAATCGCCGATTACACCTATAGGGCTATAGAAGTCAATAGTACTTAACTTTATTATTAAATTACTAGCCTTGGTAGAACCACTTATATAGGTGACTTATAATTCTATTCTAGTAATCATAGACCGACTTACGAAATATAGATACTCTATACTATACCTAGAGTCTAGTATAGTAGAGGACTTAGCCTACCTATTTGTACGAATTATTATAGCTAATCATAGAATACTAGAAGAAATCATCTTGGATAGGGATAAGCTATTCACCTCTAAGTTCTAGAAAAGCCTCCTAGTACTACTAGGAACTAACTAGAAGCTTTCTATAGCATTCTACCCTAGAACGGATAGATAGATAGAACGGCTAAACCAAACACTAGAGTAATACTTACGTTACTATATCAACTACTAATAGGACAATTAGGTAGTACTATTACCTATAGTATAGTTTACGTATAATAGTACTAGTATAGAGACTATAAAAGTCTTACCTTTCTATACTAACTATAGACTAGAGCTATAGGTATATTATATACTAAGGGAATTATATACTATAGTAGGGAATTTATAGCTTTCATTTTTAAAGGAATTATATAATAGGAGAAACGTTATTCTATCCTAGCTAAGCTTATTATATAGTATTTAAATAGTAGACTTACGGAATTGTAAAGGACAACGAGGAACCAGACGCCACTTGAGAAGGGATTCTATAGTTTAGATTATAGAGCCTTTAAGGGCCTAATTAAAACGTCCTTCTATCTATTCTTTGATGATTATCGTATGTTATCTATTCTTTATCTATATTAGTATTGGACAGGCTTGAATAAACCCGTACTTGTATAGTACTCCCTATATTCCCCTCTATAATACATAGGTTATAGGGCGTAACACTTTAGTACGCTTCTTAGAATACCTAGAACGAGGTAAAGACTTCAAAGATCAGTGGTTATAGAAGCGTATAAATATACGATTGATTATAGAAGGCGAACATCGAAATTACTCTACCGGTTCCCTTCCTGAAGTCCTAGCTTGTCTAGCTACTACAATTATAGCTTGTTTTCCTAGACCAAGCTCTCCCTTCTTACGCCGAGTGTTTCTTTTCTAGAGATTTTGATATTTAAAGTACGAAAAATTTGAAGTATTCTTATCCCCTACGATCGTCCTTGCCTAACCTGGGGTGATGTTAAGTTCCTTCTCCCCAAGCTCCACCTTGGTGGATGGCGTATATATAGGCCGAGGAGGCCGCTGGCAGCATGAAAGTCCTGCCGGTTATGGGAGGCCTTGAATTGTTTGGCTCTTTTTATACCTGTACCAAGCAGTCAGACGGTTAACGGACCCTCTGTTAACAACAGGACAACACTGACACTGACCAGGCACTCCCCGTAATATAGCCGCGGATTGTCCCATCAGAATGTTACACTACAGTCTGAAATAACGGTTGGGTAAGGTATCAACAGGAAAAGTCAGAATTCAATATAAAGAATGGAGGTACTTGCGGATTGCTTAATTGGAAATATTCTTAGACGACTACCTAACTTAGATGTTAGTATTTCCTGAAAATAATCTCACATGAAATTTTCGGGTTGTGGAAAGCAGTCTGGGTGTTATTGAACCATGTGAGCCCTGCCTTCTGTTCGAAGACTTGCTCTCTATATAAGCTGACGAAGCTATATGAGCTCGGGAAGCTATATTGAAAGTTATCAAGCGCCCCCGGTGCATCTGTCGTTTATCATGAGTGACTATACCAGGTGCTGGCGGTGGCGTGAGGCTGAGGAAATGGTGCTTTAAGCCTGGTACCTGGGACGAGAGCACCTCAAGCCATTTCGCCAAAAGCAGGGTCAAGATGAGTCCCTTCAACAATATGCCGTTTTGTCAAAGTGCATATTAGCATAGCTAGGAAGGTAGCGCTTGGAGAATATGGGGTTTAATGCGAGTCCTTCCGGGGTCGAGAGACCATTTACAGGACTCGGACAAGACTCGATCACCAGAGTGGCTGGATGCTGGCCGACCTTAAGAATCACATCGTATACGCTTATAGGATCTAGGAACCGTAGATTCATAATTTGAGAGAAGAAGCACGAATTATTTCAGGAGGGAGACATACCCGAAAAGACGAAAAGAAGTATACTGTCGTCAGGAAAAGAGGAAAGGTCCCTGCTATGTGCGGATGTTAGCATTGTCTGGAATTTATCTTGAAGAGGCCAAGGGTTGTGAGATCATCGCAGATATGCCTTGTCAGACTAGGGGAAATCTGACGAAAGGGGCAGATTTAGACACGTAAATTCCATACCTGACTCTGCCCTGTGACAGCCGGGGAAGGGAGGTAAGCGGGATGGTGGTAAGGGCTTCGTAGGGCATTTGGTAATTCTGTTCGATGTCACGAACACACAGCGGCGGGTTCAAATTGTTGCAAGAGGATTGATTCTACACAGTAAAAGAAGTTGTTAAAGTCATCACGACTGCTAGCTCAGGACTAGTTTACTTCAGGTGAGGGGCGTGTTATCTATCGCAAATCAGCTTTGTCGACATGCAACAAAGTCATGTGAGCAGTCATTGCCTATCGGCTGGTTTTCTAGCACGACCCTTTCTATTACCAAATCGAAGTCCTGTTCTGGGTAGAAGGTAAAGATTAAGAGCGTAGTAGCTACAAGCTTTCATTACCAGCAGAAATAGGGCATTTTCGCGCTGGGTTAAATATAATACGACAAGAAGAACTTGGAAGGTTAGAGCACAACAAATAGAAAGGCCCCTAGAACAACTAATCCAGCTAACTTAGGATACTGTGCATTTAATGGAGCACCTTAAAGTATAGTGGGTCTGATTTGAGACAGGTTCCACATAGTGAACGACGAATATTAGGGCAGAGGCTAAGCGAACTCGGTAGGGAAACCGGTATCAAAATCTCTGCTCTGTATTAAGTCAAGATAAGTCAGTGTACTCCATGAAATCAGCATAAGAGCTGCTTGGCGCAGCGGAAGCGCGCCGGGCTCATATTGTAATTGAAATAGATTATGAGAACACCCGGAGGACTCTGGATCGAAACCAGAAGCAGCTATGCTGTGTTTATCTTTTGCTTTTGTAATCCTTCTGACGGTACTTTCTATCTAACTACTGCATCGGTGTTTTTAGAATCTGGTGGTTAGGCAGACTAGCCCAGTCTGAATGAAATTTTTTGGCACTTTTCAAGCATGCTGGACACAAAGTGGACACCTCATCAAGTAAGTAAGGCTTGCAAGCTAACATCACTTGTCTATGGGTAGTATGATGACAGTGCCCAAAGACTAGTGTGAGCATCTGAGATTCCTGCAATCCTCCTAAGCAGCGGCAGCAACTATCTGCTTCCCCTTTACAGTCTTCCATTCCACAAAACACGCACTACCCGCTGCAAAACCGCCGACCACAATAGGTATAACGAATGAATGTTGCAAAGCGACCATATAAGCCCGAAGAACTCCTGGTAGGGCGGCTGCACTCACGACGTCCCTCAGATGTGTAGCGCCAGCGCTGATGACCTCTGCTGCCGATACTTCGGGAGCATATATCGGAATGTTAGTCTTCAAACCATTGGCAAATATATTTTGTGCGACTGAGATAGAGACTGCGCCGCCGAGCGAGTTGAAGAATATTGCAATGGCATTTCCAGTTGGCATATCCTGCTTGCTCAAGACTACCTGCACAGCAATGAACGGGATTTGAACCCCGGCTCCTGCACCAAACCCACTCAATAACTGATAACCAACCCATGTACCAGCAGAGGACGTCACTTTGAAAGTGTATATGAGGCCGGCGCCAATCGTGAAGATGGCCCCTCCTGCAATCATGAACGGTTTGTAAAATCCAATGACTGTAATTCCTGCGCCAACAATGATAGATGAAATGATGACAGACGCAAGGTACGGGATCGTCCGAATGCCCGATGCTTCAGCTGAAGTACCCTTGACAGCCTGGAAGTAGAATGGGAGGTAGAAGATGTGGGTGTAAAGACCCATGGAGAGGAAGCAAGAGTATATGCATGCAGAAAGTACAGTTCTTTGTCCAAAAATCCTGGGAGGTATTGTGGCTCGCTCACCACGTCTGAATTGCTGTACTATGAATATGATAATGAGCAGCCCAAACCCGAGCAGACAGCCCCAGACTTTCGAATTGGACCATGGATAAGTGCTTCCTCCCCTTTGGAATGTTAGATCCTCGTGAGTGAGCATCACAAAATGGAGCATACCACTGCAAAGCAAGAAGAAGGCAGACGATCGCGCAGATAAGAAGAATAGCACCTAGCAGATCGATCTGTAGGATCTTCTCTTTTGTAGACATGGTCGATTCTTTTCGCTTTGGTGGCTTGAAGAAGAAGCCTACAGCTCCGAGGGCAATAGCACCAAAAGGAAGGTTGATCTAGCGAGGCCCGAATACATTAGAAGGTCATTCAGGAATAATTGTGCTACGATGAATAGCTTCCTACCCAAAAACACCAGCGCCACGATGCCTTATCCGTCAAAGCCCCTCCAAGAAGTGGGCCAATAACTAGCAAGTTACGAAGTCAGCAGCCGTCTATGGAATCGAGAGGTTAAGAGATCTTGACCCGACAGTTTGCCGAAGGAAGCTGTACAAGGGTGCATATATGGCCCAAACAAAACTCCACCAGAGCCTAAAGAATGGGCAAGCTGAAAAGTTACCTGAGGATATTGCGAACATGCTAGAGATAGCTGCGATGTACATAGGGCGACGTATCAACGGCACGGTGAAGCCAACAATAGTCATTGCTGGGTTACGATCAGTAAGAAGAATGTACAGCTCGATCTCCAGAACTTACCTCCACTGAACAACGCTGAAGCACCAGCACCAGCTACCGCTCTTCCGACGATGAGCATCACGCTGTTCTTAGCAGCGGCACATATTATCGAGCCCAGTTCAAAGAGGACGAGCGAGGAAAGATAGATGTATTTGACATTGAAGTAGGTATATATTCGGCCGAACGAGGGCTGTAGCGCGGTCGTGGTCAGAAGATAAGCTATAGGATGTGAGCCCAGAAGACCTCCTAGCAGTCTTAGATATTACTTACAGCTTCCATACCACTACATGAGCCATGCCATTAGTCAACCTCCGAAACAATTCTTCGGATTCAAGTAGCGAGAAATCTGGAGAGAACGGAAAATGGAACAGAAAATGGGATGTGTAAAGTCAATGCCATCAAGTCAGAGACAAACAAAGAAATTGCTACATACTCCCACATCCCCTAACGAGTCGAACACGGTTGTGATTTTGGGAATGGCTGTAGCTATGATGGTATTGTCCAACGCAACCGTGAAGGTTGCCATGCACAGGCCAAACGTCAGCAAGCCTAGAGGTAGGCCATGGGGATAAGCCGTATTGCTATCGTCCTCGTCTTCACTGCCATCGTCTCCTTCTGACACCACTGCCTTGGCACTGTCTCCAGTGAGGATGGTACATGGTACGTTGTGTGCGGCGCCGTCCTTCTCGTGGAGGTCAGGGGCTGCGATATGGTCGCTTTTGTCGGCAGAAGCGGAAAGGGATTCGAGTTGGTTGGGGTTGTCATGAAGCGACGCATTGCCGTGACTATTCCTATCCTCAGATCCATTCTTATCCTCGTTATGCTTATCGGGGTCCATGGGAGTTGCGTCCATTTTGGACAATATGATTGGATGCTCCACCGTTCTGCGGGGCTGCCGCCAAACACCTTTGCCGTAGGGGGATTTCGATGTTTCGCGGGGAAATACGAACCTGCTTCGTGTCCCGTCGCTTGTTGCAATGGGAATGTTGGCATCGAGCAAGCTGTGGAGAGATGGCAGGCTCTGCCTTTATCTTGCCAAACGAAACCTTGATCAAAGACATCGAGAGGGGCATCTGCTGCTCCCGCATCTCCAATCCCTGGATGTAAGCTGATCCGGGGTAGAGGGTTGAGATGCTTCAACCAATGCCATTGTAAGCTTATCACCACCCGCCCGATAAGAATGCGAACAAGAATACGCTCCTTCCGCTTCGGCTCAGCTTGCTTCCTGCCTCGCAATTGCGGCGCGGAGGAAGTTATCGCGGTTGTATGGCTTCTTGCTTACGGTGCTACTCCGTGCAGGATCAGGTCTGTGTTCGAGGCTGCAAGGAGATGAGTTGGCAATCATGTGATAGATGGCCCTGGGGCGTGCTGGCCTTTTGTACACTACCTCCACATATATGAGGAGGGCCTCGGTACGTATACCGTTCCGTGGTCTTATGTTGTTAGCATCGGCACGAGGCGTTCGTACTCCAGCGTCAACGCTCAAGGTTGCAAGTGGTGTTGGTGGTAACTTTCCTGACACTTGAAATAGCTGCTAACAGGGAACAGGATCCCGAGGGTGTGACTGTGTTACATAACACCCACCCCCCATGAAGGGCCATCCAACCACATGCTCGAAACTGTCTGACTGAGTATTGGCTTGCACATTGTACATATTCCAATTGTGGACCGTCATGTGCCATCCGTTTCTGGATGATCGCCATTGAAGGGGGGACTATGCTTGTTTTGGGTATGTGGTTGTTTTGTTTAGCTCGAGGTACAGTAGTACACAATGATCCGCCTGAACCATCCATATAGTAAAACCCTGCCTTGCTCCTATATACCAGCCGCCGTTAAGGTGCTGCTGCCTCCCAGGAAGAAATAATCGAAACCTTGCATTCGTGCGTGGTCCTCATACAACACGTTTAACCTGTGCAACGCAATCAGCTACCGGCTCAGAACTCCAAAGCGCTCGGTACTGTTCTTGCCTACCTCGAAGAATCGCTTGAGCCACCAGACCTGGAAGATGCCCTCGCCTACTAAGACACCCATTTGGAAAATGCTCCACCACTTGACTCTGCCATTTGTACTTTCTGCGGTGTTGCGGTGTGTTCGTTCTCGGAGGACGATATAGGATTGCTCGTCCTTGACTTGTGCCAAGAGTTCAGAGAGTTGACGGACTACACAAGCACAATTAGTAATTGCCCGCCAATTGTTCAGAACCACTTCATACCTTCAGCTTCCAGTGGATCGGATGGAGCTTCAGCCTCTGGGACGTAGACAATTCCATGAACGTTGAAGGAAACATCTTTGGTTGAGGCAGTCCAGTGCTCATTACTGAAGCAGTATAGGTATTTCCCATCGTGTCCAGCAGTGAACGAGTGATCTCCATTCGACACACCTCGCTCATGTGCCTCGTAACCGCCAGCGGGGTTTGAGATCTATTCTTCTGTTAGGCCCGCCGTAACATAGCTGGATATTGAGAGGTACAAACCCAGAAATCAATGTCTAAGTTTCCAGCGCTCCCAAACTCCCTGTCTCCAACCTGGAAAGTGACCGTCATTTTGTCATCTTTGTGCAAAGACTCGTGGAAGCACTCCCGCCCGTGTGCACTAAGTTGGATATTGTGTGCAGTGACAGCTCCCAGCAAGCTGCTGGCTACCAAAACAAGGGCGGATGTAGAGAAGCGCATCGTGAAGGGTGTGGCTGGCGTAGACAAAGATACCAAGGTGAGGAGGATGTGCTAACTTGCAGGTCGTGGGGAGGACCAAAGGCTCAATTGATACGGCGTCAGTTCTCGTTCTGATTCACCTTGCGATTCAGAGTCTCTTCACGAGTCTAGTCGAGTCGCGAGCTGTCAGGACAAATAATGGTTAAGTGCCCAAAGCGGCTTAGTGGGAGCGGTGTTGCGCCTTCCCACACCAAAAGATCCATCGCTGTGTCCTCACCACAACTCCCCGACTATCAACTCCTCGCTAATTATACAAGAACATCTACCTATCTGGTCATTGTCGACCTCGCTCCAGATGTAAGTAGTTCCAGCGTGTCTTTGCCCATTCTGTGCGTCTACGACGTGTTCGCTCGCCCAGCATGAGTGGCGAGTGAATGCGCCGCTCAGCAATAGTCAGCGCACCTGTTGTCACGTTCGAGATAGCGCCAGTGGATCATGGCAGCCTGCTTGCTTTGCCAGGCGAAGAGGACACTGGCATCTGCAATTATCAGGATCCCTTGGGTGTGGAATCTGTCATTTACGCAATACCGCATATATCTTCTTTGTCCTGTCCGCGTCCTGTCTATCGGTCCTGTGCTAATACCTCTCTTCTCGCATCAGAACTTATCATAACGCAACGAGCGTATCTTCATCACACTCTCATACGCACCATCTCATCACGCAATCATGGGTCTCACATTTTCGAAGTTGTTCGATAAGCTCTGGGGAAAGAAGGAGATGAGAATCTTGATGGTCGGTTTGGATGCTGCCGGAAAGACCACAATTCTGTACAAGCTTAAGCTTGGTGAAATCGTCACAACCATTCCAACCATTGGTACGCGTGTTTCCCCATCTCAATCCGTTCTGGAGATGCTCTCAAGAGTATAGCTGACTCGCCACCCAGGATTCAACGTCGAGACTGTCGAGTACAAGAATATTCAATTCACCGTATGGGATGTTGGAGGACAGGACAAGATCCGACCTCTCTGGAGACATTATTTCCAAAACACCCAGGGTATTATCTTTGTCGTTGACAGCAACGATCGCGATCGTGTTGTTGAGGCACGGGAGGAGTTGCAGCGCATGCTGAACGAGGACGAGCTCAGAGACGCCATTCTCCTGGTGTTCGCCAACAAGCAAGATTTGCCAGTCAGTACCATCGGTTGGGAGCCTTTACGTGATGCTAACACTATCTAGAATGCCATGAACGCAGCTGAGATCACAGACAAGTTGGGCCTGCACAGTTTGAGACAGCGTGCATGGGTAAGCATTCTTTGCAGCAGTGGCCTTCTCATACGAAGTGAGACTAATTTATTTAACAGTATATTCAATCCACTTGTGCTACGTCTGGAGATGGTCTCTACGAAGGATTGGAGTGGCTCGCTAGCTCTCTCCGTAAGGCTGGTCATCAGTAGAGTGGGATCTAGTCGTCTGCCAACCATTTGCGATTGTGTCTACAAGCTTCCCCCCATACAATCGAACCGTCTATATTACAAAACCTTCCTATGTCGCGGCTGTCGGTGCTCATACTCATGAACCCAATCTCTCTTCGAAGGTCTACATTACGAGAGGCGTAAGGGTGGTAATTGTACGATGCTCATTTGGCTCTTACGGGTAACCGACTATGGTGTCTCGCAGGAGCAAGTTTCCTTTTTTGCGTCTTTTTGCGCCTTACCTTCCTACATCTGGCTTGCTATCTTGTGTTCTGCATGGTATTAAAAGCAGGCGGTAGATGGAGGATCATGGTAGTTTTAGTCCAGAATCGATCTGCATTTAGAAATTGGGCTTCAGGCTCTTTTGCACTGCTTAGTGTATCGTGCAAACCATTGCTTCCTAATCTATACGAGCCTGATATTTTGCTCTGGATCTTGGGTCCGTGATTGATTCCAAGAGAGAAAGGCTCATATTTCTTGACGTCAACCATTTCATGATTGTTGGCTATCTCAGAACTCTAACCAAGGTAGGCCTTGGCCTAAGGAGTAATCATTATGAAAGCTCCAGCTTGTTAAGCAAGTTATAGGCTTGCAGTATTACTAGCAGCAGTTACTTATATACGTGCACGCTCACTCCGAGAGACAAAAGAAGAGACCTGCTTGGCCACGCCCTTGACTTATGTCAATTGGTCACGCAATTATCATGATAACTATCTCTATTCTAAGCAGCCAAATGTGCTGATTGAAAGATCGGCCCGGGAGGAATAGGCATAGAGGCATTCTCTTCCCAAGCAAATGTCAATGCCCAGTATAGGTAACCATACTTCCAGTCCAATCAAGACCCAGCCTTGCTTTTACGTCTCAGGACGTACCCAGGCTCCTTGGATTTGGTAAAACATGGGCATTCTTCGAAACCTCCTCGCCACCTTCTTGACCGACTTCCATTGCTTTTACACCTACACCTACAGCTTCAACCTCCTCCTCTCGAGCTTCTTTATCACCACCAGCCTGATCAAGTCCTTCGATGGAGATAGGCACAACTTCCATTACAGCGTCTTGTTTTTTGCCTATCTCTGGCGTAGCTGTAACTTTAGTCGTCCTGGGCTTCCGTGGTGCTTTGGGTTTGGTAATTCGATTTGTTATTGTACTTGTCTTTGACGTTGATTAGTGAAAAGATAATTTCATGGGTTATTACTCATCAAAGGGAGAAGCGGCACGTACATCTTTGTCAGTTTTAGGCTTTACTTTACACTTTCCACCAACCATCGCTTTGGTTGGCTGGGATTTAGATGCTTCAGCTTCTTCTGTTTCTCGAGGCACGTCGGATTGCTCATTGGCGACCTCTGACCGAGTAGTTACAGATGAGGGTTGCTTGTTCACCATTGCTATATCAGTCCTGACTGCAAGAGCCGACATAGGGAGACTTATATAGCGTGGGTCCTGGTAAGGATAGAATCCAAGAGCAGGTAGCTTACCAACACCTGCTTCTATTTGAGCTAATTCATCTTCATTTTCATGGACCCGGAATATTTGCGGGTGGGTGTAATCATTATTGCCAAATATTGCTGCCCTGGGACATGGAGTGGCATCTCGTGGAGGAACGGGAGGTGCTAGATTTGAACGAGCTTCGCGGCTCACTGGCTGGAAATCCACACGGTTGCTCAGTGTGTGACCTGTTCCGAAGGTACCTTGTAGTAAGTTACCTGGAGTAAAAGAAGCATGCCGTGAGGAAGAAGAATAGTAATTCGGAGCCTCGACTTTCATCTTTGCATTGACCAGAGCCGAACGCACAGTCGCTCGAACCTGAGGTGTATCTAGGCTCCCGAAGACGACTGTGGTTCTTTCATTGTTGACATCAACCTGTGGGGTTCCGAGGATGCAGAGCAATTCCCCACATTGAGAGAGGAAGACTTGCATGCCTTGTGACCATGCACTGACAGCTGTTATGTATGAGTGTGGAGATATGAAGCAAGAGGAAATCTTGGGAAACGTACTTCTATTCCAGTCTTTCATCGCGCGAATCCATCGAAAAGTATCACTAGATTGACCTATCATAGGCATGCTAGGAAGTGCATCGATCTCAAGGGCATGCTGCATCCGATGTAATCCTGAAGGCTCGCTTGGTCCTCTATAGAAAGGAGGCGCTGAAAATGGGCAGTCGACTTGAAGGTGATGGCTACGACGACACGTTTGAGAAAGTGTATATCTGAGAGACGCCATATTTGAGATAGATCTTCTGTGTTGCAAGTGATTAGTTGCGAAACAGGAGAGAGTGTCGTCGAATTAAGGCAAGGACTTTTGTGAATTGAACGTAATCTGCAACCTTCGTTAACAGTTGCAGTACTGAGACAGATAACGCACTGGTGTATTACTGAAAGACTGCCTTCACCGTTGCTAGAAAAACAAGGCTCCCCAGTAGAGACATGTCATCAGCGACGAGTGAGAACGGAGATACAGTAGACGATCCCTCTGTGCAGCACAGATAGGCAACTGTCTGGGATATCACGCCAAGTACATTAATACACTTTGTGTTGTTTATTGCCCTGCCAGAGGTCTATGTCCTGTGCTCAGTGTGGATTGGGTTGTATGTCACTTGCATTAGGTTACCTCTGGACCACAGGTTCCACTGATAAAAAGACTCTTTGTGCCAACTTAACTGCCACCATAAGTCAAGTTCTATAGTGCTCAGATCTGAGAGGTACAGCTCCTGGTCGCAATTCGATACAGCGTAGATAACCATTCATCCCTGAACGCCACCTATCCAATAACCCATACCGACCTGAACGCGGTACAAATGATTTTTCAAAATGTAACGCCTGGCCCTCGCTAAATGTATATCCATCCAGGAAATGATGCCAATTCATAGTTCCCCATCGTGGGCTGCGCCCTGAAGAGGGTATTCTAAGAGTCTATTCACATCCCACTTCTTTCGGAGGTTCTCATCGTCCATGGTGCCGACGAAGGCACGCTTGACGAAGTATAACCATACCTTATTCTTCTTCTTTTGTTTATGATGCTTCTTCTTTTTCTTCTTGTCTTTGTCTTTTCCACCGAGATCCTCGACGTCATCATTTTCGCTTAACTCTTCCGTGTCGGGTTCGTTGAGGTTATCTCCATCGTCGAGCTGATCGCCTTTGGCGGGCTTATACCTGCCAATTCTATGAGCGAGTTTGATGTAGCTCCTCACAGTCATATCCTTGAGCTTGTAAATTGGGTCTGTGTATGTGTCGTACTCGACTTCGAATTCGAATGGTTTGGGCTTCGGGATATTGTCTTTGGGATCTTTGTCCTTGTGTTTTCCGCCATGCCAGCTGTCGGTGTCGATGGCCTCGGATAAGTCTTTGTTGTCCGACTCAACATAGTCATTGTTGATGTGTGTCAGATTTGCAAAATATTGCGTATATCCTAGCATGGTCAAGGTCTGAGGTGAGTAGGCTGGGCCGGGTGGAGACGATTTTGATGGCGGATCTGGAATCGTGAGGTCCGGATTCTCAGGCTTTTTCGGCTTCTTGCCTTTCCTGCCTTTCTTGCCTTTCTTTTTCTTGTCTCTCTCAGTCGACTCGGACAAAAGCTCGTCGCCAAGCGCAGACTTTGTGAGCTCAAAACCATCGTCCTCTTCCAGCCAATCCATTTCTTGAATTGCCTGAGAGCTTTGCCGCGACCACACTTTGGACAACTCCAAGCCTGAGATGTTGTAGTCGATGACTCTGAGGGTAGGAAAATAATTTGGCACAACGCTAGGTCCAATATTTGTAACTTGAAATCTTTCTCCCCAAGGACCTCCGATCTTCTTGAGCGCCTTGTCCTTCTTCGATTTCTTGCCTTTCTTCTTTTTTTTCCCGGCCATATTCATCAAGGAATCCTCACCATCATCTGCAAAATCGAGCCCCTCAAAAGCAAGATTGGGATTAGGAATATTGGACCAGTTTTCCCTCAACTCTTCCAGATAATCCGACGCAGAAGCCACCGTGAGATCATCGTCCAATTCCAGTGGTGCGCGCTTGAATTCACTAAAGGGCTTAATGCCCTGAACCGCGAGGAGATCCACATCCTTCGTATCCTGGAGCATGAAATGGTCGATATTCATATGGCCATACAATCCGCCCACAACAACGTCTCTGTATCTGTCCAACCAAAGGGTGTATTTTTGCCAACATGTCTCGTCCCAGAGTTGCTTGCTATCAGTCCGTGCTGGAGGGACATGTCCTGTAAGGATCGCTTTCATCCCACGCTGGCGCATGAAGCCTAGCTGAATTCGGAGCCATTCCATGTGCTCATACCCTGGCTCAGATTTGGAGGCACAACCATCCACGGCCGCATTATTGTTGAAAAAATACAGTGTGTTCAAACTGAACACTGCCAACTTCTCCGGAATCACTTCGACCCAGAACCATCCACCCCTCTCGAATCCATGCCGTTGTTCTTCAGGGATAAATTTCCGCCATACATCCGTGTACTCTCTCAACCACTTGTTTGGTCCCGACTGGAGAATGTTGTGGGGAAGTATATCGTTGTTGCCAAAGGTGGGAATGACTGGGATTTTCAAGTCCTTAGTCGCATCTTCCTCGTCGCGGCCATTCCCAAAAGCCTCAACGACCTTGCTTACGAGAAATCGGTTCGTGTCGAGGACTTGCGACTGCGTTCTTGGGATTTTTTCATCGCTATCGTGCCTCGCTGAATCGCCTGTCCACACGACAAAATCGATCTTATCACTCAGATTGTCTTCGATCCACTTGAAGGTCGCATTAATCAGGGAAAATGGTGAATCGCAGTCCGAGGTCTCCGCTCCATAGGTACCCGCTGGACCGTTGCCTCGATGGCATGCCAGGTCTTCTTCAGTAGAGGCATGGATTCTGTAGAACTGATCTGGGTGAAAATCTGCGGTGCAAGGTTAGCATGGGCAAGGGAAAGAGATGGAAGTATGCCGACCTGTAATATGGAGAAACCTGCCATGTAGCTGTTGTGCCTTTGGGGCGGTGGTGTCGGCTTGCTGGTGCAACGGAGATTGGCGTTGCTCTTGCAGCTGCCGGATCGGCGTCGCATTGGAAACTGGGTCGAAGAGGGCGGCGGCTAGCAGCAAGGCCCATGTGCTGAATTGCTTCCAGGGGTGCATTCTAGACATTCTAGACATCTTGAGGGTGCGTGCGAAAGGAAAGCCTCATGATCTTGCCGCAATGGCAGTGTCCTGTCCTGGACGCTTGCAATGGCCAGAGGTGCCGTGGAAAATTTCTTTGGTTTCGTTGGATTGCTTTGCGGTCCCCAGGTCAGGTCAAGTCAGGTACGCTACAGGGCAGTTCCGCGCAGGTACGGGAGAGTTCACGGCGGTCCGATGGCTGTCATTCGCTCGGTTAGGCGGGGGAGGCGTAGCTATTGCTGGATGGGCAGTTTGCACAGGATGTTCGCACGGCAGAAGGGTAGCTATCTAGGCGTGCGTGCGTGCGTCTGTACGATCGATCTGGAGGGGAACGGAGAGAGGAGGAGAGAAGACAGGAGAAGAGAGAGAAGAACAAGGTCGCTGAGAGGAAGGCAGAGAAGGCACCTTTAGTCTTGCATCTTTAGTCTTGCATCTTTAGTCTTCAATCTTTAGTCTTCAATCTTTAGTCTTTAGTGTTCCGTCCTTGCTCCTCGGTCGGAACTGGAAGGCATCAAGGTGCTGCTGGAGGAATGGCAGGTCACGCATCGGCCTTTCTCCAGCTTTGTGCATGCAGTTGCAAAGCTCAGCGCTGGACGGCTGGCCTCCTGATCTTCGTTCTGGCCAATGAACAAAACACGTGCGCGCGAGCAACCCTGCGAGCAGCCGAGGGGAACCATTAAGCAGCACCACTGCCAACAGCGACGTGCGCCTATTCTGGTCCACCGCAGCTCCACATTCACACCTTCCCGTCCGCTGTCATGATGCGCCAACTGACACCTCACGCGATCATTTTATCAGCTTCGCGCGGCACGAACATGCTTGACGGCTTTCCCGGTGACTCAAAATGCCGGATAAAACAAAGGAAGAGGTGTTGCAATCACCTAAACAAGCAACCAAAGGAAGAACAGTACACACAGCTGGAAAGACAGTCCTTAGGATTCAGCTGACATCTGACTGCCCGATGTCCTCAGGGTGACACGTTCTGCTTTTACTACCAACCTCTGATTATGCTGAGATGAGGTCATCAGCCATTTGCCAGGGCAGAGGCGCCTACCCCCTCTTCTTGCTTCGACACCTTTTCATCGTGAGCCGTTGTGATAGCCTCCAGAGAATGGCCTCAAGGTAGGTTTGCTGGATGCACGTGACCTGTCGCTGTAGTACTGCTGTCCCTCTAACCATATTGTCCATGGGAGATCATGGCAAGCGTTTGCATCACTGACTCCCGCATTGGATCCCTCTATCGCAATAATGAGTGACGAACAACTGCTCGTCTGGATTGATTGTGAGGTATGGCATATAGCCCTACTAGCCTTGAAATCTCTATCTGACACTCGTAGATGACTGGTCTTGATGTAGACAATGATGAAATCATCGAAATCTTCTGCCTCATCACCAACGGGAAGTTGGAGCTGCTGGATCCGGAAGGATGGGGAGTGGTGGTCCATCAGCCAAAGGAGAAAATGGATACGATGGTAACTTCTCTCAGCGGCAGGGGATGATTGGTCCTGACAAGCAACTCAGGACGAGTGGTGTACAAGGACGCACGGCGAGAGCGGTCTTACGGCCGCTGTCCTCTCCTCGACGACGACCCCAGATCAAGCCTCGCAGTCTCTGCTAGAATACATCAAGCAGTATGTGGCAAGGCCGAGGACAGCCTTGCTGGCAGGCAACTCGGTCCACGCCGACAAGGCCTTCTTGAGAAAAGCGCCGTACGGCAAAGTAATGGACCACCTACACTATCGCATCCTCGATGTCAGCACGATCAAGGAAGCAGCTAAGATGTGGTCTGACAGCCAAGTGGTAGCGCAGATTCCCAAGAAGAAGGGACTGCACCAGGCGAGAGATGATATCTTGGAGAGCATTGAGGAGGCCAGATATTATCGGGCCGTGATATTCCAGAGGCCGACAGAATGAGATGTTCGACCAGACACGAGTACAGCCGAGATAGATCTCTGGGCCCCCAAACAAGTGACGGCGAAGCAGGCATGGGAAAGTGGTTGGTTGAGATCAGATGCAGCGAGATTCAACCCGTTCAAATGCCAAAACATACTACTTACTGCCTTAGTGGTTGGTTGAGATCAGATGCAGCGAGGTTCAACCCATTCAATTGCCAAAACATACTACTTACTGCCTTACCTTGCCTGCAGCGGCAAGCCCTTGACCGCCGCATGCAAATTCAATGCCTTGCCTTCTTTCTGAAATTCTTCTTCGTGACATCCATAAGCCGTGCTATTCTTAGAAAGCTGAACAGAGTTGACATAAGTCGCTGGTCATTGATAACAGACTCCTAATTGGGACAGGGGGAGGCGACGATGATCTGGTGGCTCCGGCTATTGATTGGTGGCGGGAGCTCAATGACGGTGGGGGGGTATTTGTGAACACAGCTCTTCAGCGAACGTGCATCCTTCTGTCTGTCTTTTGCCTTGATCACCGCTTCTTCAACTCATCCCATTGTCCTCAGTTTTGGACAGTTCTTTTTCACGTCGCCCTCCTAAACGTTTCCACCGCCATCATGAGTGTCAGGACTGTGAGCTTGACTCCCTTTACCGACCAGAAGCCTGGAACGTCAGTGTTTTCCCACTTTCTGCCCCGCACTCCGTTGTTCATAGCCCATCAAAACTCACCACAAACACAGATCTGGCTTGCGAAAGAAGGTCGTGGTTTTTCAGAAGGAGAACTACAGCGAATCATTTGTTACCAGCATTCTGCTGTCGATCCCTGAGGGTGTCGAGGGCAGCTTCTTGGTCATTGGTGGTGACGGACGGTACTGGAACCCCGAGGTTGTCCAATTGATTGCAAAGATCGGTGCTGCGTATGGTGTCAAGAAGCTGCTGATCGGTCAGAATGGTATTCTGAGCACGCCCGCAGCTAGCCATATTATCAGAAAACGCAAGGCAACTGGTGGTATCCTCTTGACTGCCAGTCACAATGCTGGAGGTAGGTCTCTTTTGCCATTCCTTTTGAGCTCTGCTAAAAAGTAAATTCCAGGACCAAAGAATGACTTTGGTATTAAGTACAACCTTGCCAACGGTGGCCCAGCTCCTGAATCCGTCACGAACAAGATCTTCGAAGCTTCCAAGAACCTTACGTCCTACAAGATTGCCGATATACCAGAAGTTGACATCTCTACCATTGGAACTAAGACATACGGTTCCCTCGAGGTTGAGATCATCGATTCCTGCTCCGACTACGTCGAAATGTTGAAGGATATCTTTGACTTCGCTCTCATCAAGAACTTCTTCCAGAAGAACACTGACTTCAAGGTGCTTTTCGATGCTCTTTCTGGAGTTACAGGTCCTTATGGAAAGGCCATTTTTGAGCAAGAGCTTGGACTGCCCAGCTCGAGCACACAAAACTGCATTCCTTCGCCTGACTTCAACGGTGGTCATCCAGATCCTAATCTCACCTATGCCCATTCTCTTGTTGAGGCAGTTGATAAGGGAAACATCCACTTCGGAGCTGCTAGTGATGGGGATGGAGACCGAAACATGATCTACGGTGCCAATTCGTTCGTCTCCCCCGGAGACAGTCTTGCCATTATTGCGCACCATGCTTCTCTCATTCCATACTTCAAGAAGCAAGGTGTCTATGGCCTTGCACGTAGTATGCCAACTTCTGGCGCTGTCGATCTTGTTGCCAAGGCTCAAGGTTTGAACTGTTATGAGGTCCCAACTGGCTGGAAATTCTTCTGCGCTCTGTTCGATGCAGACAAGCTCTCCATTTGTGGAGAGGAGTCCTTTGGAACCGGTAGCAACCATATCCGTGAGAAGGATGGATTGTGGGCTGTTGTTGCTTGGTTGAACATCATTGCTGGAATTGGTGAGGCAAACCCAGACGTTACCCCAAGCATCGCAAAGATCCAACATGATTTCTGGACCACTTATGGACGAACCTTCTTCACTCGATACGATTACGAGAACGTCGACAGCGATGGCGCCGCAAGCGTTGTCAAGGATCTGACCGCTAAGATCGCCGATAAGTCATTCATCGGTTCAAGTATTGGTGGTGAGTGCTGATAACTCCAAAAGACGGGATATGAAGCTAACCCTTAGATGTAGACCGCACTGTTGCTGATGCTGGTGACTTTTCTTACACTGATCTTGACGGCAGCGTCTCACCAAACCAAGGACTTTATGTAAAATTCTCAGATGGCTCCCGCATTGTTGTTCGCCTCTCCGGCACTGGCAGCTCAGGTGCCACCATTCGCTTGTACATCGAGAAGCACACTTCAGATCCGTCAACATACACCAAGGACGCTCAAGATTTCTTGAAACCTGACATTGAGCTTGCCACTGAACTTTTGGGCTTTAAGAAGTATATTGGACGTACCGAGCCTGATGTTAAGACATAAATAGATACACCATGATGGACATTGGAAAAGGAGTGTGGGTGCGAACGGTACACATTAGTGAAATGAGAGAATGTCCTATTGATGCGAACCTTGCTCTTTTGAGAAGAGAGACATTGCCCGTGCTAAGCCAAGGAAATGAACCTTCCTATCTTAATTATGTATCTCTTCCAAATACAGCACAAGTCTTTTCTTAATGATGACCCCGACAACTTTACTATTTCCCTCTTCCACAACAATGAGATGACGCAATCCCAATTTTCCAAACATCTCAACCGCGTATTCCATTGGTGCTTTGGCGCAAATAGTGAGGGGTGTACGGTCCACGAATTTCGACAGCGGTCCTTCTACAAGGTTTATACTCTCGCTGTTGTTCAAAATGCCACCTTTCTGCAATACAAACTCGAGCTCGCCCTCAGCAAGATAGCCATGCAGCATCCCATTGCTATCCACAAGGACAAGACCTGCATCCATGAGACCGCGTGCTTTGAGTTGAGACAACTTCATCGCTAATATGGATTTGGGAATCGTGAACGAAAGGCCGACCTCGACCGTGATTTCCCTCATCGTCTGTACCGGTGGAATCAACTCTTCTACCAACGCGCCTTCATCTCTCACAAGTGCCAAGGCGTGCTCTGGATCCAAGAATGGGTGGCCTAGCACTGTCTGCGCAAGATCATACACTCCTTCACTGCTTAGTGCATCTGCTACCCATTTTGCAACTAAGATTGTGATCATGAACGGTGGGATGTAATCCACCTCGCCCGTCAGTTCAAACATGATCACGGTCAATGAGACAGTCATCCTAGATACTCCCGCCAGGAAAGCCGCAGCGCCAACCATGGCGAATATTCCCGGAGAGATGTTAGGGATTAGTTGTCCAACTAAACGGCCAAATAGAGCACCGGCGTCCAAAGCTGGGATGATGATTCCAGAAGGGACTTTACACCCAAAAGTTATGATTGTGAGGATCAACTTGATAGCCGTGCCATGTACTAGCCACGCATAATATCTCGCTTTCTCTTTGCTCGCTTCTTGGTTGCAAACCCACGACCCCTCGGGATGTATACAGTCCACGAGCAGATTCTTCATGATCACATCGCCTGGCTCTCGGATTAACGGATTCGGATACTGCAATAAAGCAGTAGCAAGGACCACGAGTGATAGTTCGAAAACAGGGTGGTCGCTAATAATCCTATATTTCCGGAATGTTTTGGACCACAAGAAATTTGCACGGCAGAAGACGCCACCGAAGATGCCACCAGCGACACCGAGGAAGATAAAGACAAGGTAGTGAACGGGCGAATAGCTCACGCCATATTTTGTTTCGAAGAGGATTAGCTTTCCGGTTCCTGTTGGATTCAAGGCCTTGAGGACTACAGCTGCAAAGAGAGAACAGAGGAAAGATCGCCAAAGGACTTTGCGTGGGAAGTAGGTGCTGATCTCCTGCAGGATGTTAACGATTTGATGACTTTGCTCATGAAGCATATTTATCTGAAAGACTTACTTCATAACTGAAGAGGACTCCTCCAATTGGTGCACCAAATGCAACACTTAACCCCGCTGAGCAGGCTACACTTAGCATCTCCCTCATTTTCCTTTCATTCTCCCGGTACTTCGGAAAGAGGTTCGCTACCAGATATCCAGCACAAGTAGAAATATGAACAAATGGCCCCTCCTTGCCTAAGCACATTCCGGTGGCTACGGCAAATGTTGCCCCAACAGCTTTCACGAATAGGACCTTGAAATCCAAGAAATGAGGGATCACAAAGCCAGATAAGATTGTCTTGATCTCTGGAATGCCCGATCCTGCCGCCATATACATAGTCTTAACCTCCAAATGTCCTTGCTTGCCTCCGATCTTTCCATGATCGCCTTCTCGGACTGCAGGGAGGGTTGCTTTTGTAGTCCTACAGTACAGTATCAGTTGGAGGATTAACAGAAACCAAATACTATCTTTTCAGGTACTGTAATTGACCTGGGCATGGTATTGGATACACAACCTACATTGTCACAGACCCTGCAATAATACCAAAAAGAAGAGCAAATCCAACATAGATTGCAAAGGTTCCCCAATAATTATTGGACCACATCTTCCACTCGGGGCAATTATCTACGACTGGTTCTTTTGATGCTGGCAAAAGTGGCGAATTGCCTGTGCAGCAAATCTCGCGGTTCCTCAAGAAACTGGTCGAGCAGTATCCCAGCTTGTAATCTGCAATTGTGGCTTCTGCTACGTCCACTACGAAAGCTACAAGAGCTGTGAAGATGCCTATCATTGCAGCAGCGACCCAACCTTGGCATGAGTCCCATCCTGCTAGCAAGCGGGCACGAAGTCCTCGTTTGGAATGGATTGCTCTATAGCGGAAGGAGTCTTTGATCTTGAGAAAAGTTAGATCTTGAAGTGCCGAAAAACATTGGATTTGGGAGCGACGATCCATACCAAATCATGTAACCAATCTATTGTGGTATATGAATTATAGGGTAGCCGTTCTCCAATCGTAGTACTACCTAGAGATTGTTCCCTCTTGGACACAGTCGAGGATATGACGGATGTCACGTCCTCTGGCTGGCCATGGCCCCTACCGGCCCTATGTGGATCAAAAAGCTGCGGATCCAAGAGAGGACTTCGCTCATGAGAGTCTCCATTTTGAGGCATCGCAAGGATTATAGACTAGACCAGGCTCACTCACTTGGTGAAAGAGACACACACCAGGGTACAGATTTAAAATATGATCACGCAAGATACTAAGATATAACATGAACAGAAAGAGAAGGGAAAGATACAGAGCAAGAATGAGAGGGAAATTGCCCCTAGATAAAGCCATTGTCTGCTTGGTGTTGACACTGATTGCTTTGAGTGGCTCTTCTGTACCATGAGATAGAGATAACGATAAGGAGAAGATACCCATTTCCACGGAAGACGCACTTACATAAGCAGCATGGCAATCTCCCAGCCGGCCCCCTGGAGCCGTCTAATCTGAATTTGGCATAGCACGACGGCGAGTTCACCTGTCAGGGTCCAGATTTGGGAAGTGGGCGATTCTTGGTTTTGCATCTGAAAGTCGAGCACACGACAACCTACTCCTGCATCAATAACGATAAAAAAACACAAGACCGCCACAAAACCGTCAACATCCACTTTGCACTGTGTATCTTGTCTACTTCAATAAGTTGAATCCCCCAGATCCTGCTACAAAAGAGTGACTACTACATCCCTTGCACCGGACGAAGTACCTCTTCGTGACGAACGTCGGAATTCCACAACTTGCGTACCGACTCTTCTCAGAACGCCCACTGATGACAGCGTATTACCAGAGCGTAAGTTATTCCGAAGAATGCAATTTCGCAATCATGTAGCTGACATATGGAATAGTAGACCTCAATTTATCCCACCTTCGCATGCTTGCTGTTCCTGTATAACGAGATTGATCGAAAATGGGCACGTCTTTGGAAGAAAGCAGCGTACGCTTCATTCCCCTCACATACAACAATGTCGAGTCACAAACTTCAGCTCTACGCTTGATTCTGGCTCTTAGGCCAGAATGGGAACACGGCGACAGCAAGATTGAATTCATCCGTTTCACCGATGGAATCACAAATACACTCCTGAAAGCGGTGAACAAAAGGAAAGGACTTTCCGATGAGGAGATAGACAATGAGGCGGTTTTGTTGAGAGCATATGGCCAGGGTACAGATCTCATCATCGATCGGGAGCGGGAGAGGCAGAATCATGAGCTGCTCATGCAGTATGAACTTGCCCCTGCCTTGCTTGGTCGTTTCCACAATGGCATGTTGTATAAGTTCATCCGGGGTTCTGTAACCTCCCCAGCAGATTTACGACGAGAATCCATCTGGCGTGGAGTAGCGAGACGATTGGCAGAGTGGCATGCAGTGGTGCCCTGTATTCCAGCAACCAGGGAGCCTTTACAGCAGCAAATTGAAGCGAGTGCCGATTTTGGAATATCCACACCAACACCTAGCAAGAAAGATCCAGCGTTACAAGCAGCTATTGACAATGTTGCACCTGGAAAGATTGCACCGAATGTGTGGTCAGTGATGCAGAAATGGATCTATGCTCTCCCAACGGGTACAGATGCGCAGAAATCTCGCCAAGCACAATTGCAGCATGAATTAACACGGATCATTAAAGAATTCAGCAACAGACCTGGTCTCGGTGACAACAGTGTAAGCAAACCCAGAAGACTGGCCATAAGCGACTTCTCTTGCCTTTTTCTATCTCGTCGTTAACCCCAAGTTTCTCTCGGGGGTGTCTTTGCAATAAATGCTAACCCCAGATAGCTTGTATTTGCCCATTGCGACCTCCTTAGTGGCAACGTTATAGTCTCACCTCGGTCCGGAGATCCTGCGCCTACGGTAGAGACCGTTAACTTCATTGACTACGAATATGCAGTACCTTCGCCAGCAGCTTTCGACATAGCCAACCACTTTGCAGAATGGGGTGGATTCGACTGTGACTTCAGCGTACTGCCTACACGTTCGCAACGCAACGCTTTTCTGGGCGAATACATCCGCAGCTACTTCACTCACCAGAAAGGTGCAGTCCCTGTCGACGAGGAAGGTGAAGCTCGACGATTATTCGAAGAAGTCGACCTCTTTCGAGGATTGCCTGGCTTTTACTGGGGTATTTGGGCATTGATCCAGGCGACCATCTCACAAATCGACTTTGATTATGCATCATATGCTGAGGTCAGGCTAGGAGAGTATTTTGCATGGCGTGCAGAGAGCGATGGTACTCGAGCAAGTTCCGGTAAAGAGATGCCTCTCAGAGAAGAGAGATGGGCGCAGGAGAGTTAGATCCGGGAAGATAATTAATGGGAAGCAAATTGCAGCGATGTGGAAGATGTGGCGGCTTCAACGCCTTGAGGGCACTTACAGAAGTCAGAGGGGGAACCACTTGAAGATTAGATAGGGACACATGTCTTCAACAGGACGATACCAGAGGCTAGACACATGTCAGCATAGATCCGTAGGTACCTGCCTACCCAAATTTAAAAACTTTGCCGTCCCCAGACTCCTATACGAACGACTCTCGTTTGTTTGCCTGCTGATTGCGGGAAGCGTGAGGCTGGAAAGTGATCCTCCAATCCTTACATCGAGTGAGCTGAGCACGTAAGATCGGGTACGAACCTTATGATTACGTCCGTATCCTCCCCGTCTCGGTGCTATTATCCGAATTGCGTAAATAAGCTTAATCATGGGAGGCTGAGATGTATGGAGGAACGAGCATATGTCTTCGGGCAGCCCGTCGCGGTCTCAGCCTTGTGGTGGTGGGAAGCTGGATAAGATTGACGGGCACGACGCAGTAAGGCTTGTAAGCAGAGGATAATTGGACCGATCGGAAGGAACCTCAAGATGATTGCATAGCGCGGAAACCTACAGGACCGCTGTACCTACACGGTGACTTTCCCAAGCTAACTCGAGCGGTCGCTTCACTGCGAGCCAATCTGATAGCAGGAACAGAACGTCGCCACTCCAGCAACTCTGAGCGGTCGGTGAACTCGACACCACAGCCATTCCGCGATGATCGGCACTGCAAAGGAAAAAGGCAATGAGACTTACTACCGGAGCCCGTCTGGTCGCCTGACATAGTGCATTAATTGCTGAATTGGAGGGGCGGCGCTGCTTGCAGTCTCCCGGTTTGGTGCCCAAGCCGAAAGTCACGAGCCGGCCCAGCTGATCAGCGCAACTGGACTTACTTGCCGCTACGGTGTACACCGCCCACAACAAGAATAGCCCGATGGAGAACGAGGTTGGAGCAGTGACAGGAGGTGGAATGCATGGGAATAGCAACGACCGGAGGCGGAGCGACGGGTGTGTCAAGGTACCGCATATGGTGTTTTCCAGGCAAGGCAGGATGATTCTCGGGGGTCTGCCTCGCTCTCAATAGCAGTACGAATCAAGTGCTCCGAACCCAGTACAATAATCTCATCGACAGCGCTTTCACTGCCTCGTCGTGCTACGCCGCTGGAAGGGCCACTCGCTTAGACACGCCCACCTTTAAGCTGAACCGTTTTTATTATTGGGACGGGCCCCCTGGCGCCTTGGGACTCGACTCAGACTCGAATCAGATTTGTGATGGTCTCTCAGAATTGACGGATTCAGGCGAAGGTCCTTGAACGTGTTTTCTGCAGGCTGGCCCTCTTCGGAAGGAAAAGTAGCGATCGCTCGGCTAGACTCTAGAACGGCGACTGGACCAGATGACCGGACAAGCGGTTCAAACACGTCCGGGTCGACCAGGGCATAGGTCTATGGATCGTTGTTGGGCCTAAGAGCTTGTCGGGCAAAGTCGGTTTAGCTGGGGCTTCGGGCAAGGTCTTCTGGAGACTGCTGGCACGACGGTAGGTACAATAGAGCTGTAGCGAAATTGGCTGCATGAGTCTAGTAGTCATCGAGAGCTGCTGTCTTCCGACGATTTCCAGTTTCCAGCGCCAGGTTTCAACGTGACGGCAAGAGGGCTTAGACAGGAGGAGACGGCATCGGGTTGGGGGCGTCAGCGGCCGCGATCGCGTCTCTGGTCCTTCCCACGCCCGTAGAAGGAGATATACTGTACTGGAGATCCAGCATCTGAATTTCCGCTGATATGAGATGTCGTCCGGCGGGTGGCTGGCTCCCGAGTCCCTGTCCAATCTCCAAAAGGGCTAAGTACGCAAGGCTTCCCGCCACTGCGCCATGCTCTCGCTGCAGCTCTGTGGCCCGGTCGGAAAACTGCCAATGGCGGGAGTCTGCACCCGCACCCAGAGGGAGGACTTGTCGGTAAGGAAGTTATCACAAGTGCGTCATCCCTGTACAATCTCCATGAGCGACATTACGGTCCAGTTTTCTCACGTCGAAGCTGGACCAAAGGAAATCTCTGGATCTCGCAAACCATCCAATCACCAGCCGTTCCAGTCCGCTGTGTCCATCTCTTCAGGTAGGTCTTGTCCCTGCTGGTCTAAGCACCAGCATGCACCAAAGCGGTCGTGTCGATCATTTGGAGCATCTCCTCTGGTCGACTCCACACGAAAAGCAAGTTCCTTGCAGCGGACCGTTTGGAGAGAAGACCACCCGTGCCAGATGGACATGATGGGAGAGGTAAGCATGCAGCCCGACCCTCGAGAGGCCAAAGGATCTCTCGCAGATAAGCAACGTCGGCTTCAACCATCATTCAGTGGGAGCAAGCATCTTGCCAGCATCGGCATCAGCAACCCGACCGAGCGCCAGTGTCAGCAAGACGAGATGGAGGTCACTGGATTGAGGTACGCCGGCTATTGCATCCAATTGATCGTTCAGGTAGGGCTACATCCTCGTATGTCGGAGCCAATGATGCCCGCTGCACAGCCCGTCGTCGCCCCTACCGTCCACTCGGCCGCTTCGCCCTACCCTACACAATAGCCACATCCACCATCCAAAGTACCGGATCTAGGGTCGAAATATGGTAGCCTGGCTCTGAATGGGACGCGCTCCTGGCTCCCATGCTGTGACATCGACATGGACCGGAATGCAGCGGAACAAGCGATGGTTGAGATCCCAGAACGCGAAAGTGCCCCCATGCCATCCCCATAGCGGGACCCAGTCTGGAGGGGATTCAGTCTTGTTATCGTGATACGATGATGGACGGTGGAATTGGAAGGGCCGGTGACTTGTTTCATCGGCTTGGCTCTTGACTTGACTTGACGTGACGTTGCACAGCCAATGTTCTATAGATACCTCCCGAGAGCAGCGTAGCAAGGCTGGGGTTGCAGATCAACCGCTGACATGACCGAAGTGATGGACATGCACGCTGGGGCTGATATGTCGCAAACGGTCTTCTATCGGCCGCTCGTCGGCCACGAAAAACAGAGTTGCACAAATTGAGTTGGGGCTTGGGTGCCGACCCCGAGAGACTCGGTCGGTGAGAGGGTGATCTTTTGGGGGCATGTTGATCATCAGAAGGAATGCGTGAGGCAAGGCGACATCAACGGAGCATACTTACAACACGAAGCGTCGACCCCGTGCTCGATGGCGTTGGGGGTTCTTGGGGCGAGCAATGGTCACTACGCAGATCACTCGAACCCCTCTGCTGGGACTGGCAGGTGTCGTCGGGTGCGGCACGCGTGAAGGACCAGCACTGCACCACACGCCAAACACAACACCGGGCCGAACTAATCAGATTAATGCAGCAATCATCATGCTCGAGGACCAGCGTCGCTGAGGTAAGATGGCAGGCCCAAGCAAGCCGGGGATTGTTCATTCACGATGGACGAGCGGGGATGAAAGGACGTCCGTCTATGGATCCCACGTACGAGGACCCTTCGTCTTCGGCTCTGCCCTTCGCGCTGGACTCTGACCGCATGCCGCAGTGCAGCGCTGCGCAGTGCAGTGCAGCGTTGTGCTGTGCTGTGCTGTGCTGTGCTGTGCTGTGCTGTGCTGTGCAGTTCCAGGTGATATTTCCGGTGCTTTGTTGTCCGACTTCAGGAGGAACTAAGGGGGCCCAATGGGAAGATTAGTTCGCTAGGGCTGAAGCCACCCATGGGCTGCGCTAAGACCATTCGCTTTCGACCTCACGACACTAAACTGTCCTGGAATCTCGCTGCCTGTTTTACGGCCTCCAACTACATCCCAAGTGGGTAACTGCGGTGCGCCCAGTGCCCGCGCCAGCACCAGCGCCAGCACCAGTCTGGCAGTATCCAGCGTCAGACACGCCCCCACCCCTCCCCCCCCCGCCCCGCCCACTCGCTGTCGTCCCTTCCATGCTCACCTTCAACTCTCCTCCTCCTCGCCCTTAGCTCCATTTCCAACCCACGCAGCCCGTAAAGTAGCAAGCAGTACCGGTCCATGATTGCATGTACCATGCTCCATGTTCCATCTTGGAGCACCCATGCTATCCGTCCATCCACCTACTTACCCTCTTTCAGTACCATCGCGTCCCATACTATACCCTTTCCTCCCTCTTACCATCCTCCCCCCTCTCCAGACGGAAGCCGGCAGGGTATATGATCTCACTCACGTCCCGGCGGCTGCTCCTTGCTCACTCAGGTCCCTGCCATGGAATCTACATTTACATAAGTTCCCGATCAGCCTCCTTCCTCCGCGTCCAACATCATATTGCCATTCTCCCCGGTCGACCGTTGCCTCTGCTTTGAGTCTCAATTTTATTTCATATATATACCTCTCCCCTCGATCCACTCTCATCCCTATCCCTCACCATGACTGCATTAACAACCATAACCCGGCACCAACGACACTACTCGCACGAGAGCACCATGAATGACCAGAACGACAAAGAAGAGCGCAAGCGCGAGGTGAGTTGTCCCTCCTGCATCGAGCTTGCCATCCGTCAGGGCCACGGGCTAACCGTGCCGCTTAGTATAATCGCCTTGCTCAGAGAGAATTCCGTAAGCTTGTCTTGGACTAAGTGTATGCGACTAAGTGTGCTGATGGGCCAACATCAGGCCGAAGAAGAAAGGAGCATATGAAGAACCTCGAGCTGGCTCAGAAGGAACAGAATACGGAACAGTCAGAAGAGATTGAACGCCTTCGGTATCAGAACGAAGAGTTGCGACGGGAGAACGAGGCATTGAGAACGCAACTGTATGGCACGCCATCGCATAATCTCTCAGTACCTATCAACATCCCAGTGTCAAGCGACGGCAGACAATACTCGCTCTCGCCCTCCATCTCCGGCACCTCGCTCTCAGGACACGGCAGTCCTCCGACCAGCCTGGGAGCAGATATGATGCCTATATCTGCACTCTCCCTTACCTCATCCATGATAACGCCCCCTATGCAGGCCTATACCGAGCCTACTAATTTGTCTCTGTCTCAGCCATACTCTATGGTACATCCATCTGGAATCCGTCATAATTCTCAAAGCTCACCTGAGTCATCAGGCTTCAAATCCCCTCGACGAACTTCAATGGGACCCCCTTTTCAGTCTTTGAATAGCATGACTTCGGTCGAGCAGCCACGACGAGCCTCCGGCCCGTCCGTGGCTAGCAGCACCTCACAAAAGTCGGTTTGGGTTTACACCGAGACAATAAGCACTTATTAACGGATGGTGCAGTTTGCTGGTCGCAGTACCATGCGATCGTAACAAAGCCCGAGTCGAGATGCAGCAGAAGTTTCGAGCGTTGCTTTCCGATCCTGCTACGAGAGCGAATCCATCAAAACACCTGTCCGTCCTGCAGTCGATGAGCTCAACCTTGCCCAGCTCGCTTCAGCCCTCCAAGGCGCAACTTGACACGCCGCATTATTACGGCATTGACATGCTCGCTTCGCCATCCCTTCGAGAGCGTCTGCTCAACGTCACTCCCGACATTGCCCAAAGCTTCATTTCCGAAGCTGGTAGTTTGATCGGAGAATCCGAGGACGTGGGGCAGGTGATAGTGTGGGGAGACGATCCATTGAACGAGGTTTCGTGGGAATTTAGCCAGACCATCTTGGAACGTTGGGGTTGGTTATTGGGGAAGGAATGGGTGGTTCGCGCAAACTTTTGGAGACGGCAGAGAGGAGCTGCTCCCTTACCTGATTGGTAATCAAGGAAGGTGAAAACCTTTGGGTGCGTCTGCGATTGAAGCATAGCGACGGCGTTTATTGGCATGGATGAGTTATAAGAATCCAGGATCACGGGAATGTATACTATGAAGAACAAGAATCGGATTTGAAAAGCGAGCTGTCATGGTCACTTCCAAGAGAAAGCAAGATTGCATGTGAAATCCACAGCTTTTCGTCGAACATTGCTATCTAGCTTGTTGGACCTGCACGGCTCCATACTCTGAAGGTTTCCGAACATAAGGCCTCAATCTCTTATACAGTCGATATCAAGTGCTTCAATACTTCTGGCACAGGCCTTCCAAACCGGATCCTGGTAACCAACCAGGTTAAGGTATCTCTCAGGGTCGGGACTTCGAGATACAGTAGAGCCAATCCCGTAATACCCAATCCTTTAGGCCGGACCGTTCTTCATCAAACACAAAAGATGCAGAAAGCGACAAGAAGCCGATAGCGATGCTCTTCCTTCATTCTTTTTTCCCTCCCTGCCCTACTGATAGACGAGCATAGCCATTCACAAGAAAACATTAAAAAAGAAAGCACGCTTCTCCGAGACGGATCCATGCAAGGTCGATCTGTTGGTCGATCCTTTCCAAGGCTCTTACTCAGCCTCTCCCTCTCTTGGTTTCTTAGGAGTCTCAGCCTTCCGTGGACGCCACTGGCCTCAAGTCATCCACCCGTGGTAGAACCCCGATATCGAGACCACGGGCGTCGGAAGCATAGTTGATAGAATGCCGGGCGGGAGCTATGGATACCTTAGGGTAGGTAAGTGTACGGTAGCACGACATGGTGTGATAAGCATGCTCTGCGAGCGACAAGCGGTGGCACTGAAGAGCGGGGTTGGTCTGTCTGGCTAGTCTGTGGCTGTGAGAAAGGCACGCTTAGCATGTTTTTCGTGCGATCTGCTTTTGGGCCCTTGGACTGTCCCTCGCATGATGACGCTCTGCCGCCGAAGTCCTGGAAATCAGGTCTGGGGAAATTTGCAACCGGAGGGAGACAGCAGGTTGTTACAACTTCAGCCAGCGGGGACTGACCGGAGGCGCAGTGTCAGGCCGTGTCGTGCTGGATCATCAAATCTTGACGTCCGTGATAAATTCTGACAACTCCTTGCGGACGGACATGGACAAGGGACGACGCTGTGGGTGCGCAATGTGGCAGTAGCCTTCAGCCCCCAACATCAAAATCAACCCCCAGACCAGGCGATTAACCTTAAAGCCATCCTGGGTAACCGGGCGTGGTGCGCCATGGTATGGGGGCAGAGATTCCACCTATGATGTCAACGGACCAAGATCCTTTTGGATAAGCGGAAGGCATATGATTTGGATGTCTCGTCATGAGTCCATGTCGTCGAGCCTTTTCTTGCGGTGTAATAGAACAGAGAGCTACACACGTGCACCGAACTGCAGAGATCACCAAGATAGCTTCACAGAAGTATGCAGTTCGTGGTTTGGGCGCCGAACGGTCGGGATCATGTCTCCGTAATATCTCCGGCCGGAAGGTGGCACTGGGTTGGTGGGTGGCTGGGATTCACAAGCCATTGCGGGTTTCTAAGCTGCTCACGGGCTTTCGATCATGTTTGTCTGCATCGTTGGTGGATGATGCTGAGGATGCTATATCGCGTGAAAGCGGCGTGGCCTGCAGCTGTTTCTTGTTTGCAGAACTACCAAGGCCCAGTGGCAATTGCTCGACGCGTGCATAGATGCTGGAGAAAGGTGTGCTCGGGATGCGCGCGCAAATCAAAATGATCCGGCACCAGAGTCATTTGCCATCGTGTTCTCGACTTCCACTTCATGGCTCCGAAAGGGCCGTAATTACAATACATAGCATTATCATTGAATCAAGTGATCCTCCGTCAGCTTATGCGATGTTTCCTTTCCTTGATTAAGCGCCAAGAATTCCTAGGAGCGCGCTTGAGAATTTGATATCTCCAGCGATGATTGCATGTTTCAAACAGGGACAGTCTTGTGCAGCGCGAAGAATGTTGGTGTTCGATGATCTGCGTTCTCCCAATATGCGAAAGCCTGAGGAGTCACTTAAGAAGGGAGTCTGCCCGTAGGTGGGAATGGTTGTTGTTCAGTGTTGGAAAGTCGTCGGCTTCGAAATGTCGCTCTTTAGTATTTTCTTCGTTGCGGCTACTTTGCTGGGGGCCTGTTCTGCTCACGATGGACTGAGTGGGTTTGCGGAGACCGAGGAGGCCTGTTACGCCGCTGGGGTCGAGGAAATCTCTTGCATGAACAGCTTCTTTCCAACAAACACCGTTCTCACCATCCCGAGCGCCTGTATAATCACCGTAACCAGCGCTCCGACCAGCATAGCAACATGTTACACGGTCACTTCGATGATCACCCCACCGCCGACGCGGCTGCCATACATAGAGGTGTGCGTAACCCATCTTCCTCTGACAGCTAGCCCCGTCTGACCAGCCCCAGGGAAACGAGGGTTGTTGTCCCGCAGCCTCCAGCACAAACAGAAATAGATTATATCACCGTCACCGTTTCTTCCTTCGAGACGTTCTGCCCAAGCCCAACCACGTTTACCTGGGGCACAAGAACCTATGATATCACAGCGCCCACAACTATAACGATCATGGGTATGTCTGCCTGAGAAGTCGACTCCGTGAACAATGCTAACTTATATAGACTGTCCCTGCATCCTAACCAAGCCTGTCGTTACGACTCCTCCCTCGCCTTCACTTTCACAGTCAAGGGATGTTGCCATGTATACTACTATTACCACCTCGGATTTTACGACTGAACTTCCTTCACCAACAGCTCCATTTGTCACTACATATGGTACACGGCCTTTCACCATTACTGACCGCACAACAATCACAGTCACCGGTAAGCCTGACAGTGTTGACTGAGATCCGAACTAATATGTAAAGATTGTCCATGTACCTTGACGCGTCCAATTACGTCTACAAGACCTGTGATGATCTCGCCATCAACACCTAAAATTGGGCCTAGTGGTCTCTCGACAGCCGAAGGCCCCATGCCGACGTGCTCATCAGTAATGCCACCGGCTCCTACGCCTATTGGAACGACTGAGTGCTGTACCGAGTGGTACATAGTGGTGGAAGGGGCTACGTGTGCAACGATTGAGCTAGAATTCGACATTACCTTTGCCGAACTTCAAGCGCTAAATCATGTATTGGACAACATGTGTAGTAATCTTGTCCTTGGATATTCGTAAGTAATCGCGACCATGAATGTAATTATCTCTGATCCGTCCCTGCAGGTATTGTGTGGTTGGACAGATTGAGATTTGTCCTGGTTGTCCACCTTGCCAAGGGTGCCCACCACTGCCAGCTTCGTCATCTATAGTAATTCTTCCATCTCTGTCGGGTGGTTCGATGTCCTTTGATCGACCTTCCCTTCGAACTACTGGAGCTTTTCCGACTGTTACTCCGCTTCCAGGTATTTCTATGTCAATGACTGATTATACCACAGCAATCAGTCCGAGTAGTTCTATTCCAATGCCTGGCTCTTTCCTAGCGACAACCCCAGTTCCTTCAGGGCTATTTGTGTCAGGATATGGCTCTGTATCGAGTATCTCAACTGGTTCAGCACCGGTCATTCCATCCGCAGGATCTGTCACTAGCATGTTTCCTGTCGCCTCGTGCTCGGCTTCAGTTCCGGTGCCTTCAAACGTGGCTCCAGAAACTACAGGTTGCTGTATCGAGTACTATGAAGCACTGGAAGGCGATTCATGTACCTCGATTGAGCTCAGGTTCAATATTACCCTTGGAGAGTTCCAGGCCCTGAATCCTGGATTGAATGCCGATTGCTCAAATCTCTTGTCCCATGTAACGTAAGTATATCATCCTCTGGTACTTATGATACTGCGCTAATTTTATAAGTTATTGTGTTCATGGTCAGATTGAAGTCTGCCCAGGATGTATTCCGTGCCGCGGGTGTCCGCCACTTCCGTTGTCTTCCTCAGCTACAGTCTTGCGCATGCCCTCAAACAGTCCGAATACTATGTCAGCTCCTTCCGTGCCTACCACACCCGTATCGCCGTCAGGAACAGCCTGTGCGATGACAGGTGCTATCACATCAATCTTGGGCATGGGTCAGCCGAAAGCAAGCCTTTACTGTAGTTCTTACCTTTCTCAGCTTACGCCTACATCTACTATTAACCTAGCAGAGTCCACTGTACCAGTTGCATACGTGTATGTTCCAGACCTCAATCTTACGCAGAACGTCCACAATTAACAAAGAGACAGTACAACAACCGTAGGAGCGATGCTCACATCCGGCACCAGAGAAGCTGTTTCACCAACCGCCATTCCGTCATGTACCGCCGTTCCAGCACCAGCGGAGACAAGGGCTGGAGCAACAGAAAATTGTTGTGAATGGTACATCGTTGTTGCCAACGATTCTTGCACTTCCATTGATACTAGATTCGGCTTGACCTTTGCCGAGTTCCAGGACTTGAACCCAGACATTTTCTGTGATTGTTATAACCTTCTACAGTCATTTGCGTACGTCTTTCCCGTGATAAATAGGATGATTGTCATAACATTTACCTCTCTAGTTACTGCGTCAAGGGTAGCCCATCCTCGGTTAAGCCAAGTGATTCCTGTCCAGCATACATGGCAACAAGTACTGCCACAGTTCTTCCGTCAACTCCTGCAACTGGACCATACTGTGGTCCATTGGGCCAAGGTTACAGTTGCGCATCTGCATGCTGTTCACAACATGGTTATTGTGGCGTTGATTCTGAATACTGTGGAACAGGATGTTATCCAGACTACTCTGGAAGCGGCCTCTGCAGCCAATTTTCCAGCTCTTCAGTTGGTATTTCGAGCACTACTGCTAAGACTGCCGCTCCAGTTTCCACATCTGTTGGTATAGCTCCCAACTGTGGAACTCAGGGTAATGGTGTAACTTGCTCGGCAGCTTTGGGAGGCGAATGCTGTTCAGAATTCGGCTATTGCGGTACGGACAATGCTCACTGTGGAGTTGGTTGTCAAGCACTCTTTGGCAACTGTTATTCCAGAACATCTAGTGTGTCATTTTCTTCTGCTCCAACCGCTACCTCTGTTGGTTTACCGCCAAACTGTGGAACTCAGGGTAATGGTGTAACTTGCTCAGCAGCCTTGGGAGGCGAATGCTGTTCAGAATTCGGCTATTGCGGCGCGGACAATGCTCACTGTGGAGTTGGTTGTCAGTCACCCTTTGGAAATTGTTATTCCAAATTTTCCAGTGTGTCTTCTTCTGCTCCAACCGCTACCTCTGTTGGTATACCGCCAAACTGTGGACCTTCTGCCAATGGTGCAGTCTGCTCGGCAGCCCTGGGAGGCGAATGCTGCTCATATTATGGCTACTGCGGTACAGGAGGCGCGCATTGTGGAGCTGGTTGCCTATCACTATTCGGACAGTGCTCCCTTTCTGTATTTGCATCTTCATCCATTATTGCCGATACCGCCACACCTGTACTCGCGACGACAACTGTCAGACCAGCAATAACAACTACCACGCATACTCCATCAGAGATTTCTAGCGCATGTTCGTGTATCTTGGACTTGCCTTCAGCTACAGTAAATCAGATTGATCCATATTCTGCCATCACCGGAAGCGTTATAGTTCCAACAGCGACTGTAAGTATCGCAGCCATGGAATATTGCCGCCATCTAACTCTATTCCTAGGTCTCACTTCCAAACTGTGACAACCCTGGCGTCTGCGGAGTCTTCAGTAGTCATATCTGCGGTGGCAGTTGCGCTGATGTTGGCGATTCTCAAGGCGGCATCTGTGCAGCGGATACCGATGGTGTAGGCTGGTGTATCTCCAAGTACAGTATGTGTGGAAACGCATGTAACACTAACGCCGATTGTGACAGCAAAGTGTGTCTAATGAACACATGCTGTAAGGGGGGAAACACTTGCCTGAGTCCCGATAACCAGTCTCTCTGCACAAATAACATGGCAGCTCGTAGACTGTTTGCTAAACGTAAGGCAACTTATGGAACCATTTTTAACGACGATATCCCGGTGGTTGGAGACACTCCCCTGATTGATAAGGCCCGCATAGTTTGATCAACATATGTTCTGCAGGTA
The DNA here is from genome assembly GCA_003369635.1 of Coleophoma crateriformis. NCBI lineage: Eukaryota > Fungi > Ascomycota > Leotiomycetes > Helotiales > Dermateaceae > Coleophoma > Coleophoma crateriformis. Next base: position 1,479,610 of record PDLN01000005.1, read on the forward strand.
TCAGAAGGTTCATTTTCTTCTTTTGGAGGATTCATTTGGAATAGTGTCTACTTGTATCATTCTAAAATCTAGAGTAGCCGTGCAGGATATTAACAATCGTGCTTCGTAATATCTGATCCATCGTGTTGAGATGTATGTGTAATGCTGATATGTACATGTATTTCGTATTCGAACCTTTTTCTTTGTTCCACCGCTTACTAAGTTTACGAAATATACTTGGAGGTTGGTATTCCTATCAAATACTCGCGTCTAGTCATGATTCATGTTCATCAATCTCGTAATTTCCCACTGTCTTCCACATGAACACCGGGACCAGTTTGCATCCTTGGCTACGTGCTCAGAGTTTCCAGGGCTCTAAGAAATACAACTCCATCAAAATGCTCGCTGTGCGTGGCAAAGGGGAGGGTGTCAACTTGCACCAGTGGTTACTAGATAATGAATTAGTTATGCAATAAAAGGATGACTGCTACGAATTACACATACATAAGCAGCTGAATGACTTTCAGAACTCCGTCCAAGGGACCGGACTTGGAGCCGGCGAATTTAGAGAATTGTCCGAAGATGGAAGAGGCATCGAGCTTATCATCTTCCTTTCCTTCCCTTTCAACCCCTATAGTGAGACAGTTAGTAGTCTTCGAGTTCAGGAGCCTGAAGGTCATACTTCTCCTTTTCGAATCCTCGATCCAGCCTATTAGTCCTTCGCCAGCCTTCACCAATCCCTTCATCAATCCACCAAGTGCAACAATCGGCAAGAGACTCAGAAGTCCCGCCTTGAACGGATGTCTTCTCGCATACCTAACCAATTCGCCTACCCATTCCCGGAATCTGCTTGCAACTCTCTTCACGAATCCAGGTCGAGGACGGGGCCTCGATGCATTATAAGGACTAGGAATCTTATATAAAATTGGCGACGGCGACCTTCTTCCTCTAGATTTTGAAGAGCTTGGATGGCCTTTCTGGGGGAAGGATTGTGATTTTGGCCTCGGAACATAAGAATCCGTGTAATACTCATCATATTGATGGGCGTGGCGAGGAGTTTCTGCTTCATAAGGTGGGAAGTATGGCCCTGGTCGCGGAATGGAATTGGTGGATTCAAGAATAACGGTGGCTGGTGCTCGATATGTGGTGATTTGGGATGCGTAGGGTGGTAAGCTGGATACCTTTGGGGACTGTCGTCCTCCTGAGGATAGAGGAGGTGTTGGGTAGCTCATGATGGTGTCGATGATTGCGAGAATATATCACGTGCTTTATCGAATGGATTCAGCGTGGGACTGGGGATCAATTGAGCAGACACAACACACAAGAACCGCTGAGAAGCCGCGGGTAGCTGAAATAAGTTCGAGAACCAGAATTGGGAATGATCCAAGTCGAGATGTAGAAATTGAAGAGGCGGGCTAGAACTGGCGGTGAAGTCTTGTGATCCCTGCCCGTTGAGGAACATCATAAGTCCGGTCGCCTTTCCCCATCATCGTTCGTCCAGCGGCGTTTCATCGCATCGCTTAGTAACTGATCCCCTGAAAGCTGCTTGGCCTTCTGTTGCGTTGCTTCACGTCGAGCCCTGCTTAGCTCTGCAGAATACCTTGTGCCTGGTATCTGGCTCGCCAAGATACTGGCACAATGCTGCCTTGTCTATCCCAAGGATCGACCCGTTTGACCCAGCCAGCCAAAAACCCAAGTTCCATTCGTCAAAAAGCGCATTCCAAGAGTCTGCCTGCATCCGCCCGGCTAAGCGACCAAACGAGCGGTGATGTCGGGGCTGCACTTTGGAAGGCGCATGCAGCAGCCCATTTATCCCTAAGGAGAACGACAGGTCACTTACGCGAGGACATCATAACCTCGCGGTGCTGTCTGATATTCTCGCATATACTCGTGGATGAGCAACCTGTTCTAATTCGAACCCAACCTTGGCGTGTGCGGCCTGATGAACTTGGGAGTATTGATTCTCAGATACGTTACAAGATATCAGGTTGCTGCAGTAAGTTGTAAGACGACTGGGAGCAAGCTTACAATGTTCTGATTCTATACCTAGTGACCTGAGAGAATTCAAGCAAGCCTCGTATGATTTTGTAGAGATGAAATGACTTTTGGCGCTGAGGAATATTCTTTTCATGAGGCTGTGCTAGTCTCTGGACCAAGACTGAGCACAAACGAGCCAGTAACAGACGAGATACTTTAACCTAATCCTCCATCTCTAGACTTTCGGAATCCTGAAAACATTAACCAGTCCATTGTCTTGGTTTGCGGTCTATCCCTTTGAAATATAGGTAACATTGATCAATACTGGTTGTGTTCGAGCTCAATGTCCCCAATGCCGTGCAAGAATTGTGATAGGGTTAGATGCGATGAGTTTTCGAGGAAGGAATATTTATAATAGTATCTGAAGTGGAAATATGGTGTTGCCTCCATGGTCGAACCCACGAATTTTGTTTTCCGGTGGTAGGTAATGGTTGCGGCGATTGGGTCGCTGTTGATTACCAGAATGTGTTTTCTGGTCCCAGAAGCAGGAAAGGCTGTCTGTGGGGTTTTAAAAGCGGAGATATCCCCAGTGATGCACAGGATTATTATTAGACGCTGAATCAATACATGAGAACATGTAGAACAGAGCTAGACTTATAGCCATTTTGGTCCTTCGAATGACTCAGGGAGTTTGAGTGATTAGAACCTCTGAGCCATTCGGAAAAATTGATACACAACTATTCGATATCGTTACTAGAGACTAGAATGATAGGAATAGAGTGGCAGCGATACAATGTCCTAGGATCGTGTTCTCAAAGCCTCAAAGTTGTGATAGACAAATCTCCATGCAAAGGCTTGAGGTGGCCTTTTGTAGCTTTGGAAACGCCAATACCCTTTCCTAAGAAAACATCTATGTAAAAACAGCATCATGTAACCTCGAAAGCTTAGAGTGGCTTGCAAGTCCATTATAAGGGTTGCAAGATCTTAATTGGACGACAAGATGATATTCAAAGACGAGGATCGCACGGGCTACTAGGAACGGTATATGATTATTCCGACCCAGTACCGCGGCACGCCGATAAGAAAGTCAACTCAATTTCTTACCTTACTTCTTGTGAAGGTTTCTTTCGTTTGGGGCCAGAAAAGTGTATAGGGATTCGCCCGGATTTATTGCATCGTAAACAGGTTGATGATGAACTCGAATCTTTTGACTAAAAGGAGCATTATTAGCATCCTAACATCGAAGCTCGTGTTCACGGAACTATCCTCGTTCAGTCATCGCGTGGTGCTCAAGGATTTTTAGCCAAGTGTGACACCCCTGTAACCCCGCAAATGTACTTCGCACCGCCCCTCGCACATCGATCCTGTGCCCAGCCAATATTATCCTTCTCCTCTCTAACCTTCATTTCCACGGCAATGATCTTGTAGCTACGCATTTAGCACCAGGATGGTCACATCGCACTCTCATCGACAGCAGAATGCTTCTCTATACTAGACGCGCTGTCCCAAAAGCCCCAAAGCGACGGTCGAGAGCAGGTAAGAATCCGAACCGCGAAGTCATACCGTGATGTAAGGGACTAAGCTGATGAACTTGCGTCGAAGGGTGCATACGGTGGTAGGTGAGAGTGCTGCAAGAGATGAGAAATATCGCTGACGCTCTATTGCAGTAAAGAAAAGGTACCGCGACGAGTTCGAGATGTAGGGAATACCTCTGACGCGCCAACTGTAGAAAAAGAAGTGTAATGAGCAGCGCCCAAGTTGTGATAGGTGCATCGAGCGTTCATTAGCCTGCGAGTACGACGTTGTTAAACCACGAAAAAGAAGACGCGCCTCGGTATTCTCGAACGCCCTTTCAAACGATGGAAGCTTTTCCGAGTTCTACGACAAACAATGGTCCGAACGTTACGAGAGTCTCACACCAGGGCTTGACGATGGAAACGGAAATGAGAATTTCGACAGATGGGAAAATACGTCATTATATCAGTATTCAACTTCGGAAATCTCGGGCATAGATTGGGAAGATCCTTACGAGCAGGAAGATGATGTTGAAGAGATCGTCCGAACGGATTCGAATTACGATCAGATGTCCGTGGGAAATCTTGTCCGTTCAAGGAGTCAGTATCCAGACCTTGCAATGATTGCTCCCTCTCCAGTTGTTTCGCCGCTTCTAGAGTTTAATACGCCAGTTTTCATGGAATTCACGGAGAAGAGCAACCGGCGCGCTTTGGTTGATCACTTCTGCAATGTCTTATCTCATTTGATCGTCTTCAAGGAGGACACTGGAAATCCTTTCCGACAGCTCGTGTTGCCATTATCACATGCAAGCTTACCAATCATGAATGCAATATTTGCTCTTTCGAGTGCTCATCTGGAACATAGAGGGGTAGAAAATGCTGAGAAGTCGCTTGATTTTCACAACAAAGCTCTTCAGGGCCTAGCTCAATTGATTGAACAGAATGATCATTCGAACCGCGAAGAGATACTTGGAGCAATTATATTGCTTGTGTACTATGAAGTGGTAAGCCAACACGTTGATTTGAGGACAGAGACAAGACTGATATTAACAAGCTCGTTCAACGCGGAAACTCCAGTATTGTCAATGGTCACCTTAAGGGCGCAATGACAATCATGAAGACAAATCCACAAATAGCTTCAACCCCCACAAGTCTTTTCCTAGAGAGGGTATGTTGATTCAAAGTCTCGTGTTAGAACTCTTGTTGATAACCCTAGGCATTCCGGTTTTATGACGTGATTGCAGCCTTGTCTTTGGGGACGTCGCCAAACACCAGCTTCCAACCTCCAGCATCCACTTATTTGCCTTTCAAAGTAGAATCGGACACCTCAGTGCGGAACCCTTTGGGCGCTGTTGATACTCTACTTGGGCTTTCTACAGATCTGTGGCCTATTATTCACCGACTATCTCATCTCCTTTCCTACAAGACGTCACTCCAGTCCGCCATTGCGGCCGGCCAGACAAGCAAAGCTACGGTTTTACGTACCGAGTTGGAAAGCACATCTCAAGCTATCGAGCATGCCCTAGCAGCTTGGAAGCCAGCAACTATCGACGAGAACGAGATTTCGCAAGATGGAGACCCCATTGATGAAGCTCGTCTCCGTAGTATCCTTGCTAACGCCGAGGCATACCGGCACTCAGCCTTTATCTATCTTTACAGGGCAATACGCGAGTATCCATCTACTCATACGTCAGTACAGAAACGTACCCATCTGTCTTTGGCCGCATGTGCGGAAGTTGTCCAACATGCAGGTCCTATGTCAGCCCTACTATGGCCGCTGTTTGTAGCAGCCGTGGAGGCAGTGAGTGAAGAGGACAGGGAGCTCGCAAGGAAGGCTTTTATAGCCACGGAGAGGAGGCAAGGTATGCACAATATATTGAGAGCATGGGAGGTCGTTGGTGAAGTCTGGGCAGGTGCCGATTGTGGTGTGGAGGTTGACTGGAGGGCTGTCTGCGAGAGAAAGGGGCTGTGTATTGTTTTTGGATAGTTGACCGTGTTTGATGGCGCTAGTGTATATACGGGTAGGACTTCATTGATGAGGAGCTGGTGGTGCATGCTTCTTGTGCTATCTAATGTTTATAGTTGCATTTAGTTTGTTGGTTTGTCTGCTTGGTACATTAAGGAACCAATTCATTAACCCACTTGTTGGCTTGCAATGCCTTTGTACTTTGTTACTATTGTGGGAATGAACAAAGGGTTGTCAAGCTACACATGAACCAATCATCGAAACTCTTCGAATAATTGGAAATTCTGAGTTGTGTCTAATACAACGAGCGAGATATTAGAATAAATACATTGGTCTATAATAAGATCACGTGATTAACACACTAGCTAATTTGGGACAGCTTCCATGATCATCCTTGCTTTCCCTTATGCCAAGCTCGAACGCCTTCCAAAACGTCACAAGAGCATTCACCAATTCTACCACCACACGACCACGCCTTTCTTTCTCTCATAGTGTAAACTTTCTTCTCTACTACTTCCCAACCATCTCCGGCACATCGAACCCCTTCGACCTACGTTCACAAACGGCCCTTTAGCGAGCATCTCCTCTTTTCTCCAGTATGCGGATATCAAATACGCCGGCCGAGGCGGCCCTCCTTTCAACATTCCTCTTTCCATTTCTCTCCGCGGCTGTGGGAAACATAGACTGCAACCATGTTCGCGTGGATAAGACGTCCTTTGACCTCAGCCCCCTCGGCGGCCCGAGGTCGGTGCTGCATAGTGTTGATCTGGGCGTGAGCCTCCAAAATACTACATATACCATCGATATTTGCAGGCCGTTAGAACGTGCGGCGGATGTACCCAAGGAGCAGCAGTGTCCTGGAGGGACTCGAGGTATTACCATCCCACCCGCGATTTTCTGTTGGAGAGATGACTGATGTCTTGTCTTCAGTATGCGGCATCGAGCGGGTCATCAATAAGCAGGATCAAAAGAGTATGCTAGATAAAGTTATTCCCATAGCAGGGGAATTGAAGAACCAAGGAGGCGGGGTTCTAGATGCCAAATGGATTCTTCTGAGCAATTCAGGTTCGCATGCTGACTCAGAGAAGGAGGGCTTGCGACTTGAGGCACATGGTGGATTCTTTGGCAGTGGAAAGGAGAAGAAGACACAAACGGCGATTGTAGAGTTCTTGTGCGATAAGGAGCGAACGGGCTTAGAGAATCTGTGGAACTCCGAGGATCAGTACACTGAGAAGCGGAAACGTGCCGACGGTGATGACAGTGAGCCGCTTGTTGATGATAAAGACCTCCCGAGCTTGACCTTCGTCAAATATGACACGAGCAGACCCTCCGAAGATATCCTTAGGTTGGAATGGAGGACAAAACACGCATGTATCGGCGCGAAGGAAGAGAAGGATGCTGAGCAAGGTCACCGCTGGGGCTTTTTTACCTGGTTCATCCTTATGTGAGTCCTCCCTTTATTCTGATCACCGAGTGATTGCTAATATCCTCAAGTGCCTTCCTTTCGACAGCAACCTACCTCATATTTGGCTCTTGGCTCAATTACAACCGATATGGTGCCCGTGGTTGGGATCTACTTCCTCATGGCGACACGATCCGCGATGTTCCATATCTGCTGAAGGACTGGATTCGGCGTGTGGTTAATACGGTGCAAGGGGGCGGGAGTAGAGGTGGTTATGCAGCAGTATAGAAGCAAGGCGGAGACAGCTACGGCAAGTCCCTGTGCCTTTCATACCAAGAGGGTCTCGCTTGGGAGAGCGGGAGACATATCTTCCGTCACGCCCTAGCCATGCTTCGTTCATGAAACGGGAATTTCCTGAATCATATAGGCGGGGGAGGTGGGAAGGAGTTCTTGAGGTCTTCCATCTGTTGCAACTGGGCGTTGTATTGTACTATCTAAGCCTTCCTTTCAGTCACCCTTCATGTAAGATGGAATATAAAGCATCAATATCTTTCCGCAAGCCGGCGTTGGGCCAGGAACCCTCTGCTGCATTTGACGTCTTTGTTGCGGCGCATGACGCCATGATTTGGGGAATTTCCTGGACACACGACAGCGGAAAGAAAGAGAAGAATGGACGGCACGTCATCGCAGCTAGCTCGAGACATCACCCAGCTCATCGCCTGCGCCACAACGAGCAGAACCGGGACGTGGCTGATGGGCTGTAGTCTCCTTAGCGGCACGATTTGGTGGGGAAGACGAGGCTACGTCTCACTGAGTGATCCACTGGCGGCAGCGCTCTGATTGAGCCCCGCGGATGATCTGCGTCACATCATCATCTGCGCTATCATTTTGCCCATCCCACCGGGTCCGATCCGCATGGGAACAATGCGAGATTGGCATCACTCTGTGAGATCTTGCCTGTCCCCTCTTCCCCTCTGCCCTCCCCGTCCGCCAATCCTGGTTTGGGGACGATGTTCTCACGCAGCGAGGCTGCAGGTCGATCAGAAAACTTGCTAGCTTCCGGTTTGAATGCGGGTTTCAAAGCCACGGGATATGAGCTAGCAGAGTGATAGTGGTCATTTGTCTTGCGCTGCTTTGATCGTTGCGCCACAGACGACATCATCTTATGCCCCTCAGTGATATGGCTAGCTAGGGCTAATCGAGTTCGGCAGGTTTGCTTTCTGATCTTGCTTTATATCCTCTCCAAAGAATCTTTTACTTCTCCATACTCTTCTCCTCTTCTCCTTACCCACACTGAAAGCTTCTTTCGAGATCCGATTCATACTGGATTGCCATTTTCTGCTTCTTGTTACTTGATACCCTGCAGCCACGACCATGGAGAAGATCAAGGAATTGTTGTGAGTATCCCCTTCGACCCTGCTGCGGTTTGGCAAGCTTTAGAGACATACTTATTGACTTGCCGCGTCCTCAGGTCTAGCAAGCCAAGCGAGAATGAGGCTCGACCGGCTTTTGGAAACACATCCACAAACCCGCACGGAGGAGCCAGCGGCCTTTCCGGCCAAGGAAGCCATCTTGCTGCTGCCCATGAAATCTCTAGCACCACTGGAGCCTACCCCATGCCCGGAACGTATGAGACAACGCCGACCTTGGAGAAAACGGGACATAATTTGGGTACTGACAATACGACCGGCCTAACCGGCACATCTCACCATCAAGGACCTATATCTGGATTAGGAAACCCTCCACCCTCCAGCACTGGCCTGGGGCAATCATCGGATACTGGTCTGGGAAGAACCGCCGCTTCTGGACCCGAATTTTCGAGCACTCAACCTAAATCTAAGGGTCTTTCGGAAGCGACGACTAAACAGGATGGCCATTCACTGGATTCTGGAACTGGCGCAACTGGAAACCTCTCTCCAGACAATCACCATGGCCAAGAAGCCACTGCTTTAGGCACAGCTGGTGCCCTTGGAGTTGGTGCAGCCTCGCAGCACCACAGTGGAAGTGAACAGCGTGCATTTCCTTTGAGCCAGTCTGGTTATACCTCAGGCACAACCCGTACATCCGGCTTGCCTAGTACTGCGTCTTCTGGAACAATGAGTGGTCAATCCGGGCACAATCCAACCATGTTGGACAAAGCCGATCCACGTCTTAGTTCAGCACAAACTGAGTACGGTTCTGGTCAGATTCCAGGATCAGGTGCTGGATACGGAACCACCTCATCAAATCCAGCTACCTCTGGCGCGGGTTATAGCTCTGGAACCAATCCTTCTGCAAGTAACACATCTGGAGATCGCCATTATGGTCGAGATGCTGCTGCAGCAGGCACCGTCAGTGCTGGAGCCTATGCTGCCGTAAGACATCACGACAAACAAGATCAACCAGGTCTTTCTTCGACCACCGGTACTACACCCTCTGGACCACATTCTTCTGCTATTGCCAACAAGGTTGATCCCAGGGTTGACTCAGATCGCGATGGCCACCGTGGTCTTGGATCCATAAACCAAGGATACAAAGCTACTCCATCGGGTCAAAGTTCCGCGTACTATGGCTCGCCAAAAGGAACTGCAGTTGAAGGGCCTCATCAGACACAAACCGCCAATCTTCTTGATCCACATGTGAACACTGCTGGTGATTCTACGAGACTGGAAGATGCCCATCATCATTCTAAGAAGCATGGTGGCGGAGACGAAGCGGCAGACAAGCACCACAGCGGTCGTGATACGGCTGCTGGAGCTAGCATGGGTGCGGGAGCAGCTGGTTTGGCTAAGCACGAACATGACAAACATAAGCATACTGGAAGTACCACTTTGCCAATTCGTGATTCCGCCCAGGGTACCGCCGGGGCGAGCCACCCAACCGGTCAGCCATCCCTGGTAGATCAACGTGGAACTGGTTCCTCAGGACATCATCTTGGTAGAGATGCTGTTGTAGGGTCTGGTGGTGCCGGGTTGGCTCAGCATGAACACATCAAGCACCATCACAGTGAAAGTGGCAGCCAAGGAACACCAATTTATGATCAAATGGCAGTCTCGAAAGGTACTGGGGCTGATGTCACATCTTCTGGACATCATTATGGTCGAGATGCTGCGCTCGGTAGCGGAGCGGTTGGAACTGCTGCCCTCGCTGCTCATGAACATGATAAGCATCAAGGTACTACTGACACGAAGCCCACGCCTGCTCTGCCTGGACCAGCACCTAATACTGCAGGTCCACATAAGCAGGACTGGATGAACAAGCTTGATCCACGAGTGAAGGCAAAAGGTGATGGTAACATAACCGACTCCAATAACAGCCAACATGATTTTCATGCCAGTCGTAATCTTGCTGGTGCTGGTGTAGGAGCTGGTACTTACGAGGACGACAAGCTTCATCAGAAGCATAATACTCCTCCCCACTCGTCGACCACTCAACGGTCAACTACTGGAAATTCAGCCAATACCGGTCCATATGCCTCGGATATAACCAACAAGGCTGACCCAAGTGCTGACAGCGGCAAATCTAAAGCGCATCACTACGGCAGAGATGCCGCCGGAGTTGGAGCCGCTGGTGCTGGTGCATATGAGCTCAATAAACACCGTGACAAGGGAACGAGCGATCCATATTCAACTCATGGAGTATCATCAGATAAACCACTTCCAACCGCACCAGGAAACTATGGTGTTGGAACTGGAGCGGGACCTCAAAAATCTCTAGAACGAGATGGTCAGACAAGTAAGGATCACCACTATGGACGTGATGCTGTCACCGTTGGTGGCGCAGGTGCCTTAGGTGCGGGCGCTTATGAAGCCAACAAATTCCATCAGAGTAGAGGAGATGAGCCAGGTTACTCTTCTACTGCTGGACCCGTTGGCACTACCACGACAACAACTACAGGTCCACATTCTGCAGATATAGCTAACAAGGCGGATCCAAGAGTAGATAGCGATCGCTCTAAGGAACACCACTATGGCAGAGACGCTGCCGGTGCTGGCGCTATTGGAGCCGGTGCTTACGAGGCAGATAAGCATCATCAGAAGAAGGAGCTTGAGAACCAGCAAAAGCAACATGCTAGGGAATTGGAAAAAGATCAAAAACATGCTGCGAAGGAACATGAAAAGGATCAGAAAAAGTACGAGAAGGAAATGGCGAAAGAACACAAACAAGGGGAAAAAGAAGAGAAGAAGGATCATAAGGGCCTATTCTCTTTCCTTAGTAAGTATTCTTACCTTTCAAACCCTGGTATGTTTTTAACATACGATAGAACGCGATAAAAGTACGAAATATACCCCAGAGGAGGAAGCTGAGTTTGACCGCCAAGAACGTGAAAACGAAAGCCATGCAGCCCGGAATACTGCGGCTGCGGCTGCGACTGCTGGAGCTGGAGCTGGAGCTTATGGCGCGCACGAACATAGTCAAATGCATGGCACTGGACTTGATGAGAAAAAACCAGGAACTGACCTTGGCGACCGCCTCCATGGGGTGGACAGAAATCGAGGAATTACCCATGATCACGAAGGTATCCAGAACACTGCACCTAAACACACTATGGGAGACCATCACCGCGGTCGTGACGCGGCAGGTGTCGGTGCTGCAGGCGTACTTGCCGAGCATGAATACAAAAAACATGAAGGTACATCAGGTCAACAATTGAATACGGGCTCAGGTTATGGATCTGCCTCTGACCAGCGAGGACCTAGCGTCTCGGAAGCGAGTACCGACCAAGACGGAAATCCTCTTGTAGGCGCAGGTACTACTGCTGAGCATCAGCCAATTGGAGGGGAGCATCACCACGAACGTGATGTAGCTCTTGCTACCGCTGCAGGAGAAACTGGTGCTCTAGGCACCCGTGAGGACAGGCAGCATCTAGGCACATCTCACAGTCCTAGTAGAGGCCAGACTTCTGGGCTCCCCAGCACCGGAAAGGATCACCACTATGGTAAAGATGCTGCTGCTATGGAAGGGGCTAATGTCCTCGGATCTCATGAGCACCAAGGGCACGAGAGAACTTCCGGTGAAAATATGAAGACCCACGATCGCAACGATCCCAATGACCCAAAATCACCGACGTATGTTCACTCGGGCACAGGTCAGACCACTCATTCGAGCAGTCTGGCCAATAAGGCAGATCTTCGTGTTGATAATTCAACGGCACCACGCTCGACCGGGGATTCCAGCTATGGAACTGACAATTTCCATGGTATCACTGGAAATTCCGGCACTACCCACGGTGCTGGTTATGGTGAGAGTGAGAGAAACAGACTGCACAAGGATCCTCCGGCCTCACACCCAGCTGCAAAAGGCGTCCCTAGTAGCACTAGCGAGACAAGCAGAATGATCAATGAGGGAAAGCAAGGCATGGAGCAAGATACTGGTGTAGCTAACTCGCACGGCACAAATCTTGCGACCAATTATTAGGTGGTTATTGATTTGAACGAGTATAATGCTGGGAGTCAGTACCCAATGTTTGATGAGCTTTACGTTTACGACTGATAGTGTTACGTCTTGGGCGAAATAATGTATTTATGAATATTAGCACACCAGTACGAATGTTGCGTTTATAGTTATACTTTCTCAAGCACTCGAAGTTGTGATGGATACCTGAAGTCGCTCTCCTTGCTAATACAGCGCTTGGTGTCATGTTCGCCTGTGACAAGTAGGAGGTACGACATATAAATGATATAGGTCTAAATCTAGCTTGATCTAGGCTTTATTTAGGCTTAAGTGTAAGCCTAGTTCTATATCCAAACTAGAAGCTTAAGCTATAAGTCTAAGCTAAGCTTAAATCTAGCTTCAATCTCGTTTTAGCTAGGCTTAGACCAGACTTAAGTCTTTATAGGGGCGCTTGTAAGTAACTTTCCACACCCAAACAACCGAAGAGGGGTGGATTCCAAGGATTATTTTGGTGCGGTATTTGACTCGAGTGGAGTGACTTTGCTGAAAAAAGTGGTTCCAACTAAGTGTTGTTCGCCAAGCCTCGTATGAACTCACACACCGTGGAAGAAATAGTTGGTCGGTTTTGGTGGTAGTAGTAGTAGTAGTAGTAGTAGTAGTAGTAGTAGTAGTAGTAGTAGTAGTAGTAGTAGTAGGATTCGGGAAAACCGGCCAACTATTTCTTCCACGGCGTGACTCAGTCGCCGTCTACTGTATGCTCCGCCGAACGCCTGCACCCGCCCGCCTTCCTCATTCGGCAATGATTGAGCAATGTACAGGGAGAGCTCTGTTTCAATGCCGATGACGTCCCGGAGAGCTGCCCCGCGCAGGCTTAATTTCGACCGTGTTCCCCTCATTTAAATCAAATTCAAATCCCTTCTTTAGCAACCATTGCTAGGACGGTTTCTACATCCAAAACCATAGCAATAAGTACGTACATTTGCTTCAACGTGCCTGCCAAACTCTACTGACTGTCTCGAGAACCAGTATCACACCATAGAATAGACTGACGAATTCTCCAATCCAAAATGCCAGACCAAGGATATCCTCAGACGGGCAAACGCTTCGAGCCCAAGAACATGCTTTTTCGATACCTAGGTGATACAGGACTCAAGGTATCAGTGCTAGGGCTTGGAGGATGGCTGACATATGGAAGCGACGGGGGCGTAAAGGAGGTTGAGCAGACTGCGACTTGCTTGCAAGAAGCTTGGGACCATGGCATCAACTTCTTCGATACCGCTGAGGTTTATGCCGAAGGACAAAGCGAGGTCATAATGGGCAAAGCCTTGAAGAAGTGTGGGTTTGAGAGAGACGATTACATTATTACGACCAAGTTGCATTTCGGTGACGGTATGTCCTCAAGCTGGATCGAGATGCCAGCACAAAACTGATCTCCTCTCAGGCAATGGGTTTCCAAACAACCATGGTCTCTCACGCAAGCATATCATTGAAGGCATGAAGCGCTCCCTTACACGATTAGAGCTCTCCTCGGTCGACGTCGTCTATGCCCACCGTGCCGACTTCTGGTGCACCCCCATGGAAGAGACAGTCCGCGCATTCAACACTCTGATCCAGCACGGCCACGCACACTACTGGGGAACCTCAGAATGGTCCGCCTTCGAGATCGAACACGCGCAACATATCGCTACCAAGTTTGGCCTGATCGGCCCGGTTGTCGAGCAGCCAAAATATAACATGTTCGCGCGCGAGCGGTTCGAGGCCGAGTACTCTCCGCTGTATAAACTGTACAACTACGGAACCACCGTCTGGTCCCCGCTCGCACAGGGGCTCTTGACTGGCAAGTACAACGATGGCATCCCAGCCGGATCACGCTATGCCACGGTTTCGAAGGAGTCGGCGTCCACGTTCGAGGAGGAAGAGACGAAGGCTCAAATCGAGAAGGTGCGCTCCTTAACCAAGATTGCGGAGAAGCTGGGTGGTAGCGTAGGCTCTTTGGCGCTTGCCTGGGTGATCAAGAACCCGCATGTGTCGGTGGCGATTCTTGGTGCTACCAAGAAGGAGCAGATCACGGAGAACGTCAAGTGCCTTGAGCTTTTGCCAAAGTTGACGGATGAGGTTATGAAGGAGATTGAGGCCGTGCTTGACAACGCGCCTTCAATGCCGGGTCCTACCCCAGAATCTCGTGCGTCGATGACGCTGAACAAGTCACTCTTGTAAGTGCATGCGTCCTAGATGCACTTTAACAGGGCCGAGACGAATTGACGCCGTGCTCTAGAAATTGAACCACGAGGAGTTATTAGAATAATCCTGGGCGGTGATGGCCGTTCTTTCAACTCTGGCAGCGTAAGCCTTGGCAAAAATTTGTCTTCTATAGCATGAAAGGCAAGCAAATGTTACCTACTTATATGGCACGGCGGTACAATTATTCCTATTGTTAAGCTAATGTCCTGTAACTTGTATACATCCTAGAGGAGAAAAAGAACTATGACCATGGACCTGAATTGATAAAAGTGTTCACAACTGGAATTATTATTATGCCAACAGGCCATTGCTATCTTACATGGGAGAACAAATGATCTCTGTAAATCACTATCTTTTTTCCAACAAGTTCATATCTCTTGTAGGGAGAGTCCTGAAGTGGCCTAACAACTTCTTACCCTTCATCCTTGCCTCCGGTGTCAATGTCGATTCTACAATGTCTGCGGAGCATAAGTCCGGCGTCAAGGTGATTGGCGCCATGTTTATTCTTGAACCTACAATTTGAGACGTTGTCTTCTTCGTATATCATTGTACTGATTTGTTGTTCCGGGATCTAATGGCCTTCGTGCGTAGCATCGTCTAGCTTCTCGTTATGGTTTCAGTTCCGAGTGTGGAGTATTACTAACCCCAGTTGCGGATACTTCATTAACCATGCCTCGTGTCTTTAGTCCCCAGCGAAGCTCATTCCATGTTCCCGGTCATAGCAGTTGCATTTGACATGCCATTTGCATTCCCGTTGTCGAAGAAATTGAGCACGTCCTGCGGGAGGTACTCGAGCCAAGGCATCATATCTCCACCAAGCGCAGACATATCAATTTCTTGACTCTCCATCATCATGTCACCAACACCGCCAATGCCCATATAACCATTTCCGCCACCAGGAAAGTTATTACCACTCGTTTGAGAGAAATCCATAGTACTTGAAGGATTATGCTGTTGGTTGCTAGGCGAAGTGATATTCTGAGCACGGTCAAATGAGTGTTGCGAGCCAGGAGTTTGAGCAAATGGCGAGTTTTGGAGTCCGAGAAGCATTTCAGCCTCTGAAGTCGTCGCTGCACCGGGGGAGATGGCGTTGTATTTGGGAACTGGAGGAGGCATAGATCTCGAAGGTGGACGCTTTTGCTGATAGCTCTGATATTTGGTGTGGAAATCAGAAGTCGAGGTTGAACCAGGTGTTGCTTCGGGTAAACTCTGTCGAATTGGGTCATATATCATATTAGCGGGTCCCGATGGTGCGGGTGGAACTGGATCTGGTCCATTCATGCTTTGGTACATGAATGTAAGATTCGAACTCGGGGAGTTTGTTGTTCCTGTCAAGGACCATCCAATAGCTTGTGCGTCTATTGCTGGTGACCCAGGCATCTCCATCTTCGGGGAGCGGGCAAAGTCTGCAAAGCGGCGACCTGGCGATGTAGCAAATGAGAGCTTCCGCCGCCAACTTGGAATCATGTCGGCCTTAGGAAGCTTAGTTGCTTCCATCTCCTGTTCAGTGTACGTCTCGGGATCCCTTTTCAGGTTAGATTGTGGCCCATTGACTAACAAAAGCTCATACTTACCAAATTCCTTTGGCCTTTTGATCGAGCGCCACCAAGATGTAACGGGTCCCAGCCCAGTAGGTCTCTAACTGTTGGAGCGATTTGTAACATCGTTGATAATTTTGGTTGGCCGCAGATGCTAGCAATGAATGTTTCTGCTTGTTTTCGGCCTGATTGTTTCTGTGCCCATTTGACCTCACCCCTTTTTGCTCTCCGCGTCTATTATCTTTCGGCGGGCTAGCATCTCTAGACGTTGGTTGCGATGATGTGTGGGCTGCTTGTTCCATCAAGAATGCACAAGCTGCGATATACATAGGCTGACTAGTGAACGGATTGCCAATAAAGCTTCTTGGATCAATAAGTTCTGCAAAGGCTAATATATCCGCGATGGTTTTGGCGGACGACATACTGAGCTCACGACTATTGGGTAACAGCTGGAGAATTTGCCCCTCGAATGAATGCATTAACGTGGGTTGATGGAGAAGCATTATTAGAGTATGGAACCAAAAGTGCACCTGCGGCATGTCAGCGCTCCTGTGAATGGAGAAGAGATTGAAATACTTACAAGAATGAAGTTTGTGCCTTCACCAGACTTGACATAATGCTGGAAATTGGATGCGTTGAAATTGAGTCGTTGATCAAGTCGTTGGTATAGCTGCGTCAGATCCTTCTCCATGGCCGATAGACCCTCCATCTTCTGTGTCGTCACATCCTTAACGTCTCTGATATTGTTCAGCAAATCTGAGACCCTGCCATATAGTTGAATGATCTGAATCAAAGCAGGGAAGGGATTCGGCCAACCGCTTTGCGGATTGGAGATCACCGTAGGAAAACTAAGTTCGAAATCATCATCCCTAAGTGTCACCGGTCTACCTGTACCACTCGAGATAACTCGATCCAGCATGAATACCGTCCATAAGGTGTCAATTCGCTCTTGCTCGATTTCGGCTCTCTCCTTCTCAATGATGACAATCTGATCCTCTGGTGAAGAATGAGTATCGCCATCTATGCTTGCCCGCCGATTTTGAGGATCTTTTTGACCTTGATGTTTCACACCATCCAATTTCTGTAAGCCAAGATCGACTGCCATACGTATAGCACATCCTAGATACATCCACAACGCGCTGTCTTGGCCGGCACCAAACCCTTCATAAGCAAGTAATAGGCACGCTTGAACGGCAGCAACTGATGGTGCTGGGAACGTGTCAACAACTGCACCCTTAGCTCTCTGTGCAAACACATGGCCATATTCAGACTTGGGATAATTGGAATCGTGAGATACAGTGAGGAGAGGGTGGTCCGAGAAGCGGGCTGCTAACGCGCAAACAGCATCGACGAGGATTGCCTCAATTTGTTTCTCTTCAACCATGCGCACAAACTTATCCTGTCGAAGGAAAGGATAGTTGCAACCCAGATGAACAAAGAACATTTCCACCAAGTGGATTATGAGACGATTCACTGGGAGATGATCGGTAGGATCGTAGATCGGCATCTCCACAGATGATCTTGGCTCTGTCCCGGCCTGAGAGGGCGTGCCATGACCTGCGTAGACGGATCCTCCGCCGGATCCGGGAGACATGCCAATTGCAGATCCAGCGCCGGTACTTCTGCGATGTTCTCTTACAGATACCACCATCTGTTTGAACCCAGGTACAATCGCTGTCGGGCCAAAATAACGGAAATATGGAACCCGATGGCTCTCGCTGAGGGACGGTGGTGATCGATCACTAGTACTTGGACCATCCGGAGAAAACACAGGTGCTTCCCGATATTCATTAAAAGGCTTGGGAGTATCGCGAATCTTCCTTCCCAAAGGTTCCCTTTCACGCGATTCGGGGGAATAATTGTTTCCGATGTAGGAGTGGGATGAATGCGTTCGGAAAAGCGCAGGAGACGCAATGACGCTGCGCATTCGGCCATCATCGTACTCATGGTGTAATATTTCTTTAGACTCGTCTTCATCATCCTCGATTTTTGCATCTGATCCTCGGTGTCCTCTTCTTCCTTCCTTGCCTTCAGGCTCGTACCCAAGACAATCGTGTCCCCCCTCTACACAGGTAGAGCAGATTGGCCGCGTGCCATCACAACGGGTTTTTCGTTTGCGACATGTTCGACAGCTATCTACGAGTCAGCACGATACGAAAACATCGACACCACCACTCAGCATAAGTAATGCTTCAAGCAGGAAGGCAGACATACGCAGCGTTTATACGCCTTCGTTTGGCTGGCGGCTGACCTTCGTTGTTGACGAAGCGGATCTGCTTGGGCGGTGGTAGCGCTGGTGACCTAGGCGCCTCCATTGTCGCAAAGCGACAATCGGTCTGATAGCAAAACGATGTTGGGATCGCTTCCCATCCCCCTATGACGGCGATGAGCTTACGGGCTCTGGTACTGGCATCTCCGAATCGCCGTATAGCTAGGCAAGAGAATGTTCATCGTCCGGGATGGCGCAACGGGGTGGGATCGGAGCGGCACAAGATAGCAGCAGATTTGGATGATGGGATGAGAAGACAAAGCTTCGTTCGTGGAGAAGCACTAAACCCCGCCCCGCTAACTGGATCTGCCGAGTCTCCATATGGGGTACAGCCTGAACCCCCTTTTCCACCCCGTGCTGCATGCCATCCACGAAGGCTCGATGGTATCAACGGCCAGCGAAGCAACGCTCCTGCGCTTTACCACGCAGCGCTTCCGTCCTGCATCATGAAACCGCGCGGATTGTGTCGCAGGGCGGTACGAGTTGTGTCCGGGAAGGTCAAGTGCCGGCTTGCTCACATACTCATCGGCCGTTCTCTAGGTCCACTTGACGTGTCACTTCGTATCTTGATCTGATGATTTTGACTGCCCTGGCGGCTAACCCTACACCTAGCCGGTCCCTAGTCTCTTGCAATCTGCCATTGTGTAAATTACACCACATGTTGCGCAGCCAGGTGGCCATGGTTAATGTCAATACATACTTGATCTACTTTGTGCACGACACATCGAGACAGGCATAGGGCATTCCCAGCAGGAGATAGGAGACGCCAAATCCTCTGGTTGCCTTGGGTGAGAGTTTAGCCAAACTCCGCACTATTGTCTTACTTTGTGTGGGCGCCTTGTGGATGGTTCGCAGCCCATCCAATAAGCCGCCCGAGGCTTTATCTATCTAAACCCACCCAAAGCTGTCACGCATCTCCTCAACGTCCCTTCCTGCCGACAGATTAAAGTGGGATTTTCCAAAAGAACTTCACCTCTTAGCTCGTTGGAGAGCAAAACGGCTCATTCAGGAATTCTTTATGACTAGACATTTTTCGGATTTTACCGTTCAGATGGCAATCTTCTCTTTGCTTGGAGTAACGAATAGCTGATATAAGAATCGATACTTCGTATCTCACTAAACTAGCTGCACAAATGCTAATTCAGCTCCTTGATTGTCCAATCCCAGCGTGACCTGACGGCCACGACTTTACTCTGTCAACCATGTGTTCCCAAGTATTCACATAGCGATATGACACTCCAGTTCTAGCATCCAATAAAGAAATAATAAAATACAGGCGCGGATCCCGCGCAATGTCGCCTACCTCCCATCGCTATAATTGCGAGCTCTGTTCTCAACATATCACCTCCTCCCTTTAAAGATGTCGGTAAGACCTGGAAAAATTGCCCCCTATAACTTCTAATGGAGCAACAAAGCTCGATGGAAGAATCAAAACAAAGTCTCGCTGAGAAGTGCGCATAGCCTTGTCGTCGAATCAAGTAAACATCTTATAGCACAAAGTCAAGCTTGAACCACTAGCTCAAAGCTATTTGCGCCATGATCTTGGTGGCTTTTCTTTCCTTGTCGCAGCTGCTTCCCAACGGCTCTGCTGCCAGCGTTCAACCATATGGCATAAGAACAGCCAAAAGAACCAGATATTAACATGGCCTCTTTCATATTGCCTGAGCTTCTTTGGGACTTCCCCACAGAACTGAACTACAGCCTCTAGGTGTTCCGCGAAGCACTGTTACCAAGCTTCTTGAAGCTGATCAACCACAGAATCGGCATCTCCATCTTCTCACGGCTCCAGACACGGAACTCCAATTTCCAGATATGCAGCAATAAAATGACACTAAAGCTCTCAAGGCCAATCAAGCAACAAGGAGATCACCCCCATTTTGTCAAGGCTCTCTTCCGCGCTCCGTGTAAGCACTACTACCTAGTTATGCAGAGATGTCGTATCGTACGAGGAAAAGCAATGTCGGGGAAGTGACCAGGGATGATCTCATCCTTGAGTATGATATCGCGAAGTGAGTTTTCAGTCCCTCGGAATACTTCGAGTCCGCAAAGTGAACCCCCCTCAGTCACTGAGTTTCGAAAGACAGAAAACTCACTTCGCGACACTTTCTCTTATTGGAAAATGGAAGGATCATGATATTCGAGGCCTAGTCGCGCAGGCGTACATTCCTAAAAACCAAGAATGTAGGTATCGTGCAATGGAATGTAAACAACAACAAGATCAACCTAACCTGCTTGCATACATGCTTGTTCGTCATAAAAGGAGGGACACATTAAATACATCATCATCATTCGATTTCCATTTCCAACTGCCTTACCATGCTGCAACCTTCCCTTCATATCTTTCAGGTCTTTCTCTTCTGCCCACGAAAAATCTCGACACCATTTCCAGAGCGATCCACCTTCTTGCTCGCCGCAGCTGGCTTGCGAATCACCTTTTTGGGAGTCGGTGGCTCGATGTGGTAGTGCTCCTGGTCGACGGGCTCAGGCTCAAGATCGGACTGCGCCTCAAGTGGCTCGAGATCGTAGACCTCTCCTTGAGGGGAGCTTTTCTCCAGCGCCACCTCTTCCATTGCTGGAGATATTTCATCGACAAAAGCATCCTCCGTATAGTCAACATAGTCATACTCGTCGACTTCTTCAACCTCCTTTGAGACTGGAGGCTCTGCAATCTTTTTGCCGACAACCTCTGGCTTCATGATTGGCTTGTTAACCATGTCAATTTTCTTGATCTTGGGCAACGGTTGATCCTCCTTCAGGACTTTATTTGCTCTTCCAGGTCTCTCAGCAACAACTTCCAATGGTTTCGGGATAGCTTCTTGCATGGTCCCCTGCGCTATGTCGTGAACTTGGTTGGGAACATGTAGATGAGAGGAGTGCAAAGGTACTGGCAGACCTCGTGGAAGTAGCGCGAGGAGAAGAACTAAAAGACTGAGTATACAAATCATAACATTCTTGCGGTCTCTCATGGCAACTTTGAAGGCAGCGAGTAGGAGCTCCAGAAGAGTCTCATCTCGTATGCTAGCTCTCGACTGGCTTCGCGACTCTTGTCTTGGCTCTGGTGTCACCTGAGGCGGTTCTTCTTGGGCGTGGCCATAGATCTCTCTCAAACGTTCTTCTGAAGCTTTCTTCCTTAAAGCTTCTCGCTCTACTCCTTCTTGGTGTCGCCGCAATGCTTCCTCCTCAGCGGAATGGGAGGGTTCGTCATGAGCTTCGGGTTCTGTGACAAACTCTTCATGAACACGGGGAGTAGCATGTTCAATCTGGAGCCGCTCGAGGTCCGGGAGAAGGTATGACTCGACATACGGTTCGATTTCAACATCTACTCTTTCCATTTCCTTCCAACAAGCGGCCCATGCACCAGCTTTCATCAGCCCGTTGCTAGCGAAGACCTTGACTCTGAATTTTCGATCAGCACTGTCAAAGTCATTCTGCTCGAACTGTACGTTGCGTCCGCAAATATCACACCAGCCTCTGTCTCTCCTCCTTGACCCATCGTATTCCTCGGAATCACTGATGTCCCCAGCTGACGAATCGTATTCATCAGGACCCATATAGTGACCGCACTTCAATATCCTAGCTCGCGGCCGAACTGGAAGGTCGAGGGTTTCGAGAAGTCTCTCTTCGAGAACTTCGTAAGATTCTTGAGGGTGAGATAGAAGGATACCCCTTGCAAGAACTTGTTCACCCAGCTTTTCTTGCAGGAGTCGCCAACTATCTTTGACGCCACTTAGGTCTACTGGAATATCTTCGTCCAGGAGATTCATGGCGTCTGCATATTGAAATTGGAGTGGAAGAACCGTAACATGCAGCAAGACGAGCGGATGTTCGACTCTTGTCTTGAAAACTCGCGTGGGAGTTTTCGTCCGAGAGCTTGTCGGCGAGAAATGAGAGCGTGAAAAGTCCGAGCCACGTCGAGATGGCGTACCAAGACGTGAGACACTTGGATTGTGTCTCTTGGTTGAATGTGGTGAACCGTAAAGACTTTGCGCAGGGGAAGACATCTGCATCGCACGAACAGAAGATGGAGTGCGGAAGGGTGGTCTGCTCAAAATTTTACTTGTGCCTGGTGTATGTGGTGTAGTTTCCCTATAAGAAGTGGCACTTGGAATTCGTGAAAGCGGTTCCTCCGTTGCTGCTTCCTCGCCAACTTGCGGAGTTGTTAACCTCTTCTCTTGATAAGCCTCTTCACCACTATGAACTCCATCGCTGGAGTTCATGCTGCTCCTTTTGCTTTGTCCTGAGTTGTGACTGAAGACATCATCCTCGAGATCCCCATCGTGGTGAGAGCTGTTGTCGCCTTCATCATGAACTGACTGATGCTCCGTTTCTGTGTCACATGTGCCCTCGTCGTTGCCATGGTGTGTTAAATCAGGCTGATCACCATATGTTAACTCTGCATCATACGTGAGCTCAGAAGCAGACTGATCATAGCTATCATCTGTTTGTGTGCTCAAAATGGAGCTCTCGTTATAGTCATCTTGCTCGATACTTGCGACGACTGCTCGAGCCGCTGCTTGAATCAAAGCCTCTGCTCTCTCCATACGCATTTGCTCCTCGTCTTCGGTGGCAAGGTCCTCGTCGTGCAGATAACTTCCATCATAATCAGTGCCATCGTCGGTATACTGAAGTTCACTTTGATCATGTTCATTATGATCTGAATTTTCGTCGTCTTTAGCGGCATTAGTGGCGTTGGTCTCGTCGTCTTCAACTTGCCGTTGTTCATATTCATGGCCGGTTTTCACAGGTTGGTTTGTTTCTGAATTTTCTGGATCGTCATAAAATAAACTCTGGTCTTCGTCGTGAAGCAACAACTCGTTGAGGTGGGATCCTTCTGTTTCCTCTTCGTTATTCGGGGCGACCTTGTCTGCGTTTTCACTTGGCACACTGTCCTTGTCGTGTTCCTCTTGTGGCACCATCTCTTGCTCTTCATGCTGACCCCGCAGCTCCTCTGGGTTGGTTTCCTCTTCTTCCACGAGGGACTTAGTCCCGAGAACCGCATCCTCCTCCCCTGTCTCGATTTGTCCCTCCTCTTGTTCTTCCACGGCTTTCTGCGTGTCTTCCACTTTAACGTATGGAGGAGTTTCATCCTCCTCCAAATCGTGGGATTCGCCGGGGAAATCTGTGATATCTTCGGCAAGGAGCTCGATGTTCTCATCAGGCAATTGAACACCTTCTTCATTAATTGTCTCCTCGTCCAATAAAGCGTCGTTCACAGGCTCTTCTGTTTCTTCAGGACGAAATTCGACGCTATCGTCGATCCGCACAGCTTCTTCGCCCGTGACTAAATCTTCTAGTGATTCGGGTTCGAGCTCTTCCACCCTCTTTACAACTTCCACTGTCTTCCCATATTCATCTGCCTCCTCAGCATGATCGGCACCTTCAGCTTGGGAAAGCTCGTCAATGAGGTCCTGAATTTCGTCTTTCGGTCCTTCTGGGTGATGATCGTCATTTATAGTGGTATCGTCCAGATCTACTAAAGCCTTTACCACCTCTGTGTTGGGTTCGTGATGGACTGTGGCCTCACTGCTCATAGTTCGATCGGAAGGCATTTCTGCCGAATCGGAAAGACAGGACTCGTCAACATGAATTTTGAAATCAGCAGCAACAGCTGGGGACTTCTTCTTTCCCTTCCCCTTCTTGGCCATGATATGTGTGGGCAGATACGGTTCGAATTAGCTCGTGCGAGGCGCCTGGGCGAGCGGGCGTATGTAAACAATGCGTCGGTCCAGCAACCAGCTATCGCAGTCTTGCCAGAGGAGGAGATTTCTGCAGGTTCTTCGGAGGATAAAGAATAGTAATATCAACAAGGTCAATTATCATGTACAGATGCTTCGTAAAGTCGTTATACACATGAATCTAGAAAATGCTATGAGGAAATCGAGAGCTGCCACGTTTTTCGAGGCTTTGTTTTGTCCTGAGCTGCTATAGCAACGGAATCTGGAAGCGACGACCTTCACCGCGACCGTACAAGACCCTTCCTTCCAGCTAAGCGATTCACGCAACCTGTGCTGTGCTGCTTATGCTCCGGAGTACCCCTTGTCCAGCTGCTGCCCACGCCCAATCTCCCAGCCTGAGCATCGGCCAATGCCACAATGCAATTGCTTTCAGCTGCCGGATGATGTTCTGGTGCAAGCGTCGGTGCTACTACTCCCACGCCAGCCGAAGCCCTTGACGTCATCGCACGGCAGGCGATAAGAAACGCTCCTTTTTATCTAACGGCCAAAAGCAGCACGGGGAGGACAGCAAGTAATCCTGCATTCACCGACGGCATGGGCTGGGAAAGAAGGGCTGAAACCTATCAGAAACGCAAGACCTACCTGTGCTTTCGTCGCTGTACTTATACTCCTTTAGCATCTGCGCTTGGCAATCGTTGCCATGCGCCGCTTTTGATGCTGACTCGCACGCTCTTTGGCCAGGCCCTTATCGGCGTGTCAGAAGTTGGACAGTAACGGCATGTTTCCTTGGTGAGAAGCTACGACCTCTGTCTCTAGTTCCGTTCAATTCAACCGGTGAGGTTGAGAAGCCAGGTAAGGGCACCGGGGGTTATGTCCTGTGTCGGCTCATAACCTCAGCCATCCTCCTTCTCTCCTGACCTCTTTCCCCCATTTGTATTTATTTGGTTCCTCCCGCGCCGTCCCTCCATTGTGCCTTCTTGGTTGTACTTTCACTGTTATCCTTTCATCTTTCGGCTTTTGAAATTGTTGCAGGAACACCAGCAAATATGGCAGAAGGTACATATACTCTCTACGACCGATGCACCAAGCTGATAAGCTTGCAGAACAGAAACCTACCGCTGAGAACATGACGATGCTTCAGGCATTCGAATGGTATGTTCCAGACGACCATAAGCACTGGCAACGTCTGTATGAGCAGGTTGCACAGCTGAAAGCAACCGGTATCGATAACCTGTGGATTCCTCCGGGATGCAAGGCAAGCTCTCCGTCTGGCAACGGCTACGACATTTATGATCTTTACGATCTGGGAGAGTTTGACCAGAAGGGAAGCAAAGGCACCAAGTGGGGCACCAAAGACGAGCTCCTAAAGATGGTGAAGAAAGCCAGTGAAGTTGGCGTGGGTATCTATTGGGATGCTGGTACGTCGTCTCTATCGTGGGCGAAGAATTGCTCACAGGTCCCTAGTTCTCAATCACAAAGCTGCTGCCGATCATAAGGAAAAATGTGAGGCCCAGGAAGTTGACCCCGACAACCGCGACACGACTATCAGTGATCCTTACGAAATCGAGGCTTGGCTCGGCTTTGACTTCCCCGGGCGAAAGGACAAATACTCTACTCAAAAGTATCATTGGTATCACTTCTCGGGGACGGATTATAATGCCGCGAACGAGAAGACTGCCATTTATAAGATTCTTGGCGACAAAACGAAAGGATGGGCTCAAGATGGTGATGTTGATACAGAGAAAGGAAACTACGACTACCTCATGTTTGCAGATCTGGACTACTCGCATCCAGAAGTTGAGAAGGACGTTCTTGATTGGGGTGTTTGGATGAGCAACGAGGTCACCATCAAAGGCATTCGTTTCGATGCCGTCAAGCATTTCAGTGAGGACTTCCTCAGGAAATTCATCACCATGATGAATGAGACGCATGGCGAGGGCTGGTTCTTCGTTGGCGAATTCTGGAAGGATAGCTTGGATGACATGCACAGATATCTGGATAGAATGGGAAAGAAGTTCTCACTGTTTGATGCACCATTGGTGTATAATTTCAGTAAACTCTCTAAGACCGAAGACGCCGATCTGAGAACGGTCTTTGACGACACGTTGGTCCAGACAAGTCCAGTGAATGCTGTTGTAGGTTCTTTCAAAGCTGTCAATCTGAATGTGGAGGCTAATGAATCACAGACTCTGGTTATGAACCACGACACACAACCATACCAAGCCCTTGAAGCGCCTATCGAGCCATTCTTCAAGCCACTCGCCTATGCCCTCATTCTCCTTCGGTTTGACGGTTATCCATGCCTATTCTATGGCGATTTGTATGGTATCAAGGGCGAGCACTCATTCCCTCCATCTTGTGGCGGTGCACTTCCAAATCTGGCCCTCGCCCGCAAACTCTACGCCTACGGAGAGCAGAAAGACTACTTTGACTACGCGACATGCGTCGGCTGGGTACGATACGGGACCTGGGATCGCAGATGGGGATGTGCAGTAGTATTGTCCAATGCTGGACCTGGTGAAAAGAGAATGCACGTTGGTGAAATGCACGCCGGCGAGGTCTGGACCGACGTTCTTGGCTGGGAGCAGGGCGAAGTTGTCATTGGGGATGATGGGTTCGGAAACTTCATTTGTCCTGGAACGAGTGTCAGCGTTTGGGTTAATAAAGATGCTGAGGGACGGGATAAGTTTGGGAAATTGTAAGCCTGAACCCCTTCTCCCCGCCGAAGTTTCTAACTATAACCAGTGATGACAACATTTATAAGTCTTGAGGACTCCTTCGGAGATCTTATCTCAAGCGTGGGACGAGGTTTAGAATGCTAAGACTGAAAAAGAGGTTGAACACGGAACAAGGAGAGAGGGTAATAAGATATCGCCACACTAGATAGGATAGACCAGCTTGAGAGTGCGAATATCCATATAGAGTCCTGTACTTCTGTCATTCTGAGACTTTTTTGCCGAGCAGTAGGTAGGCAAGTAGCCCCTTATGGTAGGATCTGGAATGATTAGTGCTTCGATAGCGCATCCAGGTCCTCACAAGCAAGCACGATCGAGAATTGTGCAGAAAATTTCCTACGTAGCCTTCATGCCGCGTTATCGAGTGCTAAAGTCAGAGCTCGAGAATCGCAGGAGATTTGTGAGTTCCTCCAAGTGAAGTGGAGGTCTTGTGCATATATGATCGGTCAACTTGGTACTGGCAATAGCACCGTCCTGCAGGAGTATCTTTCAACGAACGCTGGTAATGAAGCATTGGAGCCTGGGTTGGAGACTAGCTCACACGAGAGACTCGGCCCATTGGGAAGGAAAGCTGGACGATTGATGATGACGCAGCACAAGCAAGATGAAAGGAGCTTGGTTGACCACGCGGCCAATCAGACGGGGACAACCCGCTTTTTCCAATCCCACAGCTAAGCTTTCCCGCCAAGCCCATGAGCGAGCTTGCATCCTGGTTCAGGCAAGCTGTCTATGCGAGAAGAGGGGCAATCATCAGCTGGATTGCAGGCCACCAACCAACACAGCACAACGCTGCGGCAGCCAATGTTGTACGTGTCTGCGGTGCGGCATGGGTCGCACTGAGGTGGTAACTGCTGCTTCAGCTAAAGCAGGGTCGGTGAGCTAGCTACATCATATGCCACGCATTCCCCTTTGCTTCTCGTCCTTCCACTTCTCTTTCCATTCCAATCCTACCCTGAGCACCCCATCCCACCGCATCTCTACACCGTTGCCAACATGGTCCACCTCGCATCCATTCCTACCAATGCCAAGGCTTCGGCGCCCCTCGTCGAAAGAATGAAGAAGCTGGGCCTTGCACCTGGCGACCAGCAAGATACCTTCACGTCCAGTGTGTATGGCTCCAAGTTCGCGGCCGAGGATTTGCCAAGGCATGAGATGCCAGAGTGTGAGATGCCCAAGGACGTCGCCTACCGTATGATCAAGGACGACTTGAGTCTGGATGGAAACCCAATGCTCAAGTATGTACCTTCTGTTGGCGTGAAGAGACGCCATGCTTACCCATTCTGCTCGACAGCTTGGCATCTTTTGTCACCACCTACATGGTAATCCGCCTACCCTCAGTTCCCCGGGCTATCACTGACCCCGCTCTAGGAAAAAGAAGTCGAGGATCTTATGACCGAATCTTTTGCTAAGAACTTTATCGACTACGAGGAATACCCACAGTCCGCAGATATCCAGAACCGATGTGTGAGCATGATTGGAAGATTGTTCAATGCTCCTATTGACGACGAGGACAATAATGCCGTGGGCACCAGCACTGTGGGTAGTTCTGAGGCCATCATGCTGGGTGTTTTGGCTATGAAAAAGAGGTGGCAGAATGCTCGAAAGGCTGCTGGTAGGTTTTTTGTCTTTGTAAAATGAGGCAACTGGGAAACTGACATTTGGATTGCAGGCAAGCCATTTGACAAGCCAAACATTGTCATGTCATCTGCCGTACAAGTCTGCTGGGAGAAAGCGGCACGATATTTCGAGGTTGAGGAGAAATACGTTTACTGCACACCAGACCGCTACGTGATCGATCCCGAAGAGACGGTAGCGCTCGTTGACGAGAACACCATTGGTATCTGCATTATTCTTGGAACTACATACACGGGTGAATATGAGGATGCAAAGGCAGTCAATGATCTTTTGGTTAAGAAGAACATTGATACCGTCATTCACATTGATGCTGCTTCCGGTGGCTTTGTTGCTCCTTTCGTATGCCCTGAGTTGGAGTGGGATTTCAGATTAGAGAAAGTTGTCTCTATCAACACTTCTGGACACAAGTACGCAGCCCAAAGGATATACCAAGAAAGTCGTGTGCTAATGAAGTTCACAGATATGGATTGGTTTACCCAGGTGTAGGATGGATAATCTGGAGGGCACCAGAGTACCTTCCAAAAGAGCTTGTGTTCAATATCAACTATCTTGGTGCAGACCGTAAGCCATGTTCTTGACTGTAACTGTCGAGCAAGTACTGATTACCTTTACAGAAGCAAGTTTCACTCTTAATTTCTCCAAAGGCGCCTCTCAGGTCATTGGTCAATATTACCAGCTGATTCGCCTTGGAAAGCACGGTTACCGTTGTATCATGACCAACCTCACCAGAACGGCAGATTATCTTTCCGATTCCCTCGAGCAACTCGGCTTCACAATCATGTCTCAAAGGAACGGCAAGGGACTACCACTTGTTGCCTTCCGCATCTCCAAATCCCAGAAGAAGGAGTATGACGAGTTTGCCTTGGCACACCAGCTACGCTCCCGCTCCTGGGTTGTACCAGCCTACACGATGGCACCCAAGACAGACAACTTAAAGATGCTGCGTGTAGTTGTCCGTGAGGACTTTTCTAAATCTAGATGTGATCAGCTGCTCGGCGATATCAAGCTTTGCATGGGCGTCCTTGATCAGATGGACAAGGATGCTATCAAGAAGCATCAGGAGTTGGTCAAGAACCACATCAGCCATAGTGGCAGGGCGACCCATAACCATGAAAGCTACAGGAATGAGCAGCATAGCTTACAAGGCAAGCACGGAAAGACTCATGCTGTTTGCTAGATGTGTTTTGTAGGAAACAATGGTTGCAAGATACAAAAGTTGTCCGGGATTAAAGGGATCGGATAGATATATATGAAGAAATGAACAACAAATAAAATCCATTCCTCGACATCCTTTCCTGGGGAAGAACTAAGTAATTGTGTATGTCTTAAGAAACAATTCTTTCAATTTAATGATTACTGAACTTGAACAAACCAGTTACAAGGACTCTGGGTATCTACCTCGCACTCATCAACCTTCCTGGATATTCTTCGTTGCGCAATAGACGTTCTATTCACATTTATAAGGCAGTTAAGCTGCTGCGGTGGCAGTAGTGCGTGGCAATTCTTACCTTTTGACATTACCCCAGCTTCCTAACTGTTGACTAGTGATGTATACTATCAAGAGTTAAAGAGCGGTTTCACCCACTTGTATTAGCTTCTAGCATTTGATATGCTATTTGAAGAACTTAATTTTAAAGCTTGTATAGAAACGTAGGGTCATCTATACACGACCTACATTTGTCTGTAGGTATCTTGAACTTGGATTGACAGATACTAGAAGGGTGACCGAAGAGGCAGCTATCTCCACTGAAATGAAGTGTACTTCTATAGGTTTTATATCTTGGTTGTTATAGATGCTTCTCCCTCCTCGTCGCAGACACGTGCTCCGTCTCAAATCTAATCTTGCGCCCTCCATCTAGGACCTTAGTTGTCTTCTGCACCTGCAGATACACAAAAGGATATGCCAGATCACAGGCCAAGCCAGTCCCCAACAGAAAGATTGCAAATGGCGACATGACATATGTATGTGCTTCTCTCCAGAAATACCAAGCCCACACATAGTTCATGTCGAGTCCAACGATAGTCCCCAAAAACCTTGAGGCCCAGACCGACCAGGTCACTCCTCCTGTATGTCCGCGTATAAGAAGCTGAGATAAGCTGGCCGCAGACAGTATGAGCTGCGCAACCGCCGCGCTCCAGAACCCCAACTCTGTGGTATCCGGGCCCATATCTTTGCCGACATAGAATTTCCCCTGACGGGCCCCCAGGCCATTATCCAGCCACCACTTCGCAAAGGCCCAATGTCCAACCACGCACCCTCCCAAAAGCACGATAAATATGCTTCCAAGGTGGTTCTTGACAGCCGGGGCGTGGTTCCATTCGTTGTGGCCGTATTTGAGCAGTCCATAGACAAGGCCACAATCAATCGCCAGCCAGATGCCAAAACATATCTTTTCGAGCGTCGCTTCTGCAACTGTTAAGGCGTATACCAGCTCCCAGGCGAAATTGAATGCTAGTGCAAACATTGGCATGCCATAAGACTGGCTCTTGATCGATTCGCGGGTCAGGAGGATGTAGCAGATGGTCCACAGACCTCCGCCAAGTTGGAGGAGCGCATTGCAGACCGGCACGACGTGTGAAGAAACGTGTGGTGGTGGGATATCGCTGGATCCCATTGTAAGAGGCTCGAAGGGGGTAGGGCTGCAATAGTCAGTGGTAGGGAAGCGTGAACAAGTATTGCTCCCGTAAGAAAATCTGCTGTTTTCTGGCCCACTTGACCCAGCTTACACTGCTCGCCTCAGCCTGCTGAGCATCACCCTAGACCTTAGAACCCCACATGCTGAGGCACAACAAAGGGGCTGTCATCCAATTCCTGTCTGAGGTGTTCGGCACATCAGCATTAGGCCACCGAGCACAACCTAAGCTCATATTGATGATGTGAAAGGAAGAATGATGGCCGAGCGGTTGTTGACAGCCTCGGCCCGTATGCGTCGTTCCCCACTTCCAGCTACCCCAGCTTTTGCGACCACCTAAGTCAGGTGTCACGGCTACTACTACTACTACTACTCCTCCTCCTCCTCCTTATAGCACCGTAATCGTCTCCCTTTCCATAAAAGAACCAAATTTTACTGCGCCATCATCATGGCTTCTACGTCAACTTGGCAAGCTGTTGCAGCTCGGAAGCAGAAGCAACGCCAATCTCGGATTCCAACAGAATGGATGCTTGCTTCACCACCACCGCCAACCGTGACCAATGTCCTGAACGTCCCTCGAACATGCGGCATTCTGACCACCAAGGAGCTTGAAATCACTGAGCAGCATGATGCAGTTTCTCTCTCCTCTTGTATCCGAAGCAAGAAATATACCGCTGAAGAGGTGACGGTAGCATTTTGCAAACGTGCTGCTGTAGCACAACAAGTTTGTAATTGCCTGACGGAGATATTTTTCAATAATGCAATTGCGCGAGCCAAGTTCTTAGACCAGGAGTTTTTAAGGACGGGAACGGTTGTGGGCCCGTTGCATGGAATACCCATCTCTCTTAAAGACACTTTCAAAGTCAAAGGGTTTGATACATCGATAGGCATCGCATCACTTGCCGAGAACGCAGCACAGGAAAACGCGCTACTAGTTGATATATTGCTGGAAGCTGGCGCTGTTATCTATTGCAAAACGGGCATTCCGCAGACTCTCATGGCTCTAGACAGCGACAACAATCTATTCGGAAGGGTTCTGAATCCCCGAAATAGACTTGTTACTGCTGGGGGAAGTTCCGGTGGTGAAGGTGCCCTTGTGGCGATGAGAGGAAGTATTCTTGGCATAGGCACTGATGTTGGAGGCAGTATTAGAATTCCAGCTATGTGCAACGGTCTTTATGGAATCAAACCTTCTGCTCAGCGAGTTCCGTATGTGGGCCAAGAAAATGGTGCAAGGCCCGGCGCAGCTAAGATCGCATTGCCAGCTAGTGCAGGACCTATTACAGCAAGTCTGAGAGATTGCGAGTTACTGCTGAGAGTTGTGGCCGATGCTCAGCCCTGGGAGAGAGATCCAGCTGTAGCCTATGGATCCTGGGAAGAGCAGGGAAGCATCAAAGAAAGAAAAAGACCTTTACTCGGGGTTATTAGAACGGACAACTTGATAGGTCCTTTGCCACCTGTAAGCAAGGTGATTGATGAGACAATGGAGCGTCTGCGAGACGCAGGGCTCGAAGTTGTTGAAGTCGATGCACCAGCCTTCAAACGTTGTCAATCACTGGCCAATGGCCTATTTGGTGTAGACGGTGGCAACTTCATATTTAATTTGCTGGAGAAGACAGGTGAACCTTTGATAAATTGGCTTTCAACAAGGATCAGAAGAAAGGAACAGATGTCTTTGGACACCTTGATGGACCTTCACGCAAAGAAGGTGGACTTGGAGACAGAAATGTTGAAGATCTGGAAAGACCCTCAAACTGGAAGGACCATCGACGCTATTATCTGCCCCGTGGCTCCACATCCTGTCCCTCCGCTCGATCGCTGGAATGGCGCGAGTTACACGTCAAGTTTTGTCCTTCTTGACTATCCAGCAGGGGTCCTTCCAGTAAGAGACATCACGGAGACGGATCTGACTGAGGAGTTGATTGAGGGCAACCCCTTGGGAAGCTGGGATAAAGCTAACAAGGAACTATGTAAGTGCAGTATCGCCAGGAGAAGAGAGTGCCAAATCACTGATCAGATAGGGAACCCGAAAACGATTGACAGGAAGTTGTATCTGGATACGATGCTGTCCATTCAAGTTATTGCACCGAGGTTGCAGGAAAGGAGACTCTATCAAGCTATGGAAATCATTGATGAAGTGATCCAAGGAAAAGCTAATTTGGAGAAAGCCAAACTGTAAGACCTTGTAGCAATTCAGTTTTAGCGAGTGGAAGCAATTGATGTGGCCTCGAATGACATGCTTCAGTTCCAATTTGTTTTGAAGGGCGTACACCAGATTTTTCGACCATTTCACGAATAGACCACATACCGGATTACAAGATGTGTCAAACGACAGACTCGGTGAGGCCTAGTTGACAAATCCTAGAAATCGGAAATGGCAGCATGGTCTTTGTCAACGCGTAAGATGCGATGGCCATAAAATCTCTCCATTTCCATGTCTCTCTACAGGAAGATAATTTCCACAGGCCGTGGGAGCCATGATTTGTTCCCACCCACCTAGCCGAGTCGGCAATGTGCCTCTTCCTCTCCCTCCAACCACGGACGAAGCTGGCAAAACTCCGCTTTTGTTTGCCTGGAATAATTGAAAAGAGCAGAGAAACCAACAGCTCAACTAGCTCGCTTACACAATTTCCCAGCAAACCTCGGCTGTTGCACTTACCGTTCCTCCATCCGTATCCTATGCCGCAGCCAGCCAGCGTATGCCTGTCCATGAAATCTAGCGGTTCCCTTCCTGGACCCCTGGGCTGCAGTGGCAGGAGCTGGCCCGTAAAGGCCGAGGTGATAGACCCAAGGCTAATTTGAGTAGGAGGGTGCGTGACGTGGTGCCGAGCTCGATATATGCAGCCAACTATAAGATCACCGCCGAGCGCTAAGAAAAGAACGGATGCATGGGCTATACAAGAAAAGGTACGGAAGGTTCGGGCGTTTAATGCCCAAAGTTCGTCACTGTGACATATTGGAAAGGGCCCTGTTAGTCTTTTGCTCGCAGGGTCATGCATGTCTCCGGTATTCTGAAGCTATATCACGCCCGACTATATGGTGTTTTGGGAAACGAGACAGAAAGATTGCCGGTTGCGGTACCTCTCTTTGCTCCTCGCTTATCTCTCAATGCGCGTCCGTAACCGGTGAGTGGAGGAGACGTGTGTTTTCCGTCACTATCGGAACGAAATTCTGATTGTCGCTTCGATGGAACAAATTAGTTCGCGATTTAAGATATTTGCTGTGGGGAGCTCGCAAATTCTCGAAACCTGGGTGGCGGAGTCGAGGTACCTAACCATTCTCTTTTGCGAAATACGACGCAGGTAATAAAATTAGACAGAAATAGGGGCGACAATCAGAGGGCGAGCACCACGGCAGGAAACAAGCAGTCTGTGGGTGAGTCGTCGTTGAATAATGCTATGTGTGCTATGCAATGCTATGCCTTCTCATGCTAGACCAAGATATGTACTAAATGAGGTACTCCTAAAAACGCGGTTGAACGCTTTTGACCCGTCTTTCCAAACGCCGTACCAATACCCGATAATTGAAATCCCGTTCGTAACTCAGCTCCAAAGCCCATTATCATCTTTCCGTAGAACCATCTACCAAACTAGTCCCCAATTTATTGCAAGTCCGCAAACTGCTCGACGCACTCATCAACCTTCTTCAAAAGCACAGTCTTTCTGTCATCCCCACACCAACTGCCCTCAATCGCAGCTACGGCAATGCTCTTCCACTCCGCAACGTTCAAGGTGAATGCGTCCTGGACCGCGAGGTAGTTATCAAGGATATAACCACCAAAGTACGCAGGGTCGTCACTGTTAATGCTGAACCGTACGCCGTTATCCAAGAAGGTGCGGATGGGTAGCTCAGCAACTTTAGTAACGCAGCGCAACCGCACATTGGAGAGTGGGCACATGGTGATGAGAGTCTTGTTCGCAGCAACGCGTTTCAAGAGCTCCATATCATCCACCAGGTGGATTCCATGGTCAATCCGCTCCACGTGGCACAGGTCCAAAGCGCGTGAAATATATGTTGAATCTCCCTCCTCGCCCGCATGTGCTGTTCTGCGCAAACCGGCATCTTTCGCAGACATGTAGACCTCGCGGAAGATCTCTGGAGGGTTGCCGACCTCGCTGCTGTCGAGTCCGATACCAGCCACGGTTCCATCAGAGAAATGCCCAAGCGCTGAAGCTTCCTGGTATGTCTTTCCGGCTTCATCAGCCGTCATGTGTCGCAAGAAGCACAGGATTAATTTGCTGGTCAATCCAAAGTCCGCCTCAGCGCGTCTCTGCGCGGCAGTCAATCCCTCCACCACAGTTTTGTATGCAACGCCACGCTCAGTGTGGGCTTGCGGATCAAAGAAGATCTCGGCGTGGTGGACACCATCGGCATGTGCCTTTTGGAAGTATTCGTATCCCAGTGTTTCGAAGTCGGACACTGTCAGAAGGGTGCGCATGCCGATGAAG
Source organism: Coleophoma crateriformis (assembly GCA_003369635.1). Taxonomy (NCBI): domain Eukaryota; kingdom Fungi; phylum Ascomycota; class Leotiomycetes; order Helotiales; family Dermateaceae; genus Coleophoma; species Coleophoma crateriformis. The sequence continues at coordinate 1,514,995 of PDLN01000005.1, forward strand.
TAGTAGCCGAGGAAGTCATCGAGAGAAGTGAAGCGTTCGTAACGTGCCTGCAGCGCCTCAATCGATTGGAAAGCTGGGTCTTCCGCAGGCAGGGCAATATTGTTGGACTTGGCGAGCCTAAAGAGCGTAGCTGGTGACAGAGAGCCCTCGATGTGTAGATGATGCTCGCACTTTGGCAGGGCCGCGAGGAATGGTGTGAAGTTGGGCATCTTGGGTACTAGAATCTATCGAACCGTGGACGTTGACCTGCAGGTGAGCTCAGAGGCAGGAACTTGCTCCAAACGTGGTACTGAAATAGAAGGGAGACGGAAGTTGAAACGAGAGGGGAAACTTTGCGAAAAGAAAGAAAGAAAGCATCAGGGACTGCGATGATTCGGAGATATACTATACACAGAAGTCGCTCAGCGGTGTGTTGTCGGTCAATTGACACAGGCAAATGCCTCTTTTCACGATGTTTTCCCCTCCAAGAAAAATGCGGTCTGGTCTTTTTTCGATGCGGGGCATCGCAAGGACAATGGGGCAGCCTTGCGCGTGGAAGCCGGCGCCTTCCGACCAAAAGGGGTAGCAAAGCGCAGTTAGGGTAGAGGTTCTCTGCAAGCTGCAGGTACCATATGTGACAGCTCTGCCCTTCGACGGAGCCATCTGCCGTCGTGCTCGGTCTGAATAGCCTCACAATGGCGTTTTTGGATATGCATGCCGGTAGATATAGGGGATGCTGCACACTGGCCGCCCTGCCTGGCCTTGCTTGATCTTGCGGCCGTGGCCTGCATTCTAGCTGCTCTTGTCGCCACGTGCTGGAACTCCCGGTTGAGTATGGGGAAGCAATCTTCCGGCGCGCTGTCACTCAGGCTGCGAAGGAAGCAAGCAAGGCGAGGCGCGAAGGATGTGTACGAGATACGAGCGCTATCAGACGGAAGGAACTCATTCCAGGGGAAACTTCACGTATCAACGGCCTAGCTCCAAAGGTTATGATTATGATTAGGCTTATGGTTATAGCAGCGAGGGTCGGAGGAACATCCGATTGATGCTTTTGCGCAGCTGCGTGCGGCACTGCGAATAGTGACAGTCTCATCCTGTACTGTATATCACACAAACGTACGACCACCACGGAAAGAGATTGCACGTTGCGCGTCCCTGCTTCCCGTTCCAGTGCGTGTGGCCGGGAGGCCAGCACATGACTCGAGTTTCCCACCATCGATTGCCGTCGTGAAAGGGCTGTAGGATAGAGATGCCGTTTTGGCCAGCGAGGTTGTCCATCAACGGAGGAAAGGTTGGGTCCGGTGCTCCATCAGCCAGTGCAGTTGCGCGCTATCTCTCGGTCATTTCATCCCAAGCGGACTGACATGGCCCTGGCGATGTTCAGCATAAGGGAGATGTAGGGTCGGCAAGAATGATCCCCTGCAAAGACCGGCGGCGTAGGGGCCCAGGCCTTGCGTTTCAGATATGCCTGCCCCATGGCGATATACTACTGTATGTTGCGGCTTGATCGCCCGATGGAAAGAAGATCATCCAGTTTTGGAACACTTCTGGAAAGCCCGGCAACTGCTGCGCGCCCTTGGGCCGTGAACAACCCGCTTAGCTCGAGTACATGTGCCTGGCGAAGATGATCGCAGAGGCAAGATGGTCCGATATGAGGCCTCAGAATTGATGCGCGGCACTGATCCCGGCAATCACCGCCGTTGAGCTGGTGTTCAGGAAGGGGATGTGCAGGCAAGCTCGCCTTACCTCACCTTATCTCCTGCCCTTCACTTCAGACGCGACTCGAGCTGCTCGCACCGCCATATGGTGGGATTCTGCTTGATCGTGATCGGTGTTCCAGAAGAAGCTTCGAAAACGACCTTCTGTTGCGACTCTGTATCCTTGCCTATATGAAGGAGTTGCCGGGGCTGTGTCGCACTGCGAGATAGTTAATGCTCGGCAAGGAATCATATTGCGGAATCGCTTTGCAAGCACGAATCATTGTTATTGCTATTTGTATTTATCAAACACCCCTCCGCCATTCTCTACTTATTGGCCTGAGCGACGGCACGAAAGGATACAGGGGAGAATTGCCTAAATGGGTGGAACGCCCGATGCAAGAGATATACTTCGTGGGAAGCTTGTTGCTGCTGTTGTTACTACTCATTCATATGAACACATGGTCTTATGCCGGTTCGCTGGGGAAACGTCATGGCTTCGAGGGATGCACACAACTGCTTACGGCGTAGTTTCCTAGACCTTGACAGGCTGTACGCAATCGCCGCCCAGCCTCCTCCGCTCGCGACGCCCGCCCATCCTGGACCATAGTTGCTGGTGAAGTGAGACCTCAAAAGCACTGTCGCTTGATGTAAATCGTGGGCAGTATACAAGATCAACAGCTGCAAGGGTGCTTTCACACGCCACCACCCAGATTCAGGTTGAGCAGGGTAGCCCAGCGAGCGCTTGTCACAGTCTGACAGCCGTACGGCACGACACGGACGCTGCAGTTAGGATGTGTGCCATCCGGACTCCCTCCGTTCAGCCGGCCGGTCTTCCTAGCCCTACACTTGCTGGCCCTGCAAAGATCTGCAAGAGGGTAGTTTTCCGACCCCTGCTGAGTTTTCCATGAAACGCTGAGGAAAAGCGGCAGAAGAAGAAGAAGACGAAGAGGGAAACCTTGTTGACTTTTTCAACTTGAACCTTTTTCTCCAGCGACGCCCTCCTGACTCTATGACCCTGCGAAGCTTTGATTCGTGGGAGCGTGCCGAGGAATTACTGAGTGCAGGGCTCCAGGTTCACTGGCGAGTTCCAAGCTCCAGCTCTCGTCCCCGAACATTCTGACCAGTATTTTCTTCATGGCAATGTCCTGTCGCACTATTTTCTCGGCTTGTAGCGACCAAAAGATTCGATTATCAGATCTAAAACATGCTTGCCACAAGGATCGCCATTACTGGACTTGGGATCTGGGGATGAGGCAAGATCTAATCATCTGTTCAGAAGAGAGAGAAGGGGGCAATCATATAATTTTGAGTTGGCTGCTCGGGCAGAGAAGAAGCAGCCATCGAGGTCCCGTCATACCATTCTCGAAATTGGCTTTCTTCTTCTTTCCTTTTGTCTTTCGCACCAAGATAAGGTACTAACTAGCTTCATGTTGGAGCTCTGGTGCCCTGTTTTAGCTTAGTGCCCGGTCTTCGCGTTGCCGGTTCTGTCTTCTCGTCGTCTGGCAGAAGCATAGTCCTTACATACTACTACATACTACCTGCAGTATCTAGTAGCGATGGTGGGAAATTCCCCATGGTGGCTTTTTTGGCCGATGGCTCCGAGAACGAACACGAGAGGCCAGCTTTTCCGGCAGGATAAGCATATCTTCCTGATATACCGGTGTACTGTACCAGTCGTCCAACTGAGGTTGAACTTATCACATCGCATAATGACACTGCCGATCTAACTTGTCGAGTATGAGGCTGAACACAGCCACGGGGGATGGTGAACGGGTTTTTCTTTTTGGCTCTGGCTTCCGAAGTCAAACAGCGTTTCCTGGGTTTTGGTTTCATGCTTTTGTTCCCCCTTCTTCGTCGCGTAAAAGGGGAAAGTCAAAGTCAAGGTGATTGATGCAAGCAAGGCCTGGCCCGTTGACAGGTCGCTTGTGCGTTTTTGCGCGGAAAGACCAACCCTCATCTCATGTCCACCGGCGCAGCTCCACCAAATGCACGTGCTTGTCAAAGGCAACAGCATGTATCCCAGAACGCAAACTGCTGCGTATAGCTTCCCCCCCTAATGGCCCGCTGCACTAGTGTCCTGGTCCAACGGCCCTTTTCGAAGCGGCCGGCAGTTGATCGTGATGGTTCGTAGGTCGGACCAAGATGGCAAGATCGCTCACATTGTTGAAGAGTCTGCACTCGAGCACGACATGGGTGCAAAGTTGGAATTCGCCACGCGAAACTGAACGGTACTGTAGGAATGTTCAGGAAAATCCCAAAGTTTAAATGGATTAGGTGATGCTTACCTCGTACAGCGTCGGATCATTCCTCCGCCGATCAGAACGGCAGAGCCAGCCATGGTTTGCGGCCTCCGTCTTTCTTCCCATTGTTTGCATGTACCAGGGACGGTCCATCACCGTGACCATGAAACGTCTAAGCCTAACCTAATAATATCGGGCAGATGATGCGTCGGCTTAGGTTATATGATAATGATCCTGGGAAAAGGCGATAATATGCACCGCCGCATATCATATCATCGTTCGGGTCACTGCTGCCGCCGCATGGCGTGCGTCCTGTAGCTGGTCGCGTTGCAATGATTCACGAGCCGCCGGGGTGACGAGAGCCTTGCTGGACCTGGCAGGACCCTCAGCGGCGCCAACATCCCCATGAGCCCTCGGAGGACGGTGGCCACTTCATGCAACGCGCTCCTGGTTCAGTCCGGGGACTGTCGGCATGAGAAGGGGTTCAAGCTCCAGCGTGATCCCGGCATGATGGATATGTCTTATTCTCCGAGTCCCATAAATTTCTTGCTTCCCCCACATTGCACGTTGCTTTTGCAGCTGGTCGCCTTACTCGCGGCCCGAGGCAGGAGAATATTTATAGCGGCGACAGGAGCTACGGTAAAAAGGGTAAAAATGACAGTTAGCAATATGATAAGTGAAGCAACACCGATCAAGCCATAACGGGGCCTGGACGAGAACAGCGCGCGGTCGTAGCGCAGCAATTGTTGTGCGAAGAACCTTGTCCGTTTCCTTGCTGTACGCATTCTCCATTCCTGATTTGCCTTTCGGAACATCCCACGATCTGCGTCGTCATGGCTGCTTTCCACAGCAAAGCCGTCGACCGCCCCAGCAGCGCTTGCTTTTTTGGCGTTGTGGTTCGACTAAGCCGCGCATGGACTTGACCTCTGAGAACGGAGCGAAAGCATCCCCGCTGCGCAGCCTCCAGTCGCAGCAGCATTCCAGCCTGCCTCTACTGGCTTGTCCCGCCGGTCTCGAGTCTCGCATCTCGAGGCCCGAGTCTCGAGTGCAAGCTAAGAATGAACGGTGCCTTGAGCTCGGAATCCGAGCCGGGCCTCCCATCCACCAATCTGCAACAGACTTGCACGGCATCAGCATGATGGGCCAGGAGACGATGCATCAGCTGAGCCACAACCAACCAAGGAAGGAAGCAGGTAGGCAGGCAGACGATGTGCTACTGTATCGTCCGGCAGCGGCCCAAAGGAGGATCGTCGTCCCAAGATGCAGGGCCAGCAAAGCCTATTACAGTACATGCTGTAAGGTAATTTCGGGCTGCGGGCCAGGCCAGGCCAGGGAGAGGCTCTCGAGGCTGGTCAAGCTGTCCTTGACTCCCTCAGCATGGTCGACGTCGACATCATGATTGATACGGTATTATCCAGCCCAAATTATGAAACCACTTCCACCGTCGTCGACTTCCTCATCAGGAACAGGTCCACCGATGCCCGTCACTCACGATTTACGACCACCCCACACACACCAGACGAGGCCCATCAGCCTTTGTCTATCCCTATCCCTATCCATGTGGTGGTGGTGGTGGTGGTGGCTGCGGGAGCCGGGTGAGACAGTTGGCACTGACACCAGAGCCATGCACTTCACCCGCCGGGGAAAAAAAAAAGGCCTCAGACGGCACTACTGCTATGTATCTATCCGCACTACTTCGCACTTACTCCATGCTCCTGGCAGGCTTGATTCGATACCTCGTGCTAAAAAGTCTGGTCCTTGCCCGTAGCTGGAAATTTCAGGGTCTTCGAGGAATTTGCATTTGATTGAGCTAAGCTTGGGACTCAGTGCTCATCTCATTTATTACCAGGCCTCCGCGCCGCTCTCCTAAACCCTTCGTTCTGATTTTGATCGCCGCCATGATTTCGCTCGCCTATTGTATTGCACCTCCGACGTCGTTTTCCCAAGGCCTTCTCCGTCGCCGAAACCCCTCCTAGGAGGAGCGCTGTGGTGAGGCAACCAGGGTCCGAACTGGCCTTCCTGGCTGGAGAGCGCTTTCTGCGGCAAGGATAGCAAGTACCACCTCTTATCCGATCACCGTTATTGCACTGTCAGTAGTCTGGACGGCACCAAGTGCAGTCATCTGGCATTTCCTATTCTTGTGCCCCCTGTCGGTCAAGGCAGACTGCGCCTTCACCGCGCCGGCGCTCACTGGGACTTGCTGGGGACGTCATCACCGATTGATACTGTCCAGAGGGCACGACATATCCCTCAGCCCTATTCTTATTAGAGATCACAATCTACATCTCACGACTTACTCAATCTCTCACCACCCCACCCGGTCCACGCGTTTCTTAGGCCTAGAACTAAGAGCCCAGCAGCAGCCGAGTTGCTACACTCTTGATCATCCCCAGCACCCTATCAGCGGCCCGAAGCTGTCGGCAGCCTATACAGAAACAGCACTCACTCCAGACCTACATATGTAGAGGCGGTCGACGTTGCAGGACCACGCCACGGACCGACGCTTCCAACAGGGTCCGCATCAAAGCAGCCAGTACAACAACAGCGACCGTGAAATTGCAGCTGAGGTGTAGAGGAGCATTTCGGTACGTGGTCTGCATTCATCTTCAAATCCGAGCCAGTTGTTGTGCAGAACTCGTCTGTTTGGCCGACGGCTCGCAAGTACCGAGTTGATGGACCACTGCATTCAGCCCCCTTGTCTGCTCAAGTGCTTGTCCAAGGTGAATGAAGAGCCAGAAGATTTATGCATATCATGCCCAGGGTCTGGCCGATGATAGTATCCTCCCGCACAGGCTAGCCGCAGAGGTTGGATTGATGACCTGGCACCCATTTGTCGAGGAAGTTTCCCGGTGTTAAATTATCTGGGGCAGCGATATTAAAGATCGGGCTGATTGCACATGATGCCGGTCCCTGTCTCCTGCGGCGTTGTGCCTTGAAACAATTTTTTCTTCTGTACCCTTGCTGGGCAGGCCAAGGCCGCGAGGACGTCGGTAGCGAAGGTCAAACATCGCAGTCACTCATAATAAGTTGTGAGCATGGATCCTCGGGTAGACAGGGAAGAGCTGCTGTAGGGGGCGATGAGCTTTCAAGATGCCACACCGGGAACGAAGTACACTACTCCAGAATCCCAATCAGCCTTAAAGCGGAGTGTCGAATGCTTGCTCATCCACCGATGCCCTCCTAGCTAGCCTCCGAGACAGACTCGACTCACATAAAGCCATACGCATTCCTCATTGGCGCTGTCCTTCTCCCCTCCCTCTCAACACATCTCGGACCCCACCATTATACTTGCGCTGTGTACCAAGTCAGCCATCTCTGTGGTACCACCCGCTGACAGCTCCCCAATCACAGATCTCTTTCCCCAACGATAACGCGCTCCAACCGCCCACTGCTGGTACCTGGGAGCTGGCCATCTCGTTGGACTTCACAGTCTTGCGGCAGCCTTGCATCGGAGCTTTAATCACTCATTCTCACGTTCTCCGGTACGTAGCCCGGCGGGGTTTGCCGATCGGTTTGATTCGTGAATACGGTCCCTCCTCTGGGAATTGTTGCTTTTTCCCATGCTTGGACGACGAGGAGCCTTCCAGATCTCGGCAACACTTATAACACCCCGGGCTCCCGACGTACCCTTCTTTTCAACCCCTTTGGTTCCTGGCACCCAAGATAGTTTCCCTCTAAAAGATCCTAACCCCAAGCGATGAGGTCTGGTATTCAGATATCGCTGCCATCCATTGACCTCTCTTAACCCCGGATTTTCTGACCCGGTCCTGTATATACCCGCATGCTGCTGAGATGTCCGGCTCTTCATACCATGCCTATCCAAGGTCACCGATACCTTCCACGACATCCTACGATTCATCTTCGGTATCGTCCGCAACCTCGCCGCCTCCGCAGAGTGCATTTGGAGGAGGTCTGATGGGAGCTTCACCGCGACCAGTAAGTGGGCAAACTCCCCAACATATGACTCTGCCTACTGGAGCAACGCTACCAAGTCCGTTCCCGCATCCTTACCAGCCGACGACTTCTCCGGGGCCAGGCATGGAGTCGGCGATGGACACTGAGTCGCCGGGCGGAACTCCAGGCGCTCCCGGCCACACGTCAACTGCGAACATGGCGGCAGCGAAGAGAGCTTACCGGCAAAGGCGCAAGGATCCTAGTTGTGATGCTTGCAGGGAGCGCAAAGTAAAATGCGACGCAACGGAGACTACCAGCTGTTCGGAATGCACCAGTCGAAGCGTAAAATGTCAATTCACCAAGGAGACGAACCGACGTATGTCGTCCATAAAGCAAGTCCAAGATCTGGAAAAGCAGATTGCCCAAATGAAGCGAGAGAATTCGCATTTGCGGTCGATGTTGAATATTAGGGAGGAGCAGGTGGATTTTGATACGGAGATGAGCCAGCCAAATCCTTTGCAGCTTCCAGAGATCGGAACTCATCCAAGGAAGAGGCTACGACCTCCACCGTCCCAGGACCTCTCACGAGCACGGCAAAACATTCGCAATTATAGTCGTGGGATTTTCAAGCCTCCTGCGCCATATCGACAGGCTGGGACACAGGCTCACCTCAGTCAACATCGACCAGACTTACCTCCGAAACATGTCGCAGACCATCTCCTTAGTTCTTACTACTCTTCCGTACACACGGTCATTCCAATACTTCACTGGCCTACTTTCGAACAAGAGTACGAGGCCGTTTACAAGTCTGGAAGCCTTCTTGGAGTCCCTTCGGTCTGGACGTCTCTTTTATATGCTGTCTTTGCTGTAGGCGTTCTCTTTGCAACGGACCCAAACATGCGCCGCCCACGAAAGGGGAAGGAATTTATTGAGACGTCACGTTTGATGATAGACTTGTGGAATGATGATTATGTTATTGATCATGCCAGAACAGCTATCCTTCTCAGTATCTTCCTCAACGAAATAAACCTTAAATCCGCAGCATGGACTTGGTTGGCGTCGTCGGTACGCATTGCTCAAGACATAGGACTACATACCGACACAGGCCCATGGCCCATGATCGAAGGCGAGATGCGAAGAAGAGTTTGGTGGGGAATATATGTATGGGACCGGCATATTTCACTTGAGTTAGGAAGGCCATTACTCATCGAGGATGCCGATTGCGACATTGCTTTACCTGCAGCCATCGACGATCATTATATACACGATGGAGGAATGCTGGTACCCAGCGGGGCCTCGCCGCTCACTAACTTTATATTACCGATTCTACACGTTGTACGCGCTGTTTCTCAACTTATAAAATCCCTGAAACAACCTGTCATCTCGCCATCGACTCTTGCTACATTCGATACCCATTTTAGTTCTTGCATGTCTGCATTTCCGCCTTCTTGTCAACTCTCAGCCTCCGAGCCTCTCGATTCTAGACTTCTGGCACCGGTCTGCCATCTAATGAACGTCCGTTTGATACTCCACCGACATAATCTTTCCATGTCTTGCCCCATGGAAGCTCGAGTTACCGCAATCGAACGATGCATGCGTGCATCTCTTGATAGCACGCATCTCATTTCACGCGCTCTAACATCACATAACTCAAACTCTTCCATGCCGCCCTTCGGACCAACCGCGAATGCAATGACCTGCACACATATTTGGCGCTGTACATTGTTTCTGCTCTTCGGTGGACACTACGAGGCAGCATTAACTTGCATCCGAGCATCGGCTGCCATTGGATCACTGCGGGACGTCAACGTGGCATGCGGGAGAAACATTGCCTTCTTCCTCGGTATACTCATTGATAAGAAACGAAGCGGAGGTCGGGATAGAGAAATGGACGAGGAAATCATGGCATATGTGAGCGGAGATCTGCAAGCATCTACGGAGAATAGCTGGATCTGGCACGGTAGCGAAACGGGGATGAATATCGGAGGTAATGGGCCTATTACCCCCTCATTGATGGGCGGTGGTAGTTTAGAGGGAACGGCGGTACTTACAGATGCTGAAGTAAGGGACTGGGGCGGCTGGGAGAAGGTAGAATACCTGGTCGGCGTACTGGCTCGCGAACGCGAGCAACCAAACTACTCGCTTGGACGAGACCCGAGATCTGGTAGCGGTGGTGGTGGGTCAAGTCCTGGGGGCAGCAGTATCAAACCACCACAGCCTCCACCAGAAAGGAGACCGGGCAATGAACGGATGAGCATCACGAATATCATATGAATGAGTGCATACATGTCAGGGATGAAGGAACGAGTATATAGGGCCGAGGATGCGCAACTCGGACGGAGATTCAATACACGTACAAATAACCACGTCCCTTTAAAAGACACCCGATTCGGGTGTCTTTATTGCTTCATTAGTGAGTCATTTCGAACATGAACGGCCTGTCGAGTAAACAAAATAAGAGATCCGAATCATGATATCAAGAAACACACGGAGACCGGTCACTGAATACTTAGATCGAGTACCAATGTGATTGGACTACCATATCATAGGTCAGCGCAGAGATATTATTTCACGCCACTTAACCAAGCCTTGAAAAGTGGTATCACACGGCAATGCCGTTCTGACAGCACCAGCAGGCCCGTCACCAAATGGCTTCCTGCCGGCAAATGCCTCGATGCCAAAGTGCTTGATCGCTCGCTTAACCCCTATTTTTATCCTTCCGCGTCACATTACCCCTTGCAGGGGAAACAGCTGCGCGATGGTTAAGTTTCGGAGTAGTCGTCCAGCGCCCACCTCAGGATTGAAGGAGACTCTTTGCCTTTTCGGTGATAAGGAATTCGCATAACATGTTAAACTACCGTACTGAAAGAAATCGAAGAAGGTCATAAGCGCTATCCGGAAAAGACCGCCGGCAGAATATCTATAAATCAAGACCTCGCAAGGGAGAAAAGAAAAGCCAGGACATGTCAGTATCCAAGGCACATCCTTCGCCTTGACTCGTGGTATCAATTTGTCCTGGCATCAAACTCTCTGATAATCATCTCTCTTTCTACATCATCCTTCTTGATCTGCCGAGCCAGTTCAGATCCTTGGATCTGTCTCGCGAGTAAGATCTTCGCTTCTGCAGGAGTGGCGTGAAGGGCCGAGATGGATTTATATGCTCCGAGGAGTGAGTAGCCGACCAGGCCGAGCATTGCTGGAAGTTTTATTAGAGTGTGTTGATACAGAGGAGAGCTGCGTAGATATACCTGCTCCAGGCTTAACAACAACTCCAAGAGAGCCGGCAACGAAGCCTTTGCCAAAGCCTTTGAATCCGTCATCAATGGCTCCTTTGATTGGCTGCGTTACAATTCCTGTGAAGCCATTGAAGAATCCTAATCTAAGCCCCTAAAAAGCCATTAGCAAACCTGAAGAGGCAATGATGCAGAAAGCATACCTTCGTAGCAACAACTGCACCACTTTTCCAATCAGTGACTGCAGCCCGCTTAGTAGTTTTTTCACCATAGTATCGTGGAATGGCATGGAAACCATCTGCCATCGCAACTGGTACGCCGATCATCCCTTTGGCAAAGCTATCTCCTACGTTTACAAGACCATCACGGAACGCATGCCGTGCTTCTGAAGATCTGCTGCCCGCCTCGCTGCCTCCTTTGCGAAGTGTTGATGCCTTACGGAGCTCTTGGATTGGTCGGCTGACCATGTCTGCACTGTCGTTTGCTACGTCTACAACAGCGCTAAGAAGTGCCGAAGATCCTGCACTCAATGGTTCCCAGCGCTTTTCTTCAATCGCAATCGGCTTTGATTGGTATCTAATGATCAATTAGCTACTTACTGAGGTCGTTTGGGATATGATTTACCTTTTCATATTCTTGATATCTATTCTCCTCTGCTCCATCAGAATGAAGGCCGCTTTGTCAGAAAGTTTTAGAAATGTCTTGTCCGTCTTGTAACGCCAGACAGCACTATGTCTCGGGAGAATATCACAGGTCATAGCATTTATGGGTAGGTTTTGATGGAAAGACTTCACTGCCTGCTTTACACCGTCTTCCCTCGACATCTTTAAAGCAATAATATTGGCAGCTTCACTGGCTTTGGGAGTGAGGCATGTCTGGATTGCTTCCACAAGCCGTTCAATAGTCAAAGCTTTGTGCTCAATTGGACGGGGGCCAGCTCCAGCTGCAGCAACCATATTGGCCCAGAATGGTTGGCTATCAATTATCAACTTTGGTCATAAAGGTGATTGGATGGACTTACTCTCCAAAAAAAGGAATGATGCTTGTTGGTCTACCATTTCGAAGACCACATGCAGTCGTACCAGCTCCACCGTGATGCATTACCATTGTTACGTGCTGGAAAAGCCATTCTTATTAGGGTTAGCTTTCAATTCTACATTACGGCATCAAGATTCTTACCATGTGGACAGTCATCGATGAAGAGGACATTCACTGGAACATCTTCAACGGGAATCTTGCTTCCTAACTTGCTCCACCCCCGAGACACGATTGCTCGGACTCCATTCTGGTCTGTCGCACTTAAAATCATGCGAGTTACCTCATCGGCATTATCCATGACTATACTTCCAAACCCAACATATATAGGCGCCGGTCCAGCCTTCAGAAAATCGGCTATATAGGCTGGCGGTGTATAAGCAGGAGAATCCCTGAAGAAAAACCCACACACGTCTACACAATCATCAGCATGAGTGTATCCTTTGCTAAGTATTAATATCTTACCGACATATCTCGGCCAGTCTCGAGGCTTTGGGACTAGAGCTGGAGACCAGCAATAGGTGAAGGGAATTTTGAGATATTCTGCGAGACCGGCTCCCATGAACGCACGAATGGGATCAAGATGCAAAACTTTCCTCCTCCATAAATTTATCACGTCGGAAAGCCTTAAAACAAAGTCAGGTCAATCCAGTATGCCGAATATTGACAGATATCTGAAAACTCACCCCTGCCAGGTCATCATTTCAACCAAGCCATATGACAAATAATTACTTGTTTGCGGTGCCGTGTTGTCGGATCTTTGAACGTTTGCAAGAGGATGAGGGAACGCTCTTGTTGGTGTCCATGGCATAGTAAACATCATGTGAAGCTAAGAAGTTTCATAGTCAGTGGGGGGTCTGTATCGCAGCGTCTTTTGAACCAGATATATCGGCTTCAAAGGGCTTTTGGACTCAATAAATTAAGAGTTCGCCGGAAATATGGTGGATTGGCTTACAGGAACCCCTAAAGCTTGAGCACAATGGATATGCGCAAAACTTGGAGGGTTTGCAATTATAGCCTCGGCTACAAATGGCCTATTTGTCCTGGGATCGGGCTGCACACATGATTTCCAAAAACCCTCTAACATTTCGTACACCATTTTCCGCTTCTTCGTGATTTCTCCAGCTCTTATGGTGGCCAACTTGGGCATGATTCCAGGATTTTTTACCATATACTTATAAAGTTTGTTAGCTAGGAGAGTCGAAGACAAGAAGGAAACCTACTGCCATTAGCTGCTCCGGGTCACCTCCTACTGGGAAGAATTCGAGCCCCGAATCACGAACAAAGTCTGCAAATACATCGTGCGTAGCGATCCGAATTCGGTGGCCAGACTTTTGCAATTCTTTCCCCAATGCTATGAAAGGTTGGACGTCTCCTAGAATCCTTGTCAATCACTTCTCCGAGCGAACCACTTAGTCATGCCCACTGACCTCGACTCCCAACGACCTGAACAACTATGCTGAGGTTAGGGTGTGCTGAGTGAGAGTACTCTGGTGCTTGCTCTGTCTTTTTAAAATCTTCCTCGGGTAGCTTTTCAAGGCCGGCGGCTGGTATATCAGGGATTTTGGCGAGAGAATCGAATATCATTGAAATTCTGCCATTTTCTGAACACACGGCTGTCAGTGGATACTTCCACTACCATCGGATGTTACATACTTTGGACTTCCGCAGACACATTGCCGCCCCGCCCCGTTAGATTTATCTCATATGCAGGAGGTTGCTCCCAATCAATCGTTGAGGGGGTCTTGACTGAGTCGTCATCTTCGGGGTCAAACTCAAAGGTCGTCGATCGCGAAGATGGCCCAGGAGTTGTGTCTTCACCGATTGAGGAATATGATACGGTCCGGCGAAGATTCGTAGATGCAGAGTACAGAGACTCGCTATGTATTGAAGGGGCCGCTGAATTATAGCTGCTCTGTCGTACTGTTTCTTTTTCGTCGGACATTCTCGTCAACGTCCAGGTAGCAGGAATCAAGAACGTGAAAGTACGGGGTCCTTGGGCTCTGGCACGACTATGTAATGTCTCAAATACTCACAAACTCGGTGCATGGAAGAAAAAACGGTAAGAAGGAAGGAAAGCAGAAATAGACGTCGCATGCACGAAGGAACGCTGGGCAAGAGAGTTCAGCTATGTGATTCTCGTCATACCTTACTAGGATATTCCTTGGCCCATCAGCCCTGCGAGGGTTGAGACGGTCTATTCAATACTTGATCATCATTTCTTGCACTAGCAATTCGAGCTGCTGCAAAAGTTGACCTCGCATTTCTGGGCGAGTACGATGAGACCGGGAACGAAGACCGAGATCATCGCGAAATGCGACAGGCAAATGCCGTTATCTTAGATCCACACTAAGCCCTTTCCAGCGACACGTGCCAAGGAGCCTCCGGGGGGTAGATTGCGTCTTGCGTCGACTCCTCTTGCAAGCAACTACCACCGGCTCTGTCGTTCTTCTAGGCATTATGCCAAAATAGTTGTTCATCTGAAATGCAACTGGTGTTAGGCCGCAAAGATGGAAGCTGGCCAAGTAAGCCGGGATAGAACAGGGTTGCCGAGCTGAACCACTGAAAACTGCTCTTTGAGGACCGATAAACAAAAACTGATAGTCTTCAATGCTATTATGTTTTCCTCGTTGAAGCTATTGGAGTCCATCGAATCTCAATTGGAACGTGGTAATGTTATAGCCGATTGAAGACAAAGGGAATAGCCGCTGGTTATCTGTCCGCTTTATTAGTCAGGTGTGTGAGCTCAATACAATCTCAAGGTACTATAAAGCTACGCTCTTGTTACGAATTACATTCAAGTTACTTCACTACTTTTTTCAAGTCTTCAACCTCACGGTTGCAGAATCCTGCGGAACCATCAGCTTCGCTTCAAGGAGTAATTGAAATGGACCCCGTCTGTGGAGAATCCCTGTAAGAGACTAGAATGGCGTCCACGACGAAACAGACTGCATGTGCTAAGTTTTCTACTTGAGCTTTCGAGACTTGACTTCGAGAGGTAG
Source organism: Coleophoma crateriformis (assembly GCA_003369635.1). Lineage (NCBI taxonomy): Eukaryota > Fungi > Ascomycota > Leotiomycetes > Helotiales > Dermateaceae > Coleophoma > Coleophoma crateriformis. Next base: position 1,530,078 of record PDLN01000005.1, read on the forward strand.
ATCCCCGGCCCTCAGTCGACTACAGCTCCTCGCTTAACTTATGTTTTCTAGATAGCAACAGCTAGCTATATAGCTCGACTTTTCAACCTTGCGACACTCGAACAAGATATGAACAGTGGCCAAACAAGATGCCAGCAATTCATTCAAAATATGAAGGAGAGAGCCGCTTGTGAGCTTGATGCCATGTTTTGAACCATTTCCCAAGTGAATGCCACATCCTACAGAATATGGGAGACAACGCAGAGGCGTGCATCTGGAGATAGTTTTGACAAATAAATTGAGATTGGAGTAGGCTGGTACTTTGAAGGTAGGATTTATACCACTGATGAGTTGCTGTATTTTGCATACAACCATTCGTGTTGATATATAGTCCGGCTGACAGTCCATAATAAGACACTTGAAGGACGAGAGAGATCCTCTAATCACCTCCTCGGAAATCATCTCTATAGTTCTGCGAGCCTCATGCCTCATCTTACTTAACAGAGAAGAAAGTGCTGCAATCTAAGTATGGCAAATCCGGAGCCCCCAAGCAAGTAGGCAGATCAAACGCGGAAGTAGTGGAATGGAAGCGATTTCCCCCCCCCCCTTTAATAATCGACTTCTGGTCCTAGCCAGTAAACCAGTCGATCCATAAAGTAATAGCAAATTTAAGCTCCACCGCATGCTTTTGAGATGCACTAACATATTTATACACAAGGAAGAGTTGCAATGGATTTAGAGCATGGTGCAAAGATGGACAGAAGATCAATTTGAATGAGGAATTGGGTCACGCTTCGCGCGCTGGCCGCTGCTCTGCGAAGCAAGTCTTCTTACAGTTTGGATTCGCAGGTCTAAGTGTACCAGCCACGGTAGTTCCCATATCAAGCACAGTGAGGAGAGTTATTCGTGGCCAGAGAACCATGAAGTTCCGGCTCAACATCTGAGGATCTCGAGTTTCAGTGCTTTCTGTCGCACAAGCATTGCCCATTCTGGGCAATGTTCGTCGTCGCATCTTGATCTGGAACATGGTGCAAGGTGCGATGGTCGTTGTGGTTGGGACGGATAATCTTCAAGGGAGCTCGGTCTGAGGGAAGGCCTTGCTTTGGGCCCGAGTCAAGACCAGCACCGCAAATCGTCAAGGCACGTGCCTCAGCACCATCCTAACTGGTCATTAGTCGTTCTCCGGTGGACCAAGCCGGCCGTGTTTTCCCGAGGACTCCGTAGCGCAAAAACTTTGGAATACCTACTTGACCTTTTCTCAATCGCCATCCCCAACCACCACACCGTCACTCCAAGAAGCCCTTCCATCAAAGGCATCACCCTCTCATCTCCACTCTGAAAGCGAGATCCTTTACGACCTATCTCCACTCTTCACACCCTCCTAATTCACAATGACTTCCACCGGTTCAGTCAAAGTCGACTCGGTCGTCCAGACCCTCAAGGCCGAAACTCCTGAGAAGCTCAGCGGTCTTCAATTGTACTCCAGATTCGCATTGGCCGGTGCCATCTGCTGTTCCGTCACCCACGGAGGTCTCACACCTGTTGATGTGTAAGTTTGCAATCCGAATGCCTTCCCCCACTCCTGGATTCATGTTCCAAGCTTGGGGGCATTGTCACTTGCGATGCGCAAAGGTGAAGTCTCAACAAGCTAATCCTCTTCCTCTACAGCGTCAAGACAAGAATACAACTCGACCCAGTCACATACAACAAGGGTCTTATCGGTGGATTCCGACAAGTCATTGCCAAGGAGGGTGCTGGTGCTCTCCTTACTGGTTTCGGCCCAACTGCCGCTGGTTACTTCCTCCAGGGTGCTTTCAAGTTCGGAGGTTACGAACTTTTCAAGCAACAGGCCATCAACATCCTCGGATACGAGAGTGCCTCCAACAACCGAACAGCAGTCTACCTTGCTTCCTCTGCTCTTGCTGAGTTCTTCGCTGATATTGCTCTCTGCCCTCTTGAGGCCACCCGTATCCGTCTCGTTTCTGAGCCAACTTACGCCAATGGACTCGTTGGTGGTTTCAGCAAGATGTTGAAGAACGAGGGTGCTGGTGCTTTCTACGCTGGATTCGGTCCTATCCTGTTCAAGCAGTAAGTGTCATACCTTAAGTCCTTCTAAAATCCGACATGGCTAATTTCTTTCAAAGGGTTCCATACACCATGGCCAAGTTCGTCGTCTACGAGAAGGTTGCCGAGTTTGTCTACACCAAGGTTGACAAGAAGACCGCCTCTGACGGACTCCAAACCACCATCAACTTGGGATCTGGTCTTATTGCCGGTTTCGCTGCCGCTCTTGTCTCACAACCAGCTGACACTATGTTGTCCAAGATCAACAAGACCAAGGGTCTTCCAGGAGAGGGAACCACCAGCCGTCTTATCAAGATCGCTAAGGAGCTCGGATTGAAGGGATCATACACTGGTATCGGTGCTCGTCTGTTCATGGGTATGGAATTCCCAAAACCGTTAAAGATTGACCAAAAGAAGACTAACTCAGAATTCAGTTGGTACCTTGACCGCCGGTCAATTCGCCATCTACGGAGACGTCAAGAAGGCCCTCGGAGCTGTCGGCGGTGTTGAGATTGCCAAGTAAATGCATCCAATGTCAGGAATAGATGTGTGAACGGTGATGGGTACTGGGAGAGCCTGAGGGATTTTGGCTGATAGTGTAATGAGTCTTTGCATATCTCGCTTTTTGAGTTACCCCTTTCGGCTTTCTTTCAGTTAATGAAGGTATGAGGAAGCCATGGGAGCTACGGCGAAATAGAAATCGGGACTTGTATTGTGGTGCATTGCTGTATTATAGTTGGGTTCTAGATTTTTAGACAGTTGAGAAAGCTCGCTTAAGATATTGTTCTCTAACATCGATACATCCTTTTCAAACGACTTGTGGAAGCGGTGGCTCTTTAGCCAAAACCTGTGATATGCTATCTGAAGACAGATCTTGAAGCGTTGGGTATCGGTCACGATTGATTCTAGCACATTCAAAAAACAGAACAAAAAAAAGACAAGGCGCTGCAACATGTGCTGTTAAACATTCTGAGTGGGGGGGTTTTCCTTTGCAGATTTAGCCCTAGGTAGAATCCGATGTTACGACCAATGGTGGTGTATTACAACAGTTCGAACCTTTGCATCACCAAAGTCAATTAGCGACGCCATTTTTGCTCTTGGCGACAAGCTCTCAAGGGTCAGTCAGTCAGTATGGACTAGCGCAGTTCTAAACTGCATCTTCACTGAGACAAGGTTATATTCCAATTTTTTTATCATCTTCTATGGATGTGTGGGCTGCTGCCCGCTTCCTGTCTTAGCAAGAAGCAAATCTGTGCATAAGTTTCTCGTGCTTGGTTTGTGAGAAGTTCGTACGAGCAAGTTGAAGCTATGGCGAGTTATTCTACCTCGAGTTGATTCATGGAATTACGGCAAGTATTCATGTGGGATGCGTTCGTAGCACATGAAGCTCTGTGAAAGGTTCGGCGATACTATGGGACGACCAGAATATCTTTTACTGTTAGAGGGTCCTCGAGTTTCAGTAAATAGAACCCTAGACTTGGCGTCAATAAGAAGAGGCATGCAAAGAGAGAGTGTGTGAGAGAGCTAGATCGAGCAACTCAGAGTATTCTATTTCAGGATACAAAAACCTCGCACATCTGATAAGCTCTGCATGGTATGTCTCTCAATCTAACCACTTGGAAGTTATCGGCGCTCGTCTATATTTCCTCAAGTGATTGTGTTGCTAGTTTTTTGATGAGGATGATCAATAATAAGGTAGTTTAAGCAATGAAAGTAACCCAAGAAATTTAGAGTTACACATTAAAGGTTACTAGTTAGCCAGGTTATCCTGTCATAGCTGTTTTTATATTCCAACCATACGTCGAAAAGCCAAGCGAGCTACTTCACAATTCAGCAAAGCCAGGGCAAATGCTCCAGGAAGAGGGTTCAATACTTGTTATACTCACCATCACAAAAGCTGAGTTATCAGAGGCTAATTTCAGACATATTAAACAAATAAGGTATTTGATTGAATTTGCGCTGAAGCTTTCCTCAGCTGACTCAGTCGCTGCATTTAGCATGACTTGTTCTCCTCCTTCCGTCGATCGGGCTTGGAAGTATCCTCTACCCTTTGTTATAGCGTCCAATTCTCCAAATCATAAACGTGTTGCTCAAACAGGGGGTTTATAATGGTTTTCTCTCCACTTTCAGGATCCTCAACTTTCAAAAGCACATCCTCTGATCCATGGGCCCAGTTGATAGATAAGCGTTGTATCAGTGAAATGTATCTCTCACATGTGAAGTGGTTCTGTGATTTAATCATTTGACTGCGTAGCTTTGGCCTGCTTGGTATTAGCTACGATCTTGAAAACGATATTCTACAGACCACACGCAAAAATCCATCCAAATAGGATGAGTTGTCAAAATTTGTGCTTTCGTTGGTCGTAACCAAGTAGGCAGGAGTTCATAGTTATGTTTTGTTGGTGCAGTGAGCCACTGTATCTCGATCACTGTCAGAAAGTCTTTGGTAGTTTCCCATAAAATATCAGTGGAGGTCTATGGGCCAAGTAGGCCTCAGGACTTCAAATTCCTTACGGATTCTTGAATAGAAGGGAACTCACACGTAATAGAAGGAACACTTGATAGAGCACAGCCACCTGCTCCGGAAGTTCCAGACTTTCTCCTACTACTTGGAGTATGTCGAGAAGTACTTGCCCGATAGAATGCTGTTGATCTTCTTTTGAACTAAGTACTCCATTGATGTCGGTAAGGGGATGAGGTTCTACAGGTAAGCCATTATCAGAGCCGTGAAAAGCAATAAAATCCAGAATCAGTCTGTCTAGAAAGCACGTTGCCTGTGAGTTGAAGGGTAGGATTTGATGAAGTGCCAAGGAGGGCGGATTAGATTCCTGTGACTGCCAGGAGGTCTGATGATCTCCGAGTATACTCAAAGATAACGACCACAAAGCTGGGGAAATCAAAATCAAATTAGTGGTCAAGTCCACCAAGTAAAACCCATCAACAGATTCGAAAGGTCTGACAAAGACTTACCAAGTTGGTGATAGGAATCAGTGTTACTACACGTTCTAGCAGCAGCTTGACGGTCAGCTTCATTGCGCTCCTGATTCAGAATCTCTCTCCGCAAAGACAACGTGGATGAAGAATTGTCATTCTGTCCTTTATCTCAGTTCTGAGCAGAATTTGGAGTCACTGGTCTTTGAAGATAAGACTTACTGAGCTGTCTCCTTGCTTCAGCTCTGGAGATAAATGAGGCGGAGGAAGGTTATCTCCTTTGGTCGTTGTCTGCTCAATTCGCTTTCCTTGTTGAACAGCTCGTTCTAATCGTCGAAGCCTTCGTTGAAGTTTACCATTCCACCTCAGTAGCTGAGCTTGCTCTTCGAGACGTGCAGGTAGATCCCTCAATCCTTGGCTACCAAATTCGTGGCTTTGTTCAGCCGTGTCAATTCGTCCCCCAGAACGAGGTCGAGTTTCGAACTGTGGTTTGACAAGCGTAACATGTTGTCTTGATGACAGTCTTCCACGAGATTGTACTCTCGAACGTGATATATGACCAACTCGGTGGCTCATCTCTGAATCAATTGTATATACTCAACGCCGCTAACTGACACACAGGAAAGTCCGAGGTTTGAGAGGCTGAATATATTGTCAAGTCTACATAGTCTAACCTGTAGCCTGGAGGACCTGTATCTTGAATTGGAGATTTCTGGTAGAAGCAGTCTCCCCTGACTAGGGTGCGGGGGCATCGTCCGAGCACAGCCAAATTGCCCAAGTTTTGCTTTTTTCGGTGTAAAAGATAGCACTTCTCCAACCACACACATCTGCGCTTGACGACATCCACTTAATGCTTCTTCTGTAAACATTGAAACATTTTTTGAGGCTCATCATTAACAATTCTTCACCGGAAACCACAGGACCAGTGGTGGTGGAGGTCATGGCACTCATTGAGGGCCCTTAGGCTAACCTGTTTTCAGTTAGATCCAACCGATATCTTAGCGTGGTTCTCCAGATAAGCAGAAATAATCGACTTCGCATATTTTCGATGGCTGAAGGAAGTCAGGAAGATATATTTCGACGTCTTCTCAGACAAGCACCGCCACAATGCCTAAGAAGAGAGTTGGCGCATTAGAGAAGGTCGATGCAGACCTGTTAGTACTTCCAGAATTCCTGGAACAATACCCAAGCTTACTAGAAATAGTCCCAACCTTCAATACAAGATTCGCAGAGATCCTAAGTAAGCCCTTTTTATGTACGTATTGAAGCCAATTGCTAAGCAAAAGCCCTAGATCGTATAGCGAGGACTTCCTGAATCAATATGGCCAGTACAAATCCCAGCGCGACATCTTCATGGCATCACCGAGCACTGCGACATCTGCAGGCATCGTCTCCTTCCGCGACCTGATCGATTTCGTAGCCCACGTTGCGGACTGCTTTCCGGAGGATACAGCTGAATTCCCGGAAGATTTGAAGAGTATTCTAACCTCATACCATGCGGAACTAGAGAGCGAGTTGCGGGAGAAGATTGTTGGCAGCTTGGTTCTTCTGAGGCGGAAGGAAATCATCGATTCTGCAAACCTTTTGAACACATTATTCCCTATCCTAGTTGCTACACCAAGTAAGACCTTGCGAAGCCTGCTCTTCTCAAAGATTCTTTCGGATCTGCGAACATCTAATTCGAAAAGCACGAATCATCGTCTCAACCGAACCATGCAAACCGCACTCTTCAACCTTCTTAGCTCAGACAAGACTTCTCAGAAAGGAATTTGGGCTGTCAAGATCACGCGAGAATTATGGAAGCGCCAAATCTGGACAGACGCTAAGGCTGTTGAGATCATGAAAGAAGCAAGCTTGGCGGATAACGAGAAGGTGATTGGTGGTGGAGTACGATTCTTTTTGGGAGGAGACAAGGAGCGAGAGGAACTTGATGATGAGAGCAGTGATGAAGAGATAGTCGACATCGGGAAGCTGAAACATCAGCATGGTATCAACAAGAAGACCAAGAAGAAGACCAAGACGTTGGAAAGAGCTGTTGAAAAGGTTAAGAAGCACGAGAAGAAGAAGAAGGCACCACATCCACTTAACTTTTCTGCTCTCCATCTTCTTCACGATCCTCAAGGTTTCGCAGAGCAACTTTTCTCCAAGCATCTCCAAAACACCAAATCCAAGTTAAACCTAGACCAGAAGCTTTTGGTTCTACAGCTGGTCTCACGTCTTATTGGTCTTCACAAGTTGACAGTCATATCGCTATACTCGTACTTCATCAAATATCTCACGCCACGACAACCATCCGTAACATCTTTCCTTGCATCACTTGCACAAGCAACACATAGTCTCGTCCCACCCGATGCTTTGGAGCCGTTGGTCCAAAAGATTGCCAACGAGTTCGTATCAGAGGCCTCAGCGTCCGAGGTTGCCTCAGCAGGATTGAATGCCATCCGAGAGATTTGTGTTCGTCAGCCATTAGCTATGAACGATACCCTGCTTCAGGATCTGGTGATGTACAGGAAGAGTAAGGATAAGGGAACGATGATGGCAGCCAAGGGTCTCTTGTCATTATACAGAGAAGTAGGAGCAGACATGTTGAAGAAGAGAGATCGCGGCAAGACAGCAACCATGGGCCTCAAGAGCGGATCTATCAAAGACAGAAGGTTTGGAGAAGAGGAGGCTGGTGGAATTGAGGGCTTGGAGCTGCTTGAAGAGTGGAAAGAGAATGAGAGGAAACGGAAACGTGTTGAGAGAGGTCTACCAGAGGAGGTTGGATCAGATGAAGAAGAAGACGACGAGCAGGATTGGGATGCCTGGGATGTTGAGTCGGACGCAAGCAGTGACTCTGGTGGATGGATCAATGTTGAGAGCGACGGCGAGATTGAAATCAGCGACAGCGAAGACGACAAGCCCGCCGTGAAGAAAGCCAAGACACAAGCCAGTAAATCCGAAGCCGAAGCAAAGGACTCCAACGAGAAGACAGAATTAGAGAAGGAGGAACAGAAGATTTCCAAACTGGCTACAACCAAGATCCTGACCCCAGCCGATCTGGCCAAGCTCCAAGAACTCCGCCTGGAGGCCAGTTTGTCCAAAGCCATGGGTGGCAACAAAGTGCAAACGGCACGACAGAAAGAGCTTCTGGCACGACATGCCGACGACGCCTTGACCGCGGAGCAAATCGAAGGGTTCTCCAAGCTTCGCAAGTCCACGAAGGAAGAGCGCGTGGCTCTTGCGCGTGAGGGTAAGGGTGATAGATCCGAGCACAAGAGCACACAAGCCTTACGACGAGATAAGAAGGATAGCGAGGGCAAGAGTAGCACGAACAAGGAGAAGTCGCGCAAGAAGAACTTCATGATGACGCTCGGCAAGGCCAAATTCAAGCAAAAGCGTAGTTTGGTGCAGACCAAGAGGGTGTTGCAAGGGCACGTGGAGCGAAGCAAACGAGGTGGTAAGAGAGGAAACATCGGCATGTAGTTGCAAAAGTATATCTTTCTTTTCGTGGGAAATAGTAGGCATGGCGTGGCATTTCCGTCTGTACTTGAACTGGGTTGAGTTAGAGAAGATCTAGAGGTGAAAATCAATCAAACCAGTACCGGGTAATGTTGAATCTGCGATTTCCTCCATGCATCTCCTACAGAATCCCTTCAAGAGACGTGATCTTTCTAGAGCTTTTGAAATGCCGTCTAGACGGTCACCATTCCTTTCCCGCGAACAAGATTCCTAGTTGTCGAAAGCAAATACCATATTTCAGAGCATAACCATTCTAATCACCACAGAGAAGCCGCGTTCCTCCCAACCCACGTTGTGGACACGTGCATGCATCAGTTGCTCGAATGAGTTCCCAATACTGCATCCAAACCATTCGTTCCAGGAAGGCTTGCTCTGCCACAGGTTAACTCGAGAAACAATGCAGCGACGACGTCGTTGAAGCGAGAGAGCCCAAGATCCCGAAAGGCCGTATTTGGATCCTCAGTGGAGTATTTTGAGTTTCCTGGCACCCAAAGGGATCTGGCTCTTGGAGCTTATCCTTAAACCCCATCTATCGAGAGTAGACAATACATTCCTTCTCCGGAGGAAGGTCCTACACCAATCACTTACTCTACTCTACTATACTAGCGTTCGTTCAAAGCCTAGCACTCTCAGCTTCCTACGATATTACGATCTCACTTACGCATACTCACAATCCCAGCCGATGGGAAAGAAAAGGAAGGGTGCCAATCCCTCCGAGATCGACACCCGCCGTGCCTTGTTTTGGCTTTTATGTCCGCCCGGAGCACTGCCGTCAGGATTCCCAATAACGGGCTTGCAAGGCTCAGCCGAAGAGAGATGAGAGAAGGAAGAGCATGGCACTGTCAATCCCCAATTTCCTATAGCTGTTGCTCGGTATGCAATTTACTCGATGCGCTACGAGTCACGAGAAGGTTTCCTTGAGGCCGTATTTTGATTCCCAAGGAGTATCGGGATACTTGAGAGGCGAGACAGTGATGTACCTCAAACCGGTCATTACCTTCGGTACGGTACCTTCAATTCAATACTTGGAAAAGGCAAACAGTTTAGCTCAGCCCTGCTCAGCCCAGCCCAGCCCGAACCTGAGCAAAAGAGCGCCCCCAAGCTCTCAACAACATCTACACCCAAACCAAAACCAAAACCAAACAAAATGAAGGTCATAGAAGAAGGATACTACCGTCATCATCATCCGAATCCGGTACCACGGCCCGATTCCTTTGCAAGCGGGTGAGTTCAGATGTTGGGATAAGAAAGCCCATCATTTACTTGCGTGAAGAGTAAAATCCTTCCGATGTGGCAGGCAGATGAACAGAATCCTGCCGATGCACGCAGGGCAAATGCACCGGCAGCCTGCACGTGCACGGCGCGTCTTGGTGCCGTTTCGATCGAAGGATTTGGGGTGGGGAGAGAGAGACAGGGAGACAAAGATCTCCGATGGGATGGGATGGGATCCACAGAAGGTATTAGACTTACTTTTCCCTTTTGCTTGTCGTTTGCTTGCTTGCTTGGTGATGGGCAGTGCAGGTCATGACGATCAGTGCTGGCCCGCGCATTATCCACGGAGTCATGGTAGCGCAAGCTGAATCACTACCACGGAGTGGAAGAGCTGGTGAGCCCATTCCAATAGCCAAGCACAGTATTAAGATGCCTGATAGATTCATACAATATTGAGCCAGAACACATGAATCGTGATTCCGCAATGCCATAAGCATCATTCCAGATCTGTGACAATATGGCAGATAGAATACACAGTGGTAGTCGTGCCCCTGACTAAGGTGCCGATCTCCTCGGCGCAATGGCTCAAGCCCAAGCACGGCAAAAAAAGAGAGAAGAGTTTGCAGCTATTGAAACCGAGTCGGGAGCAGAGAGAGAAGAGCGCAGCATGACCTCATTCCAACCCTTCCCGGCGACGGCCACAGCGACAGCAACAGCCGCATCCCGTCCACGCCCAGCGCTGTTACTATTTTGAAACAAACACCTCAATCTGCCGCTAGAGCTGAATCTAGCCCAAACCTAATTCTTGACCCGAGGAGGATGGAGAAGAAGCAAGGGAAGGGAAGAATGTTTGCAGAGGCCGCTGCCACGGTGGTGCTTTTTGCGCCGCTAGAGGCTGTCCATCAGCCACTGAAGAGCTACACTTGAGCTGAGCTGAGCTGAGCTGAGCTGGCATTATCGTCATCTGCGAGGCTCAGCGACTGCCACATTCTCCGGTTTAGGTCGGCACTCCCGGACATGGAGACGACATTTGTTGACCACTGACTCTCTCGGTCCGGTACGGCAGAAAAGCTATTGGGTTTCTTGCACAAGGGCATAACTGCACCCCCCCAGCCGAGGACATAGACCGGGAGGCTATGCCCTCGAGTAAAGTATGCCCTTGAAGATCGTGCCGGAATCTAATGGCAGCCTCATGCTACCACGGCCGACAGAGCAAATCAAGACAACGAACAAGAACCGGCATGGTCCACCTGCTTCGAGAAGGTAGGCACATCTTCGGGCTCTACCTCTTCAGCAAGTCGACTCGGGTTGCATTCAGTTGCGAGATCCGCATGCACCGATCTCCCACACGAGACCGACCCAGGAAAACCAAGCACAGCTCGGCCCGCAGAAGCAGGAAAACAGCCCAGCGTCAGGATCACTTCCTTAGCACCATGCTTCAAGAGAGAGACGCTGCCAAGGCTTTGACTAGCCTATACTCCAAGCCATATCAGGCTGGGGAGGTGGACAGTTCCGTGACCAGTACTGTAGAAGGAGAAAGGGCCGCAGACCCCGGAGGAAAGAAGAAGGGGCGCAGAAGCCGAGGCGGCAGTTGTGCTTGGCTGCAGATTCGCCGCATGCGGGAAAAGGGGGAGAGAGGACAACGTGCTTTCTTTCTAGTGAGCGTAGGACAACGAAGGTGAGGCCCGTAGATACCCGGCAATTGTATTACCTCGGTGGATGGTCCGATCTCGAGAGCAGAAATCCATCTTCTAGAAGAAGGCGATCGACAGCATAATTTGGTTCGGCTTCAGCTAGGATTGGGGATGAACCAAACCTCATCGCTCTCCAGCTCTAGCGGTGCCAGCTGCACCGGTGGACGGTTGGACTCAGCCAGATGAGCCGTTTGCATGACCACCGTGTCGTTCGACCAAACAACTTACCTAAGGGCAGAGGAAGGCATGAAAGTGGACAGCACGAACGCAGCCAGATGCTCAAGGATAACATTCCCGTACCCGCCGCCTCGCCTTGCCTGCCGCCATCAAGCGCCGCCATCATCTCCCGGGGAGTCCTCAGCAAAGCCAGCCTTGAGCAAAAGCAGGGAGCGCTCCGAGACATTTCTTCTATATTGGAGAAGCGAAGAAATGCCATCAGGCATTTCACAGCATGGTCTCCTTAGGCGAAGCGGTATACATTCCCAGAACGGACGCTCCCGGGCAGGATTAGATGGGGAGTAGGGAATCCAGGCTCTGGCGTCTCATGCCATTCTGTTGTCGATGGGCAAGTTCATGCTCCCGTCCCGCGTGGTTGGCTGGCGCGCCGCCAGAGTGCCTCGTGGTGGAGCGGCATTCGCAGCCGACCATGTCTGGCAATGGCAGGCGATCCGGAGTCTCAGTATCGTCCCAAGACACTTGAGACCAACGGTAATGCGCGCGCGAGACGGCCTCCCCACCCGTCCGCATCGTGAGAGAAGAGACAAGGCGCTCTGAAACATTGAAACATTGGTGCTGATTGGTGTTTGATGGGTGGATGCCGTTCGCAGCGCCAGTGGACGGGGTGGGCAAGACGTCTCGACCTGCTCGTCGCTCACTGACCTGACCTGACTTGGCCTGACTCTGTAACTACTGTATCTGCTATGTCCCTACGCTGGATGCTATTATCCCGCACCACCGGCAAATTGAGCCGACCATGTCCTCCACGCCGTCGCCGCCCTCGCCGGCTGCCCCTTTCCCGCCGCCACGAAGGACGAGCACTGGCAGGCGCCGGCAGGATGGCCGTCCCCTTCCTACGCCTGGCCCGTTCAGGACGAGGCCCGCGATAATTACAGCAGCCGATCAGATATACTCAGTGCCGGGGCGAGATAAATTACTTGGAGCAGAGATTGGACTCTGAAACCAGCTGTCCCAGACCTATTTCCGGGTCAGGCTCTCCACCCGACGGGGGAGGTGGGGATCAGGGCGAGCCGCGGGTGGTGCTGAGTGGTGGTGTCGGCCGGTGGGGATGGCCACGGAATGCTGGCTGGCCCAACCGCACCGCATAACGATGCACAAGTTAATGAAGGGGTTGTGCACGGCGCCCGGGGTCGGTGGAACCGCGCTCCTCTTTCGCCGAGGCTGGCCGCATGCCATTGGCTGGGCCGGGGGGGTAATATCGGGGGTCGGAGGTTAAGAAGCCAGAGGATGGAGACTAGCGCTTGGCCGTTGGCAGCGGCCATTCCCATCATGGACTCTGACTCGACCAGAACCCGATCCCGCGGCCGTCCACCTCTCGCCTTCGCTGAGCACAGGGCAGTGCATCGCATGGAGGGATCCCTCGTAGACAACCCACCCTGCGACTCCCAGGCCTTATTTGTCCCAGCTCGCTCTCCACCCTTCCCCTTTCTCGACTTGCCCTCGCCTTCATAATAACCTCGTCGTCCGCATCCATCCGACGACCCTTTCTTTGCTCTCCATCCTCCATCCTCACCCCTTCATCTTCATCACCATTACCATCACCAGTACCACCACTGCCACCCATTCCATCCCATCGCATTGCCGCATTGTGCATACCAGCATACGCACTTGCTTCGTATTCGTGCACAGCGCTCGCTCGTCCAAGCTCCAACCGGCAGCTCGACCTTGGCACTAGGCGCAGGCCACGCGTCCCCCTAAGCGAAGGCACCACCGTCTTAATCCCCCAGGCACCCAGTCTCGACTCAGCTCACTCAGCCCAGCTGCCTTTGGTTTCTCCATAGAAACAGCTTTCGTCCTCCATCTCCTTTGCGATCCTACCCACGACGACGAGGACCACGACGACCGTGACTGATCTCTTCTCTATCTACCCACAAACCTCCGAGGCAGCAGCAATGTCGTCACAACAAGTCAAGTACGAGCAAGCCTCGCAATCCATGGCCGCCGCACCACAATCCAACTGCGTCGATCCTCTCGACTCCTTGATCGACTTCTCAGAGTACGAGACCGTCCCATATCAACAGTCTCCCTCCATCTCGCCATCGCAGTCCAAGACCCAGTTCTCGCGACCCGTCTCCAAGACCCCATCCGCGCTCCCAGCCAGCTCGCAACCGCAGCTCTCCGGCCCATCGCACAACTATGATCTGTACAAGCAACAGACCGGTATTCCCCAAGGAGCCGTCGCCAGCACCTTGGCAGTGAACGAGCAGAACGCACACATCAGCCAATACGGCTTCTCTTCCGAGTACCTCTCGGGTTTGAGCCCGAACGACGACTTCGTCGACTTCGGCTCTCAACCAAGACGCACACCCTACAGCCAATCCGATATGGATATGGAGTACGGATCCCCGGAACCAGCATACTTCTACCCCGAGCAAAACGCGTCCTTTGTCAACCCCAATGCTATTGGCGGACAAGATCTCTCCGTGCCAACCGTTCTCCCAACGCAAACGAGCAATGTCGGCCGTCTCTGGCCCGGTATGCATCAACAACAAGCTGCCCTAGCCAAGGCTCAGGCCCAGCAGAAGCAACAGCAACAGATCATCCAACAACAACGCCAGAATGCCATGAACGCGCAACGCCCTCAACCACAACAGCAACAACGACCAAGAGGCTCCCACCAACCCGCCGATCCCATTGTCGAGGAGAAGATCTCTCAACTGCTCAACTCCATGAGACAGAGCAGCGTCGCTACCGATGATGAGCTCCACGCTCAGAACCAACATGCCTTGGCTCAAGTTCACAAGATGCGCAAGGATGAGGAGGACATGGATGAGGACGAGCGATTGTTGGCCAGTGAGGAGGGTAAGAAGTTGAGCAGCAAGGAGCGACGACAGCTTCGCAACAAGGTCTCAGCTCGTGCTTTCCGTTCAAGAAGAAAGGGTAAGCACCTTCGGTATCACGTATTTAAACATTGACTAACTTATATCAGAATACATCAGCCAGCTTGAGGGAGAGATCGCGGTCAAGGTTAACGAGAACACCGATCTCCGCACCCAAAACCGTGCATTGATGGAGGAGAACACTCGTCTTTCCGACCTCACTCGCATGCTTCTCTCATCACCATCATTCTCAGGCTTCCTCGACACCCTCAGCCAAAACCCAGCTGCTGTCCAGCAATCCGCTCCCGCCCCAGCCCCACAACCACAAGTCGAGCGCCAAGTCCGCAAGGATGTCAACCCATATGCTCACGGTCAAATGCAACAACACATTGGCATGACCATGGTACCAGAGCAGACGATGGATTTTTCCATGCTTGATATCAACGCCGACGGTGGATATAGCTATCAACCACAGGTTTTCTCGGTTCTCTCCATGCCTGAGACCATCATCGATGCATCCATCCTTTCCGGCAAGGCCTCCAACGTTGTACCATCTTTCATCTCCACGGAGAAGGTCGAGCTCCCTACCATCGAGCGTGCTCCCATAGTGGAGGAGGTTCCAGCTGTCGCGGCTCCTGTTGCTGACGAGGAGTTCGACAATGACCCTGCTTTCGCTCTCTTCGCTGACAACGCCGCACCTGCTCAATCTACTCTCGAATTCACCGCATCTCTCTGGTCTGGCATTCCTTCCGAGAAGGAGTCTCAGTTCACCCTCGTCACTGTATCCAATGACGATGTAGAGACAACTATGACTCGAGTACAACGTCTCTGCTCAAGCATCGACGATGCCACAGCGCGTCTCGAGGCCTTGACCATGGATCTGTAATCATCTGGCTCGATAGTTGCGACTGAATTTGGTGCATGCGATTTAGCGATTTGGGGATTGGCGTTTTAACTGGCGGTAGAGTGTACAAGGGCACGAAGTCGCCTTCAATGTTTTCTTTTCTTTTTTATCTTATCGTCCACACAAGGCCAAAGGCGATGGGGATATGAAATTTATGGTTATGAATCGGTACACACTTTGCTCCCGGGTTATAAGAACACCCTACTACATACTTTGTCACTACTGTGGTTTCTTTTTTCTGTCTTATCCAATGGAGGGTAGTTCTCGAGCACGGTGGGCTATTTGGGCCAGGGAAATGGGATTCATGGTACGGAACGGGGGATCAACATAGAATATTGAATCATCAAAAATAGGAATCAGCATTTCCTCACACAACGCAAATATCAAAACACTTCAAAACATTCTCCAAACCAATTTCTTCGTGGTCTCTCCCTATCGTGTTTGAAGTCTCGGCAGATCATCAGCAGCTATTTTGGTCTCGTTCGCCTACCCGACCTATTGCCTTTTTCCAATCTTGCGTTGACATGGCACATGCGGAGAAGCAGCACAATTGCGTCGTCAGCTTCTGGTCACCCACCCATAAGGCTCACCCTCCCTTACCTGTCCTGCCCTCCACCGCGTCTTAATGGTTCATACCCACTGCACCTACCTGGCTGCCCAACCACCAACGTCCTTGGGGAGCGAACGGGAGGGCATGGGGGGTGGGACTATAGGTGGGAAAACCTACAAGCAAACAAGCAAGATAATGCATACACGGTATCCAATCTCCAGGTTCGGGGATTGGGTGGGCTTTGATTTCCCTGAGGGTTTGGTCGGTTGTCGGTTCGGAGAGGGAAGGTGAGATGAGATAAGATGAGATGAGAGATAGGAAGGCGAGGGAAGGAGACGGAGACGGAGACGGAGACGGTCCATCCCATCCATCCCGCGAGATGAACCCAAACATTCCCCCACACGGGCTGTTCATTTTACAATACTGCACGCGCTGCATGGGCGATGAGATGAGCTGGATGGAGGCAGAGGCATGGTATGCTTTGGTATGCTATGCTACTCGGGGAGTGGAGGGGGTGAATCTCCGGATGTGGATGCATGGGAGGGACTTGGATACGCCTTGGCATTATCGGAGCTTGAAAAGTAATCCGATGCTGAGAGGGAGGTAAGTCGACACGGTAGGGACGGACCCCTTTGCGGATATATATATGCATATAGTATGTAAAACATACTCACCGAGAGCCGAGGCAGCGATTCGGGCTTCTTTCTACGGGCTTGCGGGCACTTGCGGACACGTCCTTGTTACTATCGGCGGCTTCTGGAAGCTCTAGATTGATGCCTGTCTAAGCGATCGTTCAGTCCAGGCGTGTGCTTTACCTCGATGGTATTCTGGAAGGCAAGTCTACCAGACGTCTCTGGGGCTAGATATCCTGCACGGGATAGGACCTATGTCAAGGCACGAAAGGGCGGTGTTCTAAGGATGAGAACTGATGGAATGGCACTTGGGGGAAGTCATTTTGGAAGCGAGATCCCGCTGGTTATTTGAAGAAATCCTTTTCGAAAATAATGAATATTGTACAGTGAAATGATTTGTGAAAGGTTTCCATTAGGCGTACCGTCCCAGACAAGAGGAAAGGAAACCAACGCCAGGCAATATGTGTCTTTCCACCACCCCAGCCAACCAGAGAGCGAAATCTGAAAATAGAAGATTCGCAGCCTTCTCGTTGAAGATAATCTAACAGTTGACGCATAAATGCCAAATAATGCTCTATTGATCAACCATATTTCGGGAAAGTGTGAAGAAACTATCACGAGATGTAAAGTTGTCCCACGCACCATTAATTCAAATCCTTCACTCGGTATACTTCCAATGCAATCACTCGACAAGCACATTGGATTTGTGCAGGTTCTTGACCTTGATGCTAACGCCCCTATCATCTCGAATGGTGATATTTGGAGTGATTACCAACTTGAGGCGCGCTCCAGAGAGCTGAAGTTGCATAGGGTCGCGACTTAGGGTGTCCTTTGTCGTCATGGTTGCTGCACTGAACTTCGAGGTAGTCTCGAAGAATGCCGTAAAGAATGTGAAGTGGGCAGTATTCATCTTGGCACTAAGATCCCAGGCAAAGGTAGCAATGGCACCCAAGTCCGTGCCTGCAGAAGACCGAACGACATTATTGTTCAGAAGACCACCAAGCATCTTGCGCAACTTCTTGCCATGGTGTTCCAGTTGCTCACTGCGATACTTTCTATAGCCAGGACCCTCAACTATCTCACGAACCGCATAGAGCTGCTGATCAAGAAGCTCTTGGCGACGCTCCTTCGTCATGCCTAGTCATCGTGTTAGACCTTATATCATAATCACGAAATGAGACTTACCGCGTTCTGATTCGTGCTTTTGCTTCACGTAGTCAATGATTTGCTTTGTCTTTTCGCTCGCAGGCTTGAATGCTGCAACATTCAAGATGTCTTTCACCACATATTCAGCCATCATCCTCAGGATGAAGTATCGTCGATCTCTTCGACTATTCAGCAGCATAGTGGTGTGTTTGTGGGCTTCTGGACGCTGAGAAGGGTAAGTTAAGCCTAACATATAGTCCCAAAGTGGAGCGTTTGTTTGTGCAATGATTCGATCATTGTCAGGATTGGGGATATTGGCATATTTCTCAACCCATCCACCCATAAGATTGAATAATTTTGTCAGCTTCTCCTCAAAAACCGGAAATTGATGCTCGAAGTTCTCGCCAGCTAGTACCAACGCCATGGATGAATCTGTTCCCGCCTCTGTCGTAATCCTTGGTCGATCAGAGAAGTTCTGCTGGTTGAAGAGGGTGAGAGTGCCTGCGCTTGGGCCACGGCTCGTGGGCAAATTTGGTCGCTGGGAAGCATTGCTTGCAATTCGATTAGCCGGAGGATGTTGATTGATTCTTTGTCGTGAGCTCGCATTCTTGGAAGGAGAGGTGGGAGTTTTGGGGGGGTTCGAAGACCATACTGGTGGTGCATGATTTGAACTCAGTCTTGATGGCACGCCGCTTTGAAGGCTCCGTTCGCCTGGTGGAGTTGTGTATAAGTTACCCTCGGAGCATGGCAGTTGATTTAACGGCTCAGAAGAAGCTGCGATCAACTCTGCCCTGCATTGCTCCAAAGCCTTCTCCTTTTCGTCCAGCTCCTGGCAGAGCTGTCGATTCCAGTTGGTCATTGTATCTTTCATTTCAACAAGTCTCTCTTTGCTTAATCGATGGTGCATGCCAATATCGCTGATTCTCCTCCGAAGGCCGTCTCCATGTAGCACGGCCTTTTCGCGAAGGTTCATCATGTCCAGGAATTCACTGTTCATCTCAAGCAGCTGCTCCCCGAAACTATCGCGCTCAAAGCTTAGCCGATCAAATTCTTTCATCATGAATCGTTGAAATTCATTGTGTTTCTGAGAAATATGTCGGACTTCGCTATTCATATGCTCTTGAACATGGCGAGGGATTGAGGTTGTGCTTGAAATCCACTTTTGAAGCTCGTGAAGACGTCTACTAATCTCAGTTGATCCGAAGTCCTAAATCTTTGTTAGTCTTGATCATGGAGGCAGGGTTGATAGTGCTTACCTGATTTATGTTGGGCGATGCGTATGAGCCTGATAATGCTTGAGAAGACATGTTGTTGCTACCTTGCTGTTGTTGGTTGAAGGCAGGGAAGGTTGAGCTGCTAGGAAGAGGAGCTGTAGCTGGGAGGTTCTTTGTCACACCTTGTCGAGTCGTCGAGGGAGCACAGAAAGCTGCAGGAGGTACCTGAACAGATGCCGAAGCCGACGAGCTCGATTTGTGGCCTTCAGAAGGGCGGCGTGATCGCTGGTGAGAGTGGTTTTGTGGAAAGTTGCTTGAAACCATTGTGTTTGTCGGTTGAGCCTGCCACGCTACAGTAGAGTTGGTACCAAAACTCGGAAAGCTCATGAAGTTGGTGGGGACTTGTGATTCAAAGCCAAAAGCATTGCTTGGGACTGTGTGGTACTCTCTATTGCTCAGGCTGCTAATTTCTTGTTGCCAGCTACGGGAAGGAGCTGGCGATTGGATGGCTGGAGTAGCTGAACTGCCTCTTGTTCTTCCAAGATTGTCGAGTGCCAAGTGCAGACCTGAAGGTAGGCCCCCAAGTCCTCTGGGCTGATTTTCTGGCATTCTGATTCAGGCTCGTCAGATCAGTGTATTTGAAGTTGTTGAAGATGCGAGCTTGGTGGTAGCGAAAAGATGGAAATCATGTGAAGAGTTGCCCAAGATTGTCTGGGTGGTAAGGCAGGCCTGTGCTAAACCAGTGGGAGAATTATTCAGTTGTATGCAAATAATCGAAGGTGAAGCACTGGAAAGGTAGGAGGACGACAACGTGAGGGTATCCGCCCACGGGCCGCCTTTCCATAGGCCAGTTGCAATCTACAACCAATAATGGAGGTGCGTCAATGCTGGTGATGGCCTTCACTTCAATCTAAGTCAGAAGTTCAAACCTCGATGTAGGAAGGTGAACGTCTTGCATAAGAGTCTTTTTGCCTTGAAAGCAGAGGCAAGCGCTGCCAGAACCTTCACTGTCAGCAACCGCCTAGATCTATGATTTCTCCATCACGGACTCAGCTGAAGCAAGATACAAGTGCGATCTACCAGATACGTGATGACCAAGTATGCTTTAAACTGGAACACGTTCATAGCTTACGCGCTGGAGGAATGCTTTTAGACCAGCATGCGCCCGGCCATTTACAACCGCGCCCAAACTTCAATAGAGCATCGGGATTTCTGAGTCAACCAGACGCCTGTTACTACAGGTTACTGTTCAATGCTGGAGCTCAGCCAAACTAACTAGAGACTTAGACCACTTGTTCTGATGAAATTCCTGTTATCTAGGCAAGCAAAGAAGTCCTTTGAGGGAGTATAGGCATCTTATGCTCACAACCCGACTGCGAGAGCACTGCCACCGCGGCTTTCTTGGGAACCCATACAACACTTCAAGGACCAAAGATCGCTCAAGTATCACAGCCTCAGGATGATAATCCTTGAGCTAAGCTGAGGTCACCAAGTATGTAATCGCATTACAGTTGAAGAGTCGAGTTATTCTGCACATGACAGTTCCATGCCTTGACTGAAACTGAGTGGCCTCATGCAGTGTAGCTATTGCCAAAACTTCATCTTGGGGAATTGCGTGACTGAGCAACTCAATATTTAGAACTTTAACACTGCAATGCAAGTACCAGCTGAAGAATGCAAAGTGCACAGAACAAGCTAGCATGCATCCAATCATGATAGTGATGGCCAAGAGACTTCGAGCCGTCTTCGCAGTAGCATGGATATGAAATATACGATACTGGCTCATAATCTTCTGTTCACACTACCTTCGCTGTAGTCCGGAAATGCAGAGTCGTTTGATAGATTGTCGTTCGACTTGAAAGATTGACTGCAACTCTGCATCAAGCAAATGCAGGATCATCCAACAAACTTCAAACCAACAATGGGAGAATACAGAGGTAAACACAGATGCAGGAATGAAATGAAAGGAAGGGAAGCTGTGCAATATACACCAATATTGATCACATATCAGGAGTTGGCTTGTACCACATGCTACTATCAAATGCCACGTTGACAAGCAAAAATATGGTGACCAAGAGAGTTCCTTGATAAGATATCAACATACATGTCGAAATCGGCGTCGAGATATGGACGTCATTAGTCATGGGCGTATATCCATGGTTAGGAAATCAACATTGTGCCAAAGCCCCACGATTATCGAGACTACCAGTCTTCTCATTGGCTTGCTCGCGCATAGAAAACAAATGCATTATCAGCCTTCTTTGTACAATATTAGAGGCAGCCAACGCACCTCTTTGCTCCTCAGCCATGATTGAAGATATATATTTCCTCTAGCTGTCGAGAGATTGGCGTTTCTAGCGAAAGGAATAGCGACAGCACTATCAGCCATGCTGTCCAGCAATAATTGGCATCTCGGATCTTAGTAGTTATTATTCTTGCCGTCCAATGATAGACTGTTTCTTCTCCGGAGAAGGGGGTTTGGAAAGGCTGGTCGGCATGCAGAAATGTTTACGGCTTACCCGGTGGTCCGCAGGATGGCTAGTGGCTTCTGAGCGCTTGTATCGATCGCTTTGTGTTGGTAAAAAGCTCCCTGGCCTTCAACAGAGAAGCGCCCAAGCGTCAGAAAGCCTTGTGGAACAAATCGACCTATCCTGAGGCAAATAGGGTTGCTGTTTGTGGTGTCATTTATGAATGGTGACATGTAGGAGTGGATTAGAGTCTTTGGTGGTCGGACATGTCGGATAGATCAGTTAGTGATTCAAGGCGGACAATGTCAGCCTGGTTCAAGAAAGAAGAAACGGCCAGACTTAGGAAGATCCGTCCCAAGGCTCCATGCATCATTACTGCCTCAATTACCATCTTGGAATTTGTTATCATCAAGAATGGCGGCGACTCGTTGACTTTAGCATGCGTCTGTGTTTGCCGTTGCACCGCCATGGCCACTATCCTCTCCTACCTTATCACAGCCATCAACGGCAAGTTCGGGCGGCATACTGGTACCCAGCCCAGCTGGCAGGATCATCCCCAAACCGACTCTTGTCAGGGTAGGAGCAATGCCTCGGTATTTTTACCATAATGCCAGGGTTGAGACTTTCTGGGCCGGCGCTGCCGCATGGCCGCCTTGAGTATTCAAAGCTCCTTTCCGAAGTCCGTGGACTGGAAATCATGCCTTCTATGTACCGCAACAGAATTTCTCAGAGCTTGAATCAGATCACGAGGCTACACGACGAGCTACAGAAAGTATTGGAAAACAGCGACTGACGTTTGTCTACTAAATTATCTAAGAACGATCGCTTGAGAACTGGGGGAAAAAAGTAGACAAGCAGATGTACAAGAAGATTCAAGCACGTTTTACTACAAACAACCAAGATGCCAGTTATGCGAGGCAGGGAGGAGTAGAGGATTCATAATGCTAATTACGAGAGAAGGAACTTGTGGCTCGCTCCTATTTGCAATCAGCTTCTTTAAAGGAATGAGAACCAGAACGTTTGTTTTTTGGTTCAAAAGTCGAAGCCCCTGCGGAATTAAAATCAGCTGGATTCTCAAGGCGAGGCTGAACGAAACCAGATTCGAAGGTCCAGATGCTGAAAAAGCAATTGAGCTTGTAGTTTGTACTTGACGGCAAGACTTCATAGGTCTTGACGAGGTAACTGTGACGGACGATCTACCTCGCATATGAGTAATTTGAGTTGAACCTGATGAGGCTGATACCCACCAGAAACAACCCTAAAGTGCATGAGGAGGCCACGATTAGCGTCTTAGATAGCCTTCGTGCGTGAGAACAAACTGCTGTAGACAGCATCTACAACAGGCGTAGCGCTGATCATCCGTCCGCCGAAGTATCGGCCATTAAGACCCTTGATAGCATTCTCGCCTCCTTGCACTCGGTCGAACTTGAGGTATATATCGCCTTGCGAGTTAGGATCTAGAGCAATGTGAACAACGTGGCCGTATTTCTCTTCTGCTTCTGCTCGAACGTCATCTTCTAGTTCCTTTTCCCAGTTGTCACCTTCTTCTCTGTTTCGTTGTTAGCAGAAATCACCCGTGGAAAGGAGGGTCACTTACTCGGCAGGATCAAACATGTTCTTGAGTACAACGCATCTGCTCGCCATGTTGACGTTAACAGGCAAAGGCTTACTCTCGGTCTTTGGCTTGACCATTTCACGCTTTTCGCTTCGACCGTTGGTTGCAGGAGCGGGGTCGTCGGTTCTGGCAAGCTTCCTCATCAATGCATCTCGACTATAATTGTTGAAGTTTACGCCAGCAACATCAGTGTCATCCAAAGCACTGGCACCTCCCGCACCTTTGTCATTTTCGCGCCCACCAGCGCGGTCAAATGCGCCGCCACCTCCATTGCTTGCTTGAGGACCACGTCCTCCAGCACCGGAAAATGCGGAGCCCTGGAATTGCTGTTGGTGGCTTTGGCCTTGGAATCTCTGCAACAGACTGGCGGTAGACTCAGGAGTAAACTTATCGTTGCCAAGACCAACACGAATAGGGCGACCTGCTAAGTCAAACCCGTTCATCTTCTCTAATGCCTCACGAGCTTGATTAGGATCCCGAAACCTGTAGATTGTTAGCGTTACAGAATCACATCATCATGAACAAATCTTACTGGACGAATCCATAACCTCGGCTCCGACCTTGCTCTTCCTTCTGTAGTTGTACAAATTCCAGTTCTCCGAAAGGTTCAAAAACATTCTGTAAGTCGCTCTCAGTGATGCTGAAATGTATATTACCCACGTATAATCGATGGAAGGGAATCTGGTTTGGATTGCTACCGCTGGACTCGGTGTTGCGGACTTGACGATTCTTCTCTGCTTCAGTGAGCTGGGCGATGATTGGGATGCCTAGGAGTTTCTGTCCGGTGAGTTGAATAGCAGCAGGGACCGATTCTTCGTTCTTAAACTCAACGTAACCCACACTACAGAGATTAGCATACGATAAATGAAACGAGAGGAGGCAGACATACCCTTTAGATCTTCCACTAACCCTATCCTTAACAATTTGTGCCTCCTTGACTGGGCCAACTTTCTCAAAAAATGCTATAAGCTCTTTAGTCCTCAAACGAGCGGCGAGTTGTTGCACGAAGACGGTGCGGCGATCACGCTCATCCTCTGTCAGAGG
Organism: Coleophoma crateriformis; assembly: GCA_003369635.1. Classification (NCBI taxonomy): domain Eukaryota; kingdom Fungi; phylum Ascomycota; class Leotiomycetes; order Helotiales; family Dermateaceae; genus Coleophoma; species Coleophoma crateriformis. Next base: position 1,554,088 of record PDLN01000005.1, read on the forward strand.
TGGTGTACCTTCCTTCTTGGGGCTTGGGCTTCGTCGGCGACCTTCATTTCGGCGGCGGTCATCTCTGCGATCGGGTGTATCACGATCACGACGATCGCGGGGACGGTAGTATCTGTTTTGGCTTCTTGACCGCGAGCGAGGGCGACCACCTCCACGGTAGTAGTCTCCATCTCTCCCACGCCCATCTTCAGGGCTGTCTCTATGGCGACGTGAGTGTCGACGGCTATCGTCTCTACTTCTGCTTCTGCGCCTACTCTTGGTGCTTCCATGAGCGCTTCCATGATCACTCTTGGGCGTTCCAACTACGTCGTCATCACCGGGAGTGCCACGACCAGTTTTGTCTCTGCTTCGGTCTCTGCGCTTACGATCTCTATCGCGATCTCTGCTGCCATCGCGATTACGGTCTCGATCCCGTCGATCGTTGCGTTCACTTTTATGGCGGTCGTCGCCATCCTTGGACTTGACAGACCCATTGTGATCAACAGGCGTCGCATTTGCAGTCGAGTCCAAGAGGGCTTCTACGTCCAGGGCGGACATGATAGCAGATTCCTGTGAAGTAAGTTGCTCTCTGGGAGTAGGTACGTAGTTGTGAAAAGGAGCAACGTGATGTAGAATACGATAGTGTAAGTAAGCTTGCGTGAGGTGGTCGGTTGTATGAGGACCTTGAAAATACTGCTTAGACCACGCTAAAATCAAACCCCTGCCAAAGCCGATAATCACGTGCTATGACAATAAGGTAGGGCCGAGGTTTAGATTCTGCAGATAAAGCCTTTTTAGTGCTAAATATCTGTAGAGCTATGTACAATCCCAATAGAAGTGAATTTCATTAATATTAAAACGCGCTACAGGTGCCTTGAGTATCCTGCTCAAGATTCTCATGAACACAAAGGCCTGAAAGCTACCACAACGCCCCTACAATGCTTGCCCACTCTACATCGTCTTATCATTTGCTAGGTCCCCGTCCGCACACAATATCCATGGCTCATACAGCGCTACTTCATTGAAAGACTGCCTCTCAGGCCAACTTGACTCTTTCTGACTGAAGCGGAGTGCCAAAGACTCTATCCCAAAATCTGTTCGTCACACCGAAACCATTTTGGTAGTCCATGAAGTGGTGCTCCAGATGGTGCTTCTTCAATTGCTGCCAGTACGCTGGCAGCTTTCGATGATGAAGGAAGTAATGGGTGAGATCGTAGCAGATATAGCCAAAAATGCCACCACAAAAGACTGCAGTAGCAATGTGCCAATTCCAATAGAAGATCAAATGTGCAAGCTTCCAGAACGGGGTGGCAAGGACCAAAAATAGTGTTGGAGGCATGACGAGTCTTAGTTTGTCCATAGGGAGGTAGTGGTGAATGCCGTGAAGAAGGAAATGCAATGTGAGAGCAGCACGGTTATCAGGAAGCCATCTGTGATTTATTAGCGAGGTAGGTCAAACATGATTGACCGTGACTACTTACTTGTCCAGGTGGAACAAGAATCTGTGTAGAATATATTCAAAGAATGTCCAGAGGAACAATCCAAAGACCCAGTAACAGGCTTCCTGGCGAAGCGATGTACATCCTTCACGGGCAATATAGGTGCCGTACATAACTGGAGGAAGCCAGACAATTGGTACAACGTACCAAGCGGTCTTACTGAGTGGCTCCAAGAAGTTCCCAAATAATGGAGCAGATGCTCCACCCTTGTAATGGCGAGGTCGGTGGACCTGTTCTAGATAGAATTCCTTGCTGAACCCGCCACGCCAGATCTGCATCAACAAAGGCTTGTTCAAATCAAGAAACTTGTAAGTCTTATAGTCATTAGCCAGGTCCGTCTCCTTGGAAAGGTCCTCCTCAGACGACATTCCCGTAGCTAGATAGACGGGTTTTCCAGTTTCATTTACCCCAACCGTAGCTGTTACTGGCACAAGATTGCCAGGGCGTTTGCTCTCAACGGCAGCATCTATAACCTTGTTGGTAGCGACAAAACCGATCAGAGACTCATCAAGCATTTCATATGCAGCTTCGGAATGGACGTGCGAAATCTCGTCCTTCAAGATCTCTGTGATATCCTTCCCGCCCCATTCCACGATCAGATCTCCGCCTCCCGGATGACTGTCGAGGAAATCGGTAATGTCGTAGACGTTGGTGCCAATAGTGACATAGCAGCTTTTCGCTGAGTTGTGAGAAGCCACTTCAGCTTGCACCAGAGTTGGCAGAGTACGCGCCGGCATGATGGCAGATTTCCCGTGCTCGGTTTCAATTTCAGGATGTTGCCAGAATTTGGGCGGCGGTCAGGATTCGATGTCAATGTGGCAGAGGGAGAATCGGATTCGTAGTTGGGTGTCTGGGGGGAAGTTAAAGGAATGGATGTGCCAGCAGTGTGAAAGGGGCAAGGGCAAAGATATTTAAACAAGGAGTAACGAGGTTTTCCGCTTTGTCGAAGTAGATGAGGTGATGATGATGAGCGTGATTTTTCGCATGAATCTCTCCTGATCGTCCACACTTCCTAGTGGCGATATCCCGGGCCCGAGTCTGCCGTAGGAAATTGGTTAGGCCTCGATGCGACTCTACTGGACAGGCGCAAAAGGCTGCTTAGGTAACTCGGTGCCTGGATTTAGGGGCGTCGAGTGGCTTCGCGTAAGGCTGACATGTTCAGCACCTCTGGGGTGGCTCAGCTAGCCAAGCTTCTTTAGTAGAAAATATGTAATAGAGCACCCCATTATTCTCTCTTCGTCTTCCACGACGTTGCTTGCTATTGAATACCATCTGTGTCATTTTCAATCCTTCAGAACGAAAAGTATCGAGATCTGCAACTGCATCCAGGCTTGAAGCTTGTCGCCAAGCTCAACCCGTTATGGCAGTCATGAACTCCACATTTGGATCGCTCCTTCTGATCACATGCGTTATTCTCATTCTTCTGCCAGCTCCAGCAGCTGCATTTGGAGCCGGCAACATCCCCAGTATTTCTAATGTTGAAGGCCAGAATTTTCGCCATGGAGGTAGGCTGCTCCAGGTCCAAGCCTTGGGTTGAACTGACAGGGCTCAGATATTGAGGATATGCTCAAGACGATCGCCTTCATCAAGGGCCACAAATGGACTAGTATGATGGTCAAGAGAGTGTACTTTGGCAACTGGCTCCGTGATTACTCGCAAGCAGTTGACGTTGGAAGTTTGAAGGGTGTTTCAGCCCCAACTATTCGCATTCTGGTAATATCATCGTGACATGCATAACCTTGGCCCAAGCTAATGGCCCTCAGGTCTGGGTTCTTAGCTTCTTGTCATTCGGATATGCAACAGCTGAATTTGAAGTTACGGATGAACGATTGGGGGTTTACCGACCAGAAGAGCATATAGACAATCCTAAAGGCTATGCAGATGATCAAGATGCAAGACAGTATGATCCACGTCTCAGAGGTCCAATTCAACAAGTCGAGCTTGAAGTTGATCCTCAAACTGGAATGAAGAATTACATCGCCAATGAGACTGGTGGATGGGCAACAAGTGCTGGCTATGTCAAGTTCAGCTTCTCAAGAAGTATTCACTTTGGTCGTGTCTACACCAACGGATCTGGAGGCACCAGTGGCAAAGAAGCTGATCTTTGCGAAGCTCTCCGATGCCTCGGCCAGGGTCTACACTGTTTGGAGGTGGGTTGTCACTCCTTGCCATCGCGTAACTTTCTGATTTTATAGGACTTTGGCGCACACACCAACTACTGCGAATTGGCCCTACGAGAATTGGGATTCCACGGAGTCTTTCCGCATACTGGGTCGCAGACCGAGATGAACATTCATGGGAAACGAATTTACCCGCTCGTGACTGGTACTTTTGGGGCGGTGGATTTCCTGCACTCTGTGCTGGGAGAAGCAACCGATCATTTCACTCAGACAGAAGTGGAAGAGATGGACCTAGCTCTAAAAGGCGCTGAACAAACTCAATCTGGTGGTGGGCAGCGTGGGTTTGGTGATTCATTGGACTTCGCCAGTCTTATCTCACAGGTACCTGGGATGGGCAGTGGGCTTGCTTCTACGGCCAGAGATCTGCAAGCAAACTCGGCCGCCCAAGAACAAGCAAACCACTATCAGATGTCCAGGGGTCCCAATGATTTCGCTGGACCTCCACAAGGTAACAGCGTTCCCGGGATGAGTCCTGACTTTGATCCCATTAAGACAGCAAAGCAGATTTATCCGATCTTGGAGTTCAGAGATAAAGTTGTCAAAGCTATCAGCGCCACGATCGCGAAAATCCCTGGACTCGAAGCATTGGTTGAAAAAATCAGCGAGACCTTGACCATCTTTATCATGTCACTGCTTGCTCCCTTTGTAAGACCTATAATTAATGCGGTCTCGGATTCGTTGAAGAAAGGGTCTACTGGAGTCGTAGAAGCGAGTGCCAACTCGCAATTCGAGCCATGGAACGATCCTCACTGCACCAACCCAACCCATTCCATGCTTTCCAAGGACCATTTTTCCAACAAACTTAATGGATGTGCTGGACGTGTGGCTTCTACCATCCTGCAATATGCTGCACCGTAAGTTCGATTCCTGTACGATGATGGTCCTAAACTGACAGATCAATAGACGAGTCATGTATGCTTGGGAGAATCCGGGAGTCTCTGTGGATGAAGTCTTGAACGATATCATGAGAGTATTCCACCACCCAGCTCTGCGCAATGAAGGACTTCAACTTCATCGTGATATGTTCAATACTGTTCGCAAATGGGTCGATGAGCAGCCAGATCGCCACGCCCTTGACAACGTTTTGAGTTCCGAGTCAGTAAAAGCAGGTCACAATCATAAGGGCGGCTCCAATAGTCGCGATTTGCATGACCACAGTGCTCTAGGTGGGCACGGTAAGACATCTGGTTCGATCTGGTCCGAAATCCAAAGTCGTGATTTAGGAGCCATGGAAGGCCAAGACGGCAATCCCGCATCATCCTACCTGAATCCATCTCCTCAACCCGGCTCGCCTATGCCACACCAGAACCCAGAGTATGGATATCAAGGCGCCAATCAGGGACGCCCTCACTCTCAAGGCGGTTACCTCAGCCCTGGCCCACAAGGAGGAAATTACCAAGCTCCCCTCCCCGCACAGAATTACCAACAAGAGCCATACGGAGGCGGCTACCAACAACCATATGGTCAAGGCCCGCCCCAGGGGTACGGACAAGAACCATACGGAGGTGGTTACCAACAGCCATATGGTCAGGGCCCGCCCCCTGGGTATGGTCAAGGCCCGCCTCCTGGTTACGGCCAAGGCCCTCCCCATGGGTATGGTCAAGGTCCGCCCCCGGGACAATGGGGCTATGGTGGTTACCAATAAAGGGACTATCTGGCTTTTCAAGACGGTGTCTCACTTTTGGTGATCTCTCGTAGCTTCAAGAATAGGTGGTGGCAGGCACATTGGTTCAGGTCATTGGATATGGGGATGGTAGGTAGGCAGGGGGTGGGGGGCACACGGAAAGAGTTAGGCATTAATGATGGCTGATGGTGAAGAATAGCAAAGACTGCACAGTGTGGTCTTTTCTCCTATAGAAGAAAATTTATCGAGCATGATTTCCCTAACATACTGTCATTTCCTAAGTGAGGCACAGTATCTCCACAATCACCATTGCTGCTCCTCATCGTTCATGATCCAAGCAAGAGAAGAGACTGCCAAAAGTTCCCACGGTCAGGATCGGGTTATGTATCACCGTGCCTTTCCTGTCCTCGTCTTTATTCCTCGAGCAACACCTAAAAGCTGCTAGGGCCCCATCCACATCAATTTCTCCAACCAATCTTTATAGCAATTGACCACGAAAGATTAACAGATTCAGGAGAGTTGTCACAATTTGGTTTCCAACAAGTAAATAAGTTAAGCTGCATTGCACAAGAAGTCGCGGTGAAATATCCGAGATCATGAAAACATCGCTTATTGAGAGGAACCCTATTGGGAGAATCATATCCGTGATCTCTAGGAACCAGTTCGCCGAGAACGCCAGCCAGGAATCTTAAGGTTGCCCTTCTATGTCTAAGCCCTTCCGCACCCTCTGCTTATCCTCCGAAACACCAATACCATGGAAAAGTAGAAAGCCACGACCCGCCCTAATAGTAATTACATGAAAAGAAAACGTAGACACTTCTAAGAAGCCTGGGCCTGCGATCTAGGAACTTCGCCACTGGCTCTCTTGCGATCAAGTCTCCTTACTACAGCTCCGAGCAGAGCCTTCAAGATGCCTTCGCCCGTGAGGCCAACGCCACCTTCAGAAGCAGCAGCGCCGCCCGTCCAGGTAACGGTATCAACCATATCTCTCACACCCCCTTCGACAAGCTCAGACAGGTCGTCGTCGAGTTCTTGCAAAGCCTCCTTTGCGCCTTCCTCGTTGCCGACCTGGAAGAACTGCACGCCAATTTGGAAGGGTGGTGCATCGAGCCTATCAAGCTTCTTGGCTGCGGAGAGTAGCACGGATTCCACATCATCAGATGGCACGCCATCGGTGAGAACGATAAGGTTGAGTGGCTTCATTTCTCGGCCAGCCGCCACTTCAATTTCGAGCTTGGCGAGGTACGGCTTTAGTATGTGGTGGATACGGATACCGGTTGGAGTGCCGCCCTGGGGACGAACGCGCTCGAAGATCTCCGTGATGGTTTCGGCCCTCCTAATTTTTCGGTAGCCCCCAGGCGCGGCGCCTTCAGAGGGAGCTCCGGAGTCGGTAGACTTGTGATTTAGGAAGTAACAGTCCATTCCGTCACTATCATGTTGGGTGATGATAGGCGCAATGATAGATAGGGCCTGTGAAACCTCGCGCCACGAGCGGCCAGCCATGGATCCAGAGTCATCGATGAGGAGGGTCGTGTCGAAAGTCTCAAGGAAGATGTATGGGTCCTCGCCACTGCCAGCTGGCTGCACGGTATAGTTTGGTGCTGGTACGGGGCTTGGAAGCTCAACTGGGGCAGGTGACAGCGGCGAAGGTGACGGGGACGCAGTATAGGCTGGAGGTGGCTCATTGGAAGGAACCGTGAAAGCATTCATTCCCGGGCGGTCTGTGATCGTTAGCATGCTTCTGGTTGCGCGCACCAGGGTGAAGTTACCAGGTCGTCGGGTTGCTGGGGAGGGATTTGCTCCGAAGGGACTTGGGCTGGGGCTTCGTCCTACGGTGTTGGATGTTGCAGTCTCCACTCGAAGACTTCTTGGAGTATGTTGCTCGGTTGACAAGGCAGTCGAAATGGTTCGCGTAGAGGAGTTGCTGTTCTTACGACCAAGCTTGCGCAGAGAACCAAATACTGAGCTGCGTCGCGAAGGCATGGTTTCGTCTAGATGTGCGAAAGACCAGGCCGATGATGTTGGGATTGCATGTTGCATCTTGAAGAAGAAATAGAGTATGCGATGTGGATGAGGAGGAATACGAAGCTAGTGCTAGTAGACTTCTCGGTTCTTGGATGATGATGGTATAGCGCTCACTTGCCATGAAGTCCCATAGCTATATACTCCACCTTGGGTGGGCAGTCACACACCGTTCAGGGCGCCGTCTCTGGGCCAATCCTGCCTTGTGAGACTTGCCATCTGCCTAGGCTGAGTCTTGCTCTAAATGACTGCACCAGCCACCTAAAACAAACGCTCTGGGGAGAAAGCATCTTCATAAAGTAATTACACCTGTTTGGGGGTTGTTTGAAAGAGGGCAGTGAACAAGCGGTTGTTATCGGAACTTCGAGGCACACATGCTGCGCTCTCGCTAAGCCGCTGAGCGAGCACAGCCAAGATGCGGCTCAGCCCACCCTTACATAGCACAGCCTCACAACGGAGTCTTTCCCCTTGCTCAGCCTCCCAGCGGATCAGATGGTTCTTGTTAGTCGCTGTCTGGTTTGCGCCACTGCTGATCTGTGTCTGTCAGCAAAATGTCAACAACGAGCTCCAGATGCCACACAAATCTTGGAGTCAACCATAAAGAAAATGGCCCCCGAGCTGCGTCCAGTTCAGACTCCAAGAACGTTTCAGCCATCGATGTCCTCGCTGCCTGATGCCGCCCCATATACAGGTGGAGCCATGCGAGGCTCAGAGGAGCTGAACGAGAATTTGATACTGAGCCGGCTGGGAATCGTATTACACAACCATGAAGGCCACACTTCAATCATCGGTGCCAGACTGGACGTGGCTATCCTCGTTCTGTAACATTTGAGATGCTTCAACGTGAGCAGCGATACGGTTGAAACCGCTCTTGGTTGCTCAAGATGACAGTCTTCTTGGTAACCGGGATCGAAACCCCATCTGCTGTCTCAATTAGAAGCAACGCTTAGACCAATGACACCTTGATGGAGAATGCAGTCGTCGGCAACCTCCAGCAGTGCGAGGACGCTGAGTCGAATTGCGTCTGAAGACCATCGCCAATTTGCACCAAGCAGCACGGTTGCAATGCTGTTAACCGGCATTCAAGTATCTGCCACTCCCAGCATATCATGCTCTGAACAAGGTCAGCTGCGATCGCATAAAGTTAAGATGCACGCCATTGAGAACCCTTGAGGCCTGTCCGGGTCTTTCTTGTCGACAATTGATCCGAACTTTGTGGGTGCTATTTGAACCAGGTCCCTGATAGGGGGTGCAGATGCGCCTGATACACGAGTTTATTAATCACGATTGCCTCCGTGAAAAAAGGTATTTTAACCTTGGACGACAGAATCTGAGCCGACAAGCACTTATCCATGATCCACACAGACACGATCCTCCTCGAATTGAATGTTTGGAATTTGAATGATAAGAATACTGAATTCATTCCAAGGACGGGAGCTTACTCGTACCCAAGAATGAGTATGGCTTTCCGGCTACAGGAAAGTGCTGTGATGCTCCATCAAACAAGGACTTACCAAATCACAAGGAACCGCAATTACTCATGTTTTGCGGAGCGACACTATGATTTTGATAATCAGAATATGACGATCAATATCGACATTGTGCTTCCAACACCAAGAGGCTTCAAACGACCGAGCAAACTATGCTTGTATTGTCGTGAGAAACTCAGCTGACCACTAGGATCGGTAGAGGCTTCACAGATGGCTTGGTCTGAAGAACTGAAAAAGTCTTTTCAAGTCATGAAGATAGAGTTCAAGTACGAACCTCTCCTGTCGTCGTAACTGTATACGAGGGACTTGCACCAAGTGGTACCAGATAATTCGCCATGACCTCTAGGTTCGCCTCATGGTAGATTTGATTACAGGGGGCCTTGAGCACCACAACCCAAAACATCCTGGTTTTGTGACGCCTTTTGGATACAAAGTAGATCCTGATCGGCTGCAGATCAACCTTGACATTGAGCTCCAGCGAGGGCCAGTTTTTTTCTAATGCTAGCCAAGTTTTAAGGCAGTGTTATGATGAACCCAGACTAAACTTGTTTTACACAGTTCTAAACTGTAGAGTCTTTCGCCGTCGATTTCCCCTCCTGTCCCAACCAGTAGATCATTTAGGACTGCATACATACAGTCGCAGTCTATAGACAACGGTCTTGAAAGCGCCCACTGCCATCGCTAGCAGCGGAGGAGCTCAGTTCCAGGGGCTTCAATCCTGTAGCAAAACCTGAAATCCATCCATGAGGGTCAGTGGATCTAAGGCGTTGTAGAGGAGAGTCGAGAGCGAATCTTCAATAGCTGGCCAAGAACATCTGGGGGAAGCCCGAGAAATTTCTGTCGGGGAAGAGGAGCCATTCTCAAACAATTTGCACTTCTAGCGGGATGCTGGCGTTCCAGAGCACTAGTTGTGCCGTGTTGTGAGAAACGTGGACATTTGCCCCCTTCAGGCATAGTCCGACCCGTATTGTTGCGCTTTGTTGCGCCTCCCGGATTTTGGTCGTGGAAGAAAGCGCTGTCATCAACTCGGGTCATGGAGAAATCATCGGTGAACGACCGGCATACGAACTCTTCTTTATTCTGTCACATTTTACTTTCCCAATGCCTCGTCCACAAGATCCCCAATCTCGCCTGCGCAAAGTTCAAACCCCATGGTGATCCATCTCCAAGATCTGCATCGTATCCACTGCGAGGGTGCATCGCGCCGCGGCACGTGGTTGGCGATCGACTCAAGGATCAGCCATGTTCGCACCGTCAGTCTTGGGGATTTTGACAAGCACCTGTGGTGGACGGCGACATTCATCGTGCCACAATGCCTCCCATTCGGCTCTTGATTCACCCTCTGACCCGGCCTTCCAGTGAAGCTGGTCATGTAACTAAGCCCAGCAAATGAATTGCCCCGAAGGCGACGACACCAAGCGCGGATACTAGCTATCAATTGGTAATCAATCCCCCACGTATCAAGAGAAAGCTAGCCTCTGTATGGCCTGTATATCCACCGTGGCCTGGACGTCTCAAGGACCTGGGTTCCTGATGCTCGAGAGGAACCGTACTGCAAGCAATCAATTTCCGTAAGATACGCTTTGATGCTGTACCAACTCTTTCGAGAGCAAAGTTTAAGTTTGCAAAACATACTGCACTTCCGTGTCCGTTGTGGATATCAGGGCCTGTTCATCAACCTGTGCTTCGGAAGGCCCGTTAGGTTTAGCTTCCGCAGCTGCGCGGTTTCTACAAGATAATTCCCTTGTGTACCTCATGATGTTCTTGTACCTTTGTTTCTGCGGTTCCAGTGGTCATAATTTCCCTTCTTGAGACCCTTTGCCGGAACCTTCTTTCTTCTGTGTTATAGTTACCAATGATGCCAGAGAGAGACTCTCAGGTACAGTCCTTTTGGCGAATGTGGATAAACAACTGACTTGATTATAGTTCCTCGTTGAGGAATGGTCGTTGTACGCGTTGGGGGCCGCAATCATTCTCACACGGTTCGCAGTCCGCTTGAAGACTGTGCGATGGAATGGCTTCCAAGGTGATGACTACATGGCAGTTCTCGTATTGGCTTTCTTTACCATGGATGCCGCAACGGTTCATATCATTTGTGAGATTCCTCAGCCAGCTCCATTCGACATTGTCTGATGCACAGAAGACTACACCGGAACAAATGTCGAGGCTTCGGCAATTCAAATGACCCGAAGTAGGTTCATGGCTAGACCTTGATACAGCTGAATACTTATAAGAATCAGAGCTTACAGACTCGGAAATTTCTATATATGAATACGGTTCGAAGGAACAACTCGCGGCGTGGTACTCTTACACAGCTTTGATCTGGTGTATGAAAGGACAGATGCTTTTCTTTTTCCATCGTTTAACGTGAGAATACTCTCCTCCAGACTTTCGAGGCAGGTAGCTAATAACGTATAGCATGGGGCTCTGGCAACAAAGAATCGTGAAGTGGCTTGGGCTGGGTTGTGGTATCTCATACCTTGCAGTGGTATTAACCGTAAGAGCAGGCTCTATTATCGGATTTATATATAACTGAACATGATCAGATAACCTTCGGCTGCTTTCCCACGTACAAGAACTGGCAGTAAGTCGTCGCTGTTGTCATATTTCATCGGACCGCAAACTAATCCTTGATAAGGGTTGCACCGGATCCTGGGCGTAAGTGACTGATGTTTGGTCACATTAGAAGGGCATACTAATGCTTCTTACAGTCCAATGTACTTTGAAGTTACAAAATTTTCTTGTCACAGTCGTTCTCAATGTCTTGTAAGTGGCTATACCTCCCGTCTAATGGCTCTTACTGACAATGTGTTTAGAACCGACGCAGCTGTCAGTCAAATCTCAGAACCCTTATCCATGAAATTAACTGACAATAAGATAACAGATTCTCGCCATTCCAGTTCCTTTACTCTGGAAACTCAAAGTTGATTTAAGAAGGTCCGTCATTTCCTGATTATACGAACCATCACCTAACATCCCCTGCAGGAAACTCGTCATCTTCCTCCTCCTCTCTTCCGGCCTCTTCGTTATCACCGCGGCTATAATCCGCGTGGTACTTACTCTCGGTGCCCATCCCTCTGCCCTTAATATCAACAGATGGGGTGTGAGAGAGACAATTGTCGGCATAATAACCATCAATATTCCCATCCTACGCCCTCTATTCACTCGCACATTCTGGACACTTCATACCTACAGATCCAGCTCTCCCTCCCACGGCACCACCACCGTAAAACGTGGCTACCCCGGCGGCACTTCGTATGAATTATCTTCACGCAGCGGCGCCCACAACTTGACGAAATCACGCAACGCGAGTTTTGCAACGAGTGATGAATCGTTACGAGGGATTATAAAGGTGGGCGAATACGATAGTTGCGAATTCGTCATCCAGAATCCTGCCAAAGGGCAAGGGAAGAAGGGCGTCACGGTTCAGACGACTTATGAGGTCATGAGTGAACAGTTTGATATTGAGAAGATGGCTGGTGCAAGATCGAGTGCTGGTTCAGTGGCGGCGGAGGCGAACGCGAGTCCTAGCACATTGGTAGGCGATGGGTGGAAGTATAGTGGTGGCGGTGTGGCCAATAGAAGTCTGGTGCATGCTCCTGGTGCTCAGACGGGTCATGCACGAGGAAGGACTGCGGATTAAGTCTAAAGCTGTATGAAGACATGTTCAACATTTTCATGAGGATAAGTAGTCATGACCCTGTTGTTCCCTTTGCGCTTCGCATTGTTGCGACTTGAATTAGCATATACCCGTTCTTGACATATTGGCTTGCTAGGCATAAGAAGGCTCATAGGTGTGGAATACCTAAAACATATTTCTCTGTATTCTAAACCCAATCTATCCCGGTCGAATTTGCACATAAATATCCAAATACCGATAGCAAGGCGCTGCACTGGTACCTATCACGATAGTTTGTTATTCTTGGCTGAGTATGTTGCTAGTACCATTCGTATGGTAAAGTCAGTGTAGGTTTCCTTCGACTTGAGAAGCGGGGGGTGGAGGGGGGGGTCTCTTAAGTCTTTGAAAACATATTTAAATTCATCGCCAATATTTCATAGGTATTGTAAATATAAGCATTGATAAACAACAATAACTAGATATCTCAACACCTTTTACTATTCTGAAAACCATACAGTACAAGGGTGGTGCGCTATACACCGTTGGACTGCTCGCTAAATCCGATACCGTTTACCACGACGTCTAGCTACTCATCTAGCTAGTCCCTAGTTGCCTTATTTAGTCATATAGCTTGAGGACATGAGATGATTCTAACCGCTAGGCCCGTCGTCGTTATCTGCAAATGAACCGGCAAGATACGTCGGTGGGTATTTGAGAAGTGGTTATCGAGGAGGCCTAGGAGCAGCGGAAGAGTTTCAATCCACCTTGTCACATCACTTCAGTTCAACAATCTGGTTTGGTTCTTCGGTGTATGACGGCACTGTGATCTACTATTCTCACTCGTACGCACTTCATCCACTACTTCACGACGCAACCTCACTGAACCATTCTACTATCTCATTTTCAAATCTTCAGGTCTTTTTACCAACTGCAAGACACAAGTCACCTCCAAACTTGCACATCGAAAGGCCTCTGCTCTCTCCAATCAGAACCACTACCCCTCACATCCACAGTAACACCCTCCGCCTTAAAAAACGCCACCACCGAAACCAATGCCAACCCTCGCTCCGAAGGACTACACCATCGCCCACCAAATCCACACCTCTACAGCCCGCCATTTCCCACGCCCAAACCCCCACCCAGTCGAGAGCGATCCTTACATTGCCGCAAACCTCCAGCATGATCCGATCTGGAACATGGCCTGGAGAAAGTTCCCGCTGGTGAAGCTTGCCCTGCTGGCGCTGTTCAGCCGGACGGTCTACGGGCCGAGGAAGAGAGCGTGGGTTTGGCGAGTTTGTGAGGCTGTGAGGAGGGAGTTAGACCGTGATGACTTGCCCAAGGATGAGCGGGTGGGAGAGGTTTCTATGTGGGGGAGGTTCTAGATCGGGCGATGAAGCTGGGCTGTCTCCTCGGGCTTTTCCTCCGCGTCCACTTACAGCGGACCCCTCACCAGCCGTAGAAAGAATCTGGGAGCATTGCGATAGTGCTACAGAAACTAGCGGTGTGTCGGTCTCAGACCCAGAGTCCGAAAGCAATGGCTATGAAGCTTTCTTGCCCTGACTTAATCCTGGCTCATGGATGGGGGGGGGGGTGAGCTGTGGGCTTTCTTTCCACAATCTGCTTTGGGTCATGTATCGAAATATTTGACATGCTAATACGTGCGTTAAAAGGAGCATGTTACCCTTTCTCATGAACCTATCCTTCACCTACCTAGACATGATTATAGGAAAAGAGCATAGGATTGCAACAGCGTCGCTGGCACGCTGAAAATGCGAATCAAGAAATAGGCAGGTCAAAGTATAGAACAGCAGAAAGCGAGGCAGCAATAACAAGTAGATGACAATATGGACAATCTTTGCGTAATATACTAGACGCAGATCTTTTGAGTACACGTCTCCATTTCAGGGTTTTCCCTATGCCTGCCTTCCTTATAAATCTTCCACTTTTGTAATTTAGAGACCATCCAAAAACTCCTAATATCCATCAATTGTTTAGATTGTAATGCAGCCGATCTCATCTCCCAAGCACGCATAGAACGCAACGCTCGCTCACTCGCTCTCAAGCAAAGCAAACCAATAGCAGAAACTTACAGGACAAAAGGTTTAAGCCGAAGCAATCCTATCTTCGTAGGCCTTCCAAGCCTTCCTTCGATACCTCTCTGCCTCCGCTCGAGGATCGGCAGCTTTAATGATACCACGGCCAACAATCACGATATCGTTGCCCGAGCGACCCACGATCTTCTCAGGAGTGTTATACTGCTGACCGAGACCATCACCTCCTACCTCGCCCCTCTCGCCTGGCGGCGGTAGCTGGCAGCCAGGGGTCATAGACAAGAATGTATCGTCAGGTTGCGAGTTCAGTGTCTCCTGCGAGATGAAGCCCATGACGTAGTCCTTATACTCTCTCGCAGCTTCCACACAGGCAGTCGTGTACGGGCCCGTCATAAAATTGCCTTCGCTGCTCATCTGCGCCAGAATCAAGAGACCCCGGTCCAGCGGCGCTTCTTCGATACCGGGGTACGACTCATCGTTGTCCAGCCAGCTCTGCTCTTTCTCCTTGGCATCAGCAGGCTCATAGGACTGGCTAACGGTGGTGATGGAGACGATGCTCGCTTTGCGGCCCTCGCTGGCACTGCTGTAGGATTGCAGACTATTATTGCCGAGAACAGCGTCACCACGCCGTGGGGTCTCCGTGCCCCTCAATCGCTCGTCGTCTTCTTCTTCCATGCCTTCATCTTCCGCCTCAGATGTAACGCTTTCGGCGCGCGGGGTGCCAACGCTGATATCAGTCTTGACATGAAACCGCCGGCGTTCCCTCCACTTCTTCGCCGCCTCTGCCATAGCAGCCACGGAGGCTTTGCCAGGGACCATATTGACATTCGTGAGATGCGACCACTCAATTATCCTCGCCGTACCCTCCGTATACTGCAGCTGAACCGTGTGACCGATGTCCCCGAACTTCCGGTCCTCAAATATCAAGAAACCATGCTTGCGTGCGAGAGCTGCGAGCTTTGCACCCGTGCCCGTGAGGGGGTGATAGTCCCAGTTTGAGACCAGGTCGTAATGTGTCTTGAGAACTACAATTGACGGGCCGCAACTATCTGCTAGATTGAGGAGATTGTTTGTAGTGGAGACGTCGGCGGACAGGCAGAGGTTGGATTTCTTAAGCGTCATAAGCCGGAGAAGGTATGAGGAGAGAGGGTGGGGGTTTAAATCGGCGCGCTGCATATAGGACACTCTCGTAACATCGTGAATCGCCATGGTTGCTGTTGTAGTGGAAATTTAATTGTTCTCAGAGTCGCGACCGGAAATCTTGAAGTGGTGCAGTTGAGCCTCGCGCTAAAAAGAAAAAAAGGGGGGATCACAACAACCACATGCTGTTTGATAACACACGAGCATAAACAAGGCCATCTCGAATATGGATTGGCTCTAATTGTTCCGATTACAAGTCACAGAGCACGTTCACAAGCGATAGAGTTTTTCTTCTTGAATTTTAAAGACATTTTATTTTTATGCACCTATGAGGCGCTTCAGATGTATTACAATGCACTGTTAAACACCGAGCTTTTCCATCTTGGTGATGTTGGGAATATGAAACGCAAAACCGCACGCAAAGTCTAGCAACCAAAGTACTGTAAGAAAAACCCAGGATCATCTAATCATAAGTGCTCCAAACGCTGAGACAGATTGATCCGAACCAACCCATGCAAAGAAGAAACAACTAAGAAGATTCGTAAGAATTAATTTAGTCGACCTCCTCAACAGTTGGTCCATCGTCGTGGGTAGCTCCAGCACCACCAGCTCCTGGGAAGCCTCCTGGTCCACCGGCACCTGGCATTCCACCGGGCATTCCTCCCTCGCCACTGCCGTAGAACTTCATCATAATGGGGTTGGCAACCGCCTCCAACTCCTTCTGGTGCTCCTCGTACTCCTCCTTGGTGGCCTGTTGAGACTCGTCCAACCAAGCGACAGTCTTGTCAATCTCAGCCTTCAAAGCCTCCTTGTCAGCGGCCTCCAACTTCTCGTCAACCTTGGAATCAGAGAGAGTGTTCTTGAGAGAGTAGGCGTATGACTCAAGACCGTTCTTGGCAGAGATACGGCCAGCCTCAGCCTCATCCTCCTCCTTGTACTTCTCGGCCTCAGCCAACATACGCTCGATGTCCTCCTTGGACAGACGACCCTTGTCGTTGGTGATGACAATCTTGTTGGACTTTCCGGTACCCTTCTCAAGGGCAGAGACGTTCATGATACCGTTGGCATCAACATCGAAGGTAACCTCGATTTGTGGGACACCACGAGGAGCAGGTGGGATACCAGTGAGCTCGAACTTGCCCAAAAGGTTGTTATCCTTGGTGCGTTGACGCTCACCCTCGAAAACTTGGATGAGGACACCGGGTTGGTTGTCAGAGAAGGTGGAGAAGACCTCTGACTTCTTGGTTGGGATGGTGGTGTTTCTTGGAATGAGCTTGGTCATTTGTCCACCAGCAGTCTCGATACCAAGGGACAATGGAGCGACATCCAAAAGAAGGATCTCGTTGGTGGACTTGGAAGAAGTATCACCGGAGAGAATGGCAGCCTGGACGGCAGCACCGTATGCAACAGCCTCATCAGGGTTGATGGACTTGTTTGGCTCCTTTCCGTTGAAGTAATCGGTGATGAGCTTCTGGATACGTGGGATTCGGGTGGATCCTCCGACGAGAACGATCTCGTGGACCTTAGACTTGTCAATCTTGGCATCAGCAAGGACTCGGTCGACTGGGGTTGTGGTAGATCGGAAAAGGTCCTGGCAAAGCTCCTCGAAACGAGCACGGGTGATGGAGGTGTAGAAATCGATACCCTCGAAGAGAGAGTCAATCTCGATGGAGGTTTGTGCGGATGAGGAAAGAGTACGCTTGGCTCGCTCACAAGCAGTGCGGAGACGACGAAGAGCACGAGCATTGGTGCTGAGATCTTTCTTATGTTTGCGCTTGAACTCGTTGACGAAGTGGTTGACGAGACGGTTGTCGAAGTCCTCACCTCCCAAGTGGGTGTCACCGGCGGTGGACTTGACCTCGAAGATACCCTCCTCGATGGTAAGAAGGGAAACATCGAAGGTTCCTCCTCCAAGATCGAAGATGAGAACGTTTCGCTCACCCTCAACCTTCTTGTCGAGACCGTAGGCAATGGCGGCAGCGGTAGGCTCGTTGATGATACGGAGAACGTTGAGACCAGCGATCAGACCAGCATCCTTGGTGGCCTGTCTCTGGGAGTCGGTGAAATAAGCTGGGACAGTGACGACAGCGTTGTTGACGGTTCCACCGAGGTAAGCCTCAGCAGTCTCTCTCATCTTGACCAAGATCATAGATGAGATCTCCTCAGGAGTGAACTGCTTCACCTCACCCTTGAACTCAACCTCGACGACTGGCTTGCCAGCACGGTCGACAACCTTGAATGGGAAGTGCTTCATATCAGCCTGAACCTCAGCGTCGGCAAACTTGCGACCAATTAATCGCTTGGCGTCGAAGACTGTGTTGACTGGGTTCATGGCGACTTGGTTCTTTGCGGCATCTCCGATCAGACGCTCGGTATCGGTGAAGGCAACGAAGGATGGGGTTGTTCGGTTTCCTTGGTCGTTGGCAATGATCTCGATACGATCATCTCTGAAGATACCTACACAAGAGTAGGTGGTACCCAAATCGATACCTATTGATGTATTGTTAGCAGAAGCATGGCGGGATGGCGGGGTCGAGGACTCCTTACCAATAGCTGGGGCCATGATGAACTATGAACTTAGGTGTAAACGTAGGTAGAAAAAGTAGAATGTGATGATTGCTTCGTTAATGTGGTGAAGACTTGTAGAGAGTTCAAAGTGATTTGTTTTGGTATGAAGAATGGAGGAAAGTTGGGAGGAGAGAGAGATTTTATGCTGTGGTGTGGGTTTCGAGAGAATTCGTTGGAAGACTTTAGAACCAAGAAGGAACCTTCTCGCTTGAGCCAGCAGAATCACGATTGCGCAGCATCCAAAAGGGCTAGAAAGCTCAGGAAAAAACGAGCAGGTTCTGGCGGCGACGAAAGTTATCGCAATTAATCTAATTTCCTCTTCTTCATTCCATCCGGTGGGTGCTGGCTCACGATCGCCTTCATCGTCGAGAGCCTCTTTCTCTTTCCATCGCCAAACCAATCCCTGCGATAAGAGCTGATTTGCTTTTGTACGTCATTGCCTGATTACATTGCAGGCCAGCCTTCCCAGGCCAACCGGATCATGTGACCGTGCAACTCCTGAACTGATTTTTGTCGCCACAAGCTCACGCACGCGATGCTTCCATGATCTGGGCACGCAGCCTCCATGGCCGTGGCTGCCATTGGTCGAGCTGGTGAGCACTTCTTCTCCATGATGTCTTAGGAAGAGTAAAATAGTGCATCATCTAGCGCACGAGGCCAGGAACCCGAGGATTTCATGCGCAGTGGCGGGGATGGCTTGCTTCCATGTCAAGCCTTGTGCTTCGATGGTGGAGTTCGAGCTGGTGCTGCACTGCAATTTCACTCCTCAACCAAGCCAATTCAGCGGGCTGGGCAGGGTGGCCGATGGTAGACAACGACCGCACCGTAGGAATCAACGAACAGA
Organism: Coleophoma crateriformis; assembly: GCA_003369635.1. Lineage (NCBI taxonomy): Eukaryota > Fungi > Ascomycota > Leotiomycetes > Helotiales > Dermateaceae > Coleophoma > Coleophoma crateriformis. The sequence goes on from PDLN01000005.1 coordinate 1,573,104, forward strand.
AGTCAGTGGCCTGTCTCTCGAATCTTCTACATGCGCACCCTGGCCTCTGCAACAGACCAGAAAGCGTTCTGTGCTTCGTGGCAGCCAACGATATCTACCACTCAGAACACTGTATTATTGCCCACGACCCACGGCTCCACTGAATTGGCTCAGCTTGGGGGCATGGTAAGTAGTAGTTCCTGATGGAATCCTACATTGCTCTACTATTTTACAGTAATGCCTACTGTGATTGATCCATGGAAGGTCTTACATCATCTCATGTACCTCAATTTTATTTGACGTTCGACTTTTATCAGACCACTACGCATACATTCTCCAATTCGAGTTGCGTCATTGTCCGTCATATGTGCCGTATTTGCGATACCAATTTCACAATATTCACGTTACGACATCGTACTCTCACTGTATGTAGCACATAGTAGCAAATCCCGGACTTACCGAGTGAATCATTATTATCCCGGGATTAAGAAGTACAGTAGTTCCTTTCCCAGTTACAAAGTTTTAGAGATCAACTCGATTCGGTATATAAGATCATAGAATATGTACAAAGAAGTCTGCCAGCCGACGTACACTTTCCTGTCACTTTTATCCACATTGGCCAACCTATGAGACGGAGACAGAGTACTTGGAGGTGGTGAAGACGGCGCTGGTGCCAGTGAATGGCTCAGTTCCAGCGCCGATGCTCAACAAGTATTGGGAGGTAGAGAAGCCCTCGTTGGACTCAAGGTAGGCAAAGAAGTCCAAAAGATCACCGGAGAAGCTGGTGGCCTCGGATTCAGCGACGAAGCTGTAGACGGTCGTGGAGCCGTTGGGTCCAGAGTATAATTTGAAGCTGACACCTCCGATGGTGACGGTACCAACAGAAGAGCCGGTGCTGGAAATTGGTCCAGCGCCCCCAATGGCGGCCAACCAGACCATGATCTCGTACTCGTCGCTTCCACTGGCGGAGCTGGATGTAAACATATCGTAGGAGACATCGGCAACAATACTGGTTCCGGTGTATCTGTCCTGGTTAGTTTCTAGGAAATTAAGGCTCTGAGATGTCAACTTACGACCAGTCCCAGGTGGTTGGGATGCTAGAGATCGCGCTGATCTTCTTGGCACTTTGAGTAACGACTGCGTTGGCGTAGGACTTTACGGAGCTGGATGCGCCGGCCCAAGTCCACGATGTAGACCAGGCAAGACTGCCGCTGCTTTCGGATGTGACGGTGGTGCACTGAGACCCAGAGCTAGCGGCGGACTCATCCCAGAGATCTTGGTAGACGGTGTAGGTACCGGTAACGACGGAATCCCATTGCCCACAAATGGTGGTGGCTCGCTTGTCAAGAGTAGCGGTTGGGACGGCGAGGGCCGCGCCAGAAAGGAAAAGTGGAAGAAGGGTTTGAGTGAACTTCATGTTGGATGATGGTAATATAAAATTAACGAAAGTCAAAAGGTAGGTGTGTAAGAAAAGAATGGCTTGGTAGAATGTCCAAGCTCCACTGGACAAAGTGCAAGACTTTATATTCTCGGAAAGTTGGTACTTGCAGCACCACAGAGGTTGCAAACGAGATGAAAGGGCATACGGGACGCAATTGTTTCGAACATACTCCCCGCAGAAAATAGATGAGGTAGAGCTTGTTCAGTGGTCTGGGGCGCATTATGCTCCTATCATTACTTCATTTGACAGACCGGACCACACTTTTGGGATACACCTTTTCTCAATCCTTGATAGGAAGCTCATTTGTTCGTGCTCAGGGGGTTTATGTGGGGTCGAGTACCGAGTTTCAAACACTCCGAAGAACATTCCTCCAATCGCTGCTTGGCAGAGACTACTATATATGAGATTATCCACCAAACTCAGCCTGCTTCGTTCCCTAAGGAGAAAGAAAGCCTTGTTGTAAGGGAAACGTGTATTACATTTCCGCGTAACTCCGTCATCCTAGCCTCCAGTTTGACTACCGGCTGAGGTCGTGGATAAACGAGCGTTGACGCACCAGACGCAAGTGGTCTGGTGAACAACCGTTGAAAATAACACAAGGATGAGAGACGGTCATTCTTTCCAGCAATCATATGAGGACCGCATACTTCGAATTAGTGATACATTTTCGCGAACCCCCCCGCGGCCACACTAGTAGCCATCACAACTGAGGAGTTGATGGTCCGTCCAGGGCAAGGGAAGTGCAAACTAATAAGTTGGCTTATGCACCAGTATCTGATGGTCATGTTGCATGCCGTACTTGTGTGATGTTAAGTCGGACAATATATACTGTATACCAAGTTGGGTGGATCAAGCGGAAACTCGACATGTCGCAAATATCGGATGAACATTGTCGACTTGACGAAAGAGGTCGAAACGACCCCTCCCTGGCAAATTCAGCATACCGCAAATAGCTTCCTTGGAAGAATTTCTCTTTCATCCCTTTAATGAGTGGAGAATACCATGTGGTTGTCAATGCGAGATGCTACTTCGTCGCATTTGCTTACAGGAACCGAAGGGCATCTGTTATCAGAGTTGCGGTGCTGTTCTGCGAGGACGGATTCCATAGTGAATATGAGAAGGTCGAGCACAAAGCCTTCAAAGACCTTTCAGTGATTGAGGTATATTCCACTAGAATCTGTATATTCCAATAGCATCTGGCTGATCTCTCAATGATTGGTTGTCATGGATGATGCAAACAAGGAACCTCGATCGCAGCAACTAAAGCAAATCCCATTGGTCAAAATTACTGAAGTGGATGTGAAGCCATTCAGAATACTTAGAGCATTGCACTACTATATGCATTGCAGACCCACATTCGACTGAGTGTGATGCTTAGGGAAATGTGGAGTAGTTGGACATGTTGTATCTGTCAAAACCAAAGCATTGATTGGCAGAAAGGAGATAGAGTAGAATCCAAAGCGTATCTGGTGGACACTTCTCTCACGTGACCATTGAAACCAGAGCAGCTGACTAAAAATACCCCGATCTCTCACGACCGACCACAAATGCTTGTGGCTCTACCGATTTCCCCACCATATCTCTTGACGTCGGATCATCATATACTTGCAGCATTCTATGCTGAGCGCATTTTTAGGCCGTCGCATTCTCATCCCAACCTCTTCCCAGTGCAGCGATACTTATCTCGAGCGACTCTTGCGGCTTTAGGATACCCCGGTTTGAGCGCGGAGCCCCAGACGCATTAGATGGACAGTTTATATCGAGATCAGCGATAACGTAGGAGGAGAGCGAGTTCCTTGCTACAGGAGCATCTGCCTGCGCTCTGCAGAGCTCACGGGATGGCGCCTTCAGCTTCAGTTGTGCAGTCAGTGACGACTGCTACGAAGATCAAGCGTCCTGTTCCGCCAGGCATTCAGACCAATGGAATCAATTCCTCAACATCTCCATCCCCATCAATGTCAGCGGGCAGACTCCCGCAAGGCTCCAAGCCTCAGAATACTGTCAATGGAGCTGCCAGTAGCGGATCTGCTGCGCGATCTGCGAATCGTGTCAGGCGCGACACGCCAGCACAAGCGCTTGGGCGCGGACAAAGGCATAATAGTGCTGGATTACGATCAGCAGGTTTGGCTGGTGAACTTGCCTTATCACAGATCTCTCAACCCCCACCTTATGGTATGAATCTCTTGGACGAATGAAGACCAAACTTACTAATTGGCCCAGTTCAAACCGATGCCTATATATTGAAGAAGTTCCAAGGGTATCCCCCATCTCTAATAATCCACATGCACCCCACACATTTTCGGTTCGATCAAATGGAGGGAAGCTTCTCGTATAAATCTCCGATGAAAATGATGCTCGATCATCTGAAAGAACGAACCGTGCCTCACGATCTGGTCGAGTTCCTTCTACAAGCGGACGTGAAATTCTATGAAGGATGCATGATTGTCCAAATCCACGACCACAAGTCATTGGCTCCATTACAGGATAGCACCAAGGCAACCAAGGGGTCTGGGAAGACAACACCATTTTCGGTCCATAATTACACTGCATATCTCACACCCTCTCCATATGTACCATATCCGGCAGCGGAAGCAGAACTGGGGCCCGAGAAGATTAAGGCTCAGCCAGATTCAGACAATGAGGACATGAAAATCAAGAGTGCCGAGCAGAAGGATAAGGAAAACATGCCTGCGCCTGCTGTTCCTACTGATGGCCAAAGAAATCGAGGGCCGCATAAGAGGGCCCCCGTCAGAACGATTGTACTTCATCCAACCGAATTGAGTAGACAGTTTGAAGTTGCTGTGAAAGCAACTACCCCCGCCGATGCTGATTCTAGGCAAGATTCTCGTCAAGATGGTCTCATGTCTACGAGCGTCCCCCCTACGCCGCTTACAGGTGCCCCTCCAACACCTTCAACTAGTATGCCGCCACCGGCTAAGCGTCAGAAGAAGACTCAGATGGAGCTAGATCTGAAGAGCCTGCACATGTTTGAAAGCCGTACCACGCTACTCACAACAGCTCCATTGATGCTGGACCCCGTGGACAATGCTGCACAGTCCGCTCAATTGCTCGAGGCATTGGCTCATCCAATGCATTCTGAGAAACTTCCCGCACCAAAGGCAAGGAAGAGAACAGTTGCAGAGATGGCTGCAGATGAAGCCCAAGAAGCGGAAGCGGAACGATTCATGCTCATTATGGATGAGCGAGCAACAAATGCACAAGGTGGCTCAAAACCTGTTGATGGTGATGGCCAGGCTGGCGGGACCTCTTTTGAACCTCGATTTGAACGATTCAAGGTCTTGGAGAACCTTAAAGTTACACTGGCTGAGACGAAGAAAGCCGAGAAAGTACGTCAATTGGAAGCTGAAAGGAGGCAGAAACAAGAGAATGAGCGGGAGAAACTTCGACTTCAGGCACAAGCTGAAGCGGAAGGAAAGAGGCGTGAAGAACATCGCGTCATGCAGCAGAATCAGGCAAGAGCGCAACAGCAAGCACAGCAAGAAGCTCATCGTCGTGTTCTTGCTCAAGCTCAAGCTCAACAACAGCAACAGCAGCAACAACCTCAAGGTCTGCAGAACATGGGACAGCAAATGCCGCAAAGTCAACATGGCCATCCCCAGGCAAATGGCGTAATGGCAAATGGACTGCAAGCACAACCGCAGCGTTTCCACCAACAGCAAGTGTCTCAAGCTCAAGCTTCATCACCAATTGTACGGAACGGTACACCGCAAAGCCACGGTCAATCGTCCCCGGTGGTTAATACCATGGGCAATGTTCCGATGCAGCAGTCGACATCAAGCATGGGCGGCAGTCCTGCACGACCTGGGTCAGTTGTCAATCAGAACCACCCGCAGATGGGAGCACAAATGTCGCACCCTATGAGTGCCCAGCGCAGCCAGCAAAGTCACGCAGGAACACCACGTATGCCATCCGCGACGCCACTCCTACAGACAACGCCATTGAACCGTCAAGTGAGCCAGACTCCTCGAATGCCTCAGGGTAGTCCCTTACCAGGACAGATGCCACAAGGACAACTGATGCAACCTGGAATGATGAATGGCCCACAAGTCCCAATGCAGAATGGCCAGCAAACATTGACCCCACAGCAGGCAGCCATGCAACAACAATTCCTCATGCAACGTCGACAAGCCCAAGCTGCTGCACAAGCTATGAATGGCCAAATGCCGAATGGTCAGCCAATGAACCAGCAGCAAATGTTAGCTGCGCAACACGCAATGCAGCAGCGCTTGCTCCAACAACAAAACCAACAAGGCAATGGAATGGCAAATGGTCAATTGTCTCAACAGTACGCTGCTCAGATGGCAGCCATGGCTGCTCGTCAAGCTAGCATGCCTCAAAATGTGCCACAAAATTTCATGAATCAGAATGGTGCGATGATGCAGTCTATGCAACAAATGCAGCAGATGCAGCAGATGCAACAGATGCAACAGATGCAACAAGGCGACAGGCCAAATGGACAGCAGTCACAAGCACAAATGCTGTTTAGGCACCAAGTCAGCCAGACTGCACAAGCTCTGTACCAGCAACAATTGCCTACATTGCAGGCTCAATTCCCTGGTGGTATACCGGACGAAGCATTAAAGCAGATGCGGGCAATGGTTCAGAAGACTGCAACGCAACAAGTACAACAGGCGTATACAGTCAGGAAAATGCAAGCTCAAGCTCAACAGCAACAGCAGCAGCAAATGATGGCAGCTCATGGTGGAATGCAGCATATGAATGGGATGGGAATGCAGAGACCACAAGGAATGTAAATTAAAGAGTTGAGCGCCGCAGTTTGGGATGCTTTCTAGGAGTTCAGGCATTGAGGAGGAGATGCTATGGTTGAGCATGCGACTCGGAAGGTGTTCTTTTTGGAATGGTACGACGAGGGTGGTTTATTCTCAACGCTACGGATACCAGGTATTGGATTTAGGCGAGGTTATGCCCGGCGTTTGGGCTAATTCATCCTCTTCTGGGCGCGCTCTCACCTATGAGGCGCATGTTTGATACTATAGTGACAAATATACTTTGGAGAAGGCACTTGGTTTATACAGTGACACGAATGCTTTCTTTCCCTTGATTCCAGAACTCCTTGCTATACATATACGCAAGCCCTGTCACGAAGAAGTTCCGTTGACCCTCCCAGCTCTTCTCGCTCTCTCCATCATCTGCCACTCGGCGTCTGAGCCAGTCCAGACCGGGTGAGGCGTACTGAAAGCCTCTCCCCATTCCATCTTCTGTTCTCTGCTCTTCCAAATATCCTCACTACTCCGCGGTACAGCCCCATCCTCATTCTGACCTAGGGGCTTTCCATCCTCCACCCTAACAGCTCCCTCGCCCCTCCCATACCTTCGCCTCTCCCTCTCCCTGTAATGATCCTTGATCAATGTCTCCTTCTCCTCATCTCCCCGAGTTCGCACTCGCATACAGAACCAGAAATCATTCCAATTCTCACTACAGCTCCTTACAGTCCCATACCGATACAGATTATTGAACTGCCCGCCCAGACTTTGACAGTAAAAAGCAGCATCAAATGCTTCTCGACATGACATTGTCCTGGGTAAGAGTGATTCCGATAGAGATTCTGGAATCGAGTCTATTGCTTGTTGTCTCTGGCTTCGCGGATTGAAATCTGATGCGTTTCGGGGTGCCCCTGGGGAAGGGACTTGTTTCGGTACACGATTGTATTTCGTGCTACTGGGTTGCGTATCTGCTGTCAATTCGGCGAGAAATGATTGTAGTTCTTGTTCTGCGCGTTCTTCGCGAGAGAGTGGTTTGGATGCTGGGGAAGCTTCTGGGATTGTGGTTGGAGGGGCTTCTGATAATGGTGCATTGGGAGCCGCTGTGGACTGTGTATCTTTCCATAGCCATCCCATTGTGAAGGCTTGTCTGGAGATGCTCTTAGATAAAAGCAAGATTAAAGCTGTTTAATTGTACCAGAAGTTTGACCAGACAGGCGCGGCTGTGGCTGTTTTTTCGCGGACTGAGCTGATCACGTGGCGTCAGCCTTGTCGAATAGAAGGTTTACACTGGAGCTGTGGGGAGCTCCATCATGTGGAGAATCTAGGAAGAGACAGAATTCAACAGTTCTACTTTTGTCATAAAATACCAGAAGCAATGCCTCTTTTTGTCAAATCGTTTATCAACAATGAATTGAGAACAACTTGAAAATAGGAAGTCCCTGAATTTTAGCCTCGGCTATCGTATGACGTACCAATGTCTTTTGAGGCGTTACTGCTAATGACTTGCGAGACGCGATTACTTCCACACTCCTCGAAGTGGATGTTGTGCCTCAAGATGAGCTTTCTTGTAAATCCTTGATTTGACAAAAGCTGCAAACGATGCAGTCTGCAAGGCGTGTTCATCGCGCATTCAATCCCACGAGTCTGCCGGGATTGAGAGCTCCAAGGATACACACGCGAGAGTTCTACAATGCTGGAAAGCTACCTCGAGCTGGACAGCAGCTGAAGACTAATGGAGCCCTGAAAGGCCTGAGGAGGGAAAGTACCCAGACTGGGGAAGATCAAACCGGTCATATTTCTGAGAGCTCGAACGAAGCGATTCTCTTCTTTGATGGTACACAACTTCCTAGCTGCGCTCGAGCGAATGTACTGATCAGTAGTAGGTCTTTTCCCTCTCAAATTAAATTGGGCATTCCGTCTACCATGGACCAGCCAAAGAAGCCTACCTCAGATACTCTCGAGATTCAACAGCCCGACTCTGAGTGCATACGAACCTATGAATATGATCAAGCAAGCCATCCCTTCAAGTGTGCCTATGAAAGTCATTGAGATATTGCCGCGGTACAAGGACGGAGGAGCTTTTGTCAAATTCTCCCACCCCGAAGGTATTACGGCAAAAGAGATAGAAGGACTCGTAGAGGGATATTTACGCGACAAACCTATAAAACCGTGGTTTAACCCTTTTCGACAAATACATACGAACTTAGTTCGTGGCAAGCCATGGTTGGAGGACCTCTATCGGTTTCCTAGCTCTCGCATAAAGGTGGAATTCGTCCCAACAAGCCCTGAGAGTCAGGCGGCCGAGCTTTCACAGGAGACCTTGTATAGCCTGTTCCGGAGATATGGTAAGCTTGCAGAGATCACGTCACAGCCATCTGACTCCAAGATTCTACCGAAGTATGCATACCTAGATTTCTCTCGTGTGCGCCATGCGATTATGGCAAAGAACTGCATGCACGGCTTCAAGGTTTTGGAGGCAGAAGGTGGAGGCAAAGCTGGTACTGGATTGCGTCTCTCCTTTGAGGCGAAGATGAAAGCACATTGGGTTCGAGACTGGGTAAAAGACCATCCAAGAGTTGTCATACCCTTGGTGGCTGCAATCATTGCTACAGTTACTGCCGCCGCTTTCGATCCCATCAGGACCTTCTTCATCAAGGCTCATATCGATCATTCTTTTGCGTTATCAAACAGCCGCATTTACAAATGGTTTAAGAGCCAAGCAACGGACATCTTCGCCTTCCGCCTGCACAAATCAGAAGAGGCTGGTTTGACAGCTATCTGGGATGATAGAAAGGAAGCAATCGAGCAGATTTCGACTTGGCTTATGGAGACCGCAGACACCTTCATTGTGGTTCAGGGGCCAAGAGGGTCAGGCAAGAAAGAGTTAATATTGGACCAAGCTTTGAAAGACCGAAAACATACTCTGGTGATTGATTGCAAGCCCATTCAAGAGGCTCATGGCGATAGCGCCACCATTGCATCTGCAGCTGCAGCTGTGGGATATCGCCCTGTGTTCTCCTGGATGAACAGCTTCAGCAGCTTGATAGACCTGGCAGCTCAGGGAACCATTGGCGTCAAGTCAGGCTTCTCTGAGACCCTTGACTCGCAGCTGTCTAAAATATTCTCGAACACAAGCACGGCACTAAAGCAACTTGCCCTAGATTACCGGAAGAAAGAGGACAAGGATGCTTCCCTTGCTGATGATGATTGGCTTGAGGCACATCCTGAATGTAGGCCGGTCGTTGTGATTGACAATTTCTTGCACAAAACCGAGGAAAGCAGTGTCGTGTATGACAAGATTTCTGAGTGGGCGGCTGGTTTAACAACTGCTAATGTTGCTCACGTAATATTCTTGACGAACGATATCTCATACTCAAAGTCACTTAGCAAGGCGCTTCCTGACAGAGTCTTCCGGCAGATCTCTCTTGGCGATATCACCCCTGAAGTTGCCAAGAAATTCGTTCTCACCCATCTCGATATTGACAAGCAAGACATCGCTGCAGGAAAGGTCGAACTCTCGGCAGAACAGAGAAGTGCCGACTTGGAAGAGCTCGATGAATGTATCGAGACGCTCGGTGGCCGACTTACCGATCTGGAATTTCTGGCTCGTCGACTGAAGACAGGCCAGACTCCCAAGCGAGCTGTATCAGAAATCATTGAGCAAAGCGCTTCTGAAATCATGAAGATGTACCTCTCGACTGTGGATAAAGGAGAGAGAAAGTGGTCGCCAGAACAGGCATGGTATCTGGTAAAATCACTTGCAGCAAACGATACCCTCCGTTACAACGAAGTTCTACTGTCAAACACCTTTGCTTCCTCACTCAGTGCCACAGCTGCCAATGGCGAAAGCGTTCTAGAGGCTCTTTCCGCTGCAGAACTCATCTCCATTCAGACCAATAATGGACGTCCTGGAATGATCAAAGCTGGGAAACCGGTTTACCAAGCAGCATTCAAGCTACTGACCGAAGATCACGTCTTGACGAGCAGACTTGATCTAGCCATCCTCACTGAACTGACCAAGATTGAGACCAAGAGCATCGATAAGTACGAGACGGAACTTACTATGCTTGGTAGCTTGCCAAAGCAGCCTCGCGAAGTTGGGCCGAGAGTGCAGTTCTTACTTGACAAGTTAGCTGCCAGTCAGAAGAAGGTTCAGAATTGGGAGAAGGAGATGGGCGTGCTGAAGAAGGTTTTGATGTATGAGTACTAAGATGTCGGAATAATCTATATACCCAACTCACTCATAGGAGTTAACAACAAACACCATTCCTAGGTCTTTGGCTGACTATTTTATCAGACCGATCGTGAGATTCCTTACTTGAACTCTCTGTCACCCTGACTCAGACTACTGGTATATCTCTAGCTTACCACTGAGGCTTACCCCTTGCTCGCAATCGTGCCCCGAATTTCCACAGCAGTAGTGGTGCCGGAAGTCCAATTGCCATGAATGTGAAAGCTAATAAACTATTGCCCCAGCCATATCCTAGTGTCGAATACATCTTGGGCGCGAATATTGGAAAGGCAAATGCGGCAAACCCGCGCGGGAGTTGCGCCCCAGCCACCGCAGAAGCAGTGTACCGGGGACACGAATCCAGAACGTAAGCCTGCATGGCCTGCGTCCCTAAAATAATCCCACAGCCGAAAACCATGATTCCGATATCAGGCACTATCCACATGATTCGTGCTTCAGCGGCCCAGCCGTACCAGAACAGGCCGATGGGTAGCAACACGGCGCCCGGAATCATCAGAGGGACGCGGTACTCTGGCACTGCATGCGCTTTTGCTTTCTTTTGAAGATGCGCCCACACCCGGTCTGTTACTTTTCCACCTACTTGGGCTGCGATCGTGTAGCCTATTACGAGTGCCAGATAGTGGAGACCACTTACTGATACGGGCTGGTGATAACGTTCCGTCCATAAGGTTGCAAATGTCGAGAGCACAATGTACAAGATTCCGAAGTTATAAGCCAGATACAAGGACATCAACTGTAGGATTGGCTGCGTCGCTAGAAGACGAGCTGGTCTGGTTAAACCCATGGATAGTTGCTGCGAAATTGTTGGAGCTGCGCGATCATGTTCAGTTGTGTATTCCTGGTCACCTCGTTTGTTCATGGCTTTGGCTTTCTGGGACAGGATCTTGGGGCCATAAGATTCGTGAAACATAGTGAGGGCGTAGATGATGAGCATTCCATCAAAGATGGATATGACAAAGAATAGCCATGGCCAACCGAGTTTGTCAGTCACTACTCCGCCAATTATAGGGCCTAATGCTGGACCAAGAAGAGGAAGAAAGGTCGAGATTGCATATGCCTTCCCGCGCTCTTCTGGGTTCCAGACGTCGCTCAGGATTGGTTGGCAGACCTGATTTTCTATTAGATACGCCCTTCTCATTATCAGGACTCAAACATACAGAGTATTCTCCAGCAGCGCCAAGGCCTGCAAACAAGCGCCCCACGATTATGAGGGTCTTATTGTCTGCAAAGCCGCACACAGTGTTCCAAATGAGATACCAGATCCCCCCATACAGCCAGATCGGTCTCCGTCCATATATCTCGCTAAGTGGTGCAAGTACGATTGGGCCGACAGAGAAGGCGAGCACGAATATTGAAAGGGCTAGTTGTGCCTCTGAAGCGGTTATGCGAAGGTCTTTACTCATTACTGGTATTGCTGGAGCTAACACTGACCCAGACATCAGTGTGACCAATGAGCCGAAGGATACTAGGAGAGTGATGGTCCATTTTCGATGGCTTGGCCAGTTGTGAGGATTGTGGGGATCGGTGGGAGAAGTCCATGAAATCTGATATTGTCAGGACGATTGCATGGACCTCCCAAATCCAGAATGCCTACCAAAATCTCAGCCTGCCCATCTAGCTCCTCCTCGCGGATCTGAGCATCGCTAGGTTTAGCGATCACCGCTTCGCTACTTTTCTCGTCGCTGGTGGAATGCATTTTCGTTGCTGGTCTAAAGCAAAATGCTTTTCTATAAGTCGGCCGGTGAGCTTAATCTCTCATTCAATCCAACAAGATTATTTAAGAACATATACGTGTTTGGTTTACATACTTATTGACGACGTTTATGGGCATAGGAGGTCCGCAGCGGATAAGGAGTCAGCACGGAGTTGTCTAGCCAGCTCGCCCGAGCACTTCGGACATAAGCACCGGGTTTGCATCTCTGGCCTCGGACTTCCCTCACCCGCAACAAGAAGTTTCACTGCTTTTCTATTCAACAATAGACGAAGGTAACTTGTTTTTCATGAGGCATGTTCCCATAGGCTGACAAAGAGGCAGAAGATGTTCTTCTCGAGTACAGCAGGTCGATATACTCGGACACTGTTGCAAAAGCCTGAGACTTATCAGAAGCGAGAGCTATACGAACTTGGTGTGGCACCCAATATCTCTGGTACATCAGTGCGTGGACCGGTCTTGTTAAGCAGAGAATGCGATCTGAACGCTCTGCAACACTCGAGGAGCAGGTATTGGACAGAGTAGTGAAGGTATTTCACAAATATTTGGCTTTCCAAGACACATTGGCTACTGGTTTATTACTTCGTGACGGGTTTGTTACCAGCACAGACGAGCCATTTCAAAACGGTAATCCCGAGTCAGCAATTGGATATGCAGCGGAAGTGAAATAGTTGGGGACAATTAACAGCTTGTTTAAGAGATTACTGACGCTAATGGAATACAGGATATTACAAACAGTCTTGAAGATATAGATTGGAGCCTTGACGACTTCTGGTCATTTGGTATCCATCAAGTATAACACAGAGCATATCCGCATAGGGGAAAGGATCAACATAGAAAAAACTAAAGCGAATATTAAAAAGCTATCTAGTGAATCGAGTCCGCCCACGAAAAGAAGATTAGCAACAAAATAAATCAAAGGAGAGTCCAATAATTAGCACTAATCACCTCCATGTTACTCGCCGCCGGAAGACTCTCCCACGCCTCATCGTCCAGACCGTTGATCTCACTCCATTCTTTTGTGTCTTCCTCGGCAACATGCGAGTCGGTCGTAGAGAAGGGTTCGACGACTTCAAATTGGTCTAAGTTCCGCTTATGCTCGGCACCGAGATTGCTACTCACCTCCGAGGTGATCTGGGGCTTGAGGAATCCTCTGTATGGAAGTATAGGTGTTGTATCAGGTGACGGGGGCGGCACTTTTGGTAGTTCTTCTGGATTCCACACGCGCTGGGTCATTGGTAGTGGTGGTGGTGCGCCTGCTGCTCTGCACATGTAATCTTCCACCGCCCTCTGCATTTGCGGGTTCTTGAACCTAGGACGAGCTTCCCTAGATTCAACTGCATTCGGGGCAGAATTTGTAGTGTCCGATTGCATCTTATTGATGTCTAAACTTGCAAAAGCTTCGCGCATCTGTTGCACGATTGCGCGATGGTACTGCCTGGTGTGGTGCATGACAACTCGTGCAGGACAGCCTGTGTTCGAGCCGGCAGATGCAAGCCTCGTGGCTGTCGAAGAGCCGCCAGCAGCTGTTGAAGTTTTATTGCAAGTTCTTTTGCGAAGTTTGCGTCCCAGTTTTGCTATAGCTGGGTCTTCAACCTTCTCTCTCTTATGGCTTTCTCGAGTTTCTCGAGCTCCGAATTCTGAGAGCATCCAAGCACTGAATTGCTTCTGTGCGTCTCTTTGCTCGTTCAGCTTCTGCGACTGTTTTCCTAGGAAATCTTGGAGAGATTTATCATCCTCCACTGCCTTTGATTCCTCTTGGAGGGATTGTACGGATTGCAAGTCTGCGAGAGGATCTTGTCTCTCAAGCTCTTGTAATTTTTCCATGATTCCACGATCAAGTATCTCCTTTGAATCCAATACTATCGATTTTCGTGGCTGCATTGCCTCCATCTTCGTGGGAGGATGTTCTGGTTTATCAAAAGATATTAAATGGAGTCAGAGGTGACATGAAACAGGTAGACGGCACAGCAAGACTTGAGAGCGAGGGTGGTATACATATGGTGGAGAGTCTGATTTAGAACATTGTCACTAGGACTTTGTCACTAGGCATGAAGAAGACAGTGGTGTTTAGGGTTTGAAAGTAAATTTGACGACAAGCCCCGTATGCTTGGTTGAAGTTTGGTGGGAAGTTTATCTCAGACTCGGTACCAAATTGATATGAAGGCTCGAGGTCAATCATCAGGGTGGTTAAAGATAGCACCTCGGCTAAGGGAAAACCTACTGGAATGGTCAAATAATTGTTTAGTCCTGAATCCCAGTACACTGTGAATAAGTGACAAGCAATCCAGATATTGAGAACGTATTTGCTGTTGTGCTTATTCGAACTTATGAAGTACGACCTTCATGACGAAAGAATGGTAACGCGAGAGTTGGTGCCATAGGAACTGGGCCACACGGTGACGTGCTATGGAACCTTACTTCAAACAAACTCCATAATATGGAAGGCTTCATATTGATCTAGTAAACCCAAAAGGTAGACAAGCTGGCATACCTAGAATAATGAAGAACATCTGGCTACTTAGAGCTCTTACGTAACTCCGAGGTTCTTTCTAAAAATTCAGGGTATATACTGGACTCACAGTAGTTTCGACAAAAGAAAGCGAGAGCCATGCTCCGACAGAACTTTAGCATGCAAAGGGAGAGTCTTGAAATTTTGAATTCTCATTCCTGCTTTGCAAATATAGAAGTGGTCAAAATAGTTGCCATTAACAAGCAGCTACAACGTAAATTGTGTATTTGTCTCTGATGGTATACTCAGGTAGAGGAGACGATCCAACCCTAATTTCACTGTAATACATCATCTAAAATTTAAATTGAAAAATCGGCTTGGGGTTGATGCAACAGGCACCTCTCTATCATCCTTCCAATCCCACTCATCTGCAGTAAACATAAATTTGGAGGCCTTCTCGAGACCAATCGGTCCAGTGCCAGTAGATGCCCACATGCTTAGATGCTTGTCGTCAAACACAAAGGATCTTTTATCAATTCCCACAGCTTCATCGTTCACTTCGAAAGCCTTGGTGTGGAGGGATGACGCACGTATTTGGCCGAGACGTGCCCACGAGAGCTCATCTCGGTTCTTGAACCACCGAATGCTATTGACTGAGGCGCCGTGGGCGATGCACGTCTTGATGTGGTCAAGGGGTTTCAGTATCCGGGACCGGAGACCGCAGTGATTATGATTGCTGTCGATCTGATAGCTTGGAACTTGATGGAGTAGTGTTACTAAATCTTCGATACTGCCGGTATATGCCTCAGGCCAGACATATTCTGGATCGTCAGGGCTGATGCCTGTGAAGCAAGAGAGTGAGAGCAGCTTCTTGCTAGTGAGAAACTTGATCATTTCACCTAACTGGAAAGAATCACACGCAGGGCTACTATCATAACCCAATGTACATTGGCGTACCTTTGAGGTGTAGATGTTTAGGTAGTGCTGCACAAGTGAAGCAATAGTATTCAAAATACACTTGCGACGAAGTGCCAACTCGTCTGTGAGCTGTTAGAGACGATTCTGTCCAAATGCAACTGAATTACCGACCTTCTAAGCCACCTGGCAGAGTCCACCAGCGAGCAGTTGACTGATATGATCCATCCTCCACTGCATACCATCGAACAGAACCTTTGAGCACAAGCTCCTTGGTACAACTCTCGAATGTTGCATTGGCCTGTAGAGGGCTGAGCTTAGCAAGATAAAATATAAGTAACTTCTTTCTGATGGTTTCTTCAGTAGAGTTGGCAGGATATTTGTATCGCGCAAGCTGGCTTTCCTTCAGATAGCGTGCCACTGGCTCTAAGCATTCATAGGCCTCTCCCATAGTAACCAGTACTGTTAGGTAATGGAGTCCAATGTGCTTATTGTCGGTGACATGACTACCACCGTGTGTAATTCTAAGCATATCTTCGAATACTTTCTCTCGACCGTATGTCATAGTACCGTCTTCATCGTCCTGAATCTTGAGACGGGGGAGAATCTCAGCTGAAGCAGATGATGGATCATTATCAGATCCTTTCAGCTGTTCTAAATGCTCTCTAACCTGCAAGCCTTCTTGGAAGACATCTGAACCCAGAAGGTGCTCGAAGTATCTTGAGTTCTTCTTCAGCGTATCAATACGAACTCGATACAGCTTTCGAACTGCAGATGGGCCGGACTTCTTATATGCTTGTTTTGCCATTTTGTCTGTAGCTAAAGTGCCTTCGATAGATTTCTCCCATAATGGCGTAACTTCGAATGTTACATCTAATATGATGTCTCCAGTGGCTCTGATGTCGATAACAGGAAGTTCCTCTCCATCTACGAGTATTGTGGACGACGGCTCTTGGACTGGCTCTGTAGACATAGTCGGTGGTGTTTTTGTACCATCAGCGGGCCGCATTGGCTGTTTCGACGACGTTGGATCTTTGCCACGTACAGCCTTGGGCTTCGCCTTCGGGGTGGGCATCTTTCGAGTGTGTTGCACCGGCAGGAACTTTTCTCGAGTATGGGGTATTTCGTGGCGCAGAACTGACGACACAATGTTTGCGCGTATATCACCTCTCTTGACACTGCCAGGTGAGTGGGTAGTTTCGGATTTGCTCTACGTTCGTATGCTCTGATATGGAGGGCAGAACTGTGACCAACGAAGTCCAGTTCTGCGCCTGTCGAGTCGCTGATCGTTCCAGTTGCGTTTTGATCGGTCGCTCGGAATTGTTACAATTTTTTTTAGCTCGCTTTGGGGAGCTAAACCACGACAATTTCTTCAAGGATATGGCCAATCCATTCTCCCACGATAATGTTATGCGACGACCTGCGAATGCAGCAAGAGGATATGAAGCACGAAGACGAGGAAGTTTGACAGCGAGCGGCTCTTTGCCGTCATCAACTTAACTTTCGGCGGACCGTCGTTTATCCGGCAGGTAACCCTCCCTTATGCAGAAACATGAAGGAGCTAGGATCTCATAGATAAGTCCAATTATCAAAGGCGAGACCTGAAGCTCTGTATGGCTTTTCCTTCAGAAGACTCTAGTCCATCGGTAAGCCCGAAAGATTCTGGTCAAGCTTTCCCTAACCACAGTATCATCTGTTGAGTGATCGCTACTCTACTAGCATTCTCTCAATTACGGAATCTGTTTGAGCAACCTGCCTATGAATTAGCAATTACGAAGCAAAGCGATTGAGCGTAAGTGAGTTAACCAACCCCAAGAATATTAAAATCTGTGTGCTAATGATACAGCTGGCCAAATGT
Source organism: Coleophoma crateriformis (assembly GCA_003369635.1). Lineage (NCBI taxonomy): Eukaryota > Fungi > Ascomycota > Leotiomycetes > Helotiales > Dermateaceae > Coleophoma > Coleophoma crateriformis. Next base: position 1,590,457 of record PDLN01000005.1, read on the forward strand.
ATCAACATAATGTATGAAAAGCTTGTGTCGAAGTCCCCTGTACATGATGTTGCGATTACCCGACAAGATCGATGACCATCTGGGAAGCTTGCATTGCTTGAGTAGTATTGGCGCAACCTAGCCACTGGATCTGTTCTTACCAACGCATTCTAGTTTCATCTGAATCAATCTGTATCGTATGACCGCCTTGATGCAATGGACTTGCTCATCTTAGTTCTTGCAACATCGGTATGAAATATAACTTGATGTTTGCTTCTTTCTAGACGTTCTGACACTCTCTTTCAGATTGTAATTCCGCCAGCTTTCTGCATCAGCGCGCGGTCAAATCCACTTATCAATTGACTACCACCAGAATTACAGTCGTACTTAGTGGTTAGGGATAGGTGCCATATGCTACAGGGCTTTCATTGGTCCTTGAGGTTGTTTGCCCATTGGGACAGCGCTTTGATTGGATCCTCCGTGCCGAAGGATGATATCCTCATGAAGCGTCTCTGTTGGCCATCATCGAAATCTCTGGTGGTCACCTATTGACGTCGATCTTGAAGTTCAGAATGTGCCTTGAGCATCTGCACATCTCACCCTTTGAAGGAGTTCTTCGTCACGAGAAGAAGAAGCAGCCACGCCAATGTCAGCCCCGACATTGGAAATACATGTTTGGTCAAAGAGACTGCGAAGACAGTTGAATGAAAGCTTTGGATGCGCCCAGCTCAATAAGGAACCTCTCGCCAACATGCTTAGGGCTATTTAGAAGCCAGTGCCTTTCCTCCTTCCTATACTTGAGGCTATTGAGAGACTCAAGCGCTTGTTGCTGTTGGCCTGACTGGATTTTCGGTTTTCTGCATTTTTGACCCTGGGACTTCAAAAACTGGGCCATTCGGTCGTTTCAGCATCTGGCTAAACTCAGATGCTGCTAGGCTTGCGGAAAGACAGCCACTGTCGGAGTACTTGACTGAAAGACTGTCTTTTGTCGACCATACTTCATATATTTTCGGATGATGATAGTGGAACTGATTTTGCTGCGAAAAGGCACAGAGGACGCAGATATACACACAAGCTCTGGCAGGCTTTCATGCGATCATCGCTGTTTAAAGGATCAGTGAGCTCGCTTCAATTGGAGAAGTGTATCATGTGGATGCCCGGATGACTACCTTCGTTCGCGCCATGTCTCGCTGAGCAATAGTGTGGCTTCCACCTGAGTGAGAAGGTGCAAAGAAGCAGAAGAATCAAGGCATCCGTTGCTAAGTGCAAATATATTCTTCAAAGCCTACCCCTTTATAGCCGGATCTCAGGTGCTATGAGGGCGGCGATAGCTGATGAACTGAAACGAAGAGAGCACAAAAAGTCGATGAAGGAGACCTAGATCTGTGGCCCTTTGGCTTCTCAGAGGGATCCTATGATCCCTGTTTTCAGTAACCAGCGAGACACTACTGGGACCGCCCGAGATGTCCGCAGTCAGAAAGAAATTTGATCTGCCCGAAAGAACTATAAGCGCCCACTGCCAATCCAAGGACTTTCGTGCCTGCTACGGTTAGAATGATTTTCTTTCTCAATCTGTAGGGGGAGCTGTCCACAAGTCTGACAACGTCAAAGCATATAGACCATTTGTTTGTTGAACGGGGTCGAGTTGGTAAGTTAGAAGCCATGTTGGTATATAGTGTTGTTGTACTATTGTGCCTTCAGGTTAATAGCTCCGTGGTTGAGAGCTTGAGTGGGCTCTGTACCAGGCTATCTTCGAATACTGGGACCGAATCTTTGGATCTAGCACTTGATGCTTGAGCAAGGTGTGGTAGTAGGCGAACTGCTGAGCATCTGACTGCTCCTTGTCGATTGGAACAAAGAGACAACCTAAGTTGGGTGTGTCTATACAAGTTTCTTGTCAATCTTTTCAAACATTTGCCTGTTAGCCCTTATCAGGGCTGAATACATGGCTGGCATACCTGGGACTTAGATCGACATACTGCGCGGATCCTGGTGTTTTGACGCGTTCACGCGTTGAGGACTAGCAAGATCGTGATCTAGGGGGGACTGGGGGCTTTCTCACAGCAATGCTTCCTTTATCCTATTCTACAGCAACTCGAGCTCGCAATCAACCAAAAGCACTTCCTTACCATCGCCACGGCGACCCCGTCACGTCCATCTTTTCAAGCACGAAGTCCTATCAACCACAGCAGAATCTTTCTTGTAAGTACATGAGATAATTTGGTTTGTACTTCTGCCTCAACCTACCTTCATAAGCTCTTGATCTATTACCCAAAAATTCCGAGTCGGTGATTGGCTTGGGGTCTACTATCACCTACGAGTTTTAAGTCAACTTACGTGTTCGCAACGGTACAGAAGCTATTCGAGCGATTCAGAAGCTTACTTTCACATCAAGCAGCTCTCAAAAGCTATTGGCAGAAGTCGTCACCGGTTAGCTGATCAACCCAGAAGTCTCATCGGTATGTGCCTTTTTGATAGATCTAGGCCTAGTGTCTCAAGACACTGTTTTTCTAAACTCTCTTCCGTCACGAGGCTTGATTCATTACTCACTAAACAGCTTTAAATCACAGGGGAAATTACTGACTTTGATGGATGTAGACCCTGCTCAACATGAAGTTGCACATCCTTGCCGTCCTCTTAGCGTTTCTGGGCGCAGTCCTGGTCCTTGGAGAGGATATCTCCTATGGCTTCATAGGCATCACGATCAATTCTGATACCGGAACTGCTACTTCGTTAGTCCACCGCCCTGCTGTATCGACTAGTGTCACCACGACCTGGACCACGCTGCCAACCAGTAGCAGCACGATAACGGTAACAGCGACAACCTATGTCATTGTTCATGTCACGAATGCAATACCGACTGCAAGCAAGTCTCTCGCTGCTAGTATCTCTAACCCCTTCAGTCAACTCACCAAGGGTTTCTCAGCCTTACGTAATTGGGGTAGATCTGCAACGGAAAGCATTGAGTCGGGGGTTGACTTTCTTGCCTTCGTATTTGAGGATGCTTGGGAAGAGCTTCTGATTGACCTTGCAATCGCGCGCAAGGACATGTACTACTCTATTGTTCTCGGAAAGCAGCTTTTGATCCTCATCTACAAACACTTCCCCAATTGGATCTACAGAGGCCTCCACTCTCTGCGTACATTTAGCATCATCGCACCATGGACTGATCACCGACAGTGGCCAAAGCCAATGAGATCTCACTTCGTCCGCCTTCTCGATATGCTGACCGTCTTCACTGTTTGCCTGGGAGCTACCATCTGGGTGCGCAAAGTCGAAGTAGACGCCCTTCGCAGAATCAATGGTCGCGATCCCCTGTCTCGCTGGATCCGACCAATGATCAAACCTGCTGCACTTCTCCTCATCGGTCTGAACGCCGCGTACTGCTACATCCTTCTCCAAGTCATCATCGCTGAAGGATTCGGCGAACCCTACTCCGTGAGTGTTCGGGGTGTGCAGCGTCAGAATTGACTCGTTGCGAATCTTGTCTTATCTATCGTCTGCTACGCTGCAATGACTGCGCTGGCAATGCACCATACATCACCTTCACTTCATTTCTTACTTGGTGTTGTTTTTATGCTGGTCATCAGCCTGGTTTGACAAGGTGTAGACTGATAGACTTGAACAAGATTCGACATGATCACTATCTACAATTCCTCTACAAACGCATGAGTTTCATGCACTTCACGTGTCACGAGTTTACGAGTTATGAGAGCCTGGGCGAAGATGATGGGATGGTTTCGGGTTCCCCTGTTTTTGTTTGACGAGTTTCTTTATTTTCTTGCGACGCTGTGCCTCTACGATCAAGTCGGGGAGGGGACAGCATGCAGGCTTGGATGGGCTTGGGTGTACAATTAGAGATGAGATACATGAGCCGGGTAATAGATGGCCGGGATACGATTACCATGTTGCGCCTCTCCTTTCCATCACCACGCGTAGGGCCACATAAGTGGAAAGCCGGATGGATGAATCTTTTCTCCCTAGATGCACTTTACATGGAAGGACGGTTTATGGAAAGAATTGTTGACCCCTAGCGAGATATGAGTTACCATTGTGATTCGTGGCGTTCTTCGGTTTGATTTTCGATTCTGCAGCTAAAGATCTAGTCATAAGACCTCGTAGGTGTATATATCACCGTCAGCCGGTCACGGCTATTGCCTTCTCTCCCACAAGCCCAGCTCGCAACATTAACGTTTCCCCGCCTATCTACCCATACCCAACAACACCAAGTTTGCCACATTCATAATAGTAATAACAACCCACACTAGCACAGCAAGCGTGGCCGTAATCCAATGATTCCGCATCTTCGTCCCCTCCTCCTCCTGGCTCTCTTCCTCCTCGTCTCCACTTCTCCTCTCGGGCGAATGCACAGTCATGAATTTATTCCGGCAGGTGAAGTAGATAAGTGGCGCGGAGATGAAGGGTAGGGCAACGCTGAGCGCCACTTGACTGCCGTTCAAAGCAGCCGATAAGCCAGAGCGACCGACCGCGCCGGCGATGATGATACTGGGGGTGATGGAGATGCTACGTGTAATAAGACGGCGAACCCAAGGTGGACATCGCCATTTTAGTGCTCCCTCACTGACCATCTGCCCTGCCATGGTGCAGACGATTCCTGCGCTAATGCCGGAGAGGAGGAGTGCAAGGGCAAAGACCGTTCCAGCTGCGGGAGCGAGACTGGATGAGAGAAGGTTATGGATACCGAAGAGGTCAGCATCCTTCGCAGAAGAATTACCAGAGAGGGATGCGCCCGCGACAATGAGGATTGCGCTGTTGACGAACAGGGCGAAGGTGAAGAGGGAGATGGCGAGTTCGGCTACGGAGTATTTAAGACAACAGTTGATTGCCGAGAGGGAAGGGAAGTAAGGTTCTTTGTCGTCGAATGTTGCGTTATCCGCTGGGATGTGGAGGCCAGCTTTTATATCGTATTCTTTCAATCGCGGCTGCACAATACCACTTCCCAGATACAAGGAATGCGGCATGACTGTTGCACCGAGAATTCCGCAAGCCTGGTATAACCTGCGAATGTTAGGGGTTGGTATAAGTGACGGTATATGTATGACTTACCCCTCAGACTGAACGATGGCAGAGGAAGGAAGATAGCCACGGAAGACCTCTCCGACTGAAGTATCTTTGATCAATGACAATTGAATACAGAAACACACTACAACACCGAGGACTAAAGCCATGACAAAATATTCGAAGGGACGAAGTCTATTCACACTAGCACCGTTCGAGGGATAGAACATCAGGATCAAGAAGACATCGACAATAGATATCGCGCATCCTGCAACCAAGGGAATTTGTGGAATTAGAAGATTGATAGCAATTGCTGTCCCAATGACCTGGATAATGTTAGTAGGGACGTAGTGGCGGGATCTAAGAACGTCAAATACATACCTCAGCAATATCAGTAGCAATAATTGCCCCTTCAGCCAAGATGTACAGCGATATATTGAGCCATCTTGGAAGAAAAGCCCGGCAAGCTTCGGCAAGGTTGAGCCCGCTCACACTACCGAGCTTGATACACAGGCTCTGCAAGAATATCGCAAAGATGTTCGACATCAAGACAATGAAGAGCAATCGGAACTTGAATGTCGCTCCAGCACTGACATCCGTAGCATAGTTTCCGGGATCGATGTACGCCACGGAGATCTGGGTCGGAATCAGCATCGGTACTAGCACGTGACGTGTTTCCGTATGCGGAAGGGTTTGCTGTGCAACTCACCATGAATCCAGGACCCACGAACTTGCCGAAGGTGAAGACAGTACTTCGAAGTTCTGAAAGCCAGTTCTTTGGAAGCTGGGGATCTCTGTCTCCCCCATCTCCACCACGTCCCCGGTCCTGAGCACTGTTGTGGCCATGCATTTGTGTGGGAGGCTGCACGGGACGATGCTCAGATTCTGCCCCCACCACAGCACTCCCCTTCTCCGGGATGGTGCAGTCGGTGGTCTGGCGACTTTGGTTTTCAACCGAATCGTCGACCCCTTCAATGGCCTCTCGCCGTAGCAGTCTTTTATTGGCAATGCCGTTCAAGTCCTGCCGGGTGGTGAGATCGGCAGCAAGGGCGTTGGGCTGCTGGTTCTTGCCAGTGCCTTCGGGCTCGTCTGTTCGCGAAGGGCAATTCATGATTGGCAATAAATGGATAGAGGAGGAGGATGGGTATGGAAAGTGAAAAATCGTGGGGAAGTGTGGAGGTAAAGTAGGTGCTACACCGGCGCCGCAGACAAGTCAGCCAGTCCTCAAGTACACATGCGTCCTTGCATGTCACCACGCGATAACGGGTTTGCCCGGTGGACTTGTTTCTCGGTGCTCCTGCTCCTTTTCTAGCCGAGAGAGGTCAACCGAGACTGCCTCTGAATCGCCTCTCCCTTCCCTGCCCTGCCTGCCTCTTCCTCGACATTGGATGCTTCAGCATAAACATGGCACCGCCCGTCAACCAACCCCGAGGCAGATGGTCTCCCAATACCCCTCATCGTGTTGAACTGTGAAGACCTGTTGTCGCATCCTTTCACGATATGTCGCACCGCGACTCTTATTGCTCCGGATGCTGTCGACGCCGGCAGCTCGGTCGCGTCTAGCATGCTCTCGTGCAGGAGGCGTACGTACTTCGGCCCATGTCGGGATCGGATAGCTTGGAGCAAACTACTCCTGCGTCATCGGTCGTTGTTGGCGACCTTTTCGATAGTTCGCATCCTTCTGCCACCGATATGCCTATGCCCAATCGGCGTTGGCAGATGTTCTCGGCTTCACTCGTCCGTGAAGACCTCACGTGAGAAGCCCAGACCAGAATAGAGTGCTGTTGTTTGCTCGGTATGCAAACGGATTGTTCCACACCTTGGTAGCACATGCATCTCAACTTGATGGCCAGTCTGCTGTGGCTCATCTCGAACGTCGTTGTGCTTTTACGTGCAAATATCCGTTCGAATCTTCCAGGTCCTTGATTCAATGATGGCCTACGCTTCAATGGTGCTTGCTATTCCACTGAACTGCTTCGATTGTGTCCAAACGACCACAAATCACAGTGTCCATTGCATTAGTCATGTCTACCGACTGATAAATTGGACCAAAACCTGAACACTTACACATCATCCCTGAGGGGCAACACTGTCCTTCGCCTTTGTGCTTTGCGACTCTACTAGTTTGAGTGCATGCGCATCAGCGGCTGCAAGAGTGAAGCTCTTTGTCCAAGAAAGCCTGACTCTTCTTGTGGACTTCTAAACAGGGAAGATGATTATAGACATTTTGTCGCAGAGCATCTCTACGTGAATCTTGAAAGATTCCGATAGGGCAAATACACCCTGCAAAGCTGCAGTTCTAGACATACTTGGTTTTTGAAGGGCTCTGCACTAGTGCATGTTGCAACTCCTTGCTTTTGCCTACATTAGCAGGATGTCAGTCTCAATGATCCTCAAACCCACATCGCATGGTCCTGGATGCACAACCCCAGTCATTCATACTTGTCTCTAGGAAACAAGCCCCAAATTAAGCTGGATTGCTTTTGAGGTTTCTATGCGTCCTTCCTTAACTTCTCCTCTGTGATTTATCTAAGCCTTTGTCCTTAAGCTTCTGCAGAATATGCTACTCTATACTTCCAGATCCATAATACTCTTTGATTTCTTCATCCTTCGGAGCTTTGCTTTTCGTCTCTGATTTGATAGCCCAGCTTCAATTTCAGAACCCATGCAAGCTCCAATAGCAAATTGATATGTTAAGCCAGTGCTGTTTTGCATATCCCCTCATACATGAGTCTCCTCCTCTATCGTTCTCATGAATTTATGTTGGCCACTTCCAGATATGGATGATGCACCCTTTGCCTCTCCTATTTTGCTCAATGTAGAATCGAAAATTGAATTTCTGTTATTAGTCCTCTTTAGCGAGATACATTCTTGTTCCGTTACTGAGGGTCGGAATTTCAGGACCATCTAAAGGATCTGGCTGCTGATTCCATCCTCTCATAGCCTGTCATGCCTTTCAGTGGTTCAGCACGACAAGACATAGAGCCTCGAATAAAGTTAGTTTTTCTTTCAACAGAGAAGACGGTGGCCTGCGATGAATCCATCAGTGTTCTAATTTCGTATCGTACTTTTGGTAGAACAAGATCTCCCTGTGGCGGTTCTTGATTCGATCGGTTTCAGAATGGCTAGAGCTCTGTCCTTTGCAGTAGTTCCGAGATACTCTCGTCTGAAAAACTAGTTGTCTCGTAAGGTATTGAAGTAAAACCAACGGACGAGAACCTCTCTGTGTTCAGTATTCAGTGTCTTCTGAGATCTTTGTCGTCTGTACCCGCGGCAACACACCTTTTGAGTCGACCCTCAACCTCTTCTTAAGAGTGTCCTCTTCTTCATCCCGCAAAGCAAAGCTCTGCTATCAACAGCACTCATTCCTTCATCAGCTTCTTCTCCATTGAATTCATCTGTTAAAGAACTCCCATTTCTCTACCACCTCAAGCACATCTGAGCTTAAGTGGTAGCTCTATCGTTGCAGTCGCGCGACATCGCTGTCCCCCTCGAACGTTCTTGTTTTCAAAGAACCTGTCTAGTCTCAAGAAACAGCTCTCATCCTTTCTCATCCCGCCTCCTCCGCAACACCATGCAATGCACCATACTTTTATCATCACAATGAAGTTTTTGAAATTCAGAACGACTGATCAGCCAAAGGCTATCAAGCTAGCAGTCGTTGCCGAGCATCTCTCGGGAGAGCCGTTGAACTACCAGCTCTTGGATATTGGTGCTACTTTGTCTAAAGAGACAAAGACTGCGCCTAAGTATCGTCTCTTTGAGCTCAATGAGCACCCAAAGCTTCGAGTTCGCAGAGCAGGTTTAGCAAAGACATTCCCTGAGGGCGTACCTGGCTTTGCTATCAAAGTTGAGATTTGGAAAATCCCAGAGCAGGAATGGGGCAAGCTTGCAGCCATGACTGCACGTCCTATTCATGTCGGTGCCGTCGAGTTATCTGATGGAAGTACGGTCGGTGGCTTTATCTGCCAAAATCTTGAACCATACCACAAGAAGGCAGATATATCATCTTCAGGAGGATGGAAGGCATTCCAGCTGAGCAGACCACGCCTGGAGATAGGGTTCGACTCCATAGTTGCAACGACTGATCTTGTTTTCAAGAAGATCCTTATTGCTAATCGAGGCGAGATTGCTGTTCGTATTGCTTCAACGCTAAAGAGGCTCGGATATCATACCATTGCCATATACTCCGAGGAGGACAAGTACACCCGGCATGTCGAGGTTGCCGACACCTCCTTTCTCTTGGAAGGCGATACTGTCCCTATGACCTACCTCGACCAAACCCAAATAGTCGAGATTGCACGAAAGAACAAGGCCGATGCTATCATTCCCGGCTATGGCTTCCTGTCCGAGAACGCAGACTTTGCCGAAGTCTGTGATTTGGCTGGGATCACCTGGATTGGACCAACTCCTTCCCAGATGCGAGCCTTGGGACTTAAACATGTTGCCCGAGCAATTGCACAGACTTGCAATGTTCCGGTCATTCCTGGCAGTCCCATCTTGAAGGATATTTCCCATGCTGTGGATCAAGCGAAGAAGATCGGATATCCGGTAATGCTCAAGAGTACAGCTGGAGGTGGTGGAATCGGCTTGCAGAAATGCGAGACAGAGAAGGAACTGAGAGCCGCTTTCGATTCTGTCAAGCACTCTGGACAGTCTTACTTTAAGAGCGACAAGGTGACAAAGCCCTGCAGCTCACATCGTGACTAAAGCTGATGTATTGAATAGATTTTTCTTGAGCGTCTCATTGAAGATGCGAGACATATTGAAGTACAGATTATTGGTGATGGTATGGGTGGTATCAAGACACTCGGCACTAGAGAATGTTCTCTTCAACGTAGACATCAGAAGGTCATTGAAGAGGGACCAGCATCCTTCATCCCCAAGGATATCCTCAAAGAGATTTGTGAGGCAGCTGTCCGTATTGTTGCATATGTCAAATATCGAAACATCGGTACAGTGGAGTTCATCTACGATCGAGCCCACTCGAAGTTCTACTTTCTCGAAGTCAACACTAGGCTGCAGGTCGAACATCCAGTAACTGAGATGACTTCCGGCTACGATCTTGTCGAGTTGATGGTGAAGCTTGCTACCTCAGAGAGGCTCAACTTCCCCCTCATTACCAAAGATGAGGTACTTCCAACTCTCGATCATTCGACTCTCGACCATTTGACTCTTGGTCATTCGACTCTTGGTCATTTGACTCCCGGTCATTCTAGTCTCGGTCATTCGACTCTCAGTAATTTGAGTCCCGGTCATTCTACTCCCGGTCATTCTACTCTCGGTCATTCGATCGAAGTCCGAATTTATGCAGAGAATCCAATTGTGAATTTCCAGCCTTCTAGTGGCGAAATCCTCACTGTTGAATTTCCGAAGGATGTCAGAGTTGACACGTGGATCCAGCCTGGAACCAAGATCAGCTCAACTTTCGATCCATTGCTCGCAAAGTTGATCGTGATGGGGGATACTCGAGAGGCAGCTGTTGACCGTTTGATCAAGGCTTTAGGCGAAACTTCCATCTGGGGCATCCAAACAAACTTGGAATACTTGAAGGTGATTGCGAAGGATCCCATGTTCATATACGGAGACTACTCGACATGCACTCTGCAAGACGGTGAATTCCAGCTTTACCAGCCGGCAATTCAAGTCATTGAGCCCGGCTCTTCAACCACCATTCAGGATTACCCTGGCCGAATTGGCTGGTGGCATGTCGGTATTCCTCCTTCAGGTCCCATGGATGATCTATCCTTTGGTCTCGCCAACAGAATCCTCCGCAACCATCCCAAGAGTGCTGGCTTAGAGTGTACCTCCAACGGACCGAGCTTGAAATTCCTCTGTGCAACCACAATCGTTGTTGTTGGACCTCCCGCTGATTTCTGCATTGATGATAAGCCGAAGCCTCTTTCGACCCCTGTCCTTGTTCATCCTCTCCAAACTCTCACCCTCTCTGCTCCTGTCCATGGCGCTCGAATGTACATTGCAATCAAAGGTGGAATTCAAGTGCCACTAGACCACTACAGCCGCTCAACATTTACGCTTGGTAAGATGGGTGGTATGTATGGCCGAGAGTTGCGCACTGGCGACATATTGCCCATTCTGAAGGCTGGAGGCTGTGAGATCCCTGGAATTCAAGCCCCAATGCCTGTCATCAATTATGAAGGACCTTGGATCTTGAGAGTTATGGCTGGACCCCATGCTTTTCCGGACTATTTCGAGAAAGCATCCTGGTATCGATTCTTTAATGAGCCCTGGAAGGTGCACTACAATAGCAACCGAGTTGGACTTCGACTCATTGGCCCCAAGCCAGTCTGGGCTCGTACAGATGGTGGAGACGCGGGCCTTCATCCTTCGAACATTCATGACAGCCCTTACGCCATTGGTTCCATCAGCTTCACTGGAGACGAAGCTATCATTCTGACGTGTGATGGTCCTAGTCTTGGTGGATTTGTCGTGTTTGCAACTGTCGTCGTGTCCGACTTGTGGAAGATGGGACAGATGAAGCCAGGTGATGAGGTAAGATTGTCTCCTGTTTCTGCTTCGAAGGCTATCCAATTACGTACCGAGATGTACAACACCATCACAGACTTGGTTTCTCTGCCGGTACCGCTAGCTACTCCAACCTTTTGTGATGCTATTGTTGGTAAGATCATGGAGTATGGCCGCCGCATTGTTGTTCGTCAAGCTGGTGATCGGAATCTGCTCCTGGAGTTTGGCGAGGACAAATTCGACTTGGAGACCAGCATCCACATCCACACTTTTGTGACGAAGATCCACGACAGAGATTTGATTGCTCTTTCAGAGACGACTCCTGGAGTGCGCTCTCTCCTTGTCGAGTACGATCCTGATGTCTTGCCCGAAGACGTTCTGGAGATTCTGAGAGCTGTCGAGCAGTCCTTGGGCGCTACGTTGCCACGAAAGGTCAATTGTCGATACATTGAAATGCCAATCGTCTTCGATCACCCAACTACCTTGGCTGCTATTGAGCGCTACAAGAATACGATCCGTTCTGAAGCACCATACCTACCCAGCAACGTGGAATTTCTGCAGAAGATCAACGGCCTTCCACAATACACGCGCGTATTCGGTTCTGTCCTCAAGAGCTCATTCCTCGTCGTCGGTCTAGGGGATGTCTTCTGTGGTTCTCCTTGCGCAGTCCCTCTCGATCCTCGTCATCGCCTCTTCGGCACCAAATACTCGCCAAACCGCTCATTCACTCCGGAAGGTACGGTCGGTATCGGTGGACAGTATTTGTGCATCTACGGCATAGACTCTCCAGGCGGCTATCAGCTTGTTGGCAGAACTCTCCCAATTTTCAACCGTTTTGACACCGATAAAAAATGGCTCTTCAACGTTTTCGACCAGATCAACTTCTACATGGTTCCGGAAGAGACGCTCGATGCAGCTCGTGCGGCGCGCGACCAGAGTTTGATCCGCATCTATCGAGACGAGATAAGCCTTGACGCATATGAGGCTTTGGTTTCCCAGACGTCTAGGGAAGTCGAGATCATGAAGGAGCAACGCATGAACCATTTGACCGGAATGGGCCTCCTCGACCAGCTGACTGCGCCTTATCAACCCGTCGAGACGCTAGCCGCTGCTGCCACCGTGACCACCAGTCTTGTACGAAACTCCTCAATGATGCTCAAGAAGCTCTACAGAGCCGACTACACGCTCACCGCTGCCGCTGCTGGCAAATGCTGGAAGGTGTCCGTGCGACCAAACCAGATGGTCAATATCGGTGACGAGATTGCTTGTCTGGAGGCTATGAAGATGGAGATACGTATCCTGTCGCCTCTTAAGGGAGAAGTCGTCAAGTTGGGTGCTGAGATTGGTCAGACCTTGGATATTGGTGATGTTGTGGCAATTATTCGCCCAAGCAAGCATCGCCTTTTCAAATTGTAAGGTCGATTTGCAAAATGGCGTGTATCTATCGAGTCTTCGGGGCTCTTTTCTGGGTTTCGACTGGAAGATCTGCTTGGACGTTGTGGAAGAGATTTCTCAAGACGTAAGATATGACACTTGATCCCTGGGCATACATTCACTTGTTCATAGCATAGAAAGAATGGAGCGGGAGCTAGAGGATATGACACTTGTATCATAGGCACGTTTTCGTTCGTTCATAGAATAGAGAGCATAGAACGAATAGAACGAATAGAACGAAGTCTAGAAGATATGACACCTGTCTCCAAACTTCGACCTTATACACGCTGAGTGAGAAACAATATTGACCTCTAGCATCAGTCTTGTTCCAGCCAGCAGCATCTTCAGCTCTGAGCTGCAGTCCGATTTACTCCAAATTTTCACCACCCTTGATGGTTCGAGGCATGATTCAAATCGCATGCTCCTTAGGTTGCGATCAGATTACAAAGCGGCAGTGTGACGAGAAAGTCTAGCGAGCGTGCGTGGATGCCAGTGCCTGCACGCCGAGACGGCTAATAAAGACTACCGAGGAGCTCGAGGTCATGCAATTCCAAGAAGCAAGTCCACTGATATCGCTCTATCGAGGGACTGTACGGTACTGTACATGCTCACTTCAATCCAACGACAAGTAGAAGTCGCTAGATTCAATGCCACCAATTCACAACCCAGTTCGAAACAGCGACTTGACCAAATCTCCTACACGGCATGATATAATTCGAGCTCTACTTAAGTCTCCAACCCTGGACAAGTAGCTTGAAGTAGGTTTTGCTGACAGAGACCTCGCAATTAAATAGTGCTGCAAAGAGCCAAAGAATGCAACGAGGAGAAACATTCGGTAGCAAAAGAAATTCGGGTATCAAAGTATAATCATTTCTCGATCTACTCAGCGAAAAAATGAACCTACAAAGTGCATTCCACACCAGCGGGGTGGGAGAAGCGGAACTGTCAGTCCACCACAGTCCCCGTGGAGAACGACTTTTAAAGGTCTCGCACTATCATCCCAGCATAAGATACCTAGGAGATACAAGCCTGTCCAACCGCCCATGCAACGCCAAAATGCCAAATAATCACGCAAGACTACCTCTTCGTTGCTAGATCTCGCGAATTTCCTCAATCCCTTGGCGCCTTCAATATGCTTCCTTCCGTAAGAAACGACAAATTTTCTACTTCCACTTCACTTTGGCTGGGAATCATCAAGCAGCGCATAAGCCATTTGCAATGCTCGCTTTTCTTTGCCATCGTCCTCTAGAACTGTGATCCAATCTCGGAGTTGAATGTTCTTGCCCTTCTCATGATCTTCTCGCCATGTGCCAAGACGACGAGCTCCTTCACTGGTTAGCTTCTCTGGAGCAGATGGCATTCCTCCTCCTGGAGTACCGGGAAGGCCTTGTGTCATGATCTTCGCTGGTGTGCTTGCACCACTTCCACCGCCGGCCCCGCCTGTCATCCAGCTGTACTTTTTCTTCTTCCCGAAAAGACCTCCACCACCACCCAGGAACTTGGAACTTGTTGCATTTGCACTTTCGTGGCTTGCTGCTTCATTGATCTTGGCTTCTTGTTTCTTCTTCTGCTCTTTCTTGGTACTGGGTTTCTCATTCGGCTCAGGAGCAATAGAGCCAGGGGTACCTGGCGCAACTGAGCCTTGTCGTGGTGTGCCATCTGGATTTGTACGAGCTTGACGTTTACGAAGTCGTGCTTCCTCAAAATCACGCTCCTTTGCAGCCGACGCACGCAGCGCATTGACAACTTCGTTACCAAACTTGATGGGCGTGGCAGGAGTCTTCGCTCCGTCTGATACAGGGGTTGGAAGAAGGTTTGCAGACGATAGAGAGCCTTGAGCATGTTAGCAAGAACAAAAGAGAAAAGCTTGAGTGCCTCATACGCTTGAGCGGGTTTGTTTGTGGGCTGACAGCACTATCCCAAGCACTACGCCCGGTATCTTCGAGTATCAAACTGCTGTTAGCGGCATGCACTGGTGCTGCAGCATCAGCCCACTCTGCAGGCACATTTCCGTGCGAGCCTGTTTGTCGACCTTTGGTAAGTCTTACTGCATCCTCCAATAATAATCGCAATCGATGCTTGGTTGCAATTGACAAAAGAGCAAGCTGATCCACAAGAAAAGAATCCTCAGGAACAAATACTCCATACGTCTCAACCAGCGCACCATCAGGTCCGGTTTTGGTCTTGATGTTAACCGTCTTATCAAATTGATCTGGCAATTTCATGTGACCCATAGAACCTTTCATGTCTGTGTTTAGGACCAGACCATTCTCCCGCGCAATCGTCGCGGCCTTTTTGTGTACCATGGCCACTTGTAGAAACGGATTGTTCAGTTCTCTTGATCTTGAAACTGCGATATCCTTTGCGGCTTTCTGCCATGCTGCGTCCGCGGCTTCTTGTTCGAACTTCTCTTGTGACTTGTCACCAATAGACTCATTGGTGTTTGCAGGACCCGCGCCGTAGAAGGAGCTCTCGCTGCCTGGAGGAAATTGCGTGAAGCTGTGACTAGCAGATATGGTACCAGATTGCGATCCGGAAACCTGAGAGTTGAAAGACGTATTATAAAGCTGAAATGTATATTGCTCCTCTTCTCGAAGATCAATACCGGTGCCACCCAACACATCCATCATATCAGCTCCATCTTCCTTCTTTTCCATCTGAGGCTTCGAGGGCGGACCCATTGCGCCCGTGCCCTGTGGGCCCTGCTGGGGAGGCATCATATAGTTGAAGTTTTGCTGGCCTTGCGGAGGCGCAAAGCCATTTTGAGGTGTTGAAGGAGGAGCATTCGGGGTCTGAGGGGTAGGGGTCGAAGGAGGTTGTGGATGATTCAAGGTTGGAGTGGTATTTCCATTGGAGTATGGCGTATTGTAGACGTTTGGAGGCAGTTGTATGTTCTGAAAGTGAGGACTTGCCGTCGCTGATGGAGGACCAGATGCGCCAGGACTCATTGCGTATGGAGATTGAACATATGGTGAACCTGGTTGCGATGGTGGGTTTGGTGATAGCCTCTGCCGCTTATTAGGATTAGGAGGAAGGGTGAATTGAGAAGGCGTCCCTGGAGATGTCGCAGACTGAGGAGGGGAAAAGGGACGCTGCGGCATCGGGAACTGCTGCGGTGGTTGTGGTTGAGGTTGCGCCATGATGGGCAATAGACGTTAATATGTCTTGTCAAAATCCCCTTCTTCACAGCGCAGGCGCGACGCCCGCCTCAATCCACAAAGCTTGACCCATACGCAATCCAAATCCTCCCAACGAAGCTAGAGAGTATGCGCCAGTATATATCGTATTGGTAAGCTGTGTCGGTCGTCTGTGTTGAGTGATATGGTTTCGTCGTGGATGAGCATACATTCATGATGAACCGGAGCTTGAGATTCTTAGGCTGCATCTCCTTCACGTGATCCAGACGCGAACGCGCTTAAAATACTTTGGGCATAACAATGCATGATTTAAGGACGGCGTTACCATCAATCGACTTCGCAATATCATGAACCAGATATAGGGCGGCCATCGAGATGTGAGCGACTTGTTATTAACAACCACACCTAGCAAACTCCAAAGCTCCCTTCCCTGAAGCAATTCGCAGTCATGGCTACGAAACGAAAGGCTGCCGCGATGGCACCTGCGGTTGAAGAGCTAGTAGATCCAGCTGATGAGCTCATGTTTCTCTGTCTAGGAGGTGGTAATGAAGTTGGCAGATCATGTCATATTCTACAATACAAGGGCAAAACCGTCATGGTGCGTAGATCATCTCTGTTTTGAAGACTGTACTGATCCTCCTGCAGCTTGATGCGGGTATGCATCCTGCCTACGATGGTCTTGCCGCGCTACCTTTCTACGACGATTTCGATCTGAGTACCGTCGATGTACTTCTTATCAGCCAGTAAGCGGTCTTTCATACTTGTATTGCATTGCGTTGGCTATAGCGGGATATGGCCCGGCAATTATGATGGCATTTTTCCTTATAACAGAATATCGGATTCTTCTTCAATCTACCATGTATACAAGATCAATACAATCACTTCTTCCTCTGCAGATGCATGTCTTGAGTCTGTGAACATGCCATTCAGAGCGCCGCATTGTACATAAAGTCCTTTGGGGCTCTTAGCAAGACCTATTCAGACGAAGCTGACTGTTACAAGTTTCCATATCGATCATGCCGCATCACTACCTTATGTGCTTGCGAAGACGAACTTTAAAGGTCGTGTCTTTATGACGCATCCTACGAAAGCCATCTACAAATGGCTCATTCAAGACAGTGTACGAGTGGGAGGTGCTTCGTCGAATCCTACTTCTCAGCCAGTATACACCGAAGCGGACCATTTATCAACCTTCCCACAAATCGAGGCCATCGATTACCAGACTACTCACACAGTCTCATCTATACGGATTACCCCATACCCAGCCGGCCATGTTCTTGGTGCTGCCATGTTCCTCATCGAAATTGCTGGTCTCAAGATCTTCTTCACAGGAGATTATTCCCGAGAAGAAGATCGATATTTGGTTTCGGCCGAGGTGCCGAAGAACGTCAAGATCGATGTCCTCATCACAGAATCAACATACGGAAGTGCTTCACATGTGCCGCGAGTCGAGAGAGAGACAGCGCTTCTGAAATCCATAACTGGTATCTTAAATCGAGGAGGTCGAGTTCTCATGCCGGTCTTTGCATTAGGTAAAGCACAAGAATTGCTCTTGATCTTGGATGAATACTGGGCTCGCCATTCTGAATATCAGAAATACCCCATCTACTATGCAAGTAATCTTGCTCGCAAATGTATGCTGGTATATCACACGTACGTGGGTGCCATGAATGAGAACATCAAGCGACTGTTCCGAGAGCGAATGGCCGAAGCGGGCACGTCAGACGACATCGCTGGCAAAGGGGGACCTTGGGACTTTAAGTTCATTCGGTCCTTGAAGAATCTCGATCGATTTGATGATGTTGGAGGATGCGTCATGCTGGCAAGTCCTGGTATGATGCAAAATGGAGTTAGTCGAGATCTGCTCGAACGATGGGCTCCTAGTGATAAGAATGGAGTTATCATCACTGGTTATAGTGTTGAAGGAACAATGGCAAAGCAGATCATGCAGGAACCTGATCAAATTCAAGCGGTTATGTCTAGGAACACAGGCGCAGGACGAAGGGGACCAGTTGGTGGGGAAGGAGACAAGGTGATGATTCCTCGAAGATGTAGCGTTCAGGAATACTCTTTTGCTGCACACGTCGATGGTGTTGAGAATAGGGAGTTTATTGAGGAGGTTGCAGCTCCAGTGGTGGTGGGTATCCTATTTCTCCCCAGTGGTTCTCCTTCTAACATTTCCAGATCCTCGTCCATGGTGAGCATCACAACATGATGCGACTAAAATCAAAACTCCTCTCGCTCAATGCCGACAAGACCGTTAAAGTCAAAGTCTTCAGCCCGCGAAACTGCGAAGAGCTACGCATCCCCTTCAAAGCTGACAAAACGGCCAAAGTTGTCGGCAAACTTGCGTCCATGCCACCACCAACCGAGGACCAAACCCAGCTGCTCACTGGCGTGCTGGTGCAGAATGATTTCAAACTGTCATTGATGGCGCCGGAAGATCTGAGGGAGTATGCCGGTCTGACGACAACCACAATTGTTTGTAAGCAGCATATGACGCTCAGTGCTGCAGGAGTGGAGTTGGTGAAATGGGCTTTGGAGGCTACGTTTGGACGGATTGAGGAATTGCCCGAGAGTAAGGGGAAGCGGATGAAGAATGGCAACGGAGACGTGCACATGAACGGAAGCTCGGAGGAGGCAGATGAAGAGATCTCGACGCTTAGGACGGCGTACCTTGTCATGGGCTGTGTAACAGTCAGGTATGGGAATCAGGGACATGTGGAGCTGGAATGGGAGGGCAATATGTTGAACGATGGCATTGCGGACTCTGTCATGTCTACTCTCCTTTCGGTAGAGAGTACACCAGCAGCAGTGAAGCGTAAGAACCATTTCTTCAAGTGCAAGAGACCGACTAACAAGCCTCACAGAATCTTCAAGCAAACACTCCCACAGCCACGTCCACAATCACTCCGAGAACGACAATGACAATGATGACTCTACCCTTCACCCTCGATTCCGCAATATCCACGCATCAATAACACCGACTGAACGCTTGGAACGACTCTTCATGTTTCTTGAAGCGCAATTCGGCTCGGACAACCTGTCACCGATCGAACTTCCACGCCTCAACAGCACTACTACACAAAAGTCCCTGACAGACACTACCGCCAAGGAAATCAAATCTTCCTCCTCCTCAGACTCCGAAGCAGAACCGAACGATGAGGATTCCCTCATGACCTCCCAGCAGTCAGAGCTAGCCCGCCTCCACAAACTCGGCATCCCGGTACCGGGCATCGAAGTCAAGAGCGCATCATTGGTGGCAAGAATTTGGCTTGAGGATTTAGAGGTGGAGTGCCCGAACCGGATTTTTGGCGAGAGGGTTAGAGCAGTTGTGGAGAGGGCTACAGAAGTTGGTGCACCTCTTTGGGGCTAACGTTGAAATAGAAAGGGTGTGAAGAAGGGAGGGATAAAGAAAGGAAGTGGTATTTGTACTAGTAGATAGAATCAGAGCACAGAGGGTACCGATCAGGACCCAGAATCAGACCCATGAAGCCTCCAAAGCCAAGGCAGAAACGAACGCGTGAAAAAGACTGCATTATTATCCAACCCTAAACTCTCTCTACATTTGACATCCCATCTATCCAACCAGCCCGCCAGCGACACAACAATCCCAACACCTCGTCGCAACCATATTACATGCTTGCCCACAAACCCGTGCTTCATCCCTTTGTCTCCCCCCAGACAAGGCGCATGATTTCTCTCAACGTTGACGCAGCACCGGGCCACGAACCAGCTGTTCCCATCTCTAGGAAGGAGAGAGCGAGAGCGAGAGCGAGAGAGAGCTCAACCATGCACGGCTCTGACTGAAACAACAACCCCTCTTTCCGTTCCTCATCCTCCTGGATCTCCCCATCTCCGCGTCCGCCTTACTACCTATCCATCGCCCCATCTTACCCCGGCCTGCTCCACTCGCATCCGAGCCCGCGTCGGCCTCTTTTCCCCTCTCTTGTTATCTCTAACTTGTAGCGATTCAACACCCGCGAGCCCCCCACTACTGTCCTCGAGGTAGAGGGGTGGAGAGCTCGGGGAAGGGGAGGGTTGGAGGCGAGGAAGGATAAGTTGCAAGGCCGTCGTCTACTAGAGTTAGTATCGCGGAGTAAAGGAGGACAAGTTAGAAGGTTCTCCACGGTGCCCAGTCTCATGAAGAAGCCGAGTTGAGCAAGACCATTTGTGCTTCACTTCCATTGACAGTGGGAGCAATTTGAATTTGAATTTTTTTCAATTGATATTATTTTGAACCCTCAAGGCCCATTTAAAGATGGTTC
This sequence comes from Coleophoma crateriformis, assembly GCA_003369635.1. Taxonomy (NCBI): domain Eukaryota; kingdom Fungi; phylum Ascomycota; class Leotiomycetes; order Helotiales; family Dermateaceae; genus Coleophoma; species Coleophoma crateriformis. The sequence continues at coordinate 1,610,780 of PDLN01000005.1, forward strand.
GAAGAGCATTACAACATGAGTAAAAAGCTCATAACGGGTGACCTAGCCATAGGCCGGGCCTGGTATCCCAAATATATACAATCCAACCAAGAGAAAACGCTAAAGCAGAGCAACCAAGGAATATGTCAACCCGTGCAGGGGACAATGACGCCAAACACCATTCCCATTCCCATCCCATCCCAGTTCCATCTATATACAAGGCCTCCATCCCTTTTAGAAAGCACTAATCATCAATTCACTCCTCTGCATCCAAGGCTTCGGTTTCGCGAACCCATCCTCGACTCATCTCGACGGCTTGCTCCCATTTTCGGAACATCTGGCGGTACTTCTTCTTGTCTGGACCGGGACTGAAAATCTTTCGGTCCTCGCGGTTGATGTTCTTTAGCTCGTCAAACTCCTTCCAGATGCCGACGGCGAAACCCGCGGCAATGGCTGCACCAAGGGCTGTGGTTTCCCGCATCACCGGTCGATCCACGGGGATGCCGATAATGTCGGCCTGGGTTTGCATCGTCATGTCGGAGTTGGACATGCCTCCATCAACCGCAAGTCCTTCTAGGGCATGGCCCGAATCTTTCTCCATAGCATCGAGAATGGCTTTGGTCTGGTAGCAAGTTGCTTCCAAGGTAGCACGAGCGATGTGACCACGTTGTGTGTGTTGAGTCATACCAACTAAAGGACGGTTAGTGACGTCAAGTGGGTGTGGAGTTGAGATACTTACACATGGTTCCCTTTGCATCGTCGATCCAATATGGGGCAAAGAGGCCACTGAAGGCTGTGACGAAAACAACGCCTCCATTATCCTTGACCGACTCTGCTAATTCGGTAATCTTGCTGGAATCACGAATAAATCCCATGTTGTTCATGAGGAACTTGACCCCAGACCCGGCGACGGCAATGCTACCCTCGAGGGCATAGGCGGCGGGGCGGCCATTGCCAAAGTCATATGCGACGGTGGCGAGAAGGCCATACTTGGAAATAACCGGTTTGTCACCAACGTTGTAGAGCAAGAAACATCCAGTTCCATAGGTGTTCTTCGCTTGGCCCGGTTTAAATCCACACTGGCCCACTAATGCGCTTGATTGATCGCCCAAGCAGCCTGTGATGCGGATGCCTTGCAGGGCCCCACTCGCGAGCTTTCCGAATGCATCTTTGTCTGAAGACGGAACAATCTTGGGGAGGGTCACATTTTTGCGATCGAGCTGGAAGAAGTCGAGGAGCGTGTCATCGTATTGTAGAGTGTGAATGTTCATAAACATGGTTCGGGAGGCATTGGTCGTATCGGTGACATGAACGTTGGCTTCTTTGCCGCCGTTCAATTTGTAAATCAACCAAGTATCGACCGTGCCGAAGGAAAGCCGGCCTTCCTCATAGGCCAGGCGAATGGCTTCCACGTTGCGACACAGCCAGAGCAGCTTGACGCTGGACGGGTAGGTCGAGAGGGGAAGACCGCACATCTGCAGCAGGTCCTCGGAACCTTTACGGTCCTTCAACTCTCGCACCAAGTCTTTGGTTCGCGTGTCGGGCCAGACAATCGCATTGTAGAGGGGCTCGCCGGTGTTGGTGTCCCAGCAGATGGTTGTTTCCCGCTGGTTGGTAATGCCAATCGCCTTGATGTCGGCCTTCTCGTGGCCGAGATCGAGGAACTTGGCCGTGGCTTGTTCGATGCATTGCTCGACCGAGCTCACCAATTCGGCGGGATCATGTTCGTGCCAGCTAGAGGGGTCAGCAATGGGCTCTGTCCACGCACGGAGTTGATCACATACCCAGATTCCGGGTAGATGTTCTCAAACTCAATCTGGTGGCCGGCCACGGGCGTACCCTCGCCATTGAAGATCAGAAATCTTGAGGAGGTGGTGCCTTGGTCTATGCTGCCAATGAACCATTTATCTTTCTTCTCGGTGGTGGCGTAGGTGAGTTCTTTGGGTTCCGTCTCCTCCACGGCGGGAGGGGTAATGCTCTCGACATGCAGGCTGGTGGGCTCGGGGTCAACATCGACGAGCTTCAGATCCTCGAGGTGAGGATTCGCCGTGAGGCTGTTGGCGGACAACATGGTGTAGTTCTGGGTGGTAATCAAAGGAAGAGGGATTGAAGACCGACGTGGTCGGGGGGAGCGTGGTTGATGTAGGAGTAGTAGCAGTGTTGAATGTGGGTGTGGCGGCGGGCTACGGCTCTCGGACGGGGCTAATCTGGGCGAAGGTGGAAGAGCGGGAGTGTAAAGAGGAGAGACAGATGAGGATGGAGTCGAAGGATGGGTTCTCTGGGGACGTATTTGAACCCAGGCTGGGCGGAGGTTGGCACGCGGAGGGGAAGAGCGAATAAGCCGAAACTGGAGGCGTGTGCAGGGAACTGAGCTCTGGCCCGGACGGGGAAGGGGGAGGGAGGGCAGACGTGGGATAATAATATGACAGCATGGCGAAGATCGCAGTCGCATCCAGTTGCAGCGCGAGGGGCTTAGCATCAAGGGTGAGGGAGTGAGTGAGTGAGAGACGGACTGGGCGAGCGATGGCCGGAACAAGAATTTCGCACATGGCAATGCCGAAGCGACAAGCGACACCAGAGCTGTGACGGGCAGAACAGAAGAGGGCAGAAAAGAAAAAAAAGGCATTCGACCGATCTCGACTCGGCGGGCCCTGCACGTTTGTCGGTCAACCTTCTGCATTCACGCTGCTCCCTACCAGGCACCTCGCGCATGTGATGCCCAACAGTGGAGCGGCGCCAGCCCATCGTCCGCGCTTCCACACATCAGTGCAGCCCGTCGAGCCCAAGGCTCGGGTCCAGCTGGGCCTACCCATGGTTACGATGCGCAGGAATAGCAACCAGGGGAAAAACGACGACAATTATGGGGTTCCATGCTGACCTTCCCACCTTACCTGACCTAACCTTACTCCAAGTGGAGATGCTGTGGCTCGCGGTGCTCCTCCCAAATGGTCATTTGGCCACCTGCGCTTTTACTACGAGCCTTGTGCCTTCGGGGCAGACTGAAGCGTGCGGCAGAGGTCATTTCCGCATGCGCCAGATGGGGGTGCAGTATCTGTGCATCTGGCGCTCGATGATCGAGCAGAGAGATTGGGGCTGGCCAGCGGTGCCGGTGTAGCTGGCACCGCTGGCTACAGTATCGGCGTAGCGGACGGCTGTGGCTGTCGCCTCGCTCCCATGGTCTGTCCAGGCCCGGAAACAACTCGTGTCTCTCCCACCCGTCCGCCCTTCCTTAGGCCATGTCATGCTCTCTGCAAACAGAGCCAGCCGGCTGCCATTGATGGAAACACCATCCGCCGTGAATTTTTCCGTCCTGCGACGCGTGTGGATTTCTTGTTGAGACGACAGCCAGAACCTTAAGGGCCGTTCCCGAAGACGTTGCCCTTCCGCCGTGGCTGGGCTGGCTTCCATTCCTCCTGGGCCAGATTGGATCTTCGGATTTTTCCATTTGCAATCTCCTCTGCCCGGCGCGTGATCAGTTCAGGTTTCTCATCGCCAATCCATCCAGCGCGCGCACAGTTCACATCTAGAGCCCTGCAGGGAGCGGAGGCAACCTCCCGAAACCCGAGAGCGTGTCACGGTGAGGAACTAGGGCCATCTCCACAAAAGACCGTCCTGTTTGGTCGCCTCCCGTGCTTCCGTTGCTCGGCTTGCTTTCCTCAGTTGCTGAGCACATACATATCGTGCCTTGCTTGGCTTGGCTTTGCCCTGCCGTACACCTGTATATCATACCCCGTCTGCGGTCGTTTCATCCTGCATGCTGCGTGAGTCGCGGAGAAAGGCTAGGAGAAACACAGGAAGGTGGAAGGGAGGCAGAGAGTTCTGGAATTCCGGTGTGGACCTCCTCGAGCACGCATGATACTATGAACTAGATGAGTTGATCACCGTCGCATCCACACCAGACAATATTGCAATCCCACCTTGCGACCCTTTTTCCCTTCTTTTCTTTGGGTCCGTCCGTGTTGAGTTTCTATTCACAGCTCGTTGGCCTTGCCATGCTCCCCCCAACCGTTCCCGCCTCCATGCCCTTCCTCCCGCCTTCATTTTCTCCTCTTCCCCTTCTCCTCGTCTTTCTCCAGTACCATGTAGGAAGCTCCACCTCCGTCCAACGGCCATCCATCTATAACTTGGGCATGTCCGTGGCGTCTCAACAAGGCCGGCAACCTTCTCCTTGTTGCTTATTGCTCGCGTATTTCTTCTTGACCTCCTTTCCCTCTCCTCAATACCGAAAGCCTAGTTAGAGCCGCGCTCTCCTCTCGCAGCGCTGCTTTCCAGTATCTTCCTACCAGTGCGATGGGATTGTGACGGTGAGGCGACAAGCTATCAACAGCTAGCAATTGGCACCTCCTCATTCGCCAATTGCTCTCGCAGCTATCCCCGTAGCGTACAGGAGCGCAATATGTAGACCGTACCATCGGCCGCCTGGTCTCCACGCTCCGCTCCACTCCACTCCCTTCCTTCAGCAAAGATCATCTCCACCGCGAAGCGAAGAAACGGGATGCGAAACGTCCAGCAGAATCCCATCTCGATCGCAAAATCCCATCTCACTTGGCTCGCCTCGCTATGATGTTATCTGGCGGTGCGGTTGACGTGGAAGCGCCGAGATGGCCTATCCACTCTGTCATCATGGCTCGTCATTCTATGACCTTCTGAGAGATCCCCGTTGCTTATCTCTGGAGAAGGCCTGAGAACTGGGGTACGGGATCAGATGCTGATTCTGCTTTCTTCTGGTGCCATCCATTCGTTCGATCCACCGCTCCAGGTGCGTCGCCATAAGACTGACGCCATATCCGGACGTCGAACCAACTCACAGCTGAAGTCGACGCTTCTCTTTGGTTCGATCAACTACCTCGACATGTCATCCCGGTGATGATTGCCTTGTTCGATGCTGAGCTACGGTGCCTTGCGGTAGTGACACATCATTCAAGACCCCTTTTCACCCTTTCCAGCCCACTTGTAAGGCGAACAGTGGCCAATACCTTGTGGACGACCGTCGACTTGGTTGAGTTGATTGAGGCGAGGTCGTGACATCAGAGGTCACGGGACCGATTACATCACCATCGCCTTGTGGATGGAGGCCCGAAGACGTCCCTCGCTTCTGGACTTGGGCTCGCTCAGTTTCCCTTTCTTCTCAAGACTTCTTGGCTGTTGGATTGGGGCCAACATTCAGCCATGGCCGTTATGCATATGCGGTTACATTCACGTCAACCCAGTTCCGGTCTTACTTTCTCCTCTAATTCCACAACCACATGAAACACCTTTCTCCGCTCCAACCCCGCACGCGATCTTATGGAAGCATGAGAGGAGAGAGCATCAAGCCCTAGCCATTGGCTCTTGAAACTCTCCATATGTTCATGCGCTGCCATGCGTTGAAGCATCCAGTCCCCATGACTGCAGCAGACGAATAGCTTCCAGTCTCCAGTTGTAATCCGGAGAAGCAGAACAGCCACCATGCGTGTAATCTTCAAGGGTTGAGGATGAATATCCCCAGACACTGCTCAAGTCAGACTGGAAACTTGAGCGGGGTGCAGACGTTCTAGAGCTCTGTTGCGGTATGGACTTCTTTCTACACTCCGAAACTTCACGGCCAAGACCTGCAGGGCGTGGAGAGTAATATCGTTCGAGTCAGCTTTTGGAAGGGTCAGAGTGGGAGTATCGGGGTACATGTCTTGGCAATACCGCACTCCCACAAGTTCGTGGACGAGATGTTAGGAAACCTACGGGAGTTGTAGTTCTTCTACTCTACAATTTCCGTGGCTCGATTCCTGAGAGGGATTAGATGCTAGAGCATGCCTACGGTGGGTAGTCAAGCGATGCCGACCTTTCCATTGCCCTTCTGGTCCTTTTTCATGCTCTTTCCTTTCAAATCTTGATGCAATTCAATTCCTGGCGTGGCAGCTTCCAGCTCTGCTCTTTCTCTCTATGCCTTCTGTATGAGACGGGTCCATACGCGACCCACCAGAAGCCAGAACTCCAACATGTTAGGCAAGCTCATTACCAAATCCATCGCACAAACATTCTACGTGCTCCCGATCTTGTGGTACTCGTTGAGCTCATTCGTCTCGCATGATCGTGACTTTTTCCAGATCGCCATGACTCCTATCGTTGAACCAACGTATCTCCCTTTCTTCCAACCCAGCATATATACAACACTCATTGACACCGATTTGCCTTACAATATCTCAGGGGCTTAAATGACTGGGACCAGGGAGGGAGAAAGAGAGAGGTGCTGAATGGCACGGAAATAGCCCTAATAGCTGACAGAAGATGAAGCTCAATCACCCAGCTCCACAGATCCCAAGTATACGATTCCTAGCTTCCTTGCGCTCCTCAAGCCGACCCAGTCAGTCATCTCCCTCACCCTCATTCCCTCACCTCTTCATCACCCTCAACACCCTCCTCCACTCGCCCAGCGTCAAGCCAGCCCACTCCTCCCTCCACGCAAAGCCAAGCACATTCTCCTTCTCCACCCTCGACCGCCCTCCGCAGAAGCGCGCCCACTTCTCCTCTGCCTTGTCCCAGCGCAGCTTGCGAGGGAAGTCATCCACCGCCAGTCTCCGGCGAACATTCCCCGAGACCAGATCGCGAACGAAGCCTGGCGCGACCAGCTCGTCCTCGTCTCTCGCGTCATCCTCGGAATCCTCGGCTTCGGATTCAGGCTCGTGCTCGTCCGTCTCGGCTTCGGAATCGAGGTCCAGACCGCCCATGCCGAGATCCTCGGGAAGGTCGGCGGCTGAGGCTGATGCAGCGGCGTCCTTGTGTGGCGTGAACGCACGCGACCCGTCCCCTTCAGACTCTGAGCCCGAGTCGAATCCGGAATCAGAGTCGCTGGAGAAGTCCGACTCGGACGAATCCACATACGACGAGTAAGGGTCTTCGGGCCCCTCCATGCTTTCCTCCCCTGCCTGTACCTCCACCTCCACCTCCACCTCCAGCTGCTCGTTCAATCTCGCCTTCTTGCCTGCTCGGTAACAGCCCAGCAGTCGAGATCGCGCCGAAACGGTGTCCCTGTCATTTTCGAAGGCCTCGCGGCTTCGCTTCCTCGGCGCTGATGGGCTCCCACTTTGGTCTGGGCTGGCCGAGATGTTGGTCCATCCCGGGCTCAGGTGCGAGATTAGGAGTCCCGGCAGTAATTCCCTGTAGGCCGCGGGCATTGTGGCTGCCTTGATGCCAGGGGATAGTTAACCCTGGATAGTAAAGTCAAGCGACGGATTAACGAGGCTTAGAAAGCTGGGCTTTAGTGATGCTCGCTCCCCGGACGGGATGCAATGGCTGGGATGTACGGTGGATCCTGGTATCAAGATGATCTCTTCTCTCGAGTCGGAAGCCGGGGGTGCTTGCTTGTTTACTTGCTTCTTGTCGTCGGATAAGTTGGGTGGGTGGCTGATTGGAATGTTGTCTGCGTGTGTAGATGTTTGTGTGTCTTTGGAAGCAGGGTCTAGAAACACCGTGGGGATTGAAACACCGTGGGGATTGAAACACCGTGGGCTTGAGGTACGGTGAAGTAGTAGCAAGGTGATCGCCTCGGGTATAGCAGGGCTGCTAGATGAAAGACTCAATGAGCCAGAAAAGAATAGATGTCTTTTGAGTTGAACATCGATGATAACTTGAATATCGATATCGTTGTTATTTTCTGACAGCTTGTTGTTGTTTTCTGAGGAGTCCAAAACTGATCCCTAGAAAAGAGGGAATGAAGAGGAAAGGAATACTCGAGGAAATCTCAGAAGCTCGTCTTACGCAGTCTGGTTCGGAGTTCTTAGCGCTGTGCTCTATCTTTAAGCTTAAGTGGAGTTTAAGCAGAGAAGCAGGCAGGAACAGATGGCTTCGTACCATCAATTTCTTTGCGAGATGGCCCGCTGTATCCTGACTGACTTGGCGTGTGTATGCTCGCTTCGCTCTATGCCGTCAGTGGACTTCACGATCGTTCTCTGAGGGAAACTTGGTTGACGTTACCACTGATTTATCTGGGTGGCGTGCGGTACGACTTACTTTTGCTTTTGTTTTTCCTTTCTCTCTCTGCGTAGAAGGGACTCTAGGTGCCCTTTTAATGGAGTGCGGTCTCTTGCGTGTCTATCCTGCAGTGCACGAGAAGATGATGGCGTTCTACCGAATTGCTTTGGGAGCAAGCGAGACTTCTACCTGCTTTGCTAGCGACCCCTACGTCTTAGTGTTTTAAGGTCGAAAATTGTTCCTCTCATTCAAATAAAGTAAAAAGAACCCGTTGTAGGTCTGTGTTTTCTTGCTGTGCTCTCTTCCCTTTCAGTTCATCCGTGTTTAAAATAGCGAAAATTCAGCGGCACTCGATTTGCAGGATGGGACTGAGAATTGACCCGCAACACGACCTGGAATAGAAACCGGAAGCGTGACGAGGTGTCTTACAATTGGGGACTTAGTCTTTTTATTTATTAGGCCAAAGTAATCGAGGTCTTAGAACGTGCTACTGAGTGACCAGAGAGCCAAGGAGGAAGGAGAGAGGACATAGAACCCAAAGTCAACCCAAAAACTGCCTTTCCAAATCATGCTCGGTTCGTACAACGTGAGGATATCCGGGGAAACTGTGCGCGGGGACTTTCTCTCCACAGTTCTCTGGCAGCGCTTCACGGCTTCACGGGCGCTTGGCCTTCTGGGGCCGGCCGTCATGGATATGGTTTACTACGCTATCCTGCTCCACATTCTATGTTATGCCAAGAGGAGTACTAGGACCAGCAAGTTGCTGTCCTTGTAAACAGTTTCCTTCGTTTAGTCTTCGCAGTCTAAACTAGCACCGGCACTCTATATATGGCGAGTGTGTAAACAAGCCGAGCTATGTAGAGACATGAAAAAAGAAATTTGACCAGACTAGACGCCCAAGAGCCTTGTGGGCTCCCTACTGGACTGGAAAAGGCCTATTGCTTTGCAATGCTCAATTTGGCTTTTGGTGCTTCTGGCTTTGGGTGCTTCTGGCTTTCGGTGCTTCTAAACTTCCTTCCTGGGTGCAGGTTGGGCTTTGCGCTACGAACTTCCTTGACGCAGCTACCCACAACGTAGTCGGGGTTGCAGCAAGTCCTTGCAATTGGGTCTTTATATATACCTCAGCATCGTGCGCTTTTAACGCTGCACCATTCTCCGGCTCATGTCTTTTCTCCATGCCACGTCTATAAGTCGAAGCACTGGTTCATTAGGAGCTTGGCAATATATCTCTAGATTGAATCCTGGTGTAAGAGAGATCCGTACGAGAAGATACAGCTCATCTCCCATCTCTCTTACTCTTGGGCCTAGGGTTCCCAAACATTCAATTCTCCTTCCTCGGCATGCGAAAGAGCCGGGTGAAACTTACTTACGGGTTTGCCGGAGTAGCTCCTAGTGTCTCCTTATTTTTTCATTTTTTCATTTCATTTCTATTTTCTTTTAGAAAGACAGCTCCACACTAAAGGCCAAGGTATCTACTTATTTCTAGATATAGGGAGCTCCCCGGTGTTGAGTTTGATGTTAGTCGTTGCGTTTGTAGCTAGTGGACTGCTAGGGGGTGTAAGCGTGTAAATGGTCAGAAAGTAGCCAGGACGGACGCTGTTTAGACTACCGTAGTATGCCCATGACACATTCACTGCGCACTTCGCCTCTATCGGTACTTCGATCGGAAATCCATGGATGTTTTTACACACGTTCAATTCTCATTGCTGATTCCTCTGGGGAAACGGGCGTGGATCTAAGGCGACAGTCCTTGAAAGAAAATCCACGGCCTTCACCGGCTTGCAATAATAGCCCTTTTCTGATGTCTCTTGCACACCTTTCTTGGTAGGGTTCACTGCCTCGCCGCTAAATGCACAAGTCCGAAGTAGTACACGGAGAAGAGAGAAACGCAGCAGAAACGCCGCAACTCTCTCGCCCCGCTCCCGCTATCTCATGCTAACAGCCCTAACCCAGCTCTCCCAAAACCTCTCCCTCATTATCCTATCTCTAGTCACCACTATGAGAGCTCCACGGGTACGGGGACCGACTCCATAGAAAGGAAAGAAAAACTTTATATATATCATCAAATTTGTCTCACTCGCTCGCGCGCTTTCGCCAAGAAACCCGAAATCTTCGGCTAGGTTGGAAATAGCCCCTTCCCCCTCTCAATCTACCCCAACCTATTTTGTAGAGCCCCAACAAACAAAAGATTTCGGATGGATGGAAGGATATCCACGTGGATCTTGAGTTTCGGTCACTTTCGGTCACTTGGGTGAGGTTTTTTGTTTGTTGTTTGTGGGTATGGTGGTGGATGGGATTGGGTCGTGGCTTGAATTTAAGCGAGCGGGAAAAAAGGGGGGGGGGGAGGAGGAGGCAGTTGGGCTGGGAGAGAGGTAAAGTAGAGAACTCTTTTTTTCAGCGTACCCTTGTCTTGATTCAAGGGCCACGAGGAAGTCTGATCAAGGGCAGAGATATTTGAATGGATTCGGGTATCGAGTTGTTTGGGTTTGTGTTTTCTTGAAATCTTATCTAGCAACAACCATGCGTTTTTATTCCTTTATGAGGTGGGCATGCCGATTGTCGGATAAGCTCAAGTCGGCACCTTGTGATACTCACTACAAGCGATAGCGAAGGGCGAGGGGTTTTATCTGAGCAAGGAGATTGGCTCAAATATAGAACCCGAAGGATATTCCGTCTACAAGAAACATAGTTAAAATGAAAAAGCATCCTCTGGAAGCAACGTAAATGAACTCGAAATATCACGAGCTTCATTTCATGACCGCGTCCTAATATGCAAAGCAATAGCGCGAATATAGATGCGTGAAGGTGACAATGCTGTGAATATATACAAGAATGAATGCAGATCCGCGACTTTTTCACCACAGGTGATGTATTCTTTTTTTCCTTCCCGTTTTTACTCCTCTATCTCGACATCAAGATTTAAGCAGCAGTAGGAGCGTATTTGGCCAAGATATCCTTGTAAGCAACGAAACCCTCTCCAGTAGCAGGCTCCATGCTGGAGAAGTAGGTAGATCCCCACCACTATTCCACTAATTAGTACGTCATCATCGTCCAAAGATAAGAAAACTCACAGGTCCAGCAGCCCACCAGAGAGCACCCATCCAAACGTCACTGTTGGCCTTGATGAAATCAAGCATGCCAGTCACAGCAGTCTCGCAGACAGTGTTGGCACCACCGGCGAATTCACCCAAGACACCGATCTTGTTGTTCTCGCGGAGCCAGGTAGTAGCAGCGGCGAGACGCTCGGCGCCAATGGTGCTGGAAACGCAGGTGCCAGAGGTTCCGGATCCGTCTGAGTCAAGGTATTGATGCATCTCGTAGATGACCTTGTTCTCGGGGTCGGTGATGTTGCCCATGTACTCGCTGTTGCCTGAGGTAGTCCAGGTCCAGGCTCCGGTGTATGACTGGAAGGGTTAATCGACATTCATATATGAAAGGAGCAGGTGACTTACAGTTCCTTCGACGAAGATGTACTGGGAAGTGGCTCCAGCGGCACGGATACCGTCGATACAAGCTTGGTTGAGCTCAGCAACGATGGTGTTGGTGGGCATATCGTGGTACTCGTTGTTGCAATCAAAGATAACCAAGTCGTTGGTCGCGAACTCGGTAGCGACGTTGTTCCAGAAGGTCTGGAAGTCGGAGGTGGATGACATGGTAGCACCGTTGTAGCGACCGTAGTTGTGCATGTCAATCACAGCACTAGATCCGGCAGCGGTCACATAGTTCACGACCGTCTTGAGATCGGCGAGGTAGGTGGTGTCCAGAGCACCGGTAATGCTGGTTGGTGAGATACGCTCCATGAGGATGGGGATACGGAAAACGTTCATGCCCAAGTCGATGAGGGTTTGGATGGCGGTCGTGTTGGGCCAGGTGTAGTCGGTACCCAGAGTACCGGGGAGGACGGTCTGTCCGAACTCGGCTCCAGACTCGCTGACACCGAGCCAGTACATGGTCCCGTTAGTTCCTCCCGAAACCGTGATGCCGGAGGTGGAGCTGGAAGAGGTTGCAGCAGCTGCAGCGCTGGATGTCGCACTGGTGGCGACGGCGGCGGCAGAGCTAGATGTCACGGCCACCGCGGCGGCGCTCGACGAGGTGGATGGGCTGGCAACGGCCGCAGCTGAGGAAACGACTGAAGGGGTGGCAACAGCAGCAGCTGAGGACGAAGCAGAAGGGGTGGCAACAGCAGCGGCAGCTGTAGTTGGGACAATACTGGTGCTGAGGGCAGCGGCCGTAGCAACAGCCACGGCCGAAGAGGATGGGGCGGGATCAGCTTCACACTCATCGTAAGAAGTATCTACAGCTACCGGAGCCGCAAAAGCAGTGGCCGAAAGGCCGGCGGCCAACAAATAAGTAGAGAAACGCATAGTGGTGTAAGGAGTGTAAGAGAAGGAGTGAAAGAGTGACTGAGGAGCAGAACGACGGGATTGCGAGGGGCGAGAGCAGCTCTTAAAGAAGTGGCACAACTCAGACAAGCGTAATTCCAAGCTCAATCAAGCTCATACAGGGCTCGCACCTGGCCCGGCGCCCATACTGTGGGGAACACAAAGCTTGATTGCAACCTCATGGTGCTCGAAGCGCCAAGAAGGGATGAACGGAGCGTTGGTTGACAGGGGCCGCACCCCGGAAGCGATCCGAATTGATTCGAGATCTTCGCGAAACAAAATGACTTGGCCGATGCAAAATTGAAGGCATTCTGAGGTAGATTGCGGCACTCCACTTTCCTCAACGTGAAACATGGCTCTCGCCTACAGCGCAAGCGAGGAGGGGACCGCCAAACGCACGAGTACGAGGCTGCGAAATATATGGGAACCTTAATGAGAAACGCCGGCAGTGGTGATGCCTCTCCAACTGCTTGGGAGAAACGTGTGAGGTTATATTGAACACCGCCCGTCCCCGAAATGATGCTCAGGCTCAAACTGAGTGCAATATCGAGCAGATGGCGGAAGGCCATCTGGACTCCCACTAGCGGTCGCACAACAGACAACACTGCAGCTGGAGCACTGAAGCATTGCCGTACGTGGGACTGCTCATCTGGTCCGTCATTGTTATATCAGCTTGTGGCAACTGCCAGCAAAGCAAGATCGAAGCTGGACGGATTACTTTGCAACTGCAAATCACGCTCGCTTTGCCGAGGCTCCACTAGAGTCACATGACGACCATGGACGGCAAAGCCAGTGAGCAGAGGAAGAAGTCGACGCCGTGAGTGCATTGTTTCTGAAACGCAACACGGCTCTTCTTCGCAATAGTAATCAAGAGTCCAGCTGATGGTCCTATATCATACACCAACCTCATCATTCTCACATGTAAAATTTGGCCATTACTCGCTGCCCTGACCGCGTGACCAGAAAAAGCGCCACCTTGCTTACCTCATCATTTCCCCAGACCGCAGAAGCATGTGAAGACGGTGCCGAGCTAGCCATACCCGTCTTAGTCGCGGAGATATGCTCTCTGATTGGCCCATCTCCGTGCCTCGGTCTTATGAAAGCAGCCAGACACATGAGTGATACTGTGTAATGGAGTCTCTTTCTTCAAATACCCCAAACACCACCTCTGGCTCTTTTCCCATTGCCCCATATTCTTCTTCTTTGCAGATTCCCCTTATCTTATAATCAATCAATATGTCTGCAGGTACGTCGCACACACTCAGGACCACAAGTTAAAGCTAATTTGCATCTCTAGCACAGCAACGTCTCACACAGGTCTCTGGCCACCTCGGTGGTTCCAGCAGCAGCAGCGGCAATGCACGCGCCAAGCTACTGGAGAAGCACCCAGATGATGTACGTAGTTCTACTCCGAATGGAAAGCTCTATCTAACCCACCCAGATTGTGGTAACCGCTTGTCTCCGAACTGCCTTCACCAAAGGTGGAAAGGGAGGCTTCAAAGACACCGCCGCCGCAGATCTGCTCGTCGGTGCATTCAAATCGCTGATTGAGCGCTCGAAGATTGATCCCGCCTTGGTGGAGGATATTGCAGTGGGATCCGTATTGGCACCTGGTGGAGGAGCGACCGAATTTCGTGCAGCAGCTCTCGTTGCAGGTTTTCCAGTTTCTGCCGCCGTCAAGAGTCTGAACCGACAATGTTCGTCTGGTCTCCAGGCGTGTGTGGATATTGCAAATGCGATCTCTTCTGGTATGATTGAGATTGGTGTTGGTGCTGGTGTTGAGAGCATGAGTTCACAATATGGGTTGGTGCCTTCCATGTTCCTGCTCACAGCATTTCTAACCTTCATGCCAGACCCGGTGCCGTAACCGAGTTCTCTGAACTTCTCGAAGCCCATCCAGAGTCAAAGAACTGCAAAGTCCCCATGGGCGTCTTGTCGGAAAAGATGGCCAAGGACCGAAATATCCCCCGCTCGATTCAAGATGCCTTTGCAGCATCCTCCTACCAAAAGGCTCTTAAGGCACAACAAACCGGACTCTTCGATGAGGAAATTGCCCCTCTGACGGTCAAGTATGAAGACCCCAAGACAGAGCAGTGGAGTGAAATCACCGTATCCAAAGATGACGGTATTCGACCCGGAATCACTGCTGAGTCACTAGGCAAGATCAAGCCTGCGTTTGCCAAGGATGGTTCTATCCACGCCGGCAATGCATCGCAGATCTCGGATGGAGCCGCAGCTGTACTTTTAATGAAGCGATCCAAGGCTGAGCAGCTCGGCCAGACCATCCTTGGAAAGTACGTCGCCGCATCGGTAGCCGGTGTTGCACCACTGTTGATGGGTATTGGTCCCTGGGCTGCCATCCCCAAGGTTTTCGAGAAGACCGGCATCAACAAGGATGATGTCGATATTTTTGAGATCAACGAGGCATTCGCATCGCAGTGCTGCTGGTGCGCTAACGAGCTTGGGATTGATCCCAAGAAGATTAATCCCAAGGGTGGTGCCATTGCTTTTGGCCATCCTCTTGGCTGCACCGGTGCTAGACAGGTCAGTACTCTGCTCTATGAGCTGAGGAGGACAGGCCAAAAGGTTGGTGTCACGAGTATGTGTATCGGCACTGGTATGGGCATGGCTGCTGTGTGGGTTGCGGAATAAAATCGACGTCGCCAAACGTCGCTTGAAATTGATTGGTTGTAAGAATACTTCTTGGCATAGCATACTAGAAATGGAGTTGGAAGCATGATGCTTCTTTTGTCGTACCATTATCTAAGCTTATCTTCCGGCCATGGGTTGATATATACCTGCATCGCCTTAGCTATCCAATGGGGAAACCCCAGAGTTTCAGCCTAAGCCAAGCTTTTTCTTTCCGCCCACCTTGCAGCTACAACGACTCACTTTCCATCCCTTGTAATCCCGCAGCATTATTCCTCAAGATTGAAGTCACAACCAGAACCCAACCTGCACATCCTCACTTGCACCTCCTTTCTACTAATTTCTTTCGGCATGCTTTCCAAACTCTCCTCATAATGTCAAAGACGGTCGGGTAGAGCTGTCACTGCATCAAGCCTAGTCTGACCACGTTTTTACTTTGTGGTTTCTCCATCTCCCGGACAAAGAGGAAGCCGCCTAGCTATACTTTCCCCGCCATCTTTCGGCACGTTGCCGATGTGTATGTCTTTGGGTTAGATGAAGAAGAGGCGTTGGCCAGAATACGATTATCTACGGGAAAGGGAAGGGGGTTTAGCGGGCGAGAGGAATACCTTACAAAGAGATGCACGAACACGGAACAAAACACATACTATGATGAACCTCCTTTACGAGTCAAGACAACAAGTCCATTGCAACCAAAATGCCTATGCAATTCTTCGTCTGCCAGTTCTCGTCGTATGTACATTCCCCTGCCTAATATCATACATCATCCTGGTCGGTACCGAGAAAGGCCACCGAAGACCGAAGAACCAATATAAACATCATCAAACCATCTCATCGCATGCGTATATCCAGCCGCAAACCAAGCAAAACCAACCTCCTATGCAAAATCTCATAACATCATCAGCATCATTTCACCTCGCAATGTCTATTGCCCTTCTACAAGCCCCCTATAAAGTCGGTTTATTCGCCCACCCGATCCGCGGCACGCTTGCGTCAAAGACGACGAACTGCGCCTTCAGCGCAATATCCCCAAACAAGCTAAACATCAACGTACCCTGGGATTGAATTCCTCCGTAGCACTGCGTGTTGCTGATATAGCCATAATTCATATACCGCCCCGGGACGGTCTGCTTCGCTGATCCGATGTAGAAGTTAAAGTCCGGCGGCGTGATGCTGCACGGGTAGACGTAGGCGCCGTAGTTGGTGGAGTAGGACGAGCCGGCGATCTGCGCGTAGTAGGCCTTGACGATGCTGATGGGCAGGAGCAGGAGGGAGGTTCCCGTGTCGGCGACGGCGTCGATGATGGTGCTGTTCTTGGCTCCTTGGCCGATGGAGAAGCCCGAGACCCCGAACTCCCAGAGACTGTACCGTGGCGTGACCGGCGTGTATGTGATCGCCCCCGTATACTGCGTGCTATCGATGTACCCGAAGTTGAAACTGCCCGGGGCGCCTTTCTTGAGGTTGACCGTGAAGATGGGCAATGGCAGCGCGGGCCTAATGTTGTCGAAAAAGGTCTTGACCCTGGGCTTCGCCTGGTTGGCGGTCCCAAAGGCTAGGCCGAGCAGGCCGGACAAGGCCGTATCGGCAGCGAACTGCGAGGAGACTTTCTGAGCGGCCTCGACAGCTTGGGCGGCCACCTTCAGGCTGCCAATGGTTACGTTGTCAGTGTACACATCCCCCGAGCTGGAACTGCCATCGCCGTAGGTGAGGGCCCAAGTGGAACCTGTCACCAGTTTGGCGGTGCTGCTCTTACTGGGTGTATAGATTGCTTTCCCAGTTGAGACATATGAGGATGGGGTTTCGCTTGAGAACACCCATCTAAGGGACGATGGTCAGCTGTGAGCTCCGAATTCCAGATATGGAGGTGGACTTACAGGTCAGCAGACCCGGTGTCGAAATCAAGAGGCAGCGTTTGGGGTGGGGTTCCAATCTTGACCGCGCAGAGATACTCTTTGTCGTAATATGAATAGGCCGGATTGGCAACGACAGTGTCTCTAGCATTGACTGATACTGCAAGGGGGGTGTCCACGTTTACGCCATACTTGGCCATGGCAAAAGCATATGCCGCGGGGCCATAAGTGCCAAGTGTAGCATTGAAATTGGGGTTGGGCGTTTGAGGGATGGAAATCTTAGTGTTGTTGAACTTGTGGCGGTGGGTATGAAAGAAGTCCAACTTGGACGCGGCAACGAAAGAGAGGAGGGAGGAGAAGACGAGAACGGCTGGAGGGACGGTAGAGAACATGATCCAAAGCTATCAGATCTGGATGAAAGGCAGAAGCAGCGCTGATTGACCTTCCACCAATTGTCACTGTGCCGCTGTCATCTTATACATATCCAGACCATACGTCAAACTCTCAATTAAAGAACTATGGTAGTGGCAAGCCAACGGAACTCCTCCTTGCAGCATCATCTTATGCTAAACGAAGGGTCCCGAGCTGTGAATTGCACGGTAACCCGTCGCCGAATGACGAGTCGTACCCGAGACAGCAATTGCTCCGGGGCCGCGACACATCTTATCGACGTCGAGGTTGTGAGGCCCGTCCGAATGCGGCAACTTGCCTCTCCGCGGTGCTGAACACGGCCAAACGAGCACGAATCCCTCATTCGCTTTCAGACAGAAACACGTATGCTTCTCGTCCAGAATCCGGAGATCAGATCCCGAAGCTCTGTTCACAAACTTAGACCCCACGATGGAAAAGAAAATAGTGCATAGAGGGAACAAGGACGAATTTTTGATTTTTCATGATCAGCATTTTACTTAGCCATTTATGTGACAAGAATGCAGCCCATGTAGCCCAGCCGTAACCGCAAATCGAAAACCCCAAACCATGCAAAACCACTTCCTCTCTGCCTGTCGTCCTTTATCTGTTGGACTTGGCAACACGCTCCAACTCATCCTTCTTCTTGATGGCGTAGGAGTTGCTGCTTCCCTTTGCAGCGTTGATCAACTCTTCAGCCAAGCACTCAGCAACGGACTTGACGTTTCGGAAGGCGGCTTCACGGGCACCGATGGTAAGGAGAGCGATAGCCTGGTTGACACGGCGGAGAGGGGAGACATCGACGGCTTGACGACGGACGGTACCAGCGGATCCGATACGGGTGCTGTCTTCGCGAGGTCCGCAGTTGACAATGGCATCAACGGCGATTTGGATGGGGTTCTGGTCGGTCATGATGTGGATCTAGATACTGTTAGTTCCTGCGCTGATCCTTTGCTGCTGATTTCCACATACGATCTCGAAGGAGTGGGCAACAATGCGGACAGCCATGAGCTTCTTTCCGTTGTTACGTCCGTTCATCATCAAGGAGTTGGTAAGACGCTCGATGATTGGGCATTGTGCCTTTCTGAATCGCTTTTGCGCATATCGGCCGGCAGAGTGGGAGATGTAGACTGGGGCGCGGATTTGGATGTAATCGCTGAGATGCCAAGTTAGCCCAATTATCCCCATCCTCTCTCCCATATCCAGCAATTTCGAGCCTAGAACAGAAGTATCGGGGTTTCGTACGTCAGAGAGATATCGCGGATCTCAACATCCTCGTAGGACCACTTGTTGAACAGCTTGATGCTGCCAATCTCGGAGACAACCTCCTTGGGGAGGACTTGGTATCTTTAAATCACGTCAGCGTCCAGCCCAGCAGCGCATGTCGCAACTTGGTAGACATACCCCTCGACGGCCTCGACCTCAATTTCTCCGGAGTCAGACATATCGACGGTAGGGTGGAAGGTCGATAATGTTGGTGTTGTCGTGGGTTGTCGTGGACGTGATACTCAACTTCAGATCTCAAGAATCTGTAAGTCGCAAAATTCGCGAGTGAATTGCAAAATTATGGCGCTAGGCTCAGACTAGCACCGTTGTGGAGCTAGCGAGGGCAACAACCCTCGTGTAAGCGGACTCTCTCTTGATTGAGGAACCACCGCAATTTTTCGAAAGCAACGACCAGCGATATCGACAACCAAATCAATCGTTCATCATGGTACGAACTCCCCTCCGGTGCTGAGCATGTGTTGCGAACTCGTCGATGGCAATGGGGAATTGCAAGTTGCGGCGTTGCTGCTCATGGTGGCGATGCCCGCAACTTGACGATACCCCTCAGAAAACATCAAAATCGACGAGACAGGACCAGGAATAGCAGGCTGATGATGATTGTAGGCACCAGCAAACACCGGCGCAAAGAAGCAAAAGAAGAAGTGGTCGAAGGGAAAGGGTATGGCCCTTTAAAATGTGCGGCCTGGAAGCAGTAACTGATTCCTATCTACAGTCAAGGACAAGGCCCAACACGCCGTCATCCTCGACAAGGCCACTTCCGACAAGCTCTACAAGGATGTCCAATCCTACCGTCTCATCACAGTTGCTACCCTCGTCGACAGACTAAAGGTCAACGGATCATTGGCACGAAGATGTTTGGCCGACTTGGAGGAGAAGGGACAAATCAAGAAGGTTGTTGGACACAGCAAGATGCAAATCTACAGTACGTTTGACTAGCGTAAGACGGCGAAGAAGATACTAATTCCTCTGCAGCTCGTGCGATCGCTGATGCGGAATAAACGATTCTCAATTATACGATGTCATGACCACTCTTCCTTCAAAATCGACCATGGGGTAGATGTGGCAGACGAAGGGCACGGTATGGGTGCAATGGGATTTTCGGGACGTTTTTTTCGGTGTAGCATATCCAATCGAAGTGCTTCTGCAAGACCATTTGGGCTTCTGGGTGACCATGTGAAAATCGCAGGATGTTGATGCTGAATTGTGAGGTCTGCATATCAAATCCTGAAATGCAATCTGGCCCCTGGTGAATCGATTGATTCTGCATCGTCCTGGTCAAGCATGATATTTTGTTCTTTGTCAAGACATGTGAAGTAAACTCCATCGGAGGTGGAGCATTACGTTGCAGAGGACTATCTCGGGTACCGTCGTTTGATGCGGACCACTTTATTCTAGACCAGTACGAAGTCCGAAAAGCGTAAAGTGACCAGATCTGTCCATTCGACATTCTATTAAGGGTAGCATGCCTGCTCCATAGAGACTCGACACTTTGTAATCCAGGGGCTGCCGCTGCCGTACAACAAGGCTAACAAATGACGATCGCTTCGAGCCTCGGCTGATATATAAGTGCATTATTGAGATCACCACCACACCTCGTCTCCTCACTCTCATTCCCCCATTCCTACAACAAGGAGGCAATCGCTCACGATGGCCGAAGTCCGCCAAAGAACAACTGCGTCGAAGGATAGCAAGAGCCCCGAGCCAGCTCCAGCAAAGCGCTCGGCATCTGAGCTCGCAAAGGCAGAAGATCGCTCCCCCTTCTCCTTCCTCGAGCTTGCTCGCAGCGTCGTCTTCCTGCTGCTTGCCTCCTGCGCCCTCAGCTACTTCGTGACACGCGAGTCTCTCTTCTGGAATGTTCAGAGACCCAATTTCACTCGCCTCGAAGTGATAAAGTCCTGGATGGTACGTTTGCACCTCCTTCCTTCGCGGTGGTACAAGATCTGGAATTCTAACTTGTCCTACGTAGGCCGGTCCTTTACAATTGACCGATGCAGAGTTGAAGAAATACGACGGCTCCGATCCCGAATCCCCCGTCTATCTCGCCGTGAACGGCACCATCTACGACGTCACGGCGGGGCGCCGCCATTACGGACCGGGCGGCTCCTACCACTTCTTCGCCGGCGCCGATGCCTCGCGCGCCTTCGTGACGACCTGTTTCGACGTCGATATCACCCCGGATATGCGCGGCGTGGAGGCCATGTTCTTGCCACTCGACGACCCGGAGGTTGACGCCCTGTACACGAGTGGGCAGTTGAAGATCCAGAAGCAGCAGGAGAGGAAGCGCGCGGCTGCGGAGGTGGACAAGGCTTTACGGCATTGGACCGAGTTCTTTGGGAAGAGCAGCAAGTATACTAAAGTTGGCACGATGAAGAGAGAGAAGGGGTGGGAGACGAAGGGCGAGCCGCATCCATTGTGTGAGAAGGCTCAGAAGGGTCGGAAGCCGAGAGCCCCTCCACCTACTGTCTAAGTGTAGTGGTGGATTCTTTTCGGTGTTGGATTGGTTTGGTTTGGGGATCTAAAAGAAAAGTGTATTATCAGCTACAGTGTGAGCAATTGAAAATCAAGACCAATTTTCCAGCAAGGCAGTAGTTTCTCCATATCACATTTTTGCACATGGCCGTGGGTCCAGTCAGGTGTAAGTAAAGTGTCTAAGCATTCGCTTTTTATCATTCTGTTTTTTCATAGCGTCATCAACCGCCGCGGAACTGTATGCAATGCTATTCCAAGAAATAGAGAGAAAAAACACATCCCCATCCCTCAAACTGAAGCCAAAAAAAAATATAATATGTATTACGCGAATATGCAAGTCATCTCTATCATCACATCGAATCCCCCTTCCTGTCTAGTTTTCGCTCAGTTTACAAGAACAAAGCCATACCCACAGCAACACCTGCAAGGGAAAGAACTTCTGAAGGCTTGAAGGAAGAGGCGCCACCGGTGCTGGTCGCGGACGAAGTGCCTGAAGTCTTGCTGGCACTGCCTGTGGAGGTCGCAGAACTCTTGCTTCCGCTCGCGCTGGAAGTGGCCGAGCCAGAGCTGCCGCTGGAAGAGCTACCGCTGGACGAGCTGCCGGGGGCGAGGTTGGCGGTGGCCTTCTTGGCCAGGGCAGCATAGTTGGCGAGAGTGCGCGTGGCATTCTTTGCTGGGCTATGGCGAGGCAACTGTTAGTTTCTTGTCCGGAGACGGGGCTTGCTGTGGGTAGGGGACTTACGCTTCGTTGATCACCATGACCATGCCAGCTTGGCAATGCTTGCCTTGCGAGCAGTACAGCCACATGGGGGTGGTGTTGTTGACCATGATCGTGTAGGTGGGCGCCGTGGTTGCGGAGGCGGAGACGGGCATAAAGCCGGAGAAGACGCCGGTGACGTTGGAGTTCATGGCGACGGGCTGGCAGGGCTGGTCGAAGGTGGATTGCGTGACGGTGTGGTTGGCTGGGGCGAACTGGAACTGGACCATATCTCCAACAGCGGCGGTCAAGTTGTCAGGGGAGTACTTGAGTGTTCCGTTCGAGCTTCCAACCTTGACGACGTGGACTGTGACGTTGGATGCAGCGCTCTTGGCTGGAGGGGGTTGGTTAGCTTGCTGCTTTCCAGTAGTTCTTGGGGAAAGTCTTCTCACCTGATGCCAGGCCAAGGCTCAAGGCTGCGAGGGCGAAAGTTGTGAATTGCATATTGAATATGGATTGGGGGGGAAGAAGGTCTCGAAAAGGTGGTTAAAGGATAGTGAGCGTTGGAATATTAAAGGCGACTAGCGCTATTGTATCGTACTGGCCGACAATTAGAAGTATGGAGAGGAAAGTAAAGAGAAGAGGATTGTTTGGAAGCTGAGAA
Source organism: Coleophoma crateriformis (assembly GCA_003369635.1). Taxonomy (NCBI): domain Eukaryota; kingdom Fungi; phylum Ascomycota; class Leotiomycetes; order Helotiales; family Dermateaceae; genus Coleophoma; species Coleophoma crateriformis. The sequence goes on from PDLN01000005.1 coordinate 1,633,112, forward strand.
AACAAGAATGGTTCAGAAGGGAGGTGACGGGGGCTGGAGCATAAATACGAAATGGGATGTCGGCGGGTGAATCGCAAGTCTCACACGGGCCCTTCTCCCGGTTCGGAGAGATTGATGGTACTTGGAGATGATTCTGGGACACGCCGCAGACAGGGCTCCGCCGCCCAATCTTCTTTCCATACGAAGGAGGCAGCACCCCTGCTGCGCAACCAGTCAGAGGAGGCTCATGACGGTATGGCGGTTCGCCTTCCGGCGGCCCTCCCAGTGAGGGGAGCAGCAAAGCAAATCATGGCCTTAAGCTTACTTCCCGAAACGCAGCTGGGTCCGGTACTCTCACGGAGCCGAGAGAGCAGTGACATGAGCGTTGGGAGTTGCATGAGGCGCTCAGACCAGTGGATATGGGATGGCAGACGTGAGACAGCAGAGCCTAAAGAAGAGGCCAGACGACGAGACGAGAGGCCTTTCCTGACTTCGCCGTTTAAAGTAGAGCCTTATATTTAACCTTCTTTTGGATACGGGCAGAGTCCCAGAGGCCTCATGTTGGTACGAGAGGCAAGCGAGCGCCTGCACTTAGTGCGCGCAGCGGGCGGGAATATGGCCACGACCAAACCATGTGCACGCATCGCAACCTGCTTCGTCTGGTATTTTCAGTCCGATTGTGCATCCCCAGCTGTCAACGCCTCACCCTCGGAGACTAAGCCGCGGTGTGCTTTAAAAAAAAGCCCCCTTCCCATCTCATCCTTCACGCCCTGAGGTTCTCAGGCCACAGGATGGGAGGAAGCGAGCGAAGCGAGGACGCAGCGCAAGATGAGGCACGGATGTGCTTCATCGTCCCATCCCGCGACACGACCCCAAACATGCCCGGTTTCATCACCGGGTCCCCTTCTCGAACTCGCCCCAACCGACCAGCCATGGAATGAACCCAAGCTCGGATTGCCAACGATAAAAAAGGGAAAGGTTAGCCTGCCCATAAGAATGACAGCTTCTGAAATCGGATGGGTGTGGTCTTCTGACATCTATGCGTGGGTGGTGGGCGATGGATGATCGATTTGAGTTTTGTTTGGCCTCCACTGTCGCTGGTCAGAACGTTACAGGTCGCGGCTGTAGATTTAGCAGAGTCCCACAGAACATTCATGACGCCAGGTGAGCTGCGCGGGACACCAGCGGGGAGATTTTCGGTGAAGGCATTGAGAAAGGAGTTTCGAAAGCCTAATCTATGGCTACGCAGATCAGGGTGGCAAGGTCGCTAGAGAGTTTCGATCGATGTGATTGAAGGGATTGCAGCGACTGGAGCACATCAAACAGTGCAATCATCAGAAACGCTCGTGAATCTTTGTGCGTGGACCTCATTGGTCGGAAATCCAAGCTGTTTCCTGTGAATCTTACTGCTGTCGCAGTCCTTGAGTAGCGTTGGTGATGAATCAATTCACCCGGGAGGAGCAGAATGATTGACAAAAGTCCTCAGATAGCATCACGCATACCGTCAGGTAATGCGCGTAGAGACCAGTGGACTCATATCATCATCTCGCGGCCTTTCAAGTACTTTGTTGTTGCCTTCACAACGTAAATTCTGCAAGAATACTTTTTTAGCGCGGGGAAATAAGAATAAACATAAAGTTGTGGATCGAAAGTCTCTTGGCATATTTAGTCTTCTATGTACCGCAGAAAATAACTCGCGCCCCCGCAGATACCAATAATCTGCGCTGCCCTTGGGATTTTGGAATGAATCAAAGTTCTCAGCTCTTTTGTAAGACTACGCAAATCCCTTGGGAGATTCTCTGCCATCGCCTATGAAGACTCAGAGAAATTCTCCGATTCAAGACGCCGTGAGAGGCATGTCTTTCCATTTTCCGGAAGAAAAGGCCAGACTTCTTCCTGTATTGAAGTTGTATGATTTAAGCTCGAGATTTTCTCCGATACTCAGCCTTACTAGCCCTGCAGGCTCGCCAACAAGCACAGCCATAACTCAGAGCATGCACCATGAACCCTTTCTCCAACTAGCACGACTGTCACCAAATTCTCCGAGAAGTTGCAGGTACCCACCCTACCCTCCACAGCTGATGGCATAGGACCATGTCCAAAATACGTCATGAGTATATCATGTGGTCAAAAAGTACTAACAAGCGTCGATAATGGTTCGCAGGCCTCAGCCGTTGGATGTGGGTGCTGCTCAGTATTGTACGGATTCTCATCCTTATTAGTGAAGAAAGCGAAGACCTGGTTGGCATCAAGACTTCGACCCATGTTGTCCATGGCACAGGTCTTATGGCTTGGGATTCGTAGCTGTGCATGGCTTTGAATTGCCAATGTAATCGAAGACGATGTGAAAGATCCTTTGCGGAGCATACTTTACGCATGCTCAAGGATGGCTGGAAGAGACGTCTGCTTTGGTATGTCCCAAGAAAGCCCTTCCATTTCGTCATGATTGTGTCCGACCATATTATGTCTCCCTTCAGGCCACACTCTAAAAGTCAAGCAAGAGTTGTGGTGCAAGTTTCTCTAGATCCTCGACCTAGAACGAAACCGACAGTTAGTACGCATAAATACTTCAATAATGAGCCACAATTGAAGACATACCTCACAGAACCCATCATCAAGCCGTCCCCCCTCCTCCGCCTGTTCCCTCTTCATGTAAACACACCTAGTCAAACTTTCACGGGTAAAGATCTCGACGTATTTCCCAATCGCCGCATTCGCATCCTTGGCAATCCTCGTCCCGTCCTGCTGAAAGAACTCGTGCAGTAACCTCGTCAATAACTCCGGCGGGATAGTGGCTCGTTCCTCTTCCTCTACAACTTCCACCACGCCCTCCTGCACATCGACCTCTATCCTCGATGTTTCGGAGCCTCTCGACACGTCTTCTTTGCTGCTGGCAGACGCATTCGACTCCACATCTTCTTCGTCGCTGGGCTCAGGAGCGCGTTGACTTTTCGACTTCTTTGATGTAGCTGCGGCTTTGCGCTTCGTAGCAGTTGTAGAAGCTTTGCTTTTGGTTGCAGTGGATTTGGCAGTCGTCTTCTTAACTCCTGCACCTTTTGGTCGGGGTGGGTTGAATGGTTTGGGTGGCATCTCTAAGTTGAGTACTGGAGGTGGCAGATGTTGCTTGAAGCTGGCTGGTGAGACGCGTATCTTAACGCGACGGTTTCTGGTGGGTTTGGCGCGCATCACGTGTTCACGAACTAAGTTACGAACCACCTGGCGGCCCGGGTCCCAAAGGGGGGGGGTCCGGGATTGTTTCATATCTGGCCGACTTGAAATCTGGCTCAATCTTTTATGGGGTGTATAAGTTGGCTGCTTTAAACTTTGACTTCGGGAGAGATTCTATCCTCAGTGTGCTCTTCAAACAGGAATGCTTATACACGAATTTTCATTCATGAGCAGAAGTAAGCGAGCAGATGTCAACAAAAAGAAACTACATAAGTGATGTGTATATCCGTTGTTTCTATCATTGCCAAGATACATTTCTTAACTATCAGAGCCAAGTGTAGAAGGTTATTCTGGAGATTAAGCAGTCATACAGTCGTAATCCATAATATATTTCATATTCCAAGGTACCTGCTGAGCCAGCAGAACTACTTTGTCTCGATAAACCATATAGATGTGAATATTTGAGATACTCGGCATCCATGTTTCCAACCAAAGATATGTATGTAAGGGTATCACCAAAGGAATTATGTTCAAAAAGAAAACAAAGATCCCCATATATCCGCCTGCATTGTTGCCAGAGTTCCTTATAAAGAAAGGTTCATTCACCCCAGTGCTCCTCAAACCTGCTTTCCCGCCTTGATCTCGAAGGAGTCTGCGGACTTGCATGGCCCTCGCTACTAATGGTAGGACTATCACCAACAACACTCGAATCTTGACCAGTATCCAGGTCCCCCCGCCTCCGTTGCATGATACCCGGCATCGTAGGACTAGCCGGACTCACCATGTCGTCAAAATCATTTCCCCGCTCCAGATTCTTGATGCCACCGCCACTCAATTCATGAGCCTGACTTCCCGGTCCGGCCGTGGGGGAGACACTAGCCGGTGTGCTGCCACCCATATCTCCACGATCGGTAGAACGATGTGGTGCAGAAGTAGGTCGAGTCCATTGGATTGGCACATTGGCTTCCAGCTCTTGAGGATGCATGATAGGATATCCTCCAATCTCGACCCGCGGTGCAACGGCCCGACCACCAGCCTCGTGCGTGAATGCCGATGCTTGTGCTGTATATGCCGAAGAGCCATATGGCTCGACACGTTTTCCTGCGTCAATTTCTGCAACGGGTGTTCTTGGTCGACTATTCTCCTTGGCTGCCTGACTAGAACGACGTCTTCGCCGGAGACAGAACAAAGCAATTACGCCAATTATTGCTAATACTCCAAGGACGGCACCAATCACTATGCCGGCCATAGCACCAGCGCTGAGTTTGTGATTCGAGGTTCCAGCTGGGCGAGGGTTGCTGCTTGAGCTCGAGGTTGCAGTACTTGCTGCCGTGGGCAAGGTTGCGGGAAGAGCAACGATCCTTTCTGAAGCACTGTCTGAAAAGATGCACTGGCTAACATTGAAAGTCCTGCTATTGTAATGTGTCGTTACATAAGCCTCTTGAAGGAATACTCGGCCAAGAGTATACTGATTCTCGTCCGTAGCTCGCTTGAGCGGGAAATACTTTGACGTGCCATTATAGATCGGTGCAGAGACATTAAGGTCGAAGGATGTATATGGGAAGACAATGTCGGTTGTAGATCCACCGCTCTTTTGATTTGCAAGAGTGATCGTGATGGTAGGGTTGAGACTCAGTAGATTCTCATGTGTAGAAGCGTCTAAGAGATACAGCCCCCATGTAGTGTCATATTCAAGCCCAAAAGCCGATTCAAAAGCATCACAGACGTCGGCTGGGAGCCACATTTCAGGAACTGTGGAGTCGATGAAAGCAAATTCAGGCGTCGACATTAGAGTTACATTGCCAGACTGGGCTGTAGAGATGATTGATCGAACCGTAACAACGACATCCCGGAGATTGTCTCCTGTCATGGTGAAAACGACGTCGTTTGGAGTGAAACGGCTAGCATCATAACCTCCAAAAATCAATTGACCAAACACGCCTTTCAAGCGATAGTATGCTCCAGCTGTGTAGCTCCAGCTCATACTTGATATGGTGCCGTTGGAGTAGAGTGTGTCGGAGAAGCTGGCTTGCGGGTCGTCATACCCACTGAAGTTGGTAGGCTGAAACCCAATACCAAGCTGGCCGAAGAAGTAGGAATTGGAGGAGATCTCCGCGACAATCTGATGAGTGAGAGTTGGCCCTTCGTCGGAACTGTATCCAAGGCCGACAGTATCAAACCCTACAACAGTCAGAATGGCGACGGAATTGCTCAATATCACTGACCATATTGGCCTTGCCCAGAATATCCAAGATCTTGATTCAAGCCTAGAAATAATTGATCTCCCTGCTGCCAAGTAGAAGAAGAAGTGGCCTCCCATAATCCACCTCTTTCATCTCCACAATCTGTCGATACGCCTTCCGTTGTATTGCAGACTCCGGGAACACCTCCCCATATGACCCAGACTTCTTGCCAACTTGTTGCCGGCAACACGCGAACTGTTGTAGCGGGAGTTCCGACTCGGATCTCAAATGTACTCCATGTGCCATCATTTCCCTCCCTTCACCACCGTCAGCATACCACTCGTTTTGAGAAATTAGAGTCCTTACCAGTGTTGGCTTGGGACGGCAATGATTGGAGCTGCGAGAGTAATATTGTCCGCCGCCTCCAACCCCGCACTTAATCCAAATTCAATACATAAGAAGAAGCCAAACTTCAACAACGAGCGCATAACGAAGGGTTGCTAATCATCGCAAAGAAAAAGCAGACAGGGAGGTGAATCCGGGGTAATATATACAAGGACAAGTGAAGACTCTTGGGAGCATGAGCTCATCGCAGGGTAGAGCCATATCTGGAACGAAAGACAGAAAAGATCGGTACGGTACCCATCCCACATGGCCGGCACTTGATTGGTTTTATGCAAAGAGGGACATTATCCAGATTGATCTTATTCGTGCCCTGCAAGATCGAGGCTGCAGTGCTCCTCCATTCAGCCAGGCTGAACGGTCACCAAAATGACGTTGGGATGTAATGGCCCCTGGTCTGATGTCTGTGGCGAGTCGATAAAGTTGGCAGCCACTTAGCGAAGAGCTGATGGGAATTCAAGATTTCCTTGGAGAACATCTGCACAGACAAAATTTAAGCTGTCTTCAGAGACTCGCGGGCCTCAAAGCCGTAATCAATCGAGACTTTCGAGTTTATCACGGCGTCTGAGATGACATTACGTAAGATTTGAATGCTTCCATTCGGATTTTGCCCCCTACACGATCTATGAAAGCATGCAAAATAGACCACCAGATCAAGTGAAGACAGTAGCAAGGGAAACACATCAAGAAAATTGCCTAGGTAATAAAGTACAACAGTGACACCGGGAACACCCTCATGCCCTGCAAGCTGCTCCAGACCACAGCAATCGATGTCTGTCACAACCACCTGTCCCACAGGTTTCTCCACCAGTCATTCATTGCACATTATCAACCGCCCATCCCCATGTTCTATTCACAAATCTTCAAGCGATACGTTTACTTGAAGGCCTTTCCGAACATCAAGACCTGCATTTGATCGTAGATGGACAGAACACCGGCACCGGCAACACCACGGAGAATGTTGGCTCCGGCACCCTTGAAGAGAGACTTGACACCCTCCTTGGCGATGATTTGGCGACCAGCATCCATGGAAGACTTGTACTTAACGGCCTCACCGGAGGTCATCATCATACGACGACGGATAGTGTCCAATGGGTAAGAAGCAATACCAGCACCAGTAGTGACACCCCATCCGAGAGCGAAAGAGGCAAGGAAGTTACCCTCAAGAGGACCGACAAGGACGACTGGCTTGATGGAATCGTACATTCCGAAGTAAAGACCACGGTAAACAACGATACCAGCGACGGAAGGACCGAAACCACGGTAAAGACCAGAGATACCATCGGTAGCGAGGGTCTTCTTGTAGACATCAATCAGACCGTTGAATTGACGCTCACCACCGGTCTTGGCGGACTTGTTGTCGTTGGCAAGACGGGTACGGGCGTAATCGAGGGAGTAGACGAAGAGGAGGGAGGTGGCACCAGCAGCCTAAGGTACGTTAGTTGAAGACTCAAAACCTGAACCAAGAATGAGACTTACTCCACCGGAGGCAAGGTTACCAGCCATCCACTTGGCGTATCCATCACGCTCCTTCTTGAAGGCGAACATGGACTTGTAGGTATCACGGAAAGCGAAGTTCAAGGCTTGGGTTGGGAAGTAACGGATAACGTTGGCAGTGTTTCCTCTCCAGAGAGAAGCAATACCCTCGTTGGCAACAACACGCTTGAAGCACTCTCCGATACCATCGTACTTTCGGTCAAGACGACCAGTCTTCAACATCTCATCCTGTAGATTTCATTAGTCAATGTAACGAATGAACGCAGTCAAACTTTGTATATGTGATCAATGCCATGGGTAGAGCTTGGGTAAGATCTACTTCAAGGCTCGGGAGGGCACACGCGATGCGCTGCGCTCGGCAGGATTTGCGGCTTATCCCGAATGGGTTTGCGGGTGTGCGGAAGTGAGAAGGAAAATAAAAAAACATACCTGGTTCTGGATCAAGAGCTTGACACGCTCAATAGGAGCAGCAGCAGTCTTGGAGACAGCAGCAGAGACACCTCCCACTGTTGATGTGGTTAGCATACCTCACAGGTGAATTGAGCCCGCAATCCCCGATACGTCAAAGCTCATCTTAGAGGACAGCGATAACGGTCGGAGCGAGTTCGCGAAGGTAGACGTACTCAAGAAATCGATGACGAAGGGTCTGTAAGGAGGAACCAGTTAGCCGTGAGCTCATAATGGATGTATTTCGTATTGGAGATCAATGCGACGCCCAGCTCCCACGAGCGACACCGGCTGGCGCAGATGGTTCTGATGGAGAGCATGCAGCTGAGGCAGTGGGCAATGGCCAATTGGCTCTTTACGAGACTCAATGGAGATGGTAGCAGGTGTTGTTGGGCAAGATGGGGAGCATTGGAGATTGTTGAATACGTACGGGACACCCATGACGCTCTGCTTCACTGGAGGCTCGTTGGACATATTTGCGGTGGTGATCACAGATCAAGACTGAGGGGAGATGGGTATTAGAAAGGAAGATTGATGGAAGAAGGATGAGAGGAGATGGTTGACGGATGTCGAGATATCGAGGAGAGAAATTTTTGAGGTCTGGGAAGAAGAACAGATCTTAAGGGCCGGCCGCTTAAGTCGGCGCTAAGTTGGCTATGCGTGTTTTTCCGAGAATTAATGTGGAGCCAGGCGAGACCCAACCCAGCAACGGAAGTCATGGACATGGAGATAGGAAGCGAGCAAAAGGGGCTGCCGTCGATAGCGAAATGGACCAGAGCAGAATGCGACGGCATGCGAGTTGTGTTGCTGCTGCTGCTGCCAGAAGACGACGCTTCTCCACGATGAAGTGCTGCTCGACGACTGCCCCCATCCCGTGGCACTGCCGATTCTTCAGCGTCCGGTGCCCCATCCATCCCACACAACGTCAGACACACGAAGGGAAAATCCGGAAAACGATAGGCACGCACGTGAGCACCGCTGCGGTTTGCATTGCATGAGGCCTTCGACGGCCTTTGACGCTTTGGGACGCAGTGCAGGCTGCCTCACTCTCGTTCATAGCCCACAGCATTTTGGCGAACATTACGGTTATTCACAGTTAGACACAGCAGCGGCGTGGCACTGAATAGTTCTGAAACGTCGAGGCTTGCTGAATACAACCCATCACTTGGGCTATCACAAGCTTTTTCCCCGTGCCTGACCCCCTTCTAGTTAGGCGCTGCACACTCGGGATACCTCCAGTGGCAAGAGCCTGTCTCAGCACGAGTAGGTTGCGAATCAATTTATCGATGCCTTTCCGGCCTGCCTGGCCTCTGGCGACAGTGGTCCCGGCTATGCTGTCGCTGTGTTCTTGACCTGTGCGAAAATGAACAACGCCGCGACTAGATCCCACACTCCACCACCGGCGTTGCCGAAACCACCTAGCACAAAACTCGGACATAGGCAAGTTGCAGGTAAGATTGTGTTTTCAGGAGCCCTGTAGAGAGCTGCTCGATCCGGGCCGGGTAAAGCATCTGCCTCGTTCACCGCTTTGAGAGTGGGCGGGCGATCGATATGTGTGTGTCGGTGCCCCGATGTTGCTGGTTGCCCATGCAACTACTTTTCGCGCTAACCTAGAAAATACTGTTTCAACGGTAAACAAGGCAAGCTATCCTAAGATTATCCACAGGAACACCACTTTGCGAATGCGCACCCTAAAACCAATACATGATCGCACAAAACCATTACATTTGCTGAATGGATCCATCCTACAAACTTCCTGGGTCTCCAGGAACACCACTATTCCAGGTCTCGCCGGAGCGCGTGAACCAGCAACGAGGGCGAAATGAGCTGCAGGCGTCGCCGACTTTGAGTTTGGGCGGAGGAAGATTCCGAGAGGGACATTCTCGGGAGAGCTCCGTACACGAGAAGGTCGCTGCTTTCAATTCTCTCAATTCTAGCGGCGCGCAAGCCCAAGAGCTGTTGAAGCAAGCAGCGCAACTCAAACGTGCCATGCTTGGGCGCGAGGAAGCTGTGCGAGCAAAGTCAGAATCAGATCAACAACGAGATCATGCGAGGACGGAGCTGCGCAAGTATGAGAACGAGACGAGGAAGTTGAGCAAGCAGGTGGAGATGCTCTTGAAGAAGTTAGATGAGAGTAAAGCTCGGGAGCTCATTGTCTGCCAGAAGCTAGAGACAAGACAGGTATGCACGTTGCTATGGCTCGCGATATCATGCTGATCGTTTCATAGGAGGAGCTTGGACAATCCAAAGAAAAGTACCAGCATACCAAAGCTGAATGGGAGAAGGAAGTCAGGAGACTGCGAAAAGAAGCATTCAGGTCACAATCATCAATCGTCAAGTTACAAGAGGAGTTGAAAGCCAGTAGACTGGCACACAAGATTGTCTCCAGTGACCTCGAATCAGAGAAGCAGCGTAACAAGAATCGAGAACAGGAAGCTTTCGAAGCGCGATATCAGTTGGTCGGGGTTCAAGAAGAACTGGCACAAATGATTGAAAATGTCAAGCTAGTGGAACAGGAGAGAGATGCATTGAGGACAATTGCAAAAAATGAGGAAATTGCAAGAATAGCTGCGGAAGGACGCCTGCCACTACCTTTTCAACCACACAATGATGAATTTGCGTCACCGAAAAAGGCACGAAGCTCTTTGGACCCAATGACGATTTTGTCTTCTGCTGCAAGCGAGGAAGAAATGGAGGAGCTCAAGTTCTTGCTTGATTGGGAAAAACAAAACGCCACACGAGCACACGATCGAATTGAGTTCTTGGAGGAAGAGCTTCGACTGCAATGTGCTGCAGCTTCTGCGGCTCGTATCGAGATGCCTACTATGCTGGAGGCTGTTGAAGTTCATGACGCAGAAGTTCAGACCGCAGAAGTGCAGACCGTGGAATTTCAGAATGCAGAAGTTCAGACCGCAGAAATCCAGAACGCAGAAGTTCCACCCACAGAAGATGTTACTGCGAATGAGGAGCAGCAACAGAGCCATATTTTCATCCCCGAGGAAGGTGTTTTCCGAGCAATTTCACCACAACCATCTCCTCGAAGACCGGCCAACATCATCATTGCCGAACCAGAGCCAGAAGAGCGCGATCTAGTATGCCATGCCAGAACCCCGACATGTGAGCCACCTGCTCGAGCACTTGGGCGAGGCATAACTTCGCGGACTTCTCTTCAATCTCTTTTCGATGGTTTACCTTCTCCACAAGAACCATCCAACGAATCAATGACTTCCGAGAACATGACCTCTGATGAATCAGCAATGACCGCAAACCTGACCGAGAACATCGCAACGACTATCGAGCCCATCTTTCACACAATCTCCACAACTACCCGCGTTCCACTTGTTGACACCTCAGACGAGACGCCGGTTCCAAAATCAAAGGAATGGGATAATTTCTGTCCCACGATGACACGCGAGGAAGCGCTGGCACAGATCCGAGAACGAAGAGGAAGGGCTCGCAGCTTGGCCCAGGGAACTTTAACACCAAGAAAACAGATGGTCGAAGCTGGGGCCCGAAGAGATATTTCAGCTCCTACGATGCGAAGTGGCAATGTGCGTGGCAGATCAGCGGCGAGAAGTGCTTGAAGGAGGGAATAAACTGTCGTTTGGAGATTTGGAGTTATTGTTTCTTGTTTAGATACGACGATTCTCGTGAAGCATAGCACCTGGCGTTTATTCTTTCTTTAGGGGCGCAGGAGGTTTATATCTCGTGGCCGTTTGTTTCTTGCTTTGGGAAAGGAGAGAAACCGGCGCTAGGTGTTTTGTCTTCTTTTTACCTTTGCGAGCCAGGAGGTGAACGGAGGTCCTTTTATTGTAGTGTTTCCTGTAGTATACGTAATTCTTGGCATATGTGTGCTGACGTTGCGAAGGGGAAATGAATGAATGAATGAGTTTGGAATTGGTAGAAGCTACTGTACATCGTTTCTGATATGTAATGCTGAGGGTGACCTTTTGTGATTGCGGTTTGTGACCTTCTTCTGCGTTTGGGTTGGCATGTCTCATTGATGTACCCGAAGGAATGTTAAAGAGATTTTTAATATAGTTAGTTGTGCTTATAACCCCTCGTGGTGCTATAACACTATAACATACCATGCCCAAGCCATTAAGCAGTCTTTATGTCTGCAATGGCTTTAGTAATCTTCAGCACAACAGACTGTCAGTTTGAGGCAACCGAACCAGCAACATACTTACTGTTCAATCTTGTTCCGAGCCTTTAATTATTGCCTTAGTCCCTTTCTTTGCGTAACGATGCCGAGATCAAGGCGCCACACTCCTGGCGTCGCTTAATTTACGCGCACTTGAGTTCGAGCCGCAGAGCAACAAGCATTGGGGAGTTTATGCTACGAGCTAGTATAGGTTGCTTAGGCCGAGTGTGGCTCTTTGAGAACTTAATAGCTGGAGACTATCAATACAGGCAGGCCTCTACATTTCAATCAACGCAAGTCTTTGAATTAATTCAGTCCGGAACTGGGGTCTAGAGAGCAATAAAAGAACCCTATTTTTGGTGCGGCATGCGCTTTCTTCCTGTGAAAAGGCCTGAAATATATTGTCCGAGACCGTATTATTCCTATGAACAGCAGCTCTTTTGGCTCTGATGTGTTTAATTCTCTGTGTTGATATTCTTGGCAAGGATATTTTACTCTGGTCTACAATCTATGGCGTTCTCTGTGGAGGCTTCATCCAACCTTAGATTTTGGCACCATTATCTGTCGAAGAGATTCTTGGTATCGAGGATAAAGCACAATACCTTGATGTGCCACACTACAATACATATTACCAAGCGCAGTGCAATCGCTCGGAAGATTGAACAGCACTAGACAAGAAATCGCGCGCTTATGTAATTGGCACGGCCAGTAAGGTAAGTGGATGAAGAGCCCCACCAAGCCATCCCACATCAAGGGACCGCGTCCCTAGCCGGCAAGTCCGTGCCGTCCATTTTCCCCGACTACAAAACAACAGGAGTGACTTGAACAAACAAGCAAATCTTTTGTACATAGAATTGCCACTTTCCTTTCTCTTCAAGATTCTCTCTCGACTTCTCCAGTCCAAGTACTTTGCACAATGGCCAGCAGCTCAGCAACCGCAGCCCTCCCGAATGTGAACTTCGGGACCCCAGTCATTTTCTTCGATTCGCACCCGGAAGAACAAGAAGGCTACCTCTATTCCTATTACTCCAGTCTCAAGAAGACCTTGAAGATTGCCTTTACCGGCAATGTGCCCAAGCCGCTGGAACCAGGAAAGTTGCGGATCGTCTGGTGGACGGTATGCTCTCTCCGATTTCTGCTAGTATGAGGCATTTCTAATCCTACACAGCACGATGGCAGCGAGGGCCACAAGGATTACGAACTCCACCAATATGCGCTCGTGCGCGACAATTTCGATGGCCTGCTAGCCCTCCCGGAGATCAGAAGGTGTCTCGTTACGGGCTTTGCAGGCCAGAATCCCTACGTCGCTGGCAATAACCCCTGGGAAATGGACAAGAAATTTGCGCGCAACGCGAAGTTGGAGCGACAGAGGATGGAGAACACAGAGCAGAGACTCAATGACAGTAAGGAGGGTCGGCATGGTACCGTGGTGGATATCGAGGCTGTTATTGCTCAGAATGAAGAGGCCGAGAATGAGAGGGTGGCTAAGAATGCTGAGATGGAGAGGGAGAAGCATGCTCGGGCTCCAAGTGGTGAAGGCCAGGGTTTGTTGTCCACCTACAGTGAAGAGGTTTGAGGAACTGGGCATTTGGTGTTTGGGTTCCCTAGAATCCCCGCAAAAGGCAGTTTGGGTGCCCATTTAAAGACTTTCAACCATGGTTAGTTGCGAAGGGGAGCACCGCCAAAGGCCTGCGAGCCTGTACCATCAAGCGGAGGAGGCATAGCAGGGCCAAGAAGTAGACCGTGAGGATAGTCAAGGACATCCTATGAAGTGGCTGGTAGGCGGGGAGTTTCCGATGCAATGGAAGTACAATAACCTTCGAATAATACATTATTATCGGCTCATGTTGAGTATAATCCATCTTTGTGCTATGTTCCTTTTCCATATTGCTTCCATATTGTGATATTGAATTGTATTATATGCGAGTCAGACTCTGCCGGGTACTTCAGCACAGCAGGCTCGTCGTCCTTATCAAATACGCAGTACAGTCTGATTCGGAGGGCTATTGTGATTGCTGAGCCAGAGTGCCACTCCATTTTGTGCCGGATTTGCATGACTTTGACCGACGGCGATCGTCCATCTGCCTCAAGCCAGATATTGGGAGTCCTCTCAATTTCTAGCAGTCACTCCCTAGAACCTTCCCAAACAGTAAATATAATAGATACATGGTGGATTAAGTAAGCATTTCCCTTTCCCTCCTATATGATGTTCCAAGCCAGTGCAGTGCATGAAAAACATATTACTATGTAGAACGACTTCAAGTTTACCTTGTGCTTTGCGGCTGTTCCAACTTCAATGCATCAATGCTGGGTTCGGCAATAGACGAACACATGGCAATACTAGTGTCATATCAGCCTGCGTGGTGGAAAGCCGAAAGTGAGATATCGGCTTCGAGGCTCTTGACAGGTAGACGGCGGTAATATACAAGTTCCAACCCAAGTTAAAATAAAAACAAAAAAACCAGAGCCAAAAAGCCTCCAAAAAGAATATATCCTCACCTAAAAGCACCTTCCCAACCCAAAATAACTCTTTAAACGAGCGTAAAACCCAGCAAAAAAGAGGTTCAGCAGTTGTCGACTTTGTTGATTGTGCTCTGCCTACGTCCTCTTGGTGCCCAGTCGATTTTATCCCGTTTATCCTCCAAACCCAGAAATTTGTCCTGAACCATCTGGCCAGATGGACGCCTGTTTCTGGGCTTCAGGAGAAAATCTGTTTATCTAGATATATGTACTTGGGTCACCGGGTTGTCACAGCCTTTCTTCTAAGGTTTATGACAGGGGCCTGGGAGGTGAGGCATCGATGTCCAGTTCTAGCTTTGGCACCAACGTAACTGTTATCACATTGGGCCTTACATCTTACAGAGCTAAGAGGGATTTAAACATGGTCAGATGTTAAGCTATTGCATACCAACATTTGTAAACTACAGTTACACAGGACACGACTTCTTTAGTAGATGTGGTACAGCCAAATCCACTGAATCTGATAACCGGTAGCATGAAGCCAACCAGAAGACTTCTTTCTTTGCAAGGCGTCACTGTCTCTTCCTGCATCGCAAGCACCCTTTGGAGGATGTCTTGCTCTCTGGCTAGCTCAATCAATTACGACATAAGCCTCACAGCACTTATGGGGTGGTCAATTCTAATTGACATGGTATGTGGCAAAACAAGGCTCGGCTTGTAATGGCTACGATTCGGTTTTAGATGGCTTATGCATTGATAATATGTATGATAGGAAGAATGCGTGCGTGTTGTCTTTTGATAAGTACTTGAAGTACTCTTAGGATTAGAATAGCGACCCGATGCGTAAAGTATATATAAGAAGCTGCTGGAGCTCTGCCTCAAGAATGTGTCTCAACGATTTTCTAACAAAACACCCAAATCAGAACCGCAGGTCTGCCAGAAATCGACTTTTCTTCTGCCACCACAAACATTCGGGGTCAGCAATAGCAGCCTCTACTCCTGACAATGCATCAATATAGCGCCTTGATGATGAACCCAAATACTCAACGCCCCGTAAATCCTAATCTACAAGTTCCCGGAATATACTGCTAGTTATTTTCATCAAGGAGAATGCTTTATTACCACTTCTCGTAATCAGGAAAGTACTCGTCATGAATCCTCGACGCATATTCCAAGATTGTCGGGAAACCTTTGACCACCGCTTGAGAATCGGGACCACTGCAAGCAACACAATCAGCACCCGCTCGTTCCCAACGACACCCGGAGACATGCACTTACGCAGTACAGAGGAGCACAGAAATAATAAAGCCGTATACGGTAGCATCGGCCTCGGTGGGATGTTGACCCTTTAGAATCCAAAAAGGCTGGTTGTCCCATGACGTCGATTTGGAAGAGACGAGGAGATTGTTGATGTTTTCCCATATCTCGAGTCGGAAGGCTGTGATCTCTTCGGCAGTATACCGACCAGTTCCTTGCCCATGCAGCATAGTGGTTAGTTTGCGGTGGATGAGCAGTCCGACCAGTACTCGCAATGGGTACGGCATGGAAGATAGAATGTGGTCTCTCATAGTGTAAAAGTTGCATATCCACCTTTCCCAGCCCTGTAAAGGTTTCGGTATCAACAAGCAGATCTTCGCAAACGGCAATACTGCAAACCAAAACGTACGTGGTAGAAAATAAGCTTATCCTCCAACAAAGCCCGCACCGCGAGATCATGAGCTCGAGTTTCTGGAGATATGTGTGCGTTGATATCAGGCAGTATATTCGCCTCGATCATTTGCTTGATGATCAGGGAAGAATCGCTGATGGTCAGGTGCTCTGAAGTGGAATCTTGTAGGTCCACGTAGGGAACCTTTCCTTTCGGCGACTTGGTTGTCGAGCCACACTCTGCAATGTATGAGACGCCGGCGAAACGAAGTCGTGCTTCGAGTTTCGTCACGAAGGGAGACCAAACATACTTTCCTCGATCCAACCAGCCGCGGTATACAGTTATCGCCGCTTGCTCTGCGGGGTTTTCCTTAATGTTTTGCATTTTGTTCTTGCCTACTTTAATTTACGTCGTGGAGGCTATATGCGAAGTACGAGAGAAATTGTGATCCAGGAGGTACAGCAATGAAGGGGAAGTAGAGAAGCCTGCTCTGTCTTTATGCTCATCACTGCCTGCTCATCACTGCCATCACGGCATCGGAACCCAGTCGTTCCCCGCACCTCTTTCTTGTTAGCGTCACAATAATTAGCGAGGGTCGCGTCGTGTTTATTTCGACTTCGAAGCTTTGAAGCTCCAGGACGACAAACTATAAAATGAGACGGTAAGGAGTTTAGATGAATTCAAGCAGGGTCATTCAGGGGAGTTCAACGGGCAAAGTATCGTTCTTCCGCAGGAATGAGGCTCGAAGCTTACTATGGATTAAGACAATTACTCAACGTTATTGTCCTCATCCCCAACCTCTTCCAGTCCTTTGTTGCAAAGATGCTTATGGAACTTCCAATCTTTTTTCTGGTGTTCTCTCCCACAGTATCGTTGGATCCTGCAGCCTCCGCAGGCCGTCAAGTCCGATCGCTTACCACACCCCGAAAAGCCACACAGCAAACTCGCAGCCTGCAGAGTCTTCAACTGTGCCTTCATCGCCGGATCCATTCCCTGGATTTGCATGACCAACCGGCTCGCGGCATTCGAGATGGTCCGCACCCGACTGTTTTTATATGTCCTTGTCCAAATCCGGCATTTCGGTATCAGCTCGCGGATCCGCGGGTGCAGTGTCTCGGGTTGATCCACGTATAGCAGAATTGTCGAGACGAACTGAAGGAGGCTGCCGAAATCGTCTTCGAAGGTCGCGGGGGGGAATTGAGGTCCCGACGACCGGTCGCACGCACGCATTGTGGCTTCGACATTGGGATCGAGCAATTTCTCAACGACGTCATGCACGACCGCGGGATGTTTGGCGATGCCTATACAGACATCCGGACTGCCAGTTAGGAAGTTGAGGAGGCAGAGGGCGGTGGAGAAATAATACTGCGAGGATGTTGGGTCGTGCAAGAGGGCATTGTCGCTCGCCTGATATTCAAGAAGGGCTGTGAGGTAACGCGAGCCCAGTTGGGCTATCATGTGGTCCTGGTGTTCCCCCCCAACCCGCTGCAAAGCGCCAATTTGATTAACGAGCGGAACAGGAAGTTCTTCAGCGAGGTCGGGATACTTGAGTGCCGCATACCCGATAGTGTGTAAGTTCATACCCTGGGGGAAGGTAGGAGGCGCCATCGTGTTGTGAATGTGGTTGTGGTTATAATAAAGATTTTTGAGTGTCTTGACATTGCTGGCTTGCGGGGTTCACTTGGCCTGAACACGCAGAAATGATGACTAATCAACAAAACCGAATTTGGTCGCAGCAACTCGGCGATCCCAAATGGATTCATTTGAGAGCATGAATTGTATTCCAAAGAGCCGAATAAGTGAGTAATGTATCGTGTCTTCAATAAAATACCTAAGTAGTTAAGCCTTAAGCCTTAAAAGGAGAGATAATACCGGCAAGAGTTGTGTAGAAGCCAGGCTACTGCCGACTTTCGGGGGTTCAGAATGAGAAACTGCAATAACTTAGAGTTATAAGCATAATTGGAAATGTAGACTTTGAAACAAATGAATTAGGGGCCTCAATACAGCAACTTGAATCGGTCAAACTCGCCCTCTTCAGAACATTTCAAGTTGTAAGAGAAATGCTTGTAAGCGAGATGGAAGAGTACAATACAAACAAACGCAAGGTTTAGTTCCCGATTGGATAATCCGCTTGCTATACCCTTCTACAATTAGCTGGATGCCCTTCGGATGGATTAGATATAAATTCATTCTAGGAAGCGACAATAAAGATAGATGTACTCTGATCTGATATCCGCTCAAGAAAACACTTAAATCAAGGTCTACTGGAAACATTCTCGATATACTCTAGAAGTAGCTGCAGATTGCCGTACGTGATACAGCGTGATGAGCACGTTAACTGCGAGATCCAGAAGTTTGATTAGGAACTGCACATATGTATTCTTAAAAACTTCTATATATGTACTGCACAGATATCTTGATACACATGCTCTATCATCCAATTAACGTCCTTATTACAACACAAGTGCCGCGACCAAACCAAGAGCCCCCATGACAGACCCAGCATTCAGCTTCTCAACACCAGATGTCCCTGTTGTCGAGGCAGCAGCTGCGGAAGCACCAGTCGTCGAAGTACCAGTTGCCGACGTACTAGTCGAGGTCTTGGTGCCTGAAGCCACCGCGGTCTTGCTCGAAGCTGTACTCGTAGCCTTGCTACCAGCGCTTTTCGCAGTCGATGTAGCCGATTCCTGCGCTGTCGCAGTCTGTCCAGCCAGCACGGTGGTTTTCTCCCCATCGGGACCCGTGTACACGCCGGTATTGACATTACCATGGCCGCCTACATCATCAACATAATCACCTAGCGCACAGAAAGTCAGCCTCGAGAGTTCATCTAGATGTGCAGTATGCAACATGTTGTGAGGTGAACATACCACTGCTGGGATTTAGACAAAACAATGATCCATCCGTATATACGTAGCAGGTCTGGCTGCTAGAGCAGGTGAATTTGGTGGCAGCACGAGTCTTCAATTTGCCGCACGCGGAGCCGCCGAGAATGTTGCAATCGCCTTGTTGCTGTATCTTGTAGCAGGCTGCGAGGCCCGCAGCATCATTTGGATATTGCTCCGCACAAGGGTCGGAGTTGCAGCTTTTAAGACAAGTAGCATCGCCGGCACAGATCAAGTCACACGCCTGAGCAAGATCCCCGCTGCCGGCAGAGCTGCCCCCGCTGCCGGTAGAGCTGCCCCCACTGCCAGAAGAGCTGCTAGATGGCGGCCAGGTTATTGCGTTGGAGGTTGTGCAAGTGGATTGAGCTAGACTAAAAGGTAGGACGGCGAGCAGAACGGCTGTCATAGATAGCAACATGTTGGTAGATGAAGGTGAAATGATGAGACTGGAAGTAACACGTGTGAATGAAAAGCAAGAGGATAGGGAGGAATATATGCCGTCGCCCCGACGAAGAGGCTTTGTTATATACGAGCGCAACGGAACTCAGCCTCTGGAAGCTAACAACAATTGAAAGGCACACACACTGAATATATCTAGGTACTATGGCTTGATAGCGGGACTGGGCAGCCTTGAAGGCGCAAGCCCGACAGAGCATCTTGGTGAGGCATACCACTCGGTGCTCCCAGTGGATTTTTATTCGCACCTTGGCATTAGCAGCCACGACTTGCCTCTTGACGTTAATTGGACTGCGAGCACATGTGTTCCGAGAAAGGGGCTTTTGGCCTTGCCCTGGGGCTTAGAAAGAAACGCAAAGGGGACAGCCACCGAGGAAGTCCATCCGAACCATGGCTAGTATCCGGCTTGGACGCATCGTGCCATGGGGTTCTGCCAAGTTGCTAGTAAGTCATCTAGGCCGCCTCCACATGTGCGGCTGATGTTAAGCCTTATACTTCCAGACCTTGGCCATGGGTCTTAGACCTCGCTTGCCCGATGCAATAAACTTTAAGCTTCGATTAGTTAGAGCTAGATGGCAATGGTTCTGATGCTCGGGAAACTCACTTGTGCACCTCATCATGTAGGCTTTTCGCTCAAGGCTGACAGGCAAGCAAGGACAGAGGACGTCTCCGTGGCAGTACGATACTCTTTCTCAGGTCTCGGTATTTGGACATTGTCTAAGAAATGCTGCTTTTGATGGGAGCTTTGCACAAATTCAAAATGCACTAATCGTCGGACCCACTTCTGGACACTCCTTACGGCGCTTCGCTTCTAGTCGGGGAAAGCGAATAACACATGAAAGGGAAATGACACAGTTTCCTAAGCGAAAAATACTCTTTCTTGTTATTTTACCCCCGTTTTAGCCTATACCTAAGAGTAGACTATTTGATCTATTATATCTTCATCGGACATGTCTAATACTAAGTCTATCCCTTCTTTAAGTTAAATAAAATCCTGGTTTAGACTTAGATTACTAGTTATATTAATAGTAAATAAGACCTTTTCTTTATCTTCTCCTTCTATATAACCTTAGCTCTAACTCTAGCTTTTTAGTTATTTTTATTCTTCTTTTTTAAGCTAGGTAATATCTATAGCTTTCTATATAGCTTCTAGATTATATATAGGTACTAGAAGGTTAATAGAGATAGGTATATTTAATACTTAAAGAGCTTTAACCTCTTTTATTCGATATCTTTCTTGTACTCTTACTTCTACTCCCTTTCTATATATAGAATCTCTCTTAAGCCTCTAGAGCTTTATAAAATTAGCCTCTTTAGCTTTCTAAGCTTTGTTAGCTATATTAGCTTATATTTTAGCCTTTATAGCTTAAGTATCCTTAATTATAAAACCTTTAGTAGGATCCTAGATTTTTTTATATCGCTTATAAGAGGTAACTTAAGTTATAAGCTAGCTATCTCTCTATTTTTAATATAGGACTAATTAGTAATTATCTAATATAGCTTTAGTATAGATTCGCTAGTATTATTCTATAAAGCTATTAAATTTAGCTAGCCTAGTAAGGTCGCTCTAGACTATACTTATATTTATTTTATACTACTATTTATATAACCTAACCCTAAGGTCGTCTATAGTCTATAGAAGAATTCTTAGAAGCTAAGGAAGTTCTAGTTCTTTAGGCTTTTCTAGCTTTAGAGGGCAAAATGTCTTTAATTGACTAAGTATTTTAATAGAGTCTTAAGGCTATATACTATACTTTTCCTAAGTACTCCGAATAGTTAACTTTTTAAAGGTCTCCTCTTAGACTTACTTTAAATTATTTAAAAAACTCTAAAGGCTATATTCTAAATTAAACCTAGTTATAGCCTCTTAGATAATAACTTTATACTAGTACTTATATAGCTAAAAGACCCTTATATCTAAAGGTTATATATAATATATAAGATATACTAGTAAAGGAAATAGCTATATATAATTTTTATTCGCTAGTCGAGTAAAGGTAAGTATTTTATAGCTTAAATAATTATCTATAAGAAATAATTTCTATAGTAAATTAAGCCTTATATCTAAATACTTAATATAATACTTAAACTAGGTTAAAGCTATTTTATCTAATATAAAACCTAATTTTAAAAGAAGGACTTAAGTACCCTTTAGAAGGGTCTTTAGATACTAGTTTACTATTATATCCTTCCCTTCTACTATAATAAGTAGTAAAGGTAGGTAGTTTCCTACGGTATCGATATATTCGAAAATAGTTAAAGATTTTCGATTTTCCGGGTTTAAGGTATAAAACTAAAGATTAGTATAACTTTAAAAATTAAGTATTTAATAACTTACTTCTTTAATATCTAAAGGAACTAGTATTTTTTTATACTTTATATAACTAATACAAAAGCTTACTTTATCGAAGTTAATTATATCTCTCTTCCTTTAGATATTAAGTTCTTTTAGAACCTAGCTATAGTTATAATACTATTACTTTATTTCCCTTTTATTAGTAGCTATAAGCCTAACTATAGCTAAAAGCTTATAGGTAATCTTATATAGTTTATTTACTTTCTACTAGCCACGGAATTATCGATCTATAAAGGGCTTAGAGCTAGGCTTTCTAGCTTAGTAAAGGCTTATAATAATATTAAAAATAATCATATAAGTTAGTTATATTTAATAAGCTAAAAGAGATCGAATAAAGTTATATATAACCTCTTGTTTATAACTTTATAAGATCTTATTCTACCCTCTACGGGTCCTTGATTATATATTCCTCCTTCTATACCTTGTATAAATCGAAGTACGATTTATATTAAAGATCCTTGCTATAGTATATACTCGTTCGGTAAGGTTTTCGTTAAGGAATTCGAGGGCCTTTTCGAGGTATATAGTATTCGAATCGATATCGTTCGGGGCTAATATATTATTAGTTTACCTACTCTTAGGTATAGGCTAAAGGGGGGGGTAAAATGACAAGAAAGAGTATTTTTCGCTTAGGAAACTGTGTCATTTCCCTTTCATGTGTCATTCGCTTTCCCCGACTAGAAGCGAAGCGCCGTAAGGAGTGTCCAGAAGTGGGTCCGACGATTAAGCAAACGCGATTGACAGATTCTTCGCATAACCTGGCTCAGGTACATTGTAAGTATAGATAAGCTCCAAACAATCAACGCTGGGATTCGATAGCGACAAGCTTTTTGGAACTCTAGCTACAGTATAATAACATCAGTCCACTGTGTCCCTCGGTTAGTCGGTAGCTGCCATAAAATTTTACCCGCTTTTGGTATAGATTTCCAGGTACGGTCAATCACGTAACGGAGGCTAAGCTAGATAACTCCGATATCATGCCGCTGGAGCTCCCTATAGAATTCAGAACAGTATATTGCACATACATAGCCAAAATATTTCTCGTTAAAGCTCACTTAACCCAAAGATGTCATTCATAACACAGGATGGCTAATACGTCCTGGGTCGGTACGACTGACACCGCTCTCTTCAATACACATACCAGTGTCCTTACTTTATCATGAAACAAGGAGGACATAGAACATCATGGAGGATTCGCAACTATATCCTGCCGTACATATATGCCATCTTCTTTCCACTCAAACTCTTTCACGATTTGGTTCGAGGTTAGGGGACCATACAAGATGATCGCGAATTACGAGATAAGGCCCAGATCGCACGTCCTCTCAAATTGCATCAGAACTCGAATACCAAGCGTCATCCTAAAGTGGGGGGTCTTCCGAATGGATTTGTAGACTCTGCATTGTGTATCACACGACTTTATCAGAATCCGTGTCGAAATCTAGCATAATATGGTAGTGTCGCATTTTCTAGCCTCTGTATTGTACCGTGAACCATCTTTAGCCCAACGAGCCATACACTGAGTCTTTCCGAGCGGTAGTTCGTGATACATATCGTGGAGTGATCGCTTATCAGGTATCTCACGCAGACTACAAATCTATTCTGCTATCTAGTCTTGGACCTGATCAGCTGATCATGTAGATTGCGCTGTAACTCTAAAGCTACAACTCGACAACTCGCTCCAATATCGATTCTCTCATCAAGTCTCGGCAACTCAGCAGCAAACATGCCTTTCCAAGAGCCACCAGGACCAAGCTTGAGGGTCGCTATTATTGGGGGTGGCCCAGCTGGCCTGGGCGCTGCTATCGAATTCGCAAAGCTCCCTTTCGTGGATTGGAACCTCTATGAAAAAGCGACGTCTTTTCGAGAGATCGGGGCAGGAATCAGTATACAGCCTAGTACTTGGCGACTGCTAGAAGTTATGGGAGCAGCTGCGAATTTGAAGCCGCATGACTTCTATCGCCCCCCGGAAAACCACAGAGTTCAGCATCGGTGTGTGGAAAGCATCCTACAAGATCTGATGAGGTGGTATTGACTTTTCAAAAGGAATGGAAGGACTGGAGAGCTACTGCAAGCCGACGAGCAGACCGGTGAGGGCAAAAGGGATATCGGGTCACTTGTTGAGTTGTTTCTGACTCGTGATAGGCGTTCCTCAAAGTCAATTACATGCCAGGACTCATCGAGCGAAGCTCCAGCTTGCCATGTTGAAAGAAGTTGATCAAAATCGTGTCCGATTGTCGAGCCGGCTTATCAAAGTCGATAAGATGCCTTCGGGGAAGCTTCTCATTGAATTTCAGGATGGATTAATAGATGAGGTAGACTTGCTTATTGGGGCAGACGGGATCCGATCGGTAAGTGGTTCATCTCATTTATTGCTATAAGTATCTTAATACAAAAATTATCTAATATCTTCAAAGGTGGTCAGAGATTTTGCATTTCCGAATCATTCCGTTAGATATATCGGCAGAACATCTTACCGCACGGTTGTAAGCTCCGATGAAATAGCTACGGTTGAAGGTGTTCCTGATGCTGTTACTTTCTGGCATGGTCCAAGTTGTTGGATGTATACCTGCAACCTCGGTGATGGAAAATTCGAAATCACTACAAATACCAGCGAGCCATCGGATGAGCAGGAGAAGGTCAGCTGGGGGCAAGAAGCGACCGTCGAAGATAATGCAAAACATTTCAAAGTGAATGGTTGACCACTTAGGAATAGATCTCCGCTGACTGTATTTGGTAGGACTTTTGTCCTGTTGTTAAGGCAATTGCTGCGCTTCCAAAAGAGGTCAAGCAATATGCGTTGTTCGCCGGTCCACGGCTGGACAGCGTGATCGCACATGGCTCGGTAGCTCTTGTTGGAGATGCATCACATCGTTAGTCCATATTTTCCTATCGACAAACATTTACTAACTTCTGGCTTTCTCTTAGCACTCTCCGGAGCATTCGGTACGTCTAGTCCTGTGCACAAACGCTAGTCTTGGGTGTACGTGCTAATGACAAATATAGGATCTGGAGCTGGATTCGCGTTGGAAGATGTATATGCTCTCACAAGAACTATTGCGTGGGCTTACAAGCAAGACTTAAATCTACAAGATGGACTAGAGCTGTATGACAAGATTCGTGGACCTCATTACCGAAGACTTGTAAGTTTGTAGAGTTGAGCACCATAAGTGTGTATACTGATTGCTTCCATGTAGTATGGAATACTGGACCAAAATGCGGAGGCCGACGTATATATTAAGGCAGCTAACTTGGGGTTTGATGAAACTGTAGATGCCGTGGTTGGAAGAAAGTGGACTCAGAAAAACAACTGGGTCACGAAATACGATGTGAGGCTCTCCGTGTCGATTGTAGTAAATCACCATAAGCCGCCAAATTATGCTAACTATTACAGATTCAAAAAGATCTCAAAGAGGTGCTAGAAAAAGAGACTTCGATTGCATCCCATGTACAGGAAAGTTCTTGTTTATAGATGCCACCGTAATGTGAACATCAAGTCGATGGTGGCTAGATTGTCTTTAGACTAGATAGAAACTCGAACGCCAGTATATAAATATTTACACCAAAACCCTTGCAAAGTGTTCTAAGTGGATAGCCGTGAGACAACCAGGTCGTAAACTAATTCAATGACAGATCGATATTGTCGCGATTGAATCTTTGTATGCATTGAAAGAGAGGATCTCGGCAAATACAGAAACGATATCGAGTAATGATTTCTTATTTCAACATGATGGCAACAAAAACTTAGGATTCTGAGTCGAAGAAGCCGGGTTGGGGATGATTGAGGGGGATATCTTACTTGCGGAGCTCGCGTATTTGTTCACTTATTATAATAATAAGATCATAAATCTATCTACAAGCCTGCTCAAGCTGAAGTGGGAGAATTGACATGGACAAATCAAAATATCTTTTCAACCATAACGCATTGAAGCTGTCTTCTCATACTTTGTTTGTACAGATTATATCAAAGTCAGTAATCACGTGGTCGCGCATGTGACCAAGCACAAATTTCCTCATTTCGTGCCAAAGGTGTCCCATGAGAGTCAGATTGAGTTCTTACATTTTGAATCTATAAAGACTTGACTTCAGAACGTGCTTTCATATCATCTTACCCTAAAGACTAGACTTTAGTCTTGCTCTCCATTCAACTTGAAGTGGATTGGCACTTACAAGGAATCGTTCTTCAAGAAGCAACAATGAATACAAACCTCAATATTGTGAAGGAATGCGATAAGTGGGTACGCATCCTTGTAACACGTAAATTTCTATATCTAACTTCACGTTTCCAATATAAGCTTCCCTTACCATCAGTTAGGAGTTGCGCTTGAGTACGAAACACAAATAGCTTCGCTATGGAAATTCTTTTTGCCTGATGATCCACGACCCCATGGATTCTTGTTGGATTCTGTTGTGGACGCTATGCCATGGACAACCAGCTTCTGTCTCAATGCCTCGAAAAAGGAAGTCCACCTGCTCAAAGGCAACAGAGACCATTGGCAAGCCGCTTGTAATGAAGCCATCGATGAGATACTCGATCTTGCCCGAGAAAAAGGCTCCTTTCCAAAGCTAGGTCGCAAACGCGATGAGAAGTTCCCCATAGTCGGTGCCAATTTCTCTATAGCAATTGAACGGTCGGCGAGTTCCTTATTTGGAATCATTGGCCAGGGGGTTCACATGACCGTTTATACTAGCACGCCAACCGGACTGAGATTCTGGATCCCTCAGCGAAATCTAAACAAGTCGACGTACCCGGGCATGCTGGATAATGCTGTAGCAGGTGGTGTCGCTGCAGGGGAGATGCCCATGGAGTGCCTTATCCGCGAGGCTGAAGAGGAAGCCGCAATTAGTAGAGATATGGTCTCCAAGAACGCAAGAGCTGCTGGCACCGTGACCTGGTTCAACATCAGCAACGAGATGGCAGGAGGTCAACCAGGACTTATGAATCCAGGCGTACTTTATGTCTATGATCTGGAAGTTGGTCCAGATCTGGTCCTGAAACCAGTCGACAACGATGTTCATGCTTTCCACCTGATGGATTTAAAGCAAGTGCAAGAGGCGATGAAGGAACGGAGATTCAAACCGGCTTCCGCCTCGGTCATGATGGATTTCTTGATAAGGCATGGCCTTATTACCGCCGAATCCGATACCGACTATGCTGAGATTGTGTCAAGACTCCACCGAAAGCTGCCTTTCTCTACCAACCCAATGCGGTGAGATCTTGACGGATCGGTCTTGAATGTTTTGTGTTGTAACTATCTACTTCGTGTTTCTTTACGTAGTTTAAGAGGACGATCAAAGAATAGTTACGGTTTCAACTCCCTTGCTCGCTGCCTCTTCAGGCTGCTCCTGCTGAGAGCTCCTTAACCTGTGCTCCTCCGCATTCCTCGCCGCATTTCCTTCTAGTCCATAAGCCATCAATCCCTCAGGTGGCTTCATCTCAAATGTTTCACGAACGACAGCATACTCATAATAACCACATCTAGCAATCGGGAGAGCTTTACTCAGATCAACCATACCATTTGTGAGGACCTTTTCAGAGATATGGATGCCGACGACTTTCCCAATAACTATATCAACAGTTCCCATTGGAGGGTTCCCTGGTAGGCGTAAGGTGGAATGATAAGTACACTCAAATCTAATTGGTGACTCTTCAACCATGGGAACGGTGTGCGGGAGAGTCGTCGAGGGTGTTTTTGTAAGGCCCGCTCGAACAAACTCATCGATTCCATAGGGAGTCTGTTGGGAAGTGATGTTCATGGCGTGGCGGAGGTCCCACGTGCACATGTTCCAGACGAATGAGCCTGTGTTTTCAGCGTTGATGGTAGTATCTTTCCGGGTATTTTCATCGGTTTGGTGAGCTGAGAACATGACATAAGGAGGATCGAATGCTAAATTGTTGAACTGGCTGTAGTTTAAGAAGATTAGTCTGTGCTATGGAGAATTCATGGAAATATGAGAGCACGATACCTGTAGGGTGCAAGATTATCTTTGCCATCTTTCGATCTGGTAGAGATCCATCCAATAGGTCGGGGAACGACACATGACTATGGGATGTGATTAGAGAAATGAGGTAACAGTTATTCATAGATATGATTTACTTTGAAAGGGTCTCTCGGTAGATTGTGCGGAGTTACTCCCGATTGATAGAAGACCATGGCTGTTCAATCTACGATTGTGGAAAACCAGTTACTGAGTCGATGAATCTAGTACTTTTCGAGGACCAGATCACGCTTGCAGCGGCTTATCATCAGTCTTGAGGAGATATGTATGTACGTCGGATTTAATGTAGTTTCATGAATGCTGACATGGGATAATCTGGGGATGTCAGCCGCCCCAGCCGACGACTGGTACTTTGTTTCTCGGACTTGTTCGGTTTTGTTCGGACAAAGGAAGTGATAGCCTTTGCACTCTTCACCCACCGTCATGGAGCATATGTATATACATATACTGCGTACTATATTTGAACTCTTCAATAACAGTTCATCATACACAAAAACTCCTTATTCCAACAACCTTCACCTCTTTTCCTTACTCCACAAACACAAAACTTTGGGATCTGCACCCGCACCTTAACCCACATCTAAACTCTTCATTAAAAGGGAGACAAAAATCAAAGGCGAAATCATGTCCGGACTTTCTACGTCCGGAGCTTCAACGCCAAACAGCATTATGCCACGCAGGAAACGCATCGTGGTTGGCATGACCGGAGCCACGGGGGCAGTTCTCGGCATCAAGTTACTGATCGCCCTACGACGCCTGAACATCGAGTCGCATCTGATCATCAGCCAGTGGGCGGAAGCGACGATAAAATACGAGACAGATTATGCGCCTACCAACGTGCGTGCGCTTGCAGACCACGTCTATTCCAATCACGACCAAGCAGCACCGATATCAAGTGGCTCGTTTCGTGCCGATGGCATGATTATTGTGCCTTGTAGTATGAAGACTCTTGCTGCGGTCCACGCTGGGTACTGTGACGACCTTATTTCGAGAGCGGCCGATGTTATGTTGAAGGAAAGGCGAAGACTAGTTTTGGCTGTTAGGGAGACCCCACTGAGTGAGATCCATCTAAGAAACATGCTCGAGGTCACGAGGGCTGGTGCAATTATCTGTCCTGCAATGCCAGCTTTCTACACTAAGCCAGGCTCGATTGATGACTTGGTTGATCAGATGGTTGGCCGTATGTTAGATCTTTTTGATGTAGATACTGGAGACTTTCAAAGATGGAACGGGTTCCAGAAGGAGTAAAGCGCTGGTTACTGTGTACAGTCTTCGGAGCATGGCATTGGATATTTAGATTGAGGGTTAGAAAACCTTAGAAGACTCATGAATCATGACATCTTGTTTACTTTATGTTAGACGATCACGAACTTGTTTTTTTGCTTTCACACAAATTCTATGTATCATAAATTCGAGATTACACATCTGCAAACACCAAGCCACCTCTCCTTCCCTCTATGGCCAATCACAGAAAACGACTAGTACTATCTGCGAGGATAAGATATGGTGTCAAGCATGGTATTAGAAAAGTAGAGTAATGCTGGCCTGCTTCTAGGTACAAGCCAAGGAAGATTGGAAACTTAGAAAGAGGATTTGCCGAACAGGGAGCAGATCTCGTCCATCGGATGAGGCGGAACAGGCTTACTATACGTGGTATTGTGGATTGAACAGTTATCATTCGGCGAAAGGATACTCGGATCGACTTTCGGAGCTGAAAGCAATTCGGAAACCGCGGAAACCTCGCTGGAGAGGAGGTTGCATGGGCCAAGTGAGAGATTCCTTCTCCGAGAACATGCGAGTATCTCCGAGCCAATCTCGTGGGACCCAGTCTGTCCGAGGGCACCAGGGGTTGGCTACCTATGGCTCTGGGTGTCTTAAATACACCTTCAAGCATCTTTTCGTTGTAATTATATATTCTATTCCATAGAACCTGAAGTTGAATATCAAAACGCCATTTCAACCACGAAGATTGTCTTTGAATCGACCACCAATACTCAAACAATATGTCCACAGAAAAGAGTCATCATCTCTCCAAGTCCAACCAGGACTTGCCGCATATGAACTTTCGATCATTCGTCGAAGCACTACGAGAGGATGGCGATTTGGCTGAAATCATGGATGAAATTGACCCGAACCTTGAAGCTGGTGCAATTATCCGCAAAGTCTGTGAGACCGACGACAAAGCACCACTCTTTCATAACATGAAAGGAGCTAAGGACGGACTGTTTAAAATTCTTGGAGCACCAGCATCGCTCCGCAAGGACCCAGGACAAAAGTTTGGCCGCGTTGCACGACATCTAGGATTGCCTCCAACTGCGTCCATGAGAGATATATGTGACAAAATGCTATCAGCAGCTCACGCCCAACCAATACCCCCAACCGTCGTCGGAGATGGACCATGTAAAGAGAACAAGCTTTTCGGGAACGAAATTGACCTTTCCATACTGCCTGCTCCATTGCTCCACCAGGCTGACGGAGGGAAGTACATCCAAACATATGGTATGCACATTGTACAGTCACCCGATAAGTCCTGGACGAATTGGTCCATTGCTCGTGCTATGGTCCACGACAAGAATCATTTAACCGGGTTGGTCATCGAGCCTCAGCACATCTGGCAGATTCACCAAATGTGGAAGAAGGAAGGAAAGGATGTGCCGTGGGCATTGGCATTCGGTGTTCCTCCAGCCGCTATCATGGCATCTAGCATGCCGATTCCGGATGGCGTTACAGAGGCTGGATATATTGGAGCAATGACTGGCAACGCTCTGGACGTCGTTAAATGTGAAACTAACGATCTGTATGTTCCTGCAAACTCCGAAATTGTTTTCGAAGGCACTCTCTCTATTACAGAAACAGCACCAGAGGGCCCATTTGGCGAGATGCATGGCTACGTCTTCCCAGGCGATGTCCACCAATGCCCTAAGTATAAGGTCAATGCTATTACTTACCGCAACGGTGCCATTATGCCAGTCTCCGGCTGCGGTCGAATCACCGACGAAACCCACACCTTAATCGGCTCCCTTGCTGCAGCACAAATTCGCCAAATCTGCCAGGATGCCGGTCTTCCCATTACAGACGCATTCGCACCATTCGAGACCCAGGTCACATGGGTGGCACTGAAAGTTGATACTAAGAAGTTGAAGGCGATGAATACCACACCAGAAAAGTTTCGCAAAATGGTAGGAGATTTAATCTTCTATTGCAAAGCTGGATACACGATCCATCGTCTTGTGCTTTGTGGAGAAGATGTCGATGTCTACAACGGAAAGGATGTTATTTTTGCATTTGCCACCCGTTGCCGCCCGAATAAAGACGAGACCTTTTATGAAGAATGTAGAGGATTTCCACTGATCCCTTACATGTCTCATGGTACAGGTTCGCCTGTACAGGGTGGCAAAGTTGTTTCAGATGCTTTGATGCCTGCAGAGTATAAAGGTGAGCAAGACTGGCAGCAGGCTAGCTTCAAGCACTCCTACCCAGAGGAGCTTCAAGAAAGCGTGAATGCGAGATGGACTAAGGTGTGGTGCTTTTCAGAGAGCAACTAAGTGCGGTGAGCATAATAACGAGCTAGTCGTGATACCGTGGCAAATTAATGATAATTGCTAGAGGTTCAAAACATCCAGGGTTCCAATGATGACCCACTGTAGTCTGGTAATAATGAGTCCCCGAAATCAATTGGGTCTACTATCTCCATTAGATGTATCTTGCTTAAATTTAATGGAAACCTACTCCAGACAATAGAGTTGAACATATCAAGCGGAGAGTTGCCTATTTGAATTATATCATCTTGCCCAGGAAAGCCTGTAACGTCCATGTAGTTGGAGGCAGCTCCTCGTGAATCACTACTTATTCAATGTTAGCGAAGTCCATTTCGGATGAAGCAAGTTTGA
Source organism: Coleophoma crateriformis (assembly GCA_003369635.1). Taxonomy (NCBI): domain Eukaryota; kingdom Fungi; phylum Ascomycota; class Leotiomycetes; order Helotiales; family Dermateaceae; genus Coleophoma; species Coleophoma crateriformis. The sequence goes on from PDLN01000005.1 coordinate 1,664,627, forward strand.
GAATCTTACTCAGGCCGCTCAACGTTCATTGCTAGTTGAGGTTGGTCATCAGTTATTTTGGGATTTATCCCACCGCTGTTGGAAATATTGTTGTGGGTGAAGTTATTAGAATCATTGTTACACAGCCGTCGAAGTGCCGTGACTGCTCTTGTATGGGGAGCGGATAGTTCGAAATCGAGGTCCAAATCCTGTCCTTGGCGACCTTGTTCTTCAGGGTCTCTTGATAAGATATCGAGAATCTCTCCTAACAAATCCCGAACTTCTCCATTCGTGGCCGTTTCACCTAGAAGACCGAGTAGCAACGCTGAGCTAAGACCATTATGAATGACAGCCCACGAACGAGAGGCAACAATACTCAGTGAGTGCAGCTGAACAAACGCACGAACACTTCGTAATAGATTTTCGATGCACTTCTCCATGAGCTGTACTTGGACATCGGTCTTGGATTGCAGGTTATGCCTCCCTCGAAGCGACGGGCGGCATAACCATGCTATGATGAAGGAGATATGTAGATCTAATGCACATGTTTCGCATCGCTGGCGTATGTTGGAATGCATTGGGTGGCCAATATTCTTGAGGCGGATATGCTCAATTCTAGCCACAGTTGCTTGTATGCTTCCAAAGTCTGGGGTGGCGTGTCTAGTCCCGATGCTGTTGCTCCGAATAATAATATCACAAAGAGTGTCCATCGCGTCCTTATAAGAGAAGTTTTCTGAAAATGGCTTTTCGGTGCGAGCAGCCATCGTGGCAGGAGGCCTGTCGTAACACAGTGACAGTAGACTATCTTGCCATACCAAAGCTAGCCTGGGGATGTGAGATTCAGTCTCCTTCAAAATTGTGGAGAATCGTAAGCATACCAGAGCATATATCGTGATGACGAAGTGTTTTTTTCATCGTGCAAGCCAATACTTTGAGCTACTCTAACTGTTGTTCCCAAGAGTATCCAGGCCGCCTCTGGCTTCATATCGTTCTGCAAGACATTCCCCAATATCAACAATGTTTGCACACACAAAAGCGATGGCCGGACCAAGAAATTGGCCAATCGTAGACACTGGAAAGAAAACCGAGCTTTGTGCCATTGGTCAGTAAGGCTTTTCATCTTTAGTGTGAATTCGGCTTACTATAAAGCTGAGATTTGCTTTTCCTTTCTTGAACTGAGCTGTCGGAATATTGTGTTCCGGATGCTAGAACTGCGAATAGTGAGCCGATCCATGAAATAGGTTTTTGAAAATGAACCTCATCAACCGGACGTCTCTGGTTGTATGAGTGGCCCTTTTCAATTGCACGCGTCTCAAGATATGAACACAGCTCAACTTCAAACTGTTCGATATCCGGAATGATTGGAGAAAGGGGGTGGGCTTCTAATTTATAGCACCTAAATAGTCTGCTCAAGTGTCAGTGAGTCCAGTTAGAGATGAATAAATCAACTCGATAGCAGAACATCGATTTGTGACGGCACCACTAACTGCTCCATGTCTCGCAGGTGTATTACTCACCTTATAATTTCTCGATCTGCCGGCAGAGCTTGGAAGAGATCCAGGTTTAACCTCCTCAAAGATGTGTTTGATTCTTGCATGAATGGATATATTGATCTTGATTCTTTCAGTCCGAGGATCGGTAGTATTGCATCTTCAGCACTATGATTGGGAGTCGTCTGAGCCGGACTGACTTGTAAAGTCGAGTCTCTAAGGAACGCTGGCATGGAATTCGTCCCAAGGTATGGGCCTCTACGGTCCTGCTCTTCGCTCTCTTGAATAATAGTGCCATCTCTCGATTCAAGGTGGCTGGTAGTTTGGGCATTATTATCTCTATCTGTCCTCAACTGCTCTAGTCCGTTTGATGCGCCAGCATTTATGGCTACTCCAGGAATGGCTATCGAAGAACGAGTGTGTGTAAGTAATCTTGAAGTCAAAACATCTCCACTTTGAGATGAACGATGTTCCAAAGCATCGGCGTTGGGCTGTGCGTGAGGTTCAGGCCCTATGAGCGCAGCTCTCCCATGACTCTGCCCTCCCTGAGATTGAGCTGTAAAAGAGCAAAGCTCTGGATAGCCTCTCTTAGCGCAATTCTGACACGGCGCGCTGCCGTCGCATTTCACCTTCCTCGTCCGGCAAGGGTAGCAACTGGTTCTGGCTCTCTTCTTCCGCTGGCGGAGGATCTGCCGTACTTCTTCATCCGGACGAGAAGCGAGTTCATTTACCGAGTCCATTATCCCAATTCAGCCTATGTTCATGTGCGAATGGGTGCAGAGCAGACCGTGAGTTGAGTTTGGCGGTCCCGAATTGTGTGTTGTCGTACTGTTGCTTTCTCCGAGAGTGCGCTCGAGCTCGGAGAAGTCTCGACACGTGACTTGATACCGTTGCCGAAATGTACGAGTTCTACATACAAAGCAGAAGAGCCCATCTGTTTTGTCAGACCTTGATTTAATTAAGGATCCTCAATCGCATTAGCTAAAATACACCTTTGTAACTTCCACAAGTCAATGCTCAAATCTGAACCGGTCTTAAAGAACTTAAGAGGTTGAGAGCCTACCCTTTAAGGCCCTTTCCTATTCCTTTTTTCGAAGCGATTGCCTTGGGTGGAGTTCAAGTCCTATGTATAAGATCGTTTCCCAGATATTTGGTCTCGGTCCTGATGGTCCAGGATATACATCCGTCAGACTTGAACCAGATCAAAGCCTAGTAGGCATCTTGAATGGCACTTTCATCACGGGAGTCGGGTCGCTTAATATTGAATGGGTAGATGGGAAGGATCTTATTTTGCAAGCATCTAAAGCAATGACGGTTGAAATTATCTTACTTGCATTTAAGGGCACTTTTGAGCTTGCAGAGGGTGCTAGAATCCGTCCTTTTGATCTCTCATAGATAGGAAGCTCGCGGGTATCGTCCTGTAGCTGCTCGGTTTCTGGACATCCGTACGGCGCTTCGCTTCAGCGTCGTGGAAAGCAATATGACATAGCCTAATGTTTGCGTCAAAATGGCTACTTTTCAGCTATTACAGCCTCATTTACCATGACTATATACCGCGTCCAAAACTGCCACTGTGAAAATATACTCACTATAATTATAATAACTCCTGATATTCTTCGGACCATTATCTTGTTTGGGTGGCAAATACAAGATTCCTAGGTAATCTGATATCTAACCTCTATGAATGTAATCTAAAATCAAACTCCTATGCAACCTGCTTAACTGGCTTTGTAAAACGCATAATTCTACGGAAATAGATACAAAATCACTAAAGCTGAAAACAATAGCTTAGCTTCCCCAACGGACCACTACTAGGCTGATTCTACTGCGCTGTCCTGTCATCTGTTCAACTGTTACCTAAATCACCAAACACTAGCCACCCTAGAGAACTAGATGGTGAGTTTGCAGGATAAGATCATAGCCTTAATCGACGAGATGTCAGGTTTGATGGCCCAGATGGTGTATTAGCACCAGGGAAACTATCTCTTGGCGGCGGTAGAGCTGAGGTACAATCGACCAGGCCCTCTGTCGGAACCCCTAGGAGCATCAATCTTGCGAAGGAATCTACAAAAGCTTGATTCCATGCTCTATTTTGTTTCACCAATCAGCAACCTCACTAATTCGAGGCAATAGTAGAGTCTTACGCTTGCTGTCCTATGAATGACTTGAATGCTGGTCCAGATCTGGGATCTTGGCTGAGGGCCACATCAGAATCAAAAACGAATACGCCAGCAGGTTTCGTTATGGTATCGCTGTAATAGTCAACGTCCCACATCCCAGGAGTTCTGTCCTGAGGTGCTCCAGCTTGAGCCGGATCGACAAAGAACTGTTTGGACGAGCTGTGGGCACCAACAAGCGCGGCGACGTCAGCGGCACTGAATCCCTTATCGGCAAACAGTGAAATAATTGTATCTGCGCTCATAGTTGCATTCCCTGGGAGTAGGTTTTCGTCTGCGGGCTTGGACGAGTCGGTTCTACCAATCATCGTCTTGGTCGTAGGCCCAAGGGGGCATGACAGTGTTGCATGAGCGCCTGCAAAAGCGATCATGTCTGCAACACCGACTCCGCGTTGCGCTGCCAAGCCCTTCAACTTGGCAGAGATGGACTGAAGGCCTCTGTTCTCTGGTCGGGCGTTCTCCACATCAGAAAGGAAGACAGAGCCATCGCAACCACCTGTAAGGCCCTGGGATGAAGACCAGGTACCGCAGTCATGGAAGACAGCGCGAATTGCGGATCGTGCATCGTCATTGCATTGTCCGTCGGCCTGAAGGAACATCTGGGTAAGATCTTGAGAAACCTGGGTCCATACAGCAGGGCATGCTCCGCCGCTGCGTGGCAGAGCTGACGCCTCTATGAGTGTGGTGGCCAAAGCCACGGCTATGGTGGAAGAAAATCTCATGACGAAAGAAGTACACAAAGGGAACCAAGGGATATAAAGGTCGAAGATCGAAAGAAAGACAATGGTGATAGTAACCCAAGAAAAACGACCGGGAAAGGAATCCAAGAAAAGAAATAGGATGAGTAAAGATAAGATCTCAAATCTGCCTTGAAAATCGATACTCTGAAAGGAAATTTGTGAAAGCGATGGTTCCTCTATAAATGCAGGTCCTCCACCGCTCGTGGAACCTGTTGGCATCCTAACTTCAGCTGGTCTGACTGAACTTGGGTCACCACTATTACGGATCACATGTATGGACGGCTAAAATTAGGATTGTTCATACAAATTCCAGTAGTTCTCACTCACCTCGCAACGGAGTCATTACGCTGACCCGCAGGTCAAATAAAGTACTGAGTCAGCACAGCAAAGGCAACGGCAGTGCCGGCGCTCCGCTTTTACCAATAGCTACATGGTATTGAAGAGTCCACTTACAACCGCCTCCTAGAGATACATAGTATACACGGCTCATGCGATAGATAATCGAACTAATATTTTACACTCTCTACTACTAATAGGATCGTCGGTAGTACTAGCAGAACAGCCAGTAGAACAGCTATTAATACTAATACCCCTTGCGGCTATATACCTTCAAAAAGGAGGTATACAAATCAACCTAAGCTTAGGTAGCATATTACGGCAAACACGTTTCGTATCAGCAGATGAAAGAAGATTCACAAAGGCCGTAGGAAGAAGATTGTGTACAACTACTCCCGTCGTTGACCCCTATTACCAGAAGGTACCAATAGGACTTTTTACATAATCGTAGAAGATTTGTAAGTATCGGAAAACAGGCTGCCGATTCTTACTTATCACTTTTGAAAATACAAATTGGTGGTGTTGGCGCTGGCATTTGGTGTACCAACCAAGCGTATCAATTGACCCCCGAGGGATCAGTGATGTAGCCCACCTCGCAAGCCTTCTCGCAAGCTAGCCAGTGATAATAAGGTTTGCCAGTCAGCGTGGCAGTGTCACGAGGCTATTTAGAGCTCCAGAAACGGCTTAAGTTGCTTATTCTCGGTCAGAATTAGACGCTGTAACCGTAAGCCATTGTACCTTGGGCTCTGATTCGATGTAAGAATCACATTGTCGCGATTTCCATTTGCGAGTATTTTTAAAATTGTCTCGTACTTGTTTTTTCTCCTTCACTTATCATTATCATAATCACTCTCAGCCTGTACACCCATATAGTATGACCCTGCCACGTAGAAAAACATGCCACGCAGAAAAGCATGCCACGCAAAAAAGCATCCCACGAAGAAAGCAGAACCTCGGACCCGGCTTATTGCTCGTACCAGAGTTACAGCTCAGTAACAGCAAAAGGCAACTCGATCTAAGCAGAATTCAAGACAGCTGGGAAGTCAGTTTCAAACCAGAATAACACTCTACCAACCCTACGTGAACGAGCAGAGCACAAGGACTTTACCGTAACCCCGATTAACTTTGCGAGCGTCAATGAAGCGGCATAAAATAGTCTTTCGACAGGAAGCTTTAACTAGATGCACGAGGCGCAACAGAAGTTTGCCAGCATGCCAAACTCTTCGTAATCTTACAACGAGCCATTTCAAGCTGAGCAGCACGTGAGTCAATGCTGCGGGCCGTTAACGACACAGGAATGCCGCAATATCATTCTATATGCTTCGCGCCGCAGCCAAATCTAGGAAGTTCGAACTGCTCATGCAACTATGGCGCGAAATGTAGGAAGATAATCTGACAACGTGGGCTGAAGACAATATCTCTTTTCGAAGCGATTGCCATGGGTGGAGTTCAAGCCTATATGTGAGATCGTGTGTCAGATAGCCGGTCTCAGTCCTGCTGGTCCAGGGTATAATGCCATAAGACTTGGACCAACTTGTCCTTTTGAATGTCTTGTAAAATAAGATAATCATTAGAGCTGGGTGGTATGATACAGCCAGGTCACGAGTTAAAAGTCGTTGAGGTGCCTTTAATGACAGCAGTGATGTGTGGAGGGAAGGGATTTTTCATGGCCAGACTCAATCACATGGAGACACTCGATTTCAAAACAACGGGAACTGATGGATTTTGTTAAAAGTGCGCTTTGGAACATTTGACTTCAGACTGAGATGCCAAATTGGGTCTTAGCAGTTCGCTTATTGGATAATTCCACGACAACTCGTTTTGGACTACCAAGATCAATAACATTGCTTACATTCACTATTGTCCAGGAAGTTCCTCTGTCATGAAGCATCGATGCGTCAAATCCTGACTCGTTGTATTTCGGAGTTAGTCATTCTGTCAATGGGTCTGAATTTGAGGCAATGAGACCAAAGCACATCTGTATCTATTGCCCTCGAAGTAGCCAATTATAAGGTAATGACCGAATCCAGGAGAAATTCTAAGTCTATAAATACAAGCTCAAATAACACATCTAGTCCAACTATCAAAGCAGCACTTACAAACACAATTATATTCAAGATGCCGCATTCGCCCATCAACCCCGCGATTTTATACTGGGGTACTCCCGTTGTGCTCATCACGACGACCAACGAAGACAGCACGTCCAACATCAGCCCCATATCCTCCGCATTCTGGCTCGGCGATCACTGCATGCTAGGGCTGGCAGCATACTCGCAAACGGTCATCAACCTCCAGCGCACCAAGCAATGTGTGCTCAACCTCCCTTCCGACGACATGACCGCAGCCATCAATGCTCTCGCGTGCACAACCGGCACGAAAGACGTCCCATCAGGAAAAGCCCAGCGCGGGTATCGGTACGAAAAGGACAAGTTCAGCGTGGCGGGATTGACAGAGCAGGCTTCGGAACGGGTCGCTCCGCCGCGGATTCAAGAATGCCCGGCGCAAATGGAGGCGGAGGTTGTTGGAATATATGAAATGATGCGGGATGGGCCAGAATCTATCAGTGGCTCGCTGTTAGCGATTGAGGTCAAGGTGTTACGGACGTATGTTGAGGACCGTTTGAGACTTCGTGGGTATGAGAATCGAGTTGATCCGTTGGCATGGCGGCCAATGATTATGAGTTTTCAACACCTGTTCGGATTGAAAGAGGGGAAACCGGAAGAATCAACTTTGGCACGGATTGAGGAGGAGCTTTATCGACTACCGAAGTAGAGACAGTAATACATGACAGGGTGATGAGGAATTTTGAGACACTAAAGAGCCATAGAACTAGCTATAGATTGTTGAATTCATAGATATGTCTGTATCTATTGCTATACTGGTAAAACTAAGACTTTGCAATTTATTGGGATCCACTGCTCTTTATTTGGGCTTTTGAGCATAAAACACAACACTGAAGCAAATAGATTAGTCTCCGAATATCCAAGTTTGAATCCACTCGCTCTCAGCCAACGCCCGGAAACATTTACATGAACATAGAAGAATGAATCTTGGCATCCTGCATACCCTTACTCACCTCATTGCAAAGAAATATACTTCATCCGGAGCCATGCAAGGACTCTCGTGAGGTGAGCAATACCAAGGCCCTCCGAGCCACCACAAATACTCTCGCCTGCGCCCACATCCCCAACTCCTCAGCTTTCTCATCCTGGGGCCACTGATTCAAAGGCCACTTGAACCGTCTCTCAACAATATACACATTGCGATGTATGGGGAAGGTCAAGAACTGGGGAGGGCTCTACAAGGGGGATAACTCCGCGGGTGTGCCGCACCAGATGCAGAAATCGACACCGCTTTACACTTCCTGAGACGATATCGCTTTCGTTTATGTTCTCAACGAAGGATAGATGGAGACGGAAGTTACCATAGGATGATTTGGGCTTGCATGCTTGATAGTCTACTTGGCATTTCCTTAATTTTCGAAGGGCTGGATGTGATCTGCTCGTCTGTTGCAGTGTTGCTATCCTGGCAATGGTTTCCCTGTATTATCTGTGCTACGCCCAGCTGCTCGCGTAGTCTGTGGGTAAGCTATGCTCCCAGTCGTTCAACCGTACTAATTTATCCACGACTTTCGTCTCTGAAATCTAGCTTGTTTCTCTAGAAACCTCTATACTTTCTCACTCTCTCACTCTCTCATAGAAGTGGCAACCAGGCCAGAAAGAACTACAAAATGCAACTTTCGGAGCGAATGAGGATTAAGAAATAGCGTCGAGGATTGCTGGCGCCGCGTTTCTTTAGCAATACTTAGCAACAAGTAAGACGGCTTTCTACGTATCAGTCTAGGCCTTACTTACGCCCTTCTCTGGTGCAGATTGGGCCTGCGAAGCTGGAGATAGTGGCAAGTCCAAAATCGCCTCCGGTGTATGTGATGAACGATGGTAGTCGGTCAACGATCTCCCATCTAGAGCCTCTCGAGGCAACTAGCTCCTGACTCGCAAGCAACGGATCATTGGGTAGGACATTTCCTGAATCGGGCACCAACAAAAACAAAGTCAACTTGAGACGAAGACTAAGACAAGCAGGAGTCGATGAGCATGACTTACACACGACATGATCAACACGAGGAGTTTCCGAGAAGTCCCCCAAGCTAACAATAGTTTGAAGAATATTGATGTCACAGTTATGCTAGTAGAAGGCGAGCTCGAAGTGCCGCCGATCAAGGGGCACATCTACTGGTCATTGCCGCTTTTTCGACCATGATTGTCGGGGCCAAGCATCCCTTGATGTTCCCTCATGACTCCCGCTGCAGTAGCACACGATCTAAGCGAGCACTGTTCTAGAATGGCCTCGAGGTTCGACAAAGACATTCACTTCAGCATCCCACATAGCATGGCACCGCCCGAGAATCTGATTCGTTCCCGATGGCTCGCACGGACTGGTTTGCGTGGTGTCTCGGCAGGTGGTGGGCCCCTTGCATAGGCGAGCCGGCACCTTTCCCCCTCGGAGCACGCAAGGCAGAGATCGAGACAAGGAATCGTGCATGACGGCGGCTTCGCCCTTCCATCAGCCAGATGGAAGCCCGATGTGGCTTGAGGAGTCGGCCCAGCTGGGCTGAGGTGAGGGGGATCGGCTATGAGGGTGGTCGGTACTAGGCCGCCTTCACCATGCGAGGGGCTGCAAGACAGGACGGCAAACACCTTTGAGGCTGTTGTGGCAGACCTGGGATGGATGTGAAGAAGATATGTGTCATGGGTCTTTCCTTAGTGGTGAGTGAGGATCGATCTTCGGGCCCATCTAGACTTGGATGCCTTCCAGATATAAGAGCCGGCGAAGTCCTGATGAAGGACACAATTCAACCCAGATATCACTTCATTCACCATGTTCCAACTACTCACATTATTTTTGCTCGTCCTGCAGCTGGTTGGGGTGGAAGCTCGGCCTTCGATCCTCTTCCCACTATACATATACCCCAGCCCCGGAGCCTGGAACCCGATCTACTGGGCGCTCGGCAACAACACGGCCGTCACATTCAAGATAGTCATCAACCCCAACAGCGGACCACCCAACGCCAAACTCGGGGCCGCCGACCTTGCCAGCTACGTATCAGCGGTCTCCGTCTTCAAAAAGTATCCCAACGCCCTCACCTACGGGTACGTGGACACCAACTACCCAAACCGCAACGACAGCGACATCGTCGCCGACATCGATTCCTGGAAATACTACTCGCCGGCCCTCGTCCCCACCGGCGGCATTTTCTTCGATGACGTGCACACCATGCAAGTCAACGGGATGTGGCAGCTGAACAACGTCGCCGCCTATGCGCGCGCGGACAACTTCACCGACGTGATCTTCAACCCAGGGGCCGCTCCCGCGTTCCCGGACCCGCGCTATCCCAACACCCAGACGGTCTCGTTGTCCTACCAGTATGCCAACCGCAGTCTGGTGTACGAGAACTTCTGGGGCGCGGCGACCGGCCCCGCTGTGGCGTCTAATGTCTCAGGCTTCATCCAGGCGAACAACCACGGCGTGGCATACACCAAGCTGCAGGCGGCCGTTTATCAGCTCCCGGGGGATGCGGTCTGGAATAATATCACGGGGGGCTGTGCTAAGACGAAGTCTGGGTTGTGTAACTTCACGAACTCGTTCACTGGGGTGGTGGACAGCTTGTATCTGTCTGATTTGGCATACATCGATGGGGTGGGGGGAAACTACTCGACCTTCCCCAATAACTTCATGGCGTGGGCGAAGATCTTGAACGGCACTGCATAGGATGTTGGGCGTAAATAGAAAATTCTATGTAAAAAGGGATGGGAGGCTTTAGTTTAGTTGTAGATCCAAGAACATAAAATTCACTTAGTCTATCAACCTGTATGGGCGTACCAGCCAATCATCTTTTCCTACATTTGCCATTGTCGCCAGTGTGCATTAGAGCCATCGGCTTCATGCAGGGACTAAGTGTGAAACAGCCGGGCACGAGGAACTTTCTTCTGCAGCGTCCCGGCATCTCCAACCTCGTCGCTTATCGGATAAATAGGATGGGGAGCGAAAGCCCACATGGCTGGTTCACTGCTGTTTGTTGCAGAAACAATAAACCCTTATGCTCATCTTTTGCGAGCAGCATCTTCATGGCACAGCCACGCGAGTTTAACCGTCAGCTTCGAGAAACTCATATAAGCCACTGCCGCATCAATGCGACGCCTCCCCCATGTCTTTCTCTTCGCCCGAAGTATGACGCAACCGATGACCGACATCATCGCATACTCAACGAAGGAAGCTGATGGACGTCCATGCGGATTTCTGGCCGTCAGAACGCAAGAATGGCGCATACGGCTCTGCAAAACTTCCCAAAACGTCTGGGAAGGATGATATCCGGACGGCTTGTCGGTTCTCAAGGGTATAGCCAACATCGTCAGAATGATAGAGCCAGGATATAGCGCAATGTTCTATCGCGAATACTGTTCAGACCTATAAGCAAAGAGTTCATAATGGACGACAGACAGAATGTCACGAGCGGGGCCCGCTAGCTGGAAACAAAGATCCGAAGGGTGAGAGCATTCAAGTCGAGACTTTTAACAGCAGCCAAGCCTCGCAAACACTCTATCAATCTATGTGCGCCAGCTCTTGGCGACGGTGCTGTTACCGACGACTCGAAACGAATCAAGTTGCCGACGTTAGCGGTAAACTTATGCGATGATTCACTCGGGCGGAGTTATCCGAGGAGTTTGGAGATCGAGTATATGCGTGAACAGGAGAGTGCCTAGAAAGAAAATAAAGGCTTGGGACTTGGCATCTATGGATTCTACCTCAGCTGTTGAGGCAGGAAATCTATTCGATACTCCTCGCTACCGACCGTTTGAATACACGAGCATTGTCCGCAGAGTTAAAGTTGCGAGTACGACGTTTGCCAAGCCTTAAAACCAAGCAGGTGAGCAGTTCAGAGCTAGGCTCTTCACGCCTTGACACTTTGGACATTCGTTCGACTCAGAGAGATGGTTCGAAGAGCGTGACTCTAAAGGTATGGATATGATAGAGTCAAAGCTATGGATATGACGAATCCAGGGCAGTTCTGGGAGCATTATACCAAGGTGTTTCGCCATACGAGCTGAGATGCTTGGCCTTAGCGATTCGTAGCCTCCCCCGCCTTTCGGGAGGATCCAGCCGTGATCTATGTGATGTTCAGCCAAGCAGGCACAGCTATCCGATCTGGGACAGCTTATACCAACAAGTTGCCAAAACGGTGCTCGTTGCGCTCGTGACGCGATCAAAGTGGCGTCATACCTCCTTGAATGGGCGATGGTGAGACGGACTTCGGATGAAAGCAAACCATGCGAAATGCTGGGACGAGAACATCACGTCTCGATCCGCGAAACATCATCGCTGCCGGCGCGGACTTTCTTTCCGCCGTGTGGATATCAGCGAAATATCAATGGTGGCAATCTGGACTTCTCCTGGTGATAGTTTGGATTCGAGAGTTTGGTGTTTGAATATTAGATCCTTATTATACAGTCTGCCTTGCAGCATGAAGTAAGATGGTTAGCAAGATGGGATGATTGCTTCGCAGCTGGAAATACCGTGTTCTATTAAGTATAAGTAGGTTCCTCATCGCTCTCACATGAGACGTTCATCTGAACATCAGTTCTCATTCTCAATACATTCGTAACTCACTACACCCACCCACCAATCCCAAACAATCCCTCCCTATATTCTCCCCCACCTCAACCACCAAAACCACCAACATGCAGTACAAGAACGTTCTCCTTGCAAGTGTTCTCGCGTTCTCCTCGCTAGCCTCAGCGCTGCCCAGCATCCTATCCCCCAGAGCGGGCTTCCCCCTCCAAAAGCGCGCCGTGACCGTCTTCACCGACGGCGCCTCAGCAAGCATCAACCCCGCCATCAGCACCACCGTGTTCGCACCCCCACCCCTCCACCAGCACACCCCCAAGACTGACCAGCCCCCAGATTCAACCCCAACGACGTAGGAGGCAAAGCCGACGCCGCCTCCGCAGTAGCGGACGTGCTCAACAAAGTAGTCGCGCTCGTGCAGGGCCTGATCGACGGCGACACGGTCCGCCGACAGCGCTTCACGCAGGAGACCGTTGCGGCCGTCAAGTCGCAGTTCCCCGGCAAGGCGGTCGTGATGTGCAATGTCGGGTATACGACGACGGGCACGATCGACGTGGTGCAGAAGACGAGCTACAAGGCGAAGGTGGGCGCCAATGTCAGCTTCGACGTGCTGGTGTTTGGCAAGGGCGTGACGTTTACCCGAAGTGGCGATGGGGGCTTCCAGAATGTGAGTTGAGAGCCTGGTGGAGCGGGTTGTGTTTACTGGTCGACCGTGGAACTAATTGTTTGTTTTAGTGGGCGTATAACCTTATTACTGGATGCACGGCTAATGGAGCCAATCTCGTCTGCTAGAGTGCTGGCTCTCTTGTGAATTCAAGGATGAACTGGGGATGGAACGGCCTATGAAGGAGCGGAACGCCGCTTGCTATTCTTGGGGTTCTGGCTTTGTTGACGATCTGGTATAGGTTTCAAGTTGTGTTCAATACCGCTGGAATGCAAGCCGTTTGCACGGGAGTCAAGGTGTCTGTTTTGGAATATATGCTCGTCTTTTACTTCTTTTCGTATTCAATTGTTATCATGCTCTAGCTTAGAGTCCATAGCACTGTCTACAATTATCTTTTCCTCATCTCCCATCTGAACCCAAGCATAGCAATGATATCTCAGCACGACTAACTTACGTACAATCCATCCTCACTACGGATTCACATTACTCTCTTTCTAAACTTTCTGTGGAGGAAACAAGAGCAGAGCTTGATTCTCCTGTCGTCGTGTAAGGTATGCATAATCAGGACTTCTTGAGTGTCGCCCTCGGGCAATGCTGGCTCGCTCTCTGAGATACTCGAGCGTTTCCACCCACCCACTCCGCGCCCACATCTCAAGCGAGGCCCAGCCCTCGCTTCGCCCATCACCACGAACGACCGCGCCCGGAACGCCCACATGCAGGATTAATGCTCTACAACTCGGAAGCGCAATTCTCAACACCTCACACACATTCTCTATCCTAAAGAAGAAACGCAGAGAGAAGAGGCCCATGGTATGCTGTGCAGCTTTCATGATAGCAAGTGACAGGGGCCGAATCGAGACGGTTTTGGTACGGCCGTCGCTTGCTCGCTTAGCTCCTCCTGCCTCCGCGCTGCACTGCACCCGAAGTCAAAGACAACGTTGCATAACCGACACCAGATGCGTGCATTTCCAAAGATCACTCCTCTACCATTTGAGTTTGTTTCATTGGAGATAAAAACTCTTCTCACATTAGGTTATAGTTAGTTATGGAGGGTTTGTATCAAAAGCCCAATTTCGGGGGAACGTCACTAAACCCCATGCGGCAAACTCACAGGGAGGATGGTAACGACGGACAAAGTCCACGTAGGAAAAGGTGCACCAAAGCTATGTCACAGCAGAGGAGGAAATTAAGCATTTAGATCATGATTCATTTCCAAAATGTCAAGGGTCTAAACCATAGTATATACAAAAAGCAGAAAAGAAAAAGAAGAAAATTCGTCATCTCGTCCCAATTGCGACAATCAAGCCGCACCCTTCGAGCCAGGGAATTTCGAAAACTGGCTCGCATCAATGCTCTGCAACTGTGGGCAGCTCAGCTGCGAAAAGACAGAAGCAAACGCGCCGTTGATCTTCGCGAGTGGTTGGGTGACGCTGGAGAACAAGCCCTTGAGCAGATCCGGAGCAGCCTGCTGCGCGAACTGGAAGGCGAAGCACATGGCGTTGTTACCCTTGGCGAGGGTAGCGGTGTTATAAACGCCACCCGTCAGCATCGTGATGTCGACGCCCGCGTAGGAGTTCGTCGTGCCGGTGTTGCCGCCAACGGAGAGGAACTGCGGGTAAGCCAGGGCGGCAGCAGTGAGGTCGGTCTGGAAGTAGGGGATAGTGTACTCGTCGCCGAGGGCGCGCTTGTACCAGTTGTTGGGGATCTTCTCGTGGCCTTCGGTCCAGCTGAAGGTGCCCGGGGTGCCCGTGATGGAGAAGAAGGACTTGAGGACGTCGCCGTTGAGGTAGCCCTCGGGGAACTCGGCGGACTTGTTGGACATGAAGCGGTAGATGAAGGTGTAGGCGGCGGGCTGCACGAGGACGCCGGTGAAGGGCCCGTTGAAGAAGTAGGGGTTGTTGTCGATGGATTGCTGGAAGCGCTTGGCTCGGAACGGAGTGAGGGTCGTGAGGTCGTAGCCGTTGGGACCGAGGGGTTGCGAGTACAGGTCGTTGAACTGGTCAAGGATGACTTTGTAGTCGTTTCCGCTGCGGCTTGTTAGCGAGGGAGTGAGGTTGGGGGTATCGGCGGCTTACTATTCATACAGATCTGGTCGGGTGGGTGATACGTCCGATTCATACTTATTATGCGACCCTGATATGCCTTGTGGGGTTCCGAGCAGTCCGATCGAGCTCAGCAGGCTCGCGGATGGGGGACCACCAATCGACCAACCTAGTGTCATCAGCACGGGACTCCAAGGCATGTTGCATATATGACTTACTGGTCAGATCACCATCAAACACCGCACCAAAAACCGCCAGAAACGCTCCAAGGTCGAGTCCCATGCCAAAAACTATAATCACCCATGTCAGCTGAGACTCAAGACTATGGCTTCAAAGCCTGCCCGCGGCACATACCATCATACGTTCCCTGAACGAACTGTGCAATCGTCGCCACGCCATTGTGTGGGATATAATTGTGGTTGGCCATCGCATTCAGACCCGGACAAGGGCCACGGAGGTCCGACGGCCCCGGGGCCACAAAAGCATGGGCACCCGTATTAGAGACATATTGCTCGCTGGCGACAAACGTCGGCGCGAGAGGAGTGCTGACGCGCTTCTCTTTGATGTTGGACTCGATCTTGGCGGAAATAGCATCCAATGCACGTTTCTCTTCGGCACTGAAGGAGAGATCGAACATGCGGGACGGGAAGGCGAAGGTGTTGATGGCAAAGAATGCCAGCAGGCTCAAAGTTGTTGAAGTCCTCATGGTAACGGAGTAGAAGGTACAGGATTAAGAGATGCTTGTCCTGGTTGTTGGTCAAGGGCAAAAAGTACGTGGCCGAGTTACTACTTATATACATACACACATACCAATATAACTACATATAGACTTCTGGACGTGTGTAGGTATGTGTAAACAACCACACCTAGCAATACAAAATACAAATTCCTCTCAAGCCCAGCGCCATGGCGATGACGATCAGTCGCCTCTCGAATTGAGGCCCCGTAGCTACTCATGACAACCAACCCCACGCCTTGACCAAAGAGGCAGCTAGCAGCCATCAGCCTCGGCCCTTTACCCCAACGCGGACCAGTAACATTCTAATTACTTCATTCATCCCAAGCCAGCCCCGCTCCAACCACACTAGCCCGGAGATCCTTCCCCCTCCGCAGCCAAGCCGTCCCCAACCGACCCGCCAAACAAAGCCATCTCACCAATCCGCAAGCCCGAATTAACAACTGCCGACTCCCCACGACGTCCTAGGAAAGCCAAAGCAAGACAAGCGCAGGTACTAACTCGGAAGCAGAGCGCGCACCTCGGCACCCATCCGGGGGCAGACCAATGAGCGCACGAGCAGCGAGAGCAGAGAGCGGAGAGGGGAGAGCGGCTCGCGAAGATGTAGATCTCAGGCTCATTTAAGCTTAATCACCACCCTTGGAAAGGCGGCCCCATTCCTCGGCTGCGGGGATAAAGCGCCATCCTCGGCAGCTCCACTTTTTCCATGTTGGGTGCTTGAATGGCACGGAGAGGAAGGCAGTGAGCTATGTCCTCCCTGCGTCGAAGGGGAACTTGCCGACGACTCTGCTGGGTGCTGCATACGAGTAGGGTAGAGGACATTACGCTCTCTTTTCGAGCCTGCGCGGCGAGGGCTGATGCCATTGCTTTCGGACCGGGTAGGAGGGTCTGCTCTGCAGCTGGGAGAACGTTTCTGGCGTGGGGTGGTACGCGGTGGAAAAAATAGTTGGCCGGTTTACTCGAACCTTACTACTACTACTACCACTACTAAACCGGCCAACATTTACTTCCACCGCGTAGGTGGGCACCAGGACGAGTCGCGCACCTGGAGAGCGTGGAGGGGAATTGCGCCCTCTTTTCAAGTGGCTTGGTGGCGGTACGGATGGCGTCCAAGGGGCCGAGGCAAAGGATGGCAGTTGCACTGGGCCTTTCGTCATTTGTCCGTCAGCTTGCAGAGGGCAGGGAGGCACCGGGACGGGTAGCTTTGCGGGGTGCGTTGAGGTATTGAAATTGAACGGTCATATTGTGTCATGAGAGCATCATCTACATACATGGCGGCGGGCGTTTCCTAAGCCCGCCACCGTCGGAGTTTTCTAAATTCCTTCAAGTATTTATAATTACACATTGCAGCCCTCTTGGTGGGTGCGTGCCCATTTTCGGCGCAGAAATTACCTGATGCCATAATTGCATGCCAGATATCATTAAGAGGAAGATCCGGAGCCCGATCCGGATCCGGAATTGTTCGACGGCTTCACGCTCAAACTCAACTTGCGCAATCGTCCCGTCGCCGGCTGGTTACCGGTAGGCATGCTTTGTAGTGGGTGAGGTGGCTCCGATTGGGCGGGTGGGAACATGCTATAACCCGCAGTCGCCTGCCCATAGCCAGCGGGAGCGTACTGAGTGCGGTATCCATCCTGTGGAGTGAAGCCAAGTTCAGCTTCTTCGTCCACCCGGCCATAAGGATCGCGAACGGGACTGGCCGCCGTGACGCGGAAAGCTGGACCACCATCACCGTCGAACGCGCGGCTGGGAACACTCTCTCCCGCCTTGCGTCGGCCTCTGGTCGACTCCCGCTTGAGGAGGGTTCTCACTTGCTCCACATCATTACTGCGTACTCGCTCAGCATCATCACCCAGTGTATCATCGTCCTTGAAATTATCTCCGTGGGCAACATCAGCCGCCGGTGATCGTTGATTCAGGGCCATCGCAGCCGCAGCTTCGGTAGTACCTCCCAGATAATCAATGCCGCTTGACTTCGCAATTGGCGTAGGGTCGGTCGGCTTGTTAGGAACAAATTTCTTGGCTGCCTTGGCCTCTTTGGATTTCTCTCGTGCGGCGATGGCATAGCTGTCGTCCACACTGACCGAGTAGGTAGGATTGTTGGGGCCACCAGCAGGGTCGTAACCGCCTCCCGGACAATTGATTGGGATCTTTCGTAGAGCTAGAACCAATGCACACATGAATTTGCTTCGTCTTGCTGCACGAACGGTCTCGTTGTGCCAATTGCTCTTGTGCTTGATCTCAATCTTCAATTGAAGCTTGTCCATGTTACCAATGCCGACCGCTTCGAGGATAATATCGGGATGGAAGTCCCGGCTGTTTTCAGGGGCCCGAACGAACGCCTCCATTTCCGAGCGGAGGATGTCGATATCTTCCAGGGACGTGTCAAAAGAAATATACATGTCGAGTTGCTCTTTCATCGCCTTGCTACGAGTAATGTTTTCAATCCAGAGGTTATTCAGGACGATATTCGGAACTTGGACCATTTTCATACAATCGATCCGCTTGAAGATGGTGTACAGTAGTGAGATCTGCTCAACCACGAGGTATTCCTTTTCAGGGCCAACGATATCGACCCGATCTCCGACATCGTAAGGGTGCTTGATAAACAGGAAAATACAAGATCCAAGGAACTCTTGAGTTGTGACGGCAAAGACGAAGGACAGTGAAAGGAGAGTGGTTCCCGCCGTGGCCAGCGTAGTTACAAATCCAGTATCCTGGAAGGCAACTGATGCACGTTAGGTTCTGCATAATTAATTCGGGAATCTGACTTACCAAAGACGAAGACGACGATGACGAAGAGAATGGTTATGAGAACCTGATCCAGAACACTAATGGCTTGACCCACATCACGCATGCTGTGTGCAATCATTTTCCGATCTCGGCCAATTTCAACCACCTTCATGATCATTTCGTCAAGACTAATATCGCCGTTTCCATCATTATCCAGGTGCTCGAAGGCTTCATCGGCTTCATCCTTGCGGGCCGGGCCCAAGACTTCTCGAATGTCGTCCAGGCTCAATGATTCGCTGCCCTCTACCACAAAAGACATCCACAATCGCTTAGCTAAAGCTTCCGAAGATTTGGTCTTCTCAAGTGCCTCAATCACGATGGAGTGGGCCGAGCTGGGATTGAAGACTTCCTTTCCAGTGATCTCCGAGGCAATGTTTCCAAACACGGAAGTGACCTTATCTCCAAATCGTCCGACATCCCCGATGAATCTCAGCGGCGTGGCGGATCCCGATCTCTTGTGTCCCGTACTCTTTGCCAACATCGCCTCAATGCTATCGTTAATCAAGTAATCCTCCTCTCGGAATTCATAGCAATACATAGGAAATAAGGTTCGTGAGGCATCATAAAGTAGCCCGAGGAGATGGATGGCCCGTTTGGACTCCTTGATCCGTCCGTCAAATGACCGACGATGGTAGTTGACACTGATCAATTGAATGATCGTCTTCTCTCCCAGATACAAGAGCGAAGAGATCAGAAAAGACAGGAGAACATTGGTCATCCTACTCTTCCAGATGCTAACCCCGCCATTCTGGGGTGGAAATGCGTTAAGCTGATCGGTCGTCAAGGCCGTGAAGGTGACCAAGTTCGTGACAGTCCAGCCGACAAAGGACAAGGGCAACTCCAATGCTCGCAAGACCGACGCATACTTCCGGGTTCCCGAGCTTACCACACCGCATAGAGCCATGAAAACATAGGGGATGGCTTTCGAGACGAGCTTGGAAATCCAGATACTCAACCAGATGATCTCCAGCCAGGAAAAGAAGAGAAACGCACGCATTCCTCCGATGGTTGCCTTGGGATAAAGTACAGCGAAGATGACGATCGGGGCCGCCAGGACCAGGGCAATGGGTAACACGTAGACAAAGTACCTCGTAACGACGGAGAAGTTGACAATTTTCTTGTAGAATCTTCCTAAGGCATTGACCGATTGTTCCTCGCCATCAGTCCCAATTCGCTTGGACTTGGAATCGAGCTTCTTCATTTTCCGCTTGCCCGCCGTGCCAAAGAAGCCTTTCTTCTCGTCATCCTTCATCGTCGGCTGCGTATCGAAGTCATTGAGCGCACCTTCGCCCGGCTTGCGTGCCCCGGTGGACGAGTTGGCCGTCCGCACATTGGTGAGGGGAATCTCAGTTTCGTACATGTTGCTTTTGGAGTTGTCCAGCGGTTGGAAACCCTGCCGGGAGAAGTTGGTGGGCGAGCGTGGGGAGAGAGGAGAGCGCAACGACATTGATGGTAGATGTGACCCGCAACAGAGCGTAGATGTGCCTCGTCAAGGCATGCAGTTATACGAAGGTTGGTGGTGGTGGTTCGCGAAGGTGGAGACGCGGGGTTGGATGGAGAAATGCAGAATCACCAAGGAAACGATGTAATGAACGCCTGCGAAGATTGAGAGAGCCGAGACTGGAGAAGTCGAGTTCGCGTTCGTCCCAGGTCGAGGTCAGGTCGAGATGGGTTATGCTGCCGGGTCGCAGATGGACTAATATATGATCTGAAGGGATGGTGGGATGCCGTTGAAAGCCCCTACACAGGTCGTGTGCAGAATTACGCAAAAGAGAAGAGACGCGGCAGCAACGAAAGACGGGCTCACGCAGGCATACGCAGATGACGAATGCTGGTGTTGGTGTTGTTGAGGAGGGAGAGGAAGAAGAACGAGAGAAGGGCTAAAGAAGGACTCCGGACGAAGGATGCGATCTGCTGCTGCTGGGTGACGTTCTAGAGGTTCGTGTCAGGATGGCGCCCGTTCCTGACTCCCCTTTTTTCATCGGGACGCCTTGGGAGAGCAGGGTGCAACCCGTCATCATAGGCCTGAAACGCACCAATTGCCGGCTCCCAATCAGCCCTTTGCACGCTTTTCTCGACTTTTTCTCTGCGTCCCCCTTTTGGGCTGTTCAGCCCGCCCGCCTGTCGCCGTTTCACCTGCAATTGCGACGACCCGGTACTGGATTCCGCGTCTGATTGGCCGCGGCTCCATCAGATAGCGCCCCATTGGACAGCGCCGGCGGGCTGGTGGCGTCGTGAGGGGAGGCCAAGTGCATTGAAACATAAGATGAAGTTAGATTGATGCCTTAATCCTATCCCACCAGCCCTCTGCGAAGCTGGCTGGCATCCTTCAAAATCGTGACTAAGTCGGTGTTGTGGTGGTGCCAATGCCATTCCTCAAAACCCAGTGCACATGTGCAGACGTTGCGTTCAGAGATGTCCCAACAGCGCTGCTCAGCCTCGCTGCGGCGATACCGTGCGTTGGTCGCCCGCACTGCCACCGCACAACACACCAGCAATCTCCAATGGACCAGTGCAGAGATCAGATCAAGGGTTCGCCCGCGGCTCTGAGCCCTTCGTCTCCAGTCCCTCCCAGATCCCCGATCTATTTCCAGCAAAAGCATTAGACTAAAAAGTAAGGCCCAGCAGATCCCCTTCCGCACCCAGGTACGTGTCCACTTTTCTGTCGCTCTCACGCTGAAGCTGGACGCGGCTCCGACACCAGGTGGCCTCCGTCCGGCTCGGTTAATTTGTCGTGCCAGTGCCGCAGGCCTCGGCGGGGCGGGGCGGAGTTGGAACGTGAGCTAGCCCGCCCAACGGGAAAATGGTGGAGCGGCGGGAAAAGATGAGCAACGCCATTGACGACGAACTTCGTCATCAGGAAGCCATACGAGTCCCCAACCCAACACGAGCACCTCGGGCCAACAGCTCGACACGAGAAGAGAAGAAGAGCGTTTCGTATCCCCTTCACCACCAGCCCCCGTTGCCGCCGATCATCCCGCCGCATCATGAGCTGCGACGAGATGAGAGTCGATCCAGCCCGAGCTAAGACTCTAGTCTCCCAGCTGCAAGCTGTTTCGGAGCGAGTGACGAAGGCTGCCAGTGGCAGGAGCGTAAGTAACCCCCCTGGCGTCTCGAGTGGGAGCATGTAGAGCATGTAGAGCCAACAGCCACTGATACCTGAACCCATAGGTCCGCCTCGTTGCCGTCTCCAAGCTCAAGCCCGCAGCCGATATCCTGGCCCTGCACCAAGAACCTACGTCGTGGGTGCATTTTGGCGAGAACTATGCCCAGGAACTGACGGAGAAGGCCGAGCTGTTGCCCAAAAGTATCAGTTGGCATTTCATTGGGGGCCTGCAGTCCAGTGAGAAGATCCTCCTCGCGTTCCGTCACGTGTCGTTCTGACTTCATTAGATAAATGCAAACCCCTGGCCGCATCCATACCCAATCTGTTCTGTGTATCATCGGTGGATAGCAGCAAGAAGGCAACTCAGCTAGACAAGGGACGCGCTGAACTCGTTCAAGCCCACCCCGAGATCCAGGACAAGCTCAACATCCACGTCCAAGTCAACACCTCTGGGGAGGAAGCCAAATCCGGCGTCGCACCCGG
Organism: Coleophoma crateriformis; assembly: GCA_003369635.1. Lineage (NCBI taxonomy): Eukaryota > Fungi > Ascomycota > Leotiomycetes > Helotiales > Dermateaceae > Coleophoma > Coleophoma crateriformis. The sequence continues at coordinate 1,686,796 of PDLN01000005.1, forward strand.
CGCCGAGACGCTGGACCTATGCAAGCATATCGTAAAGGAATGTCCGAATTTGAACCTGCTAGGTCTGATGACCATTGGGGCGATTGCGAGATCAAAAGCCACGACGGCGGAGAATGAGAATGAAGATTTCGTCACGCTGCGAGAGGAGCGAGATAAGGTGGCCCAGGAGTTGGGAATTGAGCTGGAATTAAGCATGGGTATGTCGGAGGATTTTGAGGGTGCAATTGCGCTCGGCAGTGGAGAGGTAAGGGTTGGAAGCACCATCTTTGGGGAGAGGCCGAACAAGGCGGATTTTAAGGTCAAGGAGGCTGTGGAAGAAAAGAAATAGACGATTGATCGATTAAACAAAAATACCACCACCATCCAAAATCACCCTCTTCTTCTGCCGTGCAAAATATCCAACCTCGACGGTAGAGAACGTTAGATGACTGTCAAGCGTTTAGAACTTCAGTTTGGACCAACGCTCTAATAGTATGTTACTCTGAGGAAAGCTGTGCTACCATGACAGGAAAAGCCATTCCGGCAACACTCTCCTCTTAAGCCAGGTCGTTGCAGCGCAGCACCTAGTCTTAACGCGCAATCTTGGGATATCCACTAGTCTTGCGAACTATCGCCTTGTGTATAACTCTCCTGGATATGTCCGAGCCAGTACGAGACCCAATATTGTCCTACTTCATCTGACAGTCTAGAACAATCCCCTACATTAACGAGTACATCCCGGTTTTGTTCTAATATATCTTGGCAGTCCAGAACAATTACATACATTCACGAGCAGTCGGCATAAAGTACTATAGCTAAGCCCGGGATATAAAAGGTTCCACTCAATATACCCGTTACATAAAATCTCCGAATATTTTCAAATTGGCCCTTTTTGTTTCTGATGCTTAAGCATAGGTCCATGCTTTTCTTTTTCCTTGCGATCACTTAGCTCCATTTTCTCGTCGTCTAACGAGACGTACGATGCCCACGACATTTAATCGCAGTCGTGCTTGCTCGAATTTGTTGTGGAAATTTTCTTTTCTGGCAGTATTACGTTATTGGGATGTCCTTAAAGGTCGCTGATTCGATTGGCAACCAGATGCTGTATTTCTTTTGCGAACGTTGGCCTTCTCCAGTGTTTAGGCTGAACCTCGCTTTAATTTCCATGGGCTGCCACGCAACACTCTACACCATTCGACAAGGAGACATAGGTGTGAAAATCGCGACGGTAGATATGCTACAAACCAAAACTGGATGACGACGGCAGAAACCAACTGAGGCGGGAGTATCTTCAGACGGCAGAGTGCAGCCCAGACACGGCCGTGGGTTTGGCATCCGTAATCGTCTTCCCCGCAGTTTTAGGCTGATGCTGAGCTGAGACTGAGTGGCATGAGCCCGTCCAAAGCTAGCTCTTGGCGTTAGAGGCAAAATGCACCTACTGTCCCAAGTGAGCGGAGGTACCTCGACGGGACCGCATGTGAACAGAACAATGTCGAACCGTCACCGGACATTCTGAGAAGTCATCGCAATGTTGAGAGGTGGTACCACGTGACAAATTCCACCACAGTGCCAAGAACGAGTCCGGCGAATTTGACAGACACGGTTCCTTTTCCCCACCTCCCAAAGGCTTCCAAGAATCTTGGTCTTGCTTGTATGCTGGGTGAAAAAGCTTTGAAAAAGCAGACGTGCCGCTGATCAATGAAAGATCTGTCTCGCTTTGGTTGGCTCGCGGATTCGCAAAAGGTCTTATTCAGCCGGAGCTCGGGATTTAGGTGACCACTCAGCAATAACGGACTGAATTGGAAGTCCACGATGGAATCCAATTGTATCCAATTGAATCTTGAGCAGCGGCGCCCATTCGTCAATGGCGGGGATCCAGCTGGAATTCTCTCCTCTTGCTGCAGGTACAGGCAGGCCGGTGTGCGCAGGATCTCCCACTACTATCTAATCTTTCCTTGCTCGCTTCCCGGGATATCACAGCCCGCACACCGTCGGCCAATGGTTGGCAGCACGTTGCTGGACGGTCGTGCTTGTTATCACCACTCTTCAGATGGTCCACCTTAGCACCATCTCGTCATAATCCTGCAGCCGGAGATCCCCCACGGCTGCACGTGGGTCGTCGTCCTTGAAGATATAAGTCCATTGTGTCCGTTCTTGTCCTGCTTTGCTGATTGTCTCCTGCTCGTCAACCACCGGCGCTCGCTAGAATTGGAATCTCACCATGGCCAAGATCCTTGCCGTAGCAGCGCTTCTCTGCTCAGCCATCAGCTCCGTGCAAGCTGACATCCCGGGAGCAGCATCATATACGGTGTCGTCGGCCTTCCCGACCTCAGTCTTCAGTAGCTACTATGTCAAGCCCGAAGCTACCGCCGAGCCACAACCCGTCATCTATGACCCCATTCTGAACACCAGCTTCCCTCTGAACTTGACCGACCCCAAGACCATCCCTACGGCCGACAATGACCCCGTCTATTATCCGCAAGCGGTAGCCAATCTGACCAATGCCACTTCCGAGGCTCTGGTCCAGGTGGCTTTATCTGAGATCAAGAGCATCATTTCCGGTGAAGGCGGTCTGTCGGGCAATTGCTCCAAATGTATCGCGGCCCTGTCGGTGGGCAAGTTTCTTGCTCAGACTGCTCCGTCATACGTGCCCGATGCAATGATCTCCCTCTGTCAATCGACGGGGTTTACGACCAATGCCTCCTGCGTAACCAGCTATGCTGCTGGAAGCTATGGTGCCATCTGGACGCAGATCTTGGCCCTTGCTGATGTCAACGGGCTTGATGGGCGTTATATTTGCAGCTCTCTCAGCACCACTTTCTGCTCGGCGCCATCGACCTCGCCATTGAACACCACGGGGCTCTTCCCCAAACCCAAGCCTGCCAATGCTACTGCGCCGAAACCCAGTGGAGAGCGAGTCAAGGTCTTGCATCTCTCGGACTTCCATCTGGATCCAAGGTATTCTTTTGCTTCCGAGGCGAACTGTTCGTCGGGTATGTGCTGTAGATACTCCTCGGCGATGACCTCTCAGGCCGTCTTCCCGGCCCCGATTTATGGAGCTTACAAGTAAGTCATTGAGATTACCACCTCTCCATTGGACCGCAGCAAAGAATTCTCGTGATCTAGTTACTGACTTTCTCAGGTGCGATACTCCATACTATCTTGGCCTGTCAGCCCTTCAATCCATCGGCGCCATGACCGGGACTGGAAGCGGCCAATCATCCCCAGCATGGACTATCTACACGGGTGATCTCATGTCCCACGACTCGCAAAACCAGCTGTCACGAGCATATACAGAGTACATTCAAGTCAGCGTGTATGAGATGTTCAAGTCCTACATCGGCGGCCCCGTCTACTCGGTTCTCGGAAACCACGACAGCAGCCCCGAAGCCATTGACGGGCCACACAGCATGCCCGGGCCATTGGGCCAGCAGTTCAGCTGGAACTACGACCACGTCTCCAGCTTGTGGCAAAACAACGGCTGGTTCAATGCCTCGGAAGCCAAGGAGGCTTCGATCCACTATGCAGCCTACTCCGTGAAGAACGAGTACGGCCTGCGCATCATCACCATGAACACCGATTTCTGGTACAAGTCCAACTACCTGAACTACATCAACAGCAGCGACCCGGATGTTTCCGGCACCTTCAAGTTCATGATCGAAGAGCTCCAAGCCGCCGAGGATGCGGGCGAGCGCGTGTGGATCCTCGGCCACGTCCTCAGCGGCTGGGACGGAACGAACCCACTCGCCAACCCAACGGATCTCTTCTACCAGATCGTCGACCGCTACTCACCGCACGTCATTGCGAATGTCTTCTTCGGCCACACGCACGAGGACCAGGTCATGATCTACTACGCCAACAACGGCACGGTACAGAACGCCAGCACCGCGCTGGCCGCTGGCTGGATCGGCCCTAGCGTGACGCCGCTCACGAATCTGAACTCGGGATACCGCATGTATGAAGTCGACACGGGAACGTTCGACATCTACGAGGCATACACTTTCTACTCGGACGTGAGCACCTTCTCGGACCTGAACGGCACGGGCCCCGTCTTCCAGTTCGAATACTCGACCCGCGAAGCCTACGGCAATGCCTCATCCTGGCCCGAGGACGCGCCGCTGAACGCAACCTTCTGGCACGGGGTGACCGAGGCCATGGAGGCGGACAAGTCGCTCGTCGAGACCTTCAACACCTACCAGGGCAAGAGCAGTATCCGCAGCCCGAACTGCACAAGCGATGCTTGTGCCGAGGCCAAGGTCTGCTATATGAGGAGTGGAAGCGTGGCGCTGGGTAAGGCGTGTCCGCAGGGGTGAGTTCTTTCTTTCTTTACCATTGAGGACTTGGCTGTGGGGTTTTAGCTAACTTGACATTTTTCAGATTTGCCTCGGTCCAGAGCCCGTATACTGGCAAGAACTTCTAATCTTGTAGAGGATCTGGTAATAATACGTGGTCCATGTGACGTGACTGACACATAATTCCTAAAATTCCGTGATCAGGATACCTGACTTGGCCCTACATGATAAAGCTAGTAATACACAGACTTATGATAAGAAGAATTTAGATATCATACAATCTCTTAATATTAAAATGGGTATCATATCTGCATTCATACAAATCTATGTCGTATCTCTCCTCATCTCTCGCGACCGTTCTCTTCCATTCTTTTCCCCGTTCTTCTCACCATTAACCATTTTTTTGGGCCAATTCCTCGCAATATCAATGTTCTCCCTCGGAGCCACAAACTCCAGGAGTATGAAGAGCAGATAGTCTATAACCACACACAAACAAAACAGCTTTCCAGCCCAGATGCCACAACCATAATATCTCTTCAGTCGATCAATGAGTGCAAAGCTCTGTACGCCTGCCCGCCCTCGGGAAGCACTCCAACTCGATGCATTTGCAGCATCGAAGCCATAGAAATCTGCTTCGCTCAGAGCGCCAGAAATTCCATCATATACTCGCTCGGTCCGCTGAGCCACGTCGTACCAAGAATACATCATCTTGACTTGATCATGAAACTTCTCGGTGCGAACCTTGTTGGCTCGAAGTGCTGCTATAGCCTTTCCGGTAGCTGCCACAAGATCGTCCTCTTCAGGTTTTGCAAACACGGTCATGTGTGCCGGTAGGACTTCTGGGATGCCTCCCACTTGTGTGCAGACGACATATAGTCCGCAACTTGCGGCCTCGACGATGACCGTTCCAAATGCTTCTGTCAAGCTAGGATGCAGGTATATATGCCCTCGAACCATTACATCTCGTACTTCTTCGTGTCGAACCGGTCCGAGCATCTCCACCCGATCTTGCAGAACGTTTCTCTCCAGCATTTGCTCTAAATCAATCGCCTTTGGTCCAGATCCAGCGATGATAAATCGTACATTTGGATGTAGCGCTATTATTCTGGGGATCGCTGCAATCAATAGATCGGTGCCCTTGTTGTAGAATAACCGTGATATCACCACAATAGTTATAGTATCATTTGGACCAAGGACCTGTTGCGGTATCGGATTGTGTTGTCCCGACGCCTGAGCAGTTCCATCGGCAGTATACCCCGGATGTGACAGAGGACGAAAGTTCTCAGCCACGACGGCATTCGGAATGACCGACACCATCAAAGGGTCCAGGGATGCTCGCAGGACAGTATTCTCTTTGCTACAATAGTTAGTACACCGGCATCAAGTCTGCGGAAATCACTTACCATGTGTGGCTGACACAAATGACATGATCGACGTCGCTGAGCGTGAACTTCAGAAGCTTGTTGGTCAAGATACTGCCAGCATCTGCAAACCCAAACAAGGAATGATCTGTAAACACAGCTCGCAGCCCCATAGTCCTCGCATGCAGAATTGCCTCGTGTGTAAAACTACTCATCGTGCCATGCCCATGCACAATTTCGATGGCCTCCCGGAGTACGATGTTGCGAAAGATCGGAAAGAAGGAAAAAACTGTGGGAAAGGTGGCGGAGCGAAACATAACCAGAAACGGGACATGATAGACTTTCAGGCCATTTGTAAGATATCGTACACCCGTCCTCCCTTCGTATGCATGGGTGATCACGATTACTTTGTGTCCTTGGTCGATGAGCTTCGTGGACAGCTGGTAGATGTGACTTTCAATACCGCCGGGTTGAGGAAAGAAGAAGTCGCTGACCATGGCAATATTGTACGGCATCTTGAGCGAATGCAGGCCAGACAACTGCTGGCCAGCAGATGAAGTTAACTTCGATTGCTGAGGTATTCCATTATCGAGGGGAGCGGCCAGGAGACGAGATGAGGCTGTCAACTTGGAAGACGCGAGGCGCGATTGAGTCTCTCACCGCCCGGCAGTACTTTTGAAATATCAAAAAAGTTCTGGGTCTAATCAGCCTTGCGATAGAGAAAGCTTGCAGGAAACATCCGTCACACATCACCATGTCGTCGCAGCTGTATGCTCGCTATGTGCCGCCAAGCAAGAAGAAGACACCTGCAATTTCGCCAGAAGCAACTGAAATTGCCACACCCATTCCATCCGCAGTCTCTCCACCACCCCCAGTGACGAGACATGATGCTTCCTCCTCGTACGCACGATATATTCCTCCTTCGAAGACGAAAACGAAATCGCAGCCAGTTGTTATATTATCGGAGTCAAATGAAGGCCGCGAATCGCCCTCTGCGGCGAAAAGAAAACGAGAAGATGTTACACCCGCAGAGCAGAAGCCGAAGAAAAGCAGGAAGAGCAGCAAGCACAAGGAATCCAAATTGCCATCACCAGAACCCATGGATGTGGATAAACCAGATACTTCTTCAGACGAGAACTCTGCGAGCGCAAATCCTCCGTCGAATAAGACCAATGTAGAGGACTCGGATACAGACTTGGAAGCGGATAAGAAGCACAAAAAAGTCCTTGAAAAACGAGAGAAGTCCTTGCGGAAAGCAGAAAAGCTCGCCAAAAAGGCTGCAAAGAAGTCTAAGGATGAAGGCGAGCCAGAGGAGATTGAAGCTGCGCCTGAAGAGCCGGCAGAAATCCATGATCTTGTACCACTTCCCCAGCCTGAACCCAAGCCAGAACTTCCTGCACAATCAGCGACAGCGTCTTTGCCTCCTTGGCTAGCAACACCGATCCGTGTTTCACCCACAGCAACGGCATCATTTTCCGACCTAGGCATTGAAGAAGATGTGGAGAAGTCATTACAATCAAAGGGCTTTAAAGAAGCATTCGCTGTGCAAGCTGCAGTTCTTCCGCTGGTTCTTCCTGGACCCAAACAGCAACCTGGCGACATTCTCGTCCAGGCTGCGACTGGATCTGGTAAAACACTTTCATATGTATTACCGATGATACAGGACATCAGCAAAAGTACGACCACTAGGCTACGGGGATTGATTGTCATGCCGACGAGAGAATTGGTTGCTCAAGCCCAAGAAGTTTGCGAAACTTGTGCTATCGCTTATGGCGGGTCAAGAAAACGCGCAAGGATCGGTACGGCAGTGGGAAATCATACTCTCAAGGTCGAACAAGTGGCTTTGATGGATCAAGAGATGCGATATGATCCTCAAAGGTACAAGGAACAACAGCGAAAATTGGATGCGAAATGGGAATCTTCCGATGTGGAGACTGATGGAGAGGATGATATGTTGTGTGACGATGAATCAATTCCAACATTGCTAGATCACGTTCTGGAGCCAACGCTGAAGGTAGACATCTTGATCTGTACACCTGGAAGATTGGTGGACCATTTGAAATCCACGCCTGGATTCTCGCTCGAGTATGTCAAATGGTTAGTTGTAGATGAGGCAGACAAGCTGCTTGGCCAGAGTTTCCAGCAATGGTTGGAGACAGTGATGGGTAGCTTCAAGCCAGCCTCTCGCCAAAGTCCGCTGAGAAAGATCATTCTCAGTGCGACCATGACAAGAGATATTGGACAATTGAACAGCCTAAGGTTACAACGACCAAAATTTGTTATGCTCGAGGGAGATGCAGGTAGGGATGGCGATGAGGCTGACCAGACATCTCAAGCCCATGTTCTGCCGTCACTCCTGGTCGAGTCTACTATCAAAATCGAAAATGACGGGGACAAGCCAATTTACTTACTGGAGTTGCTTAAGAGTAAAATAATGGCCCCTCGAAAGGATTCTTCCAAGGCAGATTCTACTAGTTCTGACGATACCTCATCAGAGGACGATTCTGACGACGATACATCATCAGATGACGACTCTGACGACTCCTCATCTGAAAGCTCCGCTTCAGATGCTTCCGACACGAGTTCTGAGGATGATCTAACTAGCTCAGAGGATGACTCTTCTTCCGATGAGAAGTCGACAAAGACATCAAATGTACCACCAGCAAAAACAGCAGAGCATTCGCCTCGTGGCGTTCTGATATTCACAAAATCAAACGAGACCGCAGTTCGTCTCGGTCGCCTGCTTGCACTCATGGAACCAGCCTATGTCACTTCAATTGGCACGCTTACCTCCACAACACGAAACTCAGCACGAAAAGCAGCATTGAACGCATTCCTGGCTGGAAAGCTCTCAATTCTCGTAGCATCGGATCTCGTATCCCGAGGTCTTGATCTCCCGAATCTCGCGCACGTCGTGAACTATGATATTCCTACGAGCGTTACAAGTTATGTGCACCGTGTTGGAAGAACGGCAAGGGCGGGCAAGGAAGGTTTTGCCTGGACGTTGTTGGGAAGTACAGAGGCCAGATGGTTTTGGCATGAGATTGCTCGCTCAGCTGCAATTGAGCGGCCTAGCAAGACTAAGGTTGGAAGACTCAATATGGACGCGAAAACCTTCAGCGACGAGGTCAAAGAGCGGTATGCCGAGGCTCTGGAAAAACTGGGACAAGAAGCTAGTGTCACGAAGAGGAGGGACAAGTCAGTGGTGTAATGTACTTAGATGTCAATGCAAAGGAACTTGCATCCCACTAAGTCCCGATATTGAGTATTCACTACCCTTGAAAAGCGAGCGACATAGCTCCTTCCTATAACTGTGACAAAAATCAAGAAGTGGTTGCGTTCAATGCTTGCGATAGCCGACCGCCGAGACTGAATGCCAAGTTCTTGTAGCGAGCAAGAAGCAATAAGGTAATCCATGCGGTAAGCGAAAAACTTAAATACGGATTTCCAAAAAGAGGAGCGACGCAGTTGCACCTTCTCTGGCCAGAAGAAAAGTTAATCAATGGCAAAAGGAAACTTTCAGATTTTGCAACCTCCGTGAATCGAACACGAACCTCCACCTTACGTAGCTGTATGACAGCTTGGAAGGGTGGAATCCTAACCATTGGACCAAGGAAGCTTTTTGATAGATAATGCTTATATTAATATATGATCACTTTCAAATCTCTACATGCGCACTAAGATCTAAGAGTACGAGTCCATAGTGTAGCTCATGGCGGGTTTTGCTCTAGTAGTCTTCAGCTTATTGCTTAGTCTGGTGCAATATGGTAAATATCCTCTCTCTAATACCTTACACAGCACCATTCCTATGGCATTATCTAATAGAGTCCCGCTCAGTTCTTCGTGAGAACTATTAGCGGCATCATTGTTATATATAATCTGCGGCACTTGTCGTTTGACAAGCACTTTTCTAAGAGACCATTGTTGTGCTTCATTTTGCTAGAAAAGCTTCATATCAGGTCGGTAAAGATAGCACTGCGTTCAAAATCGAAAAAGTACTCAAGACTCATGCAGACTTGATGTTCTTATTCAAAACCTAAGGTTTGGAAAAGGAGTTTTAAAACAAAACTCGGTCAAATTTCAATTACATATTAAGATAAGATGCTAAATGTTTTGGAACATAGATCCATAGTAAATCCCGTTGGCATACCCTCCACATTTTACTGTCGGCGCTGCGGGGCAATAAGTGTTGCAGTAGTCATTGCTCTCTGGAACCCCTCCAAGTGGCTGGCCCAAGCCCGTGGGAACCGCACAACCGCAGATACCCAGTGATTGTACCACGTAGAAGATGTCGGAACCAATACAAGCTGCTCCGCAATCATTCACGGACCCAGCAGAGTTCCCTCCTGGAAATCTGACGGTAAATCCGGTTTGCAAAGCACCCTCTTCGAGGTTGAAACAACCTAGATACGCCCAGTTGGCAGTATATGCAGCACCTGAACTAGACCCGGGAGGTCCTTGGAGTCCTTGAGGTCCAACTGCTCCGGTTGCGCCAGGGGCTCCGGAAGGCCCAGAGGGTCCGGAGGGGCCTACAGCGCCGGAAACGCCAGTTGGACCAGGAGAGCCACGAGTACCAGTAGCACCAGTGGGACCGGTAGCACCACTTAGGCCAGAAGCGCCAGTTGGGCCTGAAGGGCCACTGGGACCAGTGGGACCGGTAGAACCAGCTTTGCCAGATAAACCACTTAGGCCAGAAGCACCAGATGGACCCGAAGGACCGACAATTCGAGTCGGACGGCGGAATATAGTTCTCGGTGCACCACCACCATTGAGGAAGTCTGACCAAAGACTTTGCCAAAGTGATACCAATGGACTCGACCCAGGCGCTAAGCCAGTGGTGCTCGTTGAAATCGAACTGCCAGAAGTAGTGGTAGGGAAGAGGTCTGAGAAAAGACTGTTTAAACGCGATACCACAGGACTCGACCCAGGTACTAAGCTAGATGTGCCAGTTGGGATAGAACCACCAGAAGTAGTGGAGGGGAAGAGGTCTGATAAAAGACTGTTCAGAAGCGAAACAACAGGACTCGATGTCGGCGCTGTTGCAGATGGTCCAGTTGTGTGAGAAGGACCAGACACGCCAGAAGTGGTACTGGGGAAGAGATCTGACAAAAGACTGCTCAGAAGCGAAACCACAGGACTTGATGTAGGCGCTGTTGCAGATGAGCCAGTAGGAGTAGCACCGCCAGAAGTAGTGGTGGGGAAGAGGTCTGACAAAAGACTGTTCAGAAGCGAAACAACAGGACTCGATGTCGGCGCTGTTGCAGATGGTCCAGTTGTGTGAGAAGGACCAGAAACGCCAGAAGTGGTACTGGGGAAGAGATCTGACAAAAGACTGCTCAGAAGCGATGCCGCTGGACTCGACGCAGGCGCTGTTGATCCTGATACAGTAGAAGAACCAGATGCACCTGTGGAACTGGCGTTACTAGATGATCCAGAGGCTCCAGTCGTACCGGCAGTAGCTGTGACACTGGCGTTGTTAATTGCGCTAGATGTTGGATCAGCAGCGGATGTACCAAATGGGCCATCGGTGACAATTCCTAGGCATGAAGACACTGAAAGCTGTTAACTTATAAATTTCCTCTCAATGGCGGTGGAGACTGACTAGGAATAGCTACTAAGTTTATCAATTGGCACCCGGGGGGAGGGCCAATAGCAGTGAAAATTGCTGTAACAGCACCGGTACTCGACATGCAGAACAAAGCATCGGTGATGGGAAAACTTGGGCTTTGCCATTGTAAAATGCCGGTATTGGTCACGGAGAACACGCTAGTGATTGTGCCACCCGTTGTAGGTCCCAACAACGAGGACCCACTTCCTGCCACGGCGCTGACGAGGTTGCCATTGGCATACAGTTGGGTATCATTAAGCGTGTACGCGGTGCCAGTATTGCAGGTGTTCGTTATAGTGCCTGAGCTGATAAAAGACTTTGTCGCTTGTCGGGCACGGAGTTTGTTGACATATTCTATGGATATGACAAATGGTGAGTCGATGATAGTAACACCAATATTGACAGCAGCAGCATCAGTTGGACCTGGCAATAGGGGCATTGTTGTTGACGGAGATGCCAAGAGTGGTCATTTGTAGGTTAGCCAAATCCCATGCACTTTTAGAGTGAAAAGCTTACAGAGATGAAGACAGAGGGGCGATCGCTGTCTGTCCAGCAACAAGGGTATCCACGTAGGTTGGCGCATTATTAATGGTGATATGAATGCCTCCATTAATATTTAAAGTGGTGTTTTCCGCAATAAACGTGTTGATCGAAACAGGGTATTCAACAAGAGTTACAGGGTTTGGCTGAGGACAATCCTGAGCAACTGCTACCTCGAACAGCAGAGCCTGTAAAAGGCAATAGGAGGTCGCGTAAAGAAACATGACGACGAAATAGATAAATGAATGTGGCTCCGCGTACGGATTGTGAACTGGAAAGAGAAACAATCAAAAACAAAAGCAAGCAGAGATCAAATAAAGAAACAAATCAATTCTTATGTGCGAATAACAAGAGTAACAAGACGCGACTTACGAGTTCGTATCAAAATTACATTTAAATTTCGGGGATCAGCCCTTCCCGTACCTGTTTAAGTACTTAGAGTTTTCAACAGTACGCGCAACGCCATTCTGCATTGCACACTGAAGGTTATCCTCATGAACTCCAGATACGCTTATCCTTACGAACTCTAAATATTTGCCCATCAAACATGGATAAGGATATGAGTCAGAGTTACTTCCTGACTTTGAATATCCAAGAAGATTCGTCAGATCCCAAAAAGTCGTCCAAAGCCCCATTGCCGTGGTTTACTGAGGTATGGTTAGTATAGATAGTTGTAGGGCTTATTGTAGGAATACATACCTACGTATATTCTCTTGTGAGCAGTAACTGGACAAAGTCCTTGCAGGTTCTCCGTTCTCTAGACGTTTATTCACATGACCAAGCGAGTTGAATCACGGGACTGGTATTCGTACTCACAGTTCGCAGAGCAGCAAGGGTCCATGAGGAAAGCATTTGTACAGTTATCATTCCACACATACAGGAATTATAAGATTCACAACCACTTGATGCTCTCTGTGCTTTCCTCCAGTACTTTGTTCAGATAAGAACTTAAAAAATAAAGAAGAAGAAAGTGTCGTGCAACGTGCGGTTAATATAGACAGCCAAATAGTCAACAAGCGGGACCTGAATGAAGCCTTACAATTTACACCTACCAGGACAATCGATACCGATATCACCAGAATCGAGTGCCGAGCTCATATAATCTTAGGTCCGACATCCGAATTCCAGCCATTCATTTCCCCAAAAGTGAAATGAGAGATATTGTACACTCGATTAGAGTTCCTTCCAGCGGTGTTGGTTGGAAATTTAGGTTGTAATTTGAAGGGATTCCTTTCTTTCGTGCCAAGATTGTACATTGCATAATAATTCCAAGCCCGCTCTTGTATCCAAAACGCGTCCGTAGATGCTACATCAGATAAAACACACGCCTACGGAGCAAATGATCTACTGTCTTGTGCCTTTCAATTCCATGGCCTCCGAGCTCTTCACGCTGCAGGTAAATCTGGGATGGTGATCAAAGTAGTGGGGAACTTCGAATCTGAACGGCCGACTGGTGAAGATACGGTCTCTACACGTTCGAGCATTGGTAATGAAATTGGGTATACGTGTGGCCCTGTGAAAGCACGTTCGAGTATACAGCGGAGGAGCTGTGCCAGCGGTCGTCAAATTTGCACTGCTGCAAGGGATGCAATATCCCACGCCCTTCAACACAGGGGCATCCACCTGAAATGAGAGGTGGACATGTGATAATGGCTCCTGGCCTGATTCGGACAAGAGGGAGATGAAGGACGTTGTGAATGCATAATCACTTAGCATCTCCTCCGGAGCTTTAAATACACCATTCGTTCCTCGCCAGATTTAATCAACGGTCTCTCCCGTCATGCTTCCCTGGTGCCGGCATCCCCACCCCGAAAGACGCCGTGCCACACGTGATATGGACATGAGATGATGAAAACTCTCGTCCCCTGAACGTGGTCCCGCAGCACGGGCAGTATGCCGAGTCTTACTCTCACAGACAACCAGCCCAGACCTGCTAAAGGAACCCCTCGTGGTTGACAGCGGACTTCTCTGCGCCGGAGCGAATGCCGCCCCGGACGCGGAGACAAGTGCGAACTTCCCCAGGTTTTGTAAATCCCGTATTCTGCAACCGTCGGGTAAAGTCAAGCCCGTCACGTGTGAGGATTGCATGGGGTAAATAAGATGGGCTTGCCCCTCAATGAGGAGATCTACATTTCCCTTCCGTCGTTGATGCTCGACTCGTTTTGAAAGCGTCTGTTCTTTTCACGGTTTTCTTCCACATTCAAAAAAGATGGCGTCTTCAAAATGCAATGTTGGCTTCATTGGCCTCGGCGCAATGGGCTTCGGTATGGCAACACACTTAGTGAAGGCAGGATACCCCGTGAATGGCTTCGACGTATGGGCTCCAACCCTAGAACGCTTCGTGGCAGCTGGAGGCAAAGCAGCCTCGACACCCAGAGCCGCGGCCAAAAATGCTCCAGTGTTAATTGTGATGGTCGCAACTGGTGCACAAGCGATGGTAGCACTCTTTGACCCTGATATGGGTGCTGTTCTAGATCTTGAAAAGAATGCGACCATTATTCATTGCTCAACAGCGCCGCCGGAGCATGTTCCTGAGATGAGGAGGCTCTTGGATCAGCATGGTAGACAGGATGTCGAGCTGGTAGACGCACCGGTTTCGGGAGGCACGATCCGTGCAGCAGCTGGCACGCTCACGATCTTGGCATCGGGCCCAGAGTCTTCTCTCAAGGCTGGTAATGAATTGCTGGAGGAGATGGCGGGTGGGAATCTGTATATCATTCCAGGTGGACTTGGAGCCGGGACTAAGGTCAAGATGGTGCATCAAGTGCTTGCTGGCATCCACATTACCATGGCGAGCGAGGCGATGGGGTTTGCAGCTGCTCTGGGTCTAAACACACGGAAAGCTTATGAGGCATTGAAGGAAGATCTTGCAGGAAGTTGGATGTTAGCAAATCGAGGACCGCATATGCTTGAAAATGACCGCACGGTGTACTCGGCGCTGAATATCATCGGGAAGGACATAGTAAGTGCTACATCGCCATGTTCGGAAACGCACTGACTTGATCCAGGGAATTGTCTGTACCTCTGGTCGTATGGAGAAGTTCCCTCTTTTCCTGTCCTCGGCTTCGGAACAAGTCATTTCAACGGGAGTACGTGCCGGCCTTGGCCTTATCGACGACGCACAGTTGACGCGCGTATACCTATCACAAGAACCGGATCTCGTGCTCAAGCAAGCAGCAGACTCATTTACTTCCGAGGATTTTGACACGAAGCTACAGCTTGTCAAGCAACTCCTGATGGGCGTCCATACCGTTGCGGCGGTGGAAGCCATGTCATTTGGCGTAAAGGTGGGTTTGGACACGAGGACCATGTATGATATCATTAAGGGTGCTGCTGGATCAAGTGGAATATTTGTAGATCGTGTTCCAATGATCTTGAGTGGGAAGTGGGAGAACAGGAAGACAGTGGGGAAGGCATTGGACGAATTGGTAAGTTTCCCACTGGATTTGATGTATGAAGAGAAGAGGCTAACATTTCACAGTCCGAAGCATTGGAGTATGCTGCTAAGATCAAATTCCCATTACATCTGGGAGGTACAGCTTTACAAATCTTCCACATGGCTGCTCAGCAGGGTCTAGCTGAGGAACCGGACGTAGCTATAGTGAAGATCTGGGATGGTGCCTCAGGAGCGTATTTTCCGAGAGCATGAGGTGTGGAAAGCACTACCTTAGATAAATAAAGGACAAGAATTGGTCTTATTATGAGCTTATTGTTTCTAACAAGCTTGAATTTCAATGGTCCAAAGGCGCTGAAGTTCAAATTGCGCGAGGACCTGCCCCATATGCGCTATTTTGACCAACGCCATGCAACATGTCTGATTAAGTACATCTTGAACAGAGCACTTAATTAGCCACAGATTGAATAGAATCTGAGCTGGAGAGTTCCGAAAGAGATCCAAATGGTATTGATAACCAGAATTGGCAACCTAGAATGTAAGAAATATTTAGAATCAGATAAGAGTAAAAACCGATGATCAGATTGCTGAACTAAACCTGAAAATTATGATAAGCCAAAGTTTAGGACCTGAGGCACATATTTTAATGTCCATTCCATTACACATACAATTATTCTTTCCATCTCAGCAGTTCAACCGGTCACTCAGAAGATGTGCTGGTATTATTCTAGCCTCAAAAGTTTCAATTACTCTGAACAGCTAGCTCGCTAATTTCCTCGCGGCAATTTAAAGTGATAGACAAACTAAACGACAGTCTCCGGGGGAGTTTGGACTGGGATACACCTTAGTATAGCCTCGACAAAAACGGTGCAAAAAGACAGCTGGACATGCCGGCACGAAGCAAAATGATGATACTCTTTTCCCAGACTTATTTTACCACACCCCCCTTTCCCCTTCTTCAGGAAACATTCAATGGCAAATCAACATGGAGTTGGGTCACAGGGCGGGAAGGAATACAGATTCTCTCTTAGTAAAGTAAAGAGAACAGCTGAAATTGGTGGGGAGCAAGGGCTTCAGCCCGAGAGGTTTGCCATTGCCAGTGGCTTCCGATGTGCGAAAATTTGCAATAATATGTTCAATTGTAGCAAAGAGATTTAGCAGATTAGTACTAAGAACATCGTTCTGTTAATGGATGATGTTAAGTACAACACGTTATGGAGAGTGATGGCTGGGATCGCAATCCTGGTTTACGAGTTTTTGTTTATTGAAGTGTTTTCTGTATACCCATAACCTATCAAGCAGTCCTCTCGCAAACGCCACAAAGGCATGCCTTTATTCCATGTCATCTATACTCAAACTTCTTCTGCTTTTTCATCCAGCAATGCCTTGGATTCCCTCCTCGCCCTCTGGGCCCTGAGCTCCTCTTCTTCTTTAACCTTCTTCTCCTTCAGGAACTTGCAAAACTTGCTGTTCTCCCTCAAAACGTCACCCTTCCACAGGAAAATGAATGGAATTGCACACATTAACAAGCTGAGGAATCCCAATAAGCTGCTAGCCCACGCGACACCTAGGCGGGTATACATTGGGGTAGCTGCAAAAGGAAGAGAGGCGCCGGCCAAGCTTCTGCATGTGCTTGATGCAGCCATGGAGCTCGCAGCGAAGATCTCGTATGCATCGGTCAGATAATTCAGCAGAGCCATGAAAATGAGGACGAAGCCGATGCCAAACGGGACACCAGCGAGCATGGGAACCCAGTATGGAATGCTCGCTCTGGCGGTCCAGCCCAACCAGAAGAGAGCGACGACGTAGAGGGGACCACCAATACAGGCGAGTGGCAATCGACGACTTTCTTCCTTCTGAGTCCAAGGCTTGTTGAGTTTCTGGGCTTTGTGAAGCATCGCGTCATACCAAAGAAAGGTCAACGACGCCAAGATAGCTCCACCACCAATGGGGAGGAACATCAACCCTGAAACCCCTGCATTCTTTCCGTAAATCTGTTCAAAGATGATAGGATAAGCCTCGAAATACATATAGAAGATCGCATAGGCTAAACTCAAATACAGACACGATGCCAAGACGATCCATTCCGAGATAAACATGCGGATAGGACGAGTGAGTACGACAGTGGCCATTTGCTTGAAACCTTTGTCTTCCAAATCGAGGGGCGCGATGATATTGGGGTTTCCTGTTGTCTTGCGTAGTTTTGCTGCTCTGTTCTGCAAAATTATCGGGCCATAGGTTTCCGGAAGACAGAGTAAGAACGGCCATGCAACACCCGCAAAGATAAGACCAATCCAGAACGTCCATTTCCAACCAAGTACTGGTGATACAAATCCCGATATCACAGGTGCAAGAAGAGGTCCAAATACAGTTCCCTAATCATTGTCAGCCAATGTTGAATATTCGGTTGCCCACCGACGTACTCCAATAAATACAGCCATGGCTCTTCCTCGACTGATCGGGTCCTGGTAGATATCGGCATAGATACCTCCAGTGACAGTAATCGGACTGCTTGCCATAACGCCACAGATAAACCTGAAGAAGAGGAATACTGCCCAGGTTGGTGCCAGAGCAGATCCCAGCGCAAACACAGTATAGCCGAAGAAGGTCGACAACATTATCGTCCGTCGTCCATATTGTTCTGAAAGAGGCCCGAACAACAATGGGCCCAGGATATAGCCAACGAGATATATTGACACTGGTAAAACTTCTTGGGTTCCTGTACCGACGTGGAAGTACGGGAGGAGTTCTGGTAGTGCATTTGACGGTAAAGCAGAACCCATAGTACTGTTTAAAACAACCAACATCACTGTCCCAACCACAAAGAACTTCTTCCACTGTGGCATTGTTAGAATCGCTTCTCAATCCTGCATAGTCATTCGTACCATCGGCCAGTTAACTGGATTCTCCGGATCCTCATCTTCCCAGTGTATAACCTTCTTGTCGGTAATGCTTGATACATGGGAGTTTGGCAGCGACTCGATTTTGTTATCCCTCGCCTCGATTTCATACTGCCGTGTAGCATCCGCTTCATCTAATCCCGAGATGATTCGTGACAGCCTACTCTCGTAGTCTGCGAGGTTGTAGTCAGCGATTGGCGCCGCCAGAAAAAGTGAGAGAATCAGATAAGCCACATACGCGCTGGCTGAGGGGGCTCGATTAAGCCGGCAATGCTCGACTGTCTGTCACCTGGTGACGAGCCAGACCTATCATATGGAGCCATGTTCTAGGTGCTCGTCTTCAGAAGAAAAGACGTCCATTGATAATTAGGAAACTTTGCAAACAAGACAGTGGGAAATTCGAAGGTCGGTGACAACTGCGAGGCCTGTAGAATAACTTAGGGATTCAGACATAGTTGGGGTCACTTATCCCCGCAAGCGAGCACATCCCCTATCAAATGCGCTATCAAAGGCACAGCTTCAATTGGCTGCAGCCCATGCAGAGTGCCGTCAGAGCCGTCTTTGGGCAGCATTGCGGAATTCAATATCCATTTCTGGTGTTTTGAGTTGGACGGCGTGAAGATACCCGTGATCTGCCTCGGTCAGTACGACGGCAATTACACCTGGAAGTATGAATAATGCTTGCACGTGTCTCCCACCCGAGTCATTGACAAGCCTGTGGCTGCACTCTCTTGACCCTCCACTTCCTGTCACTGAGTCGGGGTGGGGGATATGACGCCGCCATTTGGATAGACACGAATTGTGCCTTCATAACTTTCATTTTTGGGTATCTTGGTGAATTCGATTCTCTATGTTTCCAGATTGATACTGCGTCCAAAGCGCGCATACAGCTCGACCTTCAGCTGTGTCATTTCTTCCCTGATTGTGCCCAGCTTGCCTTCCAGTTCCCCTACGGTCTCTTCGATCTTCTCCGTTGACGACGATAGCATTTCTTGGACTTCCGGAAGCGGTAGGGAGATGAAGGAGTCACCGATCTTGTATCTGAGAGCTTGTTAGGGACTTGAGAAAGCTTCTTTGCGCGGTGAACGTACGGCACCATATCGTCTTCGTCTGCGAGCTCAAGTTCATTGGAAATATCCTCCAGGTCCTCTTTCTCTTTCTGCAACACAGTCAGTCCTGGGTTGAGCTCTTCGCACATCGCAGCTCATACGTGTTTCGTCTTCAGCTCCTCCTCGAGTGCAAGTTCGCGTTGATGTAGTCGACTGAACTTATTGATCTTGTCCTGATCTTCTCTGCGAACCTCGACCTCGTCACTACCGGTCGCCGCCTCGTCTTCTTTGGAGAGCTGCGGGTGGCATTAGCATATGTGCGAGCAGAAGACAGCTGGTGCCGCATACCATACGTCGCTCCATTGTGAGCTCTTTTGTGTACGGAGTCGTGAAGTTGGAGGCAAGATTTCAGAAGCCTACAGAAGCTTTCGCGATTCCATCTCAAATGGCGCAAACAGAGCAAACATATGATCACGTGAGAAACAGCTTGCCCTGACCGGGTCGTTCCCCGCTATGATGAAAGGAGGAGTTATATCCAGTAGAGCTACCCCTCAAAAGATTGGATTTTACTTTTCAAAGTCCTCTTTTCGTCTCCCCAGTCTCTGGCATCTTGCTCATGGTTGCTGCGTGCTGACTGACCGGAGAGCAGATACCCCCTTATCTACACTTTCTCCGTAGTACTGCCCGCAGCGGAATAACTTAACATCGACTTATGTTCTCTTCTACGTTACGAACAAACCCATGCCAAGATAGTTGACCTTATTGGCAGGTAGGATTGTCCTTACCAGCTATTAAATGGCCGAGAACTTGGTGGCGGCTGTCCTGCATCCTGGTATCAGTTCATAACGTGCATAGCTGACAGGCGTGACAAGATAACGGTGTCCAGTAAGATGAACGTCCATAGACTGGGATACCACTAGTAGTCGGGCATTCTCCGAAGTCTTTATCTCGTCGAATTCACATATATCTTACGTCACCCCATTGCTCCAAACTGTTCAACATCTTTAGAAAATCTTCATATAATTGACGACAATGGCGGAAGCACCAATAGCTGTGACCTCAGGCGCTGCGTTCCATCCGGATCTCGAGAAGACGATCAGCAAGCAGGGACACAATGCACCACCCGAGGAATTATTAGCAGGAGAGGCAGATGCCGAACTTCTGGGTAAGAAAGGCGATGGCTTCGAAACATTGCTAGGCTGACCCAAGTAGCAAAACTGGGATACAAGCAAGAACTACGAAGAAATTTCACCCTAATTGAGGTTTTTGGTATCGCATTTAGTATCATGGGACTTCTACCTTCGATCGCGTCCACCCTCTCCTTCTCAATTCCTGCTGGTCCTGCGGGTATGGTTTGGGGATGGTTCGTCGCAAGTGCTTTTATCTTTGTGGTCAGTCTCGCCATGGCTGATTTAGGTTCTGCTATGCCTACATCCGGAGGTTTATATTGGTGGTAAGACCGGACAGCATATTCTTAAGTGTTAAACTGAGGATTGATAGGACTCATTATTTTGCGTCGCCAAAAACCAGGAATGCCCTGAGCTTTCTTGTCGGTTATTCCAACACGCTAGGTCTCGTCGGTGGATTGTGTAGTATAGATTATGGCTTTGCCTTGATGTTTTGTGCTGTGTAAGTCTCTTTCCATTTAGCCATACGCCGCTAATTGACCCAGTATCGTCGTCGCTCGCGATGGTACCTGGACGCCTTCCAACGGTGTCGTATACGCTGTTTTCCTTGGATGTGTACTTTGCCACGGCATCCTCGCGTCAACACTAGCCAAGATCATGGGCAAGCTGCAAACAGTCTTCGTGGTGATGAACCTAATCCTGATCGTCGCAACTATAATCGCACTTCCCGTGGGAAAGGCGAAGAACTCGGAGCGAAACGATGCCAGCTTCATCTTCGGACACCTTGAGAATCTCACCACTTGGCCAACCGGATGGGCGTTTATGCTGAGCTGGCTAAGTCCCATCTGGACCATCGGTGGCTTCGACAGCTGCGTGCACATGAGCGAAGAAGCAGCAAACGCAGCCAAGGCAGTACCCTACGGAATCATGATGAGTGTAGGCTCCTGTTGGATCCTCGGGTTCATCATTCTCATCGTCATCGCCGCCTGCATTAACCCCGACCTCGAAGCTGTTCTCAGCTCAGACTTTGGCCAGCCTATGGCTCAGATCTACTACGATGCTATAGGCAAGCACGGCACGCTGGGATTGATGTCTCTCCTCTTCATCGTGCAGTTTTTGATGGGCCTCTCTATCCTCGTCGCAGCCTCCCGTCAATCATGGGCCTTCTCCCGCGACGGCGCTCTCCCTTTCTCTTCCTTTTTCCGGCCCATCTCCAAGAAGTTTGGCTACATCCCACTGCGTGCAATCTGGGGCTGTGTATTCCTCGCCGCCATTCTGGGCCTCCTATGTCTCATTGCTTCTGCTGCCGCAAGTGCGCTGTTCTCTCTCGCCGTCGCTGGCAACAATCTAGCATGGGGCACGCCCATCTTCTGCCGCGTGGTCTGGGGACAGGACAAATTCGTCCCGGGGCCGTTCTACACAGGCAAGCGCTTCTCCACACCCATTGCATGGCTCGCGATCATCTTCCTCGTCTTCGGCATCATCCTTGCCATGTTCCCGTCTAGTGGTCCGAACCCAACACCGCAAACCATGAACTATACCGTTGTCATTAACGTAGCTGTGTGGGGAGGCGCGTTGGCATATTACTTCATCGATGCGAGGAAGTGGTTTACTGGCCCGAAGATGACGATTGAAACCCAGGGCATGAGTGAAGAGCAAGCGGAGGTTCTGGTAAAGGAAGGATTAGTGCCAGGATTGGCGAAGGATGGTGAAGCACCGAGTGGTAAAGTGGATAGCGGGGCGGATTCTGCATAACTGATAGGTCGTTTTGCGCAATTGGAACGGAGGCGGTTCAGGTTTATATCGTTTAAGAGAGTATTGTTGCGTACTTGATTTTTCAAAGCACCAATCCAACTTGCGTCAGTCAATATTTCTCTCACCTCATCCTCGACTAAATTTATCATATAAAAGTATGTTCATTATTATGTATTTCACAAACCTTCTAGTCAACAAGTCGTTGTGCTTTAAGTGAATTTCAGGTAGATGCTAAGACTGGTTCAATCATAAGGTTTTATATGCTGTTTGGGCGTGGCAAGGCGTGATGATACTGCTGCAAGACCTACTCCAATTCCTGTCGAGCAGTTGGCCAGTTCTAGCTGGGTCGCTGGGGAATGGTAACTTAAGAGAACTCTGTTGTTCAAAGCTACCGAGTTATCTCAGCTACTTAACATCAAAAGCCAAGGCATTGGTGCTTTGTGGTATAGCCTCCACAAAGTAGCTTTGGAATGTCCGCATTGGGGTCATGGTGGGTATTTCACTATACCATACCATTTCTTTACGGACTTTCTCGTATGGGCAATTTGTTTTCATGAACCTAAATCACATAGCTTGCAGGCTGGCCCTCACGAGACTTGCACGTATACTCGATTGCGATCTGAGACTTGCTACATGAGCTGCTCCAGTATCTAGTTGCCGTACGGGAATGATGTGACACTATGCGCCGTTCCTCCGATACCTGTCCGTGCTGCCAAGTTGCTTGTCACGAATTTGAATTCAATCTCATCAAGGAACAATTTGCGCCCAACAGAGTTCGGATCGCGTGCAAGAGGAATGAGGAAGCTCTCTGACGGAGGATTCTAAGGCGCCAGACCGATGTAGTGGTTGTTGGTAATTTTGCCAATAGTAGGCTATACGTTGTCGTATAGATCGATGTGAGAATATCCGTTACTCATCATGCTCTGAGTGCGTTGAGCCATGGTACATCAAGCTAGCAATCTCTATATTCAGAACCTGGTCATCATGAGCATTGTGATGAACTGAGGCGCATTGAAAAGTTGAGATAATGTTGATGAGTCTGTGGATTGAGACGTGGCCAGGGAGTCAAGCTGGCCAGGTAAGGCTGAGTGTTGCGGGCAGTAACAAGACGCTTTTTCGATGCACATGTAACCCACCGAAGATCTAAACCTGTGGTTGGATATGAAGACGAAAAGCACCATAACACCTGCCCCACATCACCTCAATTCCGGCTCCCCCATCCAATCCGGCTCAATCAACCAATCCCTCTCCACAGCCCTGGGCTTCCTGGGAAACTCAGGCGGCTCATCCATGTCATAGCTCTTAGTTGTAATGAATCCATTTCTACCCAATTTCTCATCTTTTGCATACACCTTCAACCCACGCACATGGGTATCCTTGCCGTTCTGATGATTCTCCACGACTTTCACCTGTACCAGAAACGCACGCAGGGTATTTCCATCTTCGCCTCCGCCAACGTGGTCTAGGGGAACATCGATCCAGCCTTTTGGTTGCGAGAATTCAAGCACGCTGAAGGGTAGGAGGTCGTGGTAGCCTGTGCCTGCTAGCAAAGTGATGCGCGTTGGAGTATAGGATTCATCGGCTTCGAAGTCAAGGAAGATACGTATGGATACGATAGACACGAGTCGAGAGAAGTGGATGTTGAGATGGTGAGGCTGAGGACCATCCGATCTAGAGACTTTTAATTAGGTATGGCTCCAAATACGTGCTGGTGAACATACTGCCAGAATAGATCCGTGTTGTCGTCTCTCAATGCCTCCACTCCACAACCAGGTTTGCAACTAGAGACGGTCCAGCTTGCGAGATTTCCGATCTCTTTCAGGCCCAAGGCAGTAGGATCAAAAGGAGGGTCGATTTCCATAGGTACTGGGAGGTGCGTGTCAGTCTTGAGCCGAAAGAAGCTCCGCAGCCACAAGTCTCCAGACAAGGGCGAGTTCGGCAGCCATCTTAAACTTGGAGGACGAGCGGTAACAATCGTAGGGACGGGGAAGAGCGGCACTTCTCTGGGAGGTGGCATGGTGTTAAGGCGTAGAGATGTAGAGATGTTGTACGGAAAGAATGTATGACGAACCTTCTTCAATGCCACCTTCTTCTTCTCCTTGCTCGTCGTCAATATCCTCTACGTCTGCACCTTCCTCTTCCTCTTCCTCACCCCCATCCAGATCATCCTCGTCATCCCCGTCGGCTAAATCATCGTCCTCTTCTACCTCTTCGTCGGTGTCGTCCGAGCCATTGACGGGTGCAGAAACGGGGGTGATGTTCCTCGAAGACGAGCTGTCGTACTGGCCTCTATGTCGCGCACGTCGTGCGTTCTCGTATAGTCTCCGTGCAGTTCGGGGCGACGGTGGCAGCGGAGATGGAGTCATGGCCGCGTTGGGTGGGATGAAATGGTTCAGCGGACGCGACCTGGACGGGTTCGTGCCTGAGGGTCGAGGCGTCAAGAACCCAACCCCAGATTATCTCCGAGGCGGATGACGTTTCCGACGATCTGAAGGAGGTCTTGGCAAGAACATGTGGGAAGCGATGAACCCCCTGGTTACCAAACTCAAACTTCACGAACGATCTTTCCTCCTGCAGTCATTCTGGAAGATGCGGTGACGTGGAGAGAAAAGCTGTTGTTGTGGATCTCAATCCCTGGCTCAGAATTGCTTCCATCATGCATCCCGCTCATTTCGCCCTCGCCGCAATGCACCATGGAGAAGGGACAGACTCTTCGAATCAGAGATCCTTCCCAGACGACCGCGACAACCATATGATCCAGCATCCCTCCGCCTTACCCGTCGAGTATCACACAGCCCAGACTATTACGTCGAGCGAAGCAATGATTTGGAAGGGAGAGCCAAGTTCCGGAGCCAACGCTATTTCAGTGAGTTAACCCAAAAAGAATCACGCTCGACGCCTTTCCTGGTCCTGCCAGGGATCCGGGGGATCGCACCATGATCATTTCGTGATAATTATGCTCCAATTTCCGATGGATGAAGTTAGAAGCACACAAGGCTTGTCAGGGAAGAGATGTAATTGGATGGAAGCTGGCTCCCTTTTGGAAATGCCGAGCTGCCCGGGAGCTTCAAAGAGCCGAGAAAAGTCTATTATGCATTCCACCATGACAACCTGCAGATCACCACTAACGAGTCGTTGTGTGCTATTGTTCTTGTCTGGTGGGCTGAGCAGTCATCGGTTCTGCAGTCACATTTGGTCGCTGATGATTGGCTTTGGGTGCGCGCTGAGCTGAGTCGTGGCTGGCAAGGTCAGTCATGAAAGAGTCTGGACACGGCTGGCCAGCACAGATCAAATCATTGGCAGGGCTGAAAATGGCGAGTTATGACCGCAAACCCTGCACGAACCCGGGGATCATTCACGAAGGCCGGTAGTCGTGACGTGCCGTCGACCCGGTATTATATATGTCTGTTGCATCGTTCCGGACTTCCCTTTTCTTTCTTTCTTTCTTTGTTAAATCATCACTACTAAAACCACTACTACTGGCCTTACTCTCATTGCACCATCGACCTTCTGCTTTCGAGTCAAGGCAAGACAAACATCATACGCATCCGCTTAAGATATTCAAACATCACAAATTCTTGCAGGAGGAACGTGACTGGGCCGCAAGCCATACACATAAGAGGAGGATAAATAAGAATTCACCAACCGCAGAGGTACCCACCGCCGACCACATCACGACATCAACAATGATTCTCGAAAAGTAAGTTGCCGCCAAAATCCCCATATGAGAAGCTCCAATTCTGACGCATCTTGCAGACTACGCACCCGCCGGCAGTCCGCCAAAGAGCTGCATGCCCGGGCAGACGAGATGCGCGCGGAGTACAAGAAGATGGTCGAGCTCGCCAAGAGAATACAGCAGCAACAGACTTCCTCGATGCTGCCGCCGCCAGGTTATGACGACTTAAGGAATAGCAGTGCGGGGAGCACCACTTCGTCCAATTCCTCAATGCGCAGTCTGACTCCGGCTGGACGACGGTAAAAGATGATCGTGGAGGAAAGTCTCAACACATCTGGTTCGGGGTACTGGAGCAAAGGCGCGGGAGGGTTGTTATCTACATTCTTGCTTTCGGTTGGACAGAGATGGGCTGGTACCAACAACATTATCTGCTAAAAGCATACCCACGGAGGAGATGGAGCAACTGGTTCTTGGTTGGAATTTGGCACCAAGACAAAATATTGGAGATAAAGGCGTTGCACAAGGCATGTCACTGTAATAGTATACCAGGGAACAGGTACCGGCGTTTGATAATAGGCAAGAATAGAAGATGGAGAAGGCGTAGCAACACATATGCAATTATAAACTACATTACCATCTACATCTTCTCTCCCTCAGGCTTCCAGAGAAAGATCCCACCTCCCTTCTCCTCTTCACTCTCCCCCGGCACTCTCTGGTAGAAGTCCGCAAGCCGTTCAAAGCCTAACTTCCGATACAACTTCTCGCCCGCGGGACTCGCACTCAGTCCACAAATCACACCCTCCTTCTGCGCCCGCTGCAGCACCTCAACCATCATCAATCTCCCCACCCCCTTCCCCTGCCACTGTGGATGCACGACGACTCTTTGCGCATACCATCGATTCTTCCGCTCCGGGTACTTCAGCGACGACCAGTGCAGCTCCTCGTCATGCCGACACCAGCTCAGAAACTCGCGTTCATGGTCCACATCCACACTGCGATCCGGCCACACGCGATTCTGCACCTCGTCGCTAACCCACCACACCCACGCCAAGCAGAATAACCACACCCGCTCCCACAGCCGCAGCCTCCCCCGCCACGCCTGCGCCCCGCGGTCGTCGCCCACCCGCCGGAACTGCGCACAGCCGACCACATAGCCCGGGTCGTCCGCCGGACACGCAACAATGTTCAGCTGCGCCGGGTCGCAGTGTCGCTGGTGGCAGCTCTGCCGGAAACGTCGCTCGACGTCCGATGGGTACTGCTCGCTGCCCGGGCAGAGGAACACTTCGACGGCGTTGCCGTGGTAGGCGGCGCGCGTAATGGCGCACATGGCTGGGATGTCGGTGAGCTTCGCGGGGCGCGTTATGAAGGCGTTCTTGCGCTGCGGTGGAGAGGGTTTGGCTGCCATTGTTGGGGTCGGTAGTGCAGGACGCGAGGATGCAGTTGTGCTAGACTGAAGGAAGGGGAAGGAGATGATTACATATGAACGCAGCGGGAAGAGCTCAAGTTCTTAATCCCATCCTGTTCTTCATCCCTGAGGCTTATTTTCACTTGGGCAAGGAGAGCGAGACGGGCTGGGTTAGGCAGAACCGTAGCCAGCCTTCGAGTACTTGGTAGCCGTCCCGTATTGCAGTGATAGTTAACCGCCGGCGTGACTCATCTTTATTGCGTGCCGCATAACATAATCATATGCAGGAATTACGCCGCTTCTCCTGATTATATACATCCCGGACCAGGTTTTCGGCTTGTGACAATATTACAAACCCAAGATAGTGCAAGTCCTTGGCATGTGGTGCTGGCAGAGCTTATGCCACCTGTGTGGAGGTGCCCTTATCTGCTATGGCGATAAGAGATCTCCTTCCTTCTCCACATGGGTCCCAACCTTAATCCACGTAATGTATCAGTTTGTGGGACCAAAGTGGCTGTAACGATGGAGGGAGGCCGAGAAGGAATATAAATCATATATTTAAGGATATTAAGATTGCTAAACTTGTGAATGCGAGGGGAGGGGAATCTCATGACCTGAGTTGGACTTCTTGTTGGTCTCGGTGCATGTGACTGTGTGACAAGCATCACACGTATATAAGCTGACTCTCTCAAGCACACGCTATCCCCTTCCTTGTACACCGCCATTGCAGCTACTATCCAACCGAGTTTACTTGATACGTTGTTTGCTTATTTATCGTTTGCCGGAGAGAGAAGCGAGGCCACGTGAACCGTGATTTATATCTCCTTTCGGACTTGAACGACAAGAGAAGGAAAGAGGGAGATGGCACTCATGGACCGGTCTCGTATTCATCCACAATGCCAGTTATCATTGATGGAGACAATTGCTTTGAGGTCTTTGTGTGAGATCTTCATATACTTTCCGTTGAAGTGTCGTTTCCTATCTAGCTTTATAGAGCATCTCGGAGTATAGTGCTACGATAAATATAACGATAACAGGCCGAATACTCATACATATATAATCTAGGGTTTGAAGGGAAGGATGACAAATAAGCCTTAGCAACAAAAGCAGAGCCTTGGTAAGCATCTTAACCAAGGAGTTTAACTACTTATCTTTGGAGTGTGGTTGTCAGGGATACACTGGCAGTATCGAACTCCGTCTGGATTCTCCAAATGAGGCCTTTAGCAGCGTATGTATATAAATATGCATTTGTAGCCTGGCGCAATGAAGAATGCTGTGCAATCGAGTACCCTAAGAAATAAGAAGCAAAAACCAGGTGATGCAAAAGAGGCCTGAGAGGCAGAATAACCAAGAATCCATCGCTAAAGCACAGGTGCTTTAGTAGACCGAGTTTTACTCAGCAGCATCTTAACTAGGATAATGTCATGCGTGGGAGTTGGCCACGCCTTTCTTTCTCTGAGGGATTCGAGCCTCAAGATGGAAGCACCGCCAAAGCAAGGTCAAAGGTCAAAGGTCAAACGCGAGGCCATGTGGTGAATGATTTATATCTTCATCTTGACCCCTGAATCAGGAGGGCGTGGACTAACCCTGGTGACCGCAGAAATGCATACGCAGCACCCTGCGCGAGCCCTCCATAACCTGTCCGTTGTCCAACATGTCCACCACAAAATGTGCCCTGTTTCTCTTGACACAGTCGACCTCTCAGCGAAGACCAGCTGCACCGCGTTCCGTGACGGCCGCGGAAATCACAGCACCCTCATCCGTCAGATTGGCGGAGAATCCATGGCTCTTCTTAAGAAAGACAATAGCAATGGTGGTGGTCTTCCTCTTAAGAAGCCTCATACAATCTCTCTCTTCGGAGCTCACGCCAGCCCTGCTGTGTCTGGTAGGTCCTTTTCCGCATGAACAACCTGTCATCGCTAATTCATTTCAGGTCCAAACTACGGTTGGAGTGTTGGAGGCACCGGTGCTGATGTCTTCCAGGGGCATCTTGCACTTGGAGGCGGCTCTGGCGAAACGTCACTCCCATACCTCGTCACCCCATTCAACTCTCTTACTCAACGTGCTATTGAGGACAACTCGATGATCTGGTGGATCACGAACAACAGTAAGTCCACCGTCTTGAGACAGCCAAGCACGCAAGCTGACCACCTCAGCCTTCTCCAGCTCGAGCAGCGGTAATTCATTCGGCCTCGCCAGCGGCACCGGAGTAGCCCCTTCATTCACCGAATACGCCTCCAACTCCGACGTCTGTCTGGTTTTCATCAACTCATGGTCAGGAGAGTGAAGCGATCGTAGCGAGCTGTACAACACCGAGCAGGACGACCTAGTGAGCACGGTAGCTGGCTCCTGCAGCAACACCGTCGTGGTCGTCAACGTGTCCGGCCTGGCCTGGAAGCCTGGATCGAGAACGACAACGTGACGGCCGTCATCTACGGCGGCCTCCTCGGCCAAGAATCCGGCAACGCCATCGCTGATATGCTTTACGGCGACGTGAACCCAAGCGGCAAGCTCATCCACACCATTGCCAAGAACACATCGGATTAACCTGCCTCTGGCTGCGAGACTACAGAATGCGCTTTCTCCGAGGGTGTGTACATCGACTACCGCTGGTTCGACAAGCAGGCAATTGAGCCTCGATTCCCCTTCGGCCACGGTTTGAGCTACACCAACTTCACCTGCGCCACCGTGACCGCAACCATCACCAACAGCACAGCCCTGAGCTCCAAGTACGCCACCGGGTAACTCAGCCTGGGGGGTCTCGCGGACCTATTCGACGAAGTCACCACCGTGAACACCACCGTGCAGAACTCCGGCTCGCTCGACGGCGCCGAGGTCGCTCAGCTGTACGTGAGCTTCCCCGACGAGGCCGCCCAGCCCGTCCGCGTCCTCCATGGCTTCGAGAAGGTGAACATCACCACCGGCGCGACCTCCAGCGTGTCTTTCAGCCTCCGCCGTCGCGATGTCAGCTACTGGGACGTTGCTGCGCAGAACTGGGCCGTTGCCAGCGGTACTTACACCTTTGGTGTCGGCTCCAGCTCTCGCGACATCCGGGGCAATGCGACCTTGACCATCTCAGCAAGATCCGTCGTCTCCCCGTGCGGTAAATCGGGGTGAGTGAGTGGAGCAGCAGCACTGAAAAGCAATGTCCACCTGCTCGCTTAGTTCGGGTGTATTGTTTATGTTGGCCTGTCCGCCCCGTCGAAGTCGTTCGTTCTATGTGCCTGCCTTTCTAGGCGTACCTTCGCCGCTTGTATACATATATATTTTCTCTTCTAGAATGGATATAAGTTTATGAAATCAGGTAGATCTCCTCTAGGGGATTCTGAATAGCTGTGATACAACCTGTCGACTAATATATTTAAAAACAAATCATGATCACGTGCATGGAGTAAGGAGAGGTGAGCAAAGTGGGCCCGTGGTTGCGACGTGTGGACTGGTATTTTTGACCCTGGGTGCGGGTTGAAGCGACAGGTTCGGTGGATGCGTGGATCTGGAAAAGGCTCAGAAAAGACGACGCCGAAAGAGTCCCGATTGAGGTTGCCGATGGTACAAAGTTATGAATTTCATATACACTAAGAAGTGGGAGAAGAATTAAAAGGTTTGGGCGCTAAAGAAATCCACGCTGGCTATTCCTCCCCAGCTCACTCTGGAAGCAATCCAGCTTCACCGCAACAAGAACGCACTCCACCGGTCCTTTTCCGCCAGATCGATGCTGCACTCTCAATCGCCAAAGGCCCTTCCGCACCAGCCATGATTCCTCCTCGGCCGCTGAGGGACCATCATCCTGTCTCTGTCGCTTCCTCGGTGGACTAGCGATCACGGAACCGGTGGTACTCTCGTCATCACCGCTGGATACATAGACCGGCCCCCGGCTTTTGCCAGCCCCGGTCGGAGAGCCATTCCAGGTTTGCCCATCAACAACAATATGCGATTCTGGCTCGAGACACACTCGCACCTGGTCCTGGCTGAGCGGCGTATTGCCCGGACTAGCAGGTTGGCTCGATGCGCCTCCGTTCTTCATTAATAGCCCCAATGGTTGAGACGTGCCCATATTCAATTTCGCAGCAATGACCTCAAATAAGCGACTGATCCTTTTCTTGCCCTCACCAAAGAACTCGGCGCGCATGTTGTGTAAATGCAACTTAGTACATTCGCCGCCGATTTCTAGGACGAGTTCGTATGGACTATCGTCTACGAATGGACGCGCATAGTTAATATAACCTGAGAACGGAGGCGTGCTACTTCCTGGGATAGGAAAGTTTGGCGGGGCGATCGAGATCCCGGATTGGCGCATATCCTCGATACGGAGACAGATTTCTTTCTTCTGCCGCGCAGAGTTGAAGGAGATGTTATGTTTGATGAGTTTCTGCTCTAGACCCTTAAGATGGAAATACCTGCAATCTCGTAGTAATTCTTCGCGGTGCTCCTCACTCCGTATGTGAATGGGATATCCACGGAGTAAGTGCAGGATCTCGGCAAAAATTTCAGCAGAACGATTTGGGACTGATGGTGGCACGATAGATGGCGGCCGGAGGAGACCATCTCGATCGAGACCTGGGAAGACTTCGGTAGGAGTAGAAAAGAAGACGGCGAAGCCGAGTGAGAAGTAATTTGGCGAATTGCCTGGGTCGGAAAACAGATGGCGGGGAATTTGGAAGTCGCGATTCCCAATAGATATGAATATATTTTCTTCATAGAGTTGGGAGATTAGGCGTGGTACTGTGACTGTCAGCCATGGTCCCAAAGAGACAGCGGGTGGAGTAACTCACAGCTATAGAACTGTGCATCTGCGAATAATTTTACAAAATGAGCGCCATCGCGAGGTTGAATATGATAACCTTGCAGATGTCTTGAGATATCTTTGAATGTGACGGGATCCCGATCGATGTAGAGTGTTCTGATATTCGGGTTCTCTTCACCCGACTCCTCGGCTTCTGCTAGTTGGCACACAAAAAATTGGGAAAAGTATGAGGGTCCTCTAGGTTTCTCAGCATGGATCTGGGGCAATACGAGGGAATATATCGAGCAATTCCTGCAAGAAAGCTACTTACCATCAGAACTGATGCTTGCGCCACTCAGCTTGAAGAGTTCATTGCCAATTTGAATCGGGAAGACGCGCTCGTGAGGTAGCACTGGGGGACTGTCGGAATTCTTTCGTCGGGATCCCGCGCGTAGAATGCCAGGGGGATCAACTGGCGCCATCACACTCGGCGTGCCCTTTCCATTACTCGACGACATTGTTTCCCGCGTGCTTCCAGATCTCTATGCATCTACACACGTGATGTCCTGCCGGACTGAGATTAGAACCTAAGGCTCAGCTCTTGCGGGGATAGCTCTTCATGATCGAATGCGGTTGGCTGGATGGCTCTGGCGCTCTGGACCCATGCGATGTCTGTCTGAGATGAGGTGAGATGAGAGGATGAGAGTTGTTGTGGTTGTGGGTATGTTCTGGACACTCTGAATTGTCGCGTCTGACTCTCTGGAGAAAGCGTTAGCGGCGGATGGGCCATGGATGAGTAAGCACTGAACTAAGCCTGTCTTGTCCTAGACTGCAGAGGGCCATGTGCTCGGCTCGGTCGGCCCGGGAAGGAAAGGAAGTTAAGTTTCGCTGAAGCAGTCTGCATCTTCAATGTGAACCGTCCATAATAACCCCGACGCGACGCAACCGTGCCGCAAGACGGCATTCTTTAGGCAGCTACTAGAACTCTGACTATGATTCAGCCATGATTCGGATTTCAAGGATCTCGAAGGCTTCTGTAGACACTGATGAGGATTTCAGAGCTGTTAATGCATAGTTGGCTCGCGGCATATTTAGTGTATAGAGACAAAATTAACTGCGAGAATAGAAATAATACTAATAGGCTAGTTAATAGTACGTACTGTGACTATGCTGGCCTCAGCTGTTTATTTTTTCGAAGTGATCTGCTTCATCTCCTTTCATCTGAGCTCTGCAACATTTTCACAGCACCATTCTGCCAGAGTTCTATATTTCGCTTCCCATCTTTCCACCCTAGTCTTAACATCATCTCCAAACCTTCAGGAATAAGATCTATCGAGTCACCCTCTTCAAATTGGATGGGCGCAATAGCAGCGGAGATTAGGTTGACCTGTGGATAGTCACTGAAAGACAGATACATGTCTGCTTCACCACTCAAACTCAGGTCCCATGGTCCAGGCTCCCAGACACCACACCAATCACTAGCTTGCTTACAAACAACTTTCGTGCGATCCATGAATGGGATTATGGCGGGCGAGATGCCACTGGAAGGGGGAATCGCGGGCCAGTCTTTGAGGTATGGAATGGCAGCCAATATTTTCTCCATGATATGACTTCCGAGCTGCGAGCTGGTCATAATGCATATACCGCAGTCCGTGGGAACCTTACAGTCGTCTCCACCATCACCTGATGCGTCGTCTTCACCGCGACTCTCCTCGCTACCTTCTGCCGTGCTATCGATTTTGCTGAGATCTGCATATCCAACAACATGGCAGCGGTATCCCGGGTCATTAGATCCAGCGTGCGAAAAAGCAATACCGTCTCGCTTTGCTACCCAACCCAAGCCCCTGCCCGAAACACGATCTTCTTGTAACATGGTCTCCGCCCAGTGTTTTTCCAGGAAATCGTCAGCTTCCAACGACCATTGGAGAGCTTGCACAACTCGCAGGAGATCGGCCGGCGTAGTCCACAATCCTGCTGCCGCAGACTCGGGTAGGATGTGATGATCTGGATCGGAAGGGGTTTGCCCCGTTAGATATGCAGGTGCATAGTTCTTCTCGATTGCTGAGAGGACCTGAAATGTGCTTCGTGTCATGTTGAGTGGCTGTAGCACCAGCTCATCCATAATTTGATAAAATGGTTTCTCCATCAGGGTTTCGAGGATGAGTTGGATGACAGTGTAGCCACCCCCCGAGTAAGAGTACTCCTGTCCGGGCATTCTCAACAGTTTGACAGGTGCATTGTTTGCCGGGTAAGTTCCGGTTAGGATTTGAGCAACGCTAGGAATATTTTGCTTGTTGTAGCCACCGAATCCTGGGACCGAGAGGCCCGAGGTATGGCATAAAAGCATACGAAGCGTGATATTTGACACCAATGCTTGCGTCTGGGGCGTTGAGATGTATGCAAGCTTTTCTGTGTCAAGGTAATCTGAGATGGATGCGTCAAGATCCAGTTTGCCTTCCTGGGCCATCTTCAACACCGCCAGGGCGGTTGTCGGTTTTGAGATACTGCATGCTTGGAACAGTGTTTCTTGATTGTACGGCTTTATGGAGCTCTTGACTCTCAAATCGACATTCGCTGATCTTGGGGAACCAAGGACGCGCGATGAGATTTCTCCGGCATCTAGGATGCCCACTGAAACAATGGGGCAACCCATCTGAACCAAGACATCATCAAGAGATGCTTCCACGGATGACTGGCTCTTGATAAGCGTTTCGAGATGATCGAAAATATCAGGCGCAGCGGATTTCGGTCCCATACGTGGTTGAATCTTGTACTGCGGGTTAGCTTTCAACCACCTCGCATACCAAGCACGACCCAGTTCGTGATTTGATCCGTTAACATGAAGAATCCGCTGAGCCGCACTGACAACCATCTCCTTCGTCGCAGGAATTCCAAGGCTGATCTGGCGATCGATGAATGAGGCAAGTGCTTTGAGCTGCTCCGCATTTAAGGCTTTGTTCCTCCCGCCGTTGTTTCTGACGGATCCGAAGCCTTTGTGTCGTCGGCGCAATGTCATCGATTTCACATTAAACTCTCTTGCAGCTTGATTGAAGCCATAATTCTCTCGCTCTCTCATTGCTTGAAGAGCAGCAAGTAAACGATCCTCGGCATCTGGGTCGAATTTGCCCATGTTTTGGTGGTGAGGTTGCTCGTATGACGCGCAGTAGCAGTCCGCTGAACCAGTGTTGGATCATGTTAGTAATTGCCCCGACAGGACGGCCGCTTGGCCGGCGCTAGTCCAAAGCGAGGCTTTCCAGTGATCGCCAACTTTAAACACTCAGAGGATGAGGTTGTGATCGTTTATATTTACAGTTCGAGATCTACACGTCTTCAGATGTACGGGTGATTGTGTTAGCCATGCTCAGACTTTACATTCTTACTTCGCCAAACGTATCCATCCCATCAAAAGTAAAGTCGGGATTATCCTGCCGAAGTACAAAATCCTCTAGATCATCGCTCCCAAAATATTGGAAAGACCAGTCAGGTTTTTGATTTCCAGAATGCTTGAGTAACTCCTCGAGAATAAGTTTACTTCGACGCGCTCCACTCCATACTGTCTCAAGTCTGGTGAGACATAGCAGGCATGCTTCGATATCCGAGGAGTAATCTTCTTGCAATGCGCTTGATGATCGCACTCTGCAAAGAGTTAGTATCTTCACTAAGGAAAGGATATATCATACGAACAGAAACACTCCAGAAAGAGCAAGATAGTGTGTGCAGAATGCTAAGTGGTGTGAAGGAGGAACTCGTTCCTGAATAAGCTCGGCTGCGCGAATACAACTGCGAGCTGCCTGAGTACACTGAGCATACGAATTATGACTTGCTGCCAAAGAAGCATCGGTACTCATATCAGGGATTAGCGGTCTGTACCCACTTGTTAGTACTTGACCAGGACAGTTTTAAATACCCTCAACCTCACCTGTGAAGATTTATAAGACATCCAGCATGAACAATATACAATATAACACACCATGTTAGATCCGGACCTGACTCGGCATCCATGCTATTGGCCGAAAATTTGATGCTGTCCGGAATACTTTGAAGCCACCCAACCAATTCTGAATCAAAAGAATCGACTAGCTTTTGCGCATTTGCTTTTTCAGTTGTGTTTTTCCTCCTCTTTCTCCGAGCCTTCAAAGGATTCATCGCTCGGACGATCTTTGCCGATATCTGACAGAGTTTAGAAAATGCAATGAACCCGGACATGCGAGAGGGCCCAACAGTAGTAGGGCGTTGTTCTGGCGATATTCTACAGTACGACGCTAACTCATCATCGTCTAAGTCCAGTGGGATCTCGCAATCGCAATCTGCGTCTTCGACAGCCACGGGCCGACCAAGACAGACAGACAAAAGTCGATCGAGGCCATATACTGACCACCAAACCCGACGGCAGAGCTCTTCTTTCAAAGTTTCATTTGAACCCCGAGCAGGCGATCTCTGAGGCCGCGTTAGCGAAGCCAGATATGGTTGATGGGGGACTTACATGCAAACCCAGGTCTTGAGCAGCTCTCACTGCTTGACCTCCCCATTTCCAACTTTGAGCCAGCGTATTCCAACCGGCAGAACACACCGACAAAAGTGCAAGGCATTGAACTTGTTCGATTGATCCTTCGCCAGTTGACGCATAGTGCAGCAACAAGGCGCTCTCGTAATACTGTAGCCCCGTAAAGACGGAAGAGTTACCTGGCTCACGAGGCAGGATGCCTGATGCACAAGCACATACCGCAAAGAAGACCGAGAGAAATCCCGCATCAAGATTTGCGGGGGCTCGAGTGTTTAACAGGATGTTATAGCGCTGCATGAAATGAGGCTTATAAATGATTGGCATGATATAGTGGAGCTGGTCAAAATAGAGATTTATTAGTAGGTCGGAAATGTAGCGCGGTGGGCGGACAAGCTGGTCTGGTTGAGGAAGGTAGGGAAGTCGTGGCCACGTCTGCCCACGCACGAAGAATGGTAATTCCAGTCTACTGATACTGGACTTTTCAGGTGTTTTTAAGTCGTCTGGGCTTTGCCCCTGTGCTGACTCTGGGCTGAGGCTCTTAAGGGCTTCGATCATTACCATTGCGCCAGTGCCTCCGACATATCTAGACAGTTAGTCGCCGGAATCTCAGAATTCTTTGGCTCCATACCTGAGCTTTCCATATGAGTCTGTTGTCATAACATGATCTTGAGGCTTGGGTTCGCTACTTGACTCGGACTCCTCTGCTGGGTCATCATCCATTTGCTCGGAATCTTGAATCATTTCGTTGTCTTCTGGAACCAAGAGATCATTGTCATCAGGAAGCAGCTCGTCCATCTCCGGTGGCACATCGGGCATAAGATCAATACTACTGGGATCGGGAATTGGTGGGATCATGCCAGGCCGTATTGCTCCCAGACTTTCTGCAATTTCCGTGAATTTGCCCATCAACTGATCCATCCGTTGACAAAGCGCATCCATCTGTTGACATCGAGCATCCAATGTCGCCGCAAACCTAAGTGGGGGTGAGTAACGCAGCTTAAACATCACGAATCAACTCACTGGCGACTTGATGATGCGTTGTCTTTGCTTTCAGGATATACACATTCTCGGTTCTTCAATCTACAAGGTCGGCACTTATCTTTGCCATCACACTTACTCTGGATATCAATTAGTGCTGACGTCTCGAATCAACAACCATGCATACCTTCTTCTTCCGACATTCCAGACATGCTCGCCATACTCGGCCAAGGTGCTCACTCCCATTGCTGATATCCTCCATGGGTACGTAGATCAATGCCTCTAGCCAATCCAGAAGCTCCCATTAAAGCGCTGTGCAGTTGATAGAAGATGAAGCACAGCAAAGATAAAGCTTGACCAAGTCCGTCTGAGTTATCTGAGATTACGAAAGTGGGGTGTTGTATTTCGCCTCATGATAGGGGCGGGCAGGGATCGTGCATTGATTATTCAGCATGCGACATGGCATTGTGCCACACATGTTGGTCTCCTGGTATGCGGAATCATCTACTCAAGATATTCGACATCAAGCGTTGTATGAGAAAACAGAACAAGCTGTATATCGTGTAAATGTTTCAATTCAAATGCCCACCAGGAGACAAAACTCCGATACTCTTCTTCCGCAGCGGTCGTTAACTGACAAAGTTCGAGTGCAAACCTTCAAGCCAGGGAATATTCAAGAAGAGAGGACCGTATCTTTCATTACAAGATAACATTGAGAGATAACTCTCTCACCCTGCTGGCCGTAGTACAACCGGAATCATGTGACCAGAGAACTCCGAGCGCTCCGAATCTCGTCGCCCCGTCGTGAAATCATCGAAGAATACAAACCAACTGTATGCGTTGAGTTGATCTCCAAAGCCTCGATCGGATCACAACTGATATCTTTCTCCGGCCAAGAGAAAGAACATTTAAGTGCACCAAATTGAACATATTCAATAATATAGAGGCCTTTACATATTCTAGGAGGAAAACTAGCAGACGATAGCAATAAAGTGGCAAAAGCAATGGAAACCAAAAATGTTATACAAGATTCAGACGAAGCCAGAAAATCATGTTAGCCACGATGCTTCAGCGGTGAGAGTTTAAAAGCGCTTAGCGACTAGCCTGGGCCGAATGTGATATTCCGAAGGCCACAACCTCGTTCCCAGGCAGGCGAAGCAAAAGGGAAGTCCAAAAGTATGCAATGTGTGTTGAAAAAAAACAAAAGATTAAAAAATATGTTTGGCAACCAAGCGTATAAACTTGGGGTCCTGAATATCAGAGCCTATTCTCTCTGACGGGGAGTCGAACCCCGATCTCCCGCGGCTTGCAATGTGATTGACAAGCGGAAATCATGACCGTTAGACCATCAAAGATTGGTGATTGTTAAGGACATATGCTTTATCAGAGTATAATATGGTGGGATCGGAGGGGCGGATGGTCACAATTTTACAGAGAATTCTTTGCCCAAGCCAATATCGAGAAAAGCGTCTCGTGTGGCTCGCTTAGTTGTAGCCCGACAATTTGGCTTCGTCCGGAGCACGATATCTACCTTCGGGCCACATCAGCTTTTCGCGAATTCGCTAATTCGCGATTTCCCGAATTTAACTAGTTCTTTATATAATAATATATACAAATGGCTTCTTAGCTTTACCACGAATGGCTACTAGTCCTGAGTACTACGTAGAGGTGAAGTTTTTTACTTAGGTACTACACTTGTAATAGACGTAGATATACTCGTACGACTAGTAGTATTATAATATACTATAAGGTAAAAGGAAGATATTATACGTACCTTCAAAGAACGATTAGATCCTCGCGATCTCCTTAGGCAAGTAACCGCTATCTACCTACGTCG
The DNA here is from genome assembly GCA_003369635.1 of Coleophoma crateriformis. Classification (NCBI taxonomy): domain Eukaryota; kingdom Fungi; phylum Ascomycota; class Leotiomycetes; order Helotiales; family Dermateaceae; genus Coleophoma; species Coleophoma crateriformis. The sequence goes on from PDLN01000005.1 coordinate 1,725,924, forward strand.
TAGCGATGATCTAGCGCTAGATTCTAATTAAGCTAATTATTATCGTCGTCCGAGATCTTAACTACTTCTAGATTTAGAATACGGCGGTGACTATAGGAGTAACCCTTCTTTCTAGAAGTATAGTCTTTCTATTTATAGTTATCGTAAGCTCTACTAAAATATCCTAGAATATAGCGATATTTAGTAAATAAAGCTATATTCGCTTAATATTAATTATAAGGCTAGGCCTCTACCTACCTACGACTTATAATTAAGACCCTATTAATATACAAAGGCTTGTAAGTCTAGATTTAACCTAGATTTAGTCTACTAATTACGTATAATATATTACAACCTAGTACTATAGCTAGGACCGCGCGTACCTACGATAAATAATAAAAGATAAAGATTACCTAGTAGCTAGGCAAGCCTAGTAAACTAGCTATATAAAGAATACTTATAATAGGAGGTACGAGGATTAATATATTATTCTATTAAAGTTATACCCTCGTACGATAGTTAGCTATAATCTTATTATAATAGAAAGGCTTATATAGTAGTAATAGTAGTAGTAGTAATAGTAGTAGTAATAATAATAGTAGTAGTAGTAGAGGTAGTAATAAAAATAGTAATAATAGTAAAAGTAGTAAGGGGTAGTATTAGTACTAGTAAAAATAGTAAAAGTAAAAGTAGTAAAATCTAGACTTTAATTTAGATCTATCTACCTAGTTATTATACGATTCCTAGTAAAACTAGTAAAAGTAAAAGTAGTAAAATTAAGAGGAAAGAATAAAAGTAAGATAGAAAAAGTACTTTAATTTAGATCTATTTTCTAGGTTATTATATAATTCTAAGGCTTTATATATAATCCTTCCTATTTAAAGATATTTAGTCGCCGTCGTATATAACCTATTAAAGAAATATCTATATTTTCTAGCCTCGTTTCTTCGTTGATCTCTAGTTTAATAATAGGCTTTCTTTTAATTCTCTTATTCTTAGGCTCCTTTTTAACTTTCTTTTACTTAATCGTATAACCCTAAGATTAAGCTCGTTTAGTTATATCTAATATAAAACCCTTCCTTACTCGTTTTTTATCTATTAAATAATTCTAATCTTATATCTCCTTACTTTTATATAATAAGCTCTTAAGCTCTAGTAGTTCTTCTTCTTTCTCCTAAATAAGGTAAATTATATACGACTTATCTTATCTACTAATAGTTATAAAATAAGGTAAAAGGTCTTTAATATCTAATATACTATTACTTAAGATAGATAAAAAGCTTATAATAAATACTTTACTATTTAGAGTAGTCTATAGACCTATACTAATAAAGATATTTAAAATATCTCGTACGAAAGGAGCCTATCTTATTATAAGAATTATAAGAATAAGAAACGAACTAAAGAAGTATTATAAGATATCTTCTTTAGGAAAATTAATTATCTTATTTATAATATTTCTAGCTATAACTACTCTTATAAAAATAAGTAAGTCTTTTCGTACGATAAAAATAAATTAAGTACTTTAAACTTTTTTACTTATTACTTTCTTAATCTTATCTTATCTATCTACCTCGGTCTTAAAATAATATTATTTATATATTAAAATAAGATTAATTATCTAAGGGCTATACTTAATCGTACGAGGTATAATCCTAATCTTAGTTATAAGAACTAATTATATTACTTATATATAATTAAGATAGAAGAGTCTTTCGTAGTCGTATATTAGTATCTAAGCGTTCTCCTTCTCTTACCTATAATATTTTCTTTAGTCGTATAGTATTTAATATAAGTATTATACCTAGAGATAATATACTTTAAGATAATAATAGTTTAGAGCTAGGAAACGCTATAATATCTAGATCTATAATATCTAGAGTTAAAGTTATTATATAACTATAACTATAATAAGGATAAAAGAATAGTAAAGTATTATATTACTATCGTATTTAAATATAAAAGTTCGTCTAAGGAATTTAAAGTAATATTCTAAATTAGAGATTAAGAAAGATATTATCGTACAAAGAATAAAATAAAATAAGATTCTACTTGATATTTATATTCTCCTTAAGACTATTCTCTTTAAATAATATAGGATTATCTCTTTCCTTAGTAAACTATTCTTTAATATCTTAGCTTCGTTATACGAACTTTGTATTCTCTATAATAATATCTATAAATAGTCTACCTTACTCTTCTATATACTTATAGCTATATATTAGTTTACTTGATTCTTATAGAACTAGTAGTAAACTTAATAATAGATAATATTATACGAACCCTCTAAGTTTAATATATACTTAGCGGTAAAGTCTTACTCTACTTAGAACCTTATATTTATTATACTCGAGATCTATAGCCGAAAGAGTAGGAAGATCTATTTTAATTATAGAGAGTTTCGTACGATACTAGATAAGAGTTTCTACTAGAAGATACTTATTAATATTTATACTTATATAAGTATACTTCTTTTAATATAGTCTTTACGTACCCTAGTCTTTTATACTATCTATAATCTTCTTAGTAAATTTAAGGTTAATAGCCTACCTATACGATATTATCTTATTTAGTAGAAAGTCGTATAGTACTTCTAGTTATCTTATAATAGTATTTAGGCGATTTAGTTACTTATAAATTTAATAGATATTCTAAAGATCTTTGTATATTATTATTATATATCGTATAATTAGTATATAAACTATAAGTATAGTAATCCTATTTTATTATAGTTCTTTATTATAAAGACTATTAGCTAAGAATACTATAAAATAGTCTTTTAAGAGATTAGTATATTTAAATAATTATACGATAAAAAACTTATACGTTAGAAATATAATTACGATTTTTAAAGTTATAATTACTAAGACTTAATTCTTTAGTTTATAGTATTTATACTATATAACTAATAATCTTAGACCTTAAAATAAAGATCTTCTTATATTATATAAATAAATATAAAATAAACTTTACTTATAAGTAGTATTTCTTTTTCTCTATCTACTTAAACTATATATAGTTAATATCCTTTATCTATAATTACTTATAGATATTATTATATGATTAAGAGAGATATTTAGCTAGTTATACTAATATATATCTAAAGAATATACCTTAAATATATATTAATATAAGTATAGATTTTAAATCCCTAAGGTAATAGTTTTTTATAGTTATCTATAGACTATATATAGTTAGGACCTAGAATAATATATTCTCTTTTTCTTTATTAGGTATCTTTTATACGACGCTCTACTCCTTTAGAATTAATTTATTAGACTAGGGCAAAGAGGCTATCTTATATAATAAGGTATCCTTAAAGTTAAAACTATTAATATAAGAGTTTAGTGTTATACCCTTAAATACTATAGTAGGGAATTCATGGCTTTTATTTTTGAAGGAATTATATAATAGGAGAAACGTTATTCCGTCCTGGCCAAGCTTATTATATAGTATTTAAATAGTGGACTTACGGAATTGTAAAGGAAAAACGAGGAACTAGATACCACTTTAGAAGGGATTCCATAGTTTAGATTATAGAGCCTTTAAGGGCCTAATCCAACGTCCTTCTATCTATTCTTTCGATGATTATCGTGTATTATCTATTCTTTTATCTATATTAGTATTGGATAGGCTTGAATAAACCTGTACTTGTATAGTACTCCCTATATTCCCCTCTATATTAGTAATTACTACGAGGGCTCGAATAACCCTTTAACTTAGGAGGTATTTATTAGGTCTATCCAATGTTACTATATTATTTTAGTTATCCACGATTATTTTTCGAAGAGTGCCTTAGAAGTCGTTATTTCGATAAGTAGATATTAGCGACTAGGCTATAGTTAGTATACAGGAATACTACAAGTAACCTACGATGTCCTATAATTCATAGGAAGGAGGGTATCGTGATTTAGTCTATAGAGACTATAATTACCGAGTATCGATACCGAAAGAGGGGTATAAATACCCTACATTGGTAGTGAATCCTATAGAAGCAACGAGATATATGTATATAGAATAGTACTACTAGGATATAATATTTAGTATTATTATACTATATCTCTTT